>JAACJT020000086.1:13257757-13284818 GCA_009936485.2 Gymnarchus niloticus | reverse complement strand
ACGCGCGTGAAGGACGGAAGAGGGTGGGGTGTGAACTCACCTACGGAAAACACAGCATATAAAGGTACACGCGCGTGGACGACGGACAGATGCAAAGCAAAAACGTGTTAAAATGTAACGCCGTAGGGGACAGTAAATAGCTAAATTTACACAAAATATCTTTTTTTGAGAGATTTACAGAATTACAAGAAAGAAGTATGTTTACTAAAACGACTCCAGCTGGCATTTTTTTCCCAAGAAGATAACAGTAAATGTAAGGCGTTACTACCCACCTCTGGTAAGGGGTGATGCCTGGTCCCTGGATAATCAGCCAGCACACCGCGCCGCCTCCTCAGCACCAGATCGCCTGACGTCCTTTTCGTCCATTAGAAGGCCTACAGCTACCACTGCTATACCACCGTATACCAATTTAACCTTCAGTTTGTTGACTTATGTTCAGGACCAAAGATGGACAGCTGTGGAATATCTATTGATAGAGTAGATCAATAGAGACCATTTCAAAGATGATATTTCGGTTGAATTGGAGTTATTTTATTACATTTTAAAAATATGGACACATGTTAATTGTACTGGAAAATGAATTTTAGACAAAATATTGATCTCCCACGCAATTTAGCGACATCTGCTGGTAGAACGAGGGAAATATTCAGCTCACATCATCATGAGCGTCAAGTGCAACTTAAATTCTTAGAAAAAGGCGTAAAATAGCGTGACAACGTAAATAAATGATCACGTATCGAATTGGCTTTGCTATAAGTACAGACATACGGTGCACTGAGTCTGGCTTAACCCGTGTAACGTCAAGGTTCGCTCTGCATGATGATGCCGTCTTACTGTGCTGCTGCCAGCGAGCAAATTTTAACACATTTAATATATAAATTTTTTTTTCTGTATTCCACTGCTAAATAATTTCCGGCAACGTTGGATATATTAGCACTCCGGTATAATGTGTTGCTACCATACCCAAGACCTACGCTACCAAATCTGGTCACAGCTCTTCACATGCAAACTCGGCATCTGTGTTGGGTTCCCGGGTGTCATGGATTTAAACATATATAGATATAAATATGCTATAAATGCCTTTCTGGTAAACTGCGTAGCGTCAGCCCCTTGGGGGACCGCATCGGATCACCTGGAGTCCGGTATACATGCCCGAAAGACCAGCTTTTCACAGCCAAAGGCACAATAAAAATTGTCGGGCCTTTTTCGTGTTGGTGCTGGCGTGATGTGATTGTTCTCTAGAGAGTGTTCCCCTTTGAAAACTGTATCGCTGTTGTAAAACCATACAGCAGTGGCCATTACCTTTTCGGAGTGTATCATTTCCGATTAGTGACCCAGGAACTCATTTAATTACCTTGATTAATAATTATCACTGACCGAAAAAGCTAATGACAAGCTACGAGTTTTAAAGAAGCAACATGCTCTTCTGTCCCAAGTCTGCTTGCCACTTTGTAAATTCGTGTTTAAAGTGCTCTTTGATGCACTTGGAAGAGACTTGGAGCGGTACGCTGAGTACTTTAGTTCACATTTTTTAATAACATGGCACAATTTACATAACACAGGTTTAAATGAGGAACATGCGGAAAATTCAGTCGCTTCACGGTTTTTTTTTTTTTTTTTTACATGACCTAGAAAGGACTTCATTTTTACGTACATGATAAACAGCAAAAAAAAAAAAGGTTTTTGTTAATCTCTTTGCAATACTCATCAACTAACACTACTGTTCCAGTGTACATTTTTGTCTGATAAAAAAACACTGCACAACATCTGGATTTCACATAGTCTGAAGCGTACAGCTAAACCTTCGGTGGACTACTAAAATAGAACTCTGCTCGTTAGAAACAAACTGTCCATAGACTTCTTGTTCGTCTTTTCTTTTTTTCTGGAGATACCACAACTTAGGATACACTGTTTAACCAACGGAACAAGTTTTATTCTTTATCTTTACTCTCCTTTAGAAGAACTGGTTTATGCCTTTGTCAAAGTTGTATTCTCTCCAAACAGGAAAGGCGATATAGAGCTGAAAGCTCTTACACTGGTAAAATTTTGGGCTGGTATTCCTCTAAAAATATACATTTCTTCCAAAAAAAAAAAAAAAACTTTAAGGATTGTCACTAGCAAACAAATGGCATATTCAGGGTCGGTAATCGGAAGGTTTTTTGGCAGATCATTTATGTTAATGAGTGAGAGGGAAAAGTTACATTTTAATTTTTACTAATTGAAAAGTTTCAGTGTCCTCCTGATTATGGAGAGAATACAGCTTTTTTTTTTCGGGGGGGGGGGTGAAGAGGCATGGTCAGACTGTGGAAAGACTCTCTTGAACAGAGCTGACCGTCACTCAGAGCCGAGACAATCATTGCATAGTTGTAGGGGGTGACCTGTGAGAAGATGTTCATTCCGTCACGGCTGGCATTTAGCAACTCGGCAAAATGCTCGCCATGAGGCTCTGTGAATCCAGTTTCAATCTCCTACATACAGCTGTTCAAAGTAAAGCTTTCCTTCCTGCCTTTGCATATTTGTACCGTGATTTTCACCTTAAGGGACGAGCATATTAACTGTACACATATCTACATAGTTGGCCTTCTCCAACTTGTCTCTTAAGCACCTGTACTTCCCAAAACCGTCCACATGGCGGAGTCTTCTTCGGTCGACAGATCTCCAGCCGCAAGGACTGTTGTCTGTACAGAGAAACGGATGCACTCGAACACTGGAGCAAATCCGATGAAATGTCTGCAAAATTTTCAATTCAGTTTTTTGTTTTTGCGCGACGATCTCGATTTTTGTCTTTTTATACAAAAAAAAAAACGCCAGTAAGCTTTCCGAAACCATCCCCTCCCCACCCCCCCGTTTATACACAGCTATGATACACTACGGTAGGCCTGACCTTAAGTGCTTGGTTAGAGTCCGGCATCGGTCAAGCCTGAGCATCTACAGGTCTGCTCATCGAGCTTCAATGTCTTTATGCGTGTGTGAGGGAGGTCTGTCCCTTAAGTCTGCCGTCAGGGGCGTAGTCCTTCGGGGCGAGTTGGGCCGCGCCCCCAGTGTGGGTATCAAGGGGGGCGGCGCGCTCAGTGACGCAGTGGGTGGAGTCTTGTTGAGCATGCCATTCTGGTGTGCTGCCGAGGGGCTGACCCTGGGATAGTGCATGCTGGGAAGGCTGGGAGCCATGAGGCTGGGGTGCGGCAGGTGAGCATCCAGGGCGGCGTGGTGCATGGGGTGCAGCCGGGCGTGCTCGTAGTCCTCGCGTAGCAGGTGCAGTCGCTCACGCTCCTCCAGGTGGGCGCGCTCCTGCTCCCGCCGCTGCTCCAGTGCCAGCGGGTGGTGGTGCTCCCGGCCGTAGTCATGCGGCTCGCGGTCCCGGTATGAGCGCTCTGCCTCGTACAGCCTGGGTCCTGCCAGTCGGTGTAAGGGGTCATTCCTTAGCAGCAGGTCCCGAGCCAGAGGGTCCCTGCGGTGAATGTCCAGTCCCCGGTAGGGGTCCCGCAGGGGGTCTCTCATGGGGTCCCAGTGGAAGGCGGGGTAGGGGAACCGCTCGGCACTTGGGATGGGGCTGATCCCCATGAAGGGAGCCACCATGCGAGTCCTCTCCAGGTTGCTGATGCTGTTCATGGGGTGCACACCTGCCATACCCATGGACATGGCCATCGAGGACATGGAGGATGGCGGGTGGATGGCGCCGGCCGGGGGCATGGCGGGCGGGTGCTCGGGGGCCCTGTGAGATGGCGGGCCCTCGCTGGGGGCCTCCTGCTCCTCCTTCCGCTCCTCCTTCACCTTGACTTCGGAACCTTTCTTTTGGTGCTCGTACTGGGGCTCTGCCTTCTTCTCGCCGGCCTCCCGGCCCAGTGTGCCGTTGGAGCGGTCGGGGCCAGCAGGCCGCACATATGGCGATGTCACGCGGCCGGCGGGTTTGTCCTCGACGGCCCGGCCGTCGTGGATGACGGGTGCCTCTTTGTCGCCATGGTGACCCTCCCGCTGCTTCTGCTCCTCGGGTCCGGGTTCCTTCCAGGTGTCCCCGTGCTCCCGCTCCTTAGGCTTCTCCTTGTCCCGCGTCTCCCCAGGTAGGTGGCCCCGTGGGGGCTCCGATGAGCGGCCGTGACCCAGCAGGCTGACCGGGTTGCCGGGGACTGGGGAGGCGTGGCTCTGGTGCCGCTTCTCCACTGCTTCCCTGGAGCGACGCGGGAAAAGGAATGAGCTGGACTTCCCGGTGACGTCGGGAAGGTAAAGCAGAAATGGAAGCGGCTGGGGGGGCACCGAATCTTACTGCTGTGGTGTCATAACATTACAACCAGCCTGATTTACAAGAGCTGGATTACAAGTGCTGTCTTATACCAGAAGCAGACTGCCCCAGGCAGGCCTGATGTGACAAGCTATGCCCAGCAGATGGCTCACTAGCTTCCCCTACCTCTCCTTGTCCTCCTTGTTGACAGAAGCATCCCGTTTGTCCACGTCTCGGTCACGGTCACGATCCCGGTCATGCGAGGTCACTGAGGTGCTCCTCTCAGACTCTCCGGGCTTCAGCCAGGGCGGGGGGGTGGGAAAGGATGGGGGGGTCCGATGAAGCCTGTTCCAGGGCTCGTGGGCACCGCCAAAGTGCTGCTGCGAGTTGGGGGCGTCTTTGTGGCCGAACACGGAGTTGGGCGCTGTGTGGAGAGATGCGATTACCGTCAGGTGGTGGCAGGGGGCGACATTCCACCGTTAAAAGGGCATCAACTGGGATGGGAGACTCACTCAGGGCCGGGTTCCCCAGGCCTCCGAATGCTGCGGTGCTCAGGGTGGCCAGTCCCCCGAAGGAATTTGGTCTACTGAATGGTTCTGCAAGACAAACATGGCCAGGCAAAAATCACCAGCAGGGTCTCACTACTGCTAAATGCAAGGACAACGGTGACATACAGATGTCCCCCTAAGAACAAGCCTTTATGTCTCAGTGCAGCTGCTGAATTTTTTAAGGCCTCCCAATGGATAAAGGCATGAAAAATGGACCACTCCAAACAAACAGACCATAAATCACATGTTCACTAAGACACAGAAAGACGAATGTGGCACGAGCTCCATGATCATACTTAAAGCATGTCGCTGACTTGCTCTTTTATGTGACTGAATGATGAATTATTAATCGCGCTTTGCATCAACCACGTCAGTATACAAATGCGTTGTGACTGACGGAAGGAGAGCGTCTTACCCAGGTGGGGGGCGGGTGTGAGGAAATTGCCGGGGTGGTGGGGTGGGGGTCCGAAGGGGCCAGTTGAGGGGTGGGTGGAACCTGTGGGGTGAACAGAACCGAACACTCGGTTTCAGGCCACTCGTACAGACGCGGTCCAGTGTCATCCTACACACAATGCCAACTGTGAAGTTGTATGTGGGGGTGCAGATTAACAGGCTGCCACTGAATCTACCAAGGCCCTGACTCCTAGTGATCACCAGCTGGGTCTTTGGGATACTGAGAGATGGAGAAAGGCTGCGGCCTCTTCCTGATACCACCAAAGGCTGTCACAGCCACAGGGGGGAGCCAAATGGTGCGGAGGAGGGAATGTCTCCACTCCGCATGGAGAGCTCTCCCGGGAACACAGAGGAGGAGAATCCGCTGAGCGCACAGTCCAACCACGAGCAAAACCGAAGTCACACCCTCGCTTTCTCTGACCGTGTGTGCTAGAAAACACCTTGCTAGTACGTTCACGGCCATGTTGGCACTCGATCTGCAAACCGGCTCTAAGTCCATTTTTGCACTGACTGTCAAACCTGGAAACATTTCATATCAGTCAGAACCTGTCCAGTGGAGCAGGTTCCTCAGCCCCCCCGCCACCAGTGTTTAAACTAATGAGGCTTCAGAACCCGTGCTGGGTGGGAGTATCCCAAACTACCACTCAGTGCTGGTGATAGCCAGGGATAGTCCCACCCACCACGGGTTCTGAAGCCTCATTTGTCCCATCACTAGTCTCTCCTACCTGCAGCAGAGAACAGCGTTGCAGGCCGGGCCAAGTCGTGTGGGTGGTGTATGGCACCGAAAAGGCTGGGCCCTGGGGGTCGGCTTAGGAAATCCGGCTTGAGTCCAAAGTCCAACTTGTGTGGATCCACCTGCATCTGCTGCTGAAAAATGCAAAACGGGGTGGGGGGGGTCCACTTTAAAAAAAAAAAAAAATAAAAAAAAAATAAAAATACGTTTCCTTATGGAGCCTTCGAGAACCAGCATTCCCGGGCGACAGCCGAAACACAGACGTTGCACCTTTAAGCTCGATCACGGTCATGCCAGGCCCTCCTCTGCCCCTGAGGGGATCTCTAGCCTAGACTAGGATCAAGGCTTGTGGACACAGCAGACCTTGCATGATTAATGTGGCGATGGCCCCAACACAAACAGCTTCCAAAATAAATATCTCCATAAGGAACGTGTGATGTGATTATCAAGTTATGACTAATGATGATAAAACACTTAATGTTATAGTTCAACAGCTTAGCGTCACATTTCGAAGAACATTAGTAAGCCTATTGTTGCATAATTCACACGGCACACTGAGCCAAGACAGCAGAGGAACTTATATAATAGTCAACTAAAATTTCATTAGTGCTGCCTTTCTGCCAAGCATCCATTTGTGTTTAGCGGCACAGCCACTAGATGGCACTCTTCCCACTTCAAACCCACACACATTCTTCCCTTCAGTCAATCACAGCAGCCAATTAATCTCTTTGTCACCAATTAAGCACTGCAAATTAAATAACTCCAGATTAGAGACAAAATAGAATCTTATTTAAATGAAACGATATGGATTAGTTTCATCCATGGTAAAGACGCGGGGGGGAACCGGGACAAAAAAAAGATTACAGACGAGTGGATCCTGGATAGCAGTGTAATACCATATCATACACAGCATACAAGGCCAACGTACACATTCTCTCAGTCTCTCCATTTTACACCCTTCGCATACCAAGTGAAAGGTTATTCTTAGGCACAAAAGCATCTAGAAAGGTAAAAATAGGGAGGAAACGGTTTGACTGAGGCAGCCCACCCCCCTCCTTCCCAGGCTGTCTCTGTACACGCCGTCACTAGCTTCATCCTCATGAGCCTGTATGGCTTTTCCTTCGTGGAACCAGAGCGTTTGCTGGCCCTAGGGAGCGGACCCCTGGTCATACACATGGAGACGGTGGCCTGTGGCACTGCCGAGCGGGGTCAAGGGAGGAGGATGAGTGGACTGACCTTGACTTTCTGCTGATGGTGGTAGATCTGCCAGGCAATGTGAACGTGCATCGCACACCACTTCCCGGGCTTCTGCAAAGAAAAGAAAAGGAAAAACAATAATGTGATTTCAAAGCATCTACTTTCCCTGATATCTCAGCTTTTCCGAGCTATTTCAGTGATCCTGTTCCCCCTGGTATCCCCGTTCCCCGAGCTATCCCCATTCCCCCTGGTATCCCCATTCCCCCAGCTATCCCCATTCCCTATGTCATCCCTTCTTGCAGTCTGAAGGTGTTAAACAATTTCCTCCAAATCCATGCAGCATTCACATGCTTTCCTTTGAATGTTCCTGAAGGAACCAGCACATCCCAGCATCTCCCATGGGTCTAGATGGGTGGGATCATCTCCCACCATTGCATTATTTTCTAGGCCATAAAAAAAAAAGCACTGAGATGAAACAATGGGGCTCCTGTGCTGATCTGTTGCTCCTTCTTAGCATGTGGCTTCCTCTCTGTCAAACGACCTCCCCCTTCTGGCCACGCCAAGAACACGACTGAGTCGCTATTCCTGGACTGCATTGTTATTCGTACCCTCGCTGTTACTATGGGGTCCCAGTAATCTGCTTTTATTATTATTTTAAGCGGCACTAGAAAGCCCGGGTGAAATGACACCTGTGAGCAGAAAGGCACCATAATGAATTTTTCTCGGAGAGTCCTGCGGGACACGTGGAGGAAGCGGCTTGGCGGTTAATAAAGCTCTCTTACCCTCAGAATGGGCCGGAAGGGGTCTGTCAGCTGGAAAGAAAGAGTGACAGCTTGGTTACGTGTCTGTCACTCACACGATGTTTCCAATTAACAACTGCACATCGCTTCATTATTGACTCAATTAAAATGTTAAAATTTCCCTTTCAAATGAAGCATTCCTGGGAATAATTAGGCTATAGTTATGAATTTGCCTGCCCCCTCTCAGCCCCCTGTGCATCAGCTGTTAAATATGGCTGAGAAAACAGTCGGCCGTGCTCGGAAAATCCTGAGCTTAGGCACGTCTCCGGTAAACAGGGGTGCTGCGTAAATCTGTGGTGGTAAATCACACTTCGAGTTACTTACAGCTAACTGTCAGCCTGAACAAAGGCTCTGATAAACGGCATCACACAGGCATTTAAAAAAAGCATCTAAAAACGAAAGCTGGACAGAAAGGCTACGGTTACATTTTGTTTACAGTTTTGCTTCAGGCTCCAGCACTTCTAGATCTTTCACTGGCTATACCGCTGCAGAACACTGACAGGGGGCCCTCTTATCACTTAGCGGTCGTTCGCTGTGACTTACCCGTGGGTCCTTCTGCAGGAGTGTGTGTGGAACTGCGCCAGGCCTAGAGGTCACATCGAGGGGGTTCGAGGTCTAGGGGAGGCACAGAGGGCAGCAGGTCTTGTATGGTTATGCACACGTCCCGCACTGGTCGTCCGTAAAGACGCTCCAAAACTCTAGCTGCAGTCACAATGCACTTCTCTACATGCCATTATGGAGCATCTACTCTAATAAAGAAAAAAATGAACACGAGGTACAGCAATATGATCCCTTTAAAGCAGAGAAGCCGGTCAGACTGGGCTGGTAGTTAGGGTTATGGAAGAAGCGGGGCAAGGGCCCTACCTTGGGTTGGAATGCCCCCTGCAGGGAGCCGAAGGGGCCGGTTGGAGGGATCATGGGAGGGATGCCAGACACAGCTGGGGGGTAGGAGTGGAACAGCTGTAAGAGGACGAGAGAAAAAGAGAGGGAGGCCTCCGTGAGGCGACTGCAGGACAAGGCTGCCCAGCGGAGCGGAATGGAGAGCACGGGCACCCTGCGTAACTGTGTATGACCACAAGGGGGCGCACACACAGCTCGTCATACCCCATTACAAACACATGGACAACATGGCTTACATAGCATGAGTGTGCATGGAGGTGGAAAAAGGAAATAAAAGGCTCTAAAATAAACTCTTTGTGGGAAAACTTACTTGTCAATTAGAACAACTACAGTAATGCTGATCGGGGCAACACAGGTTTTTTTTTTTTTTTTTTTTTACATTTTTGCAAAGTCTGTTTTTTATACATTGATATTTTGGACCTGGGACATAATGAAGGGTACAGTTATGAGGTAAGCTGTAATCTCATCCCTCAAGTAGGAGATGCACACATAAATAAATAAAATGCCGGCTTCTTAACGAGGCTACATGAGCGCAGCGGATTTCGCCCGAGGCACACAGACCGCAGGGGCGGAGGACAGAACGGCACCAGTGCGGTGCCTAAGTACAGTGGTCAGAGAGGCTCCCCCTGGCCGCAGGACTCAGCAATGATCAATGCCCGCCACCCCCACCCACAAAAATAAAATAAATAACAAGCGGTTGGACTTCTGATGGAAGCGTCTGAGCAAGTGACAGATGTTAGTGCTGGAGCACACATAGGATCTGTCCAGGAAACCCTCTCTGCAGCACTTTGTGAAATTACCCCACCCGCCCACACGTTTCCAATGCATGGTTTCAGCCCAAGCAAAGTCGTGGTGATCAAAGTGCTTCGAAGGCTGGACTGAATTCAACAGCAGTATTGCGGTCAATAAGACCTGAATGAAACACGTCGATATCTAAGGGAGCCTGTAGCCATGGGTGAGGAGGTCGAGGGGTCGTGGGTGGACAGGATGCTGTGTGAGGCGTGAGATGGAAGAGGCGTGGCGGCAAAATGGGTACGATGAGGAGCGCCACGCGGCGGCACAGAAGTGTCAGGGGGCACGAGCACTCACGCTGTGTCTGTAGAAGGGGTCGACTTTAGTCGGGTATTTGTCAAACTGCAAAGGAACGAGATAGGGTAGGGCTAAGTACACAAGCTTCCAGGAAGGCCGAGACATCCCCCACCGCTTAGCCACTCTGGCTCCATGTCTGTCTAACTCAACATCCCATAATAACGCCATGCGAATACGGCGGTCTTCGGAGCTCGGTCCTCTAAAAGAGGGAATTTTTTTTTTTTTGCACATACGCCGATGAGATCGGTGAGATAAAAGCGTCATGCGGCTCAGCTAAGATAAGCCGCGGCGGGAGTGATTTCGGCGTTTGGCGTTTTAATCGAGATCGGAACATGGGAGGGAATCAGCCTGACACGCTGTAATCTTTCCCTGGCTTGTCGACGCAGAGCCACCTCACCCCCCCAGGAGCACTCAAAGAGGCTGTCACAGTGACACCGAGGATCACCTCCAAACGGCATTTTTACAAGTATAATTCAGAGCAGCAACATCGCTGCAATCAAAATAAATACGGGCATTCCAGACTAGTTCTCATTTTCTAACTTCCTGACATGTTTCGCCTTGAAGGAGACTTTCAAAATAACTCTAAATAAGTGAGCACTCTCTCGTTGCCGTAAACCTATCTGCAGTGCCACACCCGAAGTCAGCACACGAGAATGTCTTTTTTTCCTCCTTGGAAGGAGTGTTTCTTCAAAATGATCGCCGGAGGTGGGTGATGATGTCACTTGCGGAGGAACGAATAAACTAGTATTAGGTTTCAAAGCCACGCAGGCCTCAACTAATTACTAGCTTGAAATGATTACTGTCAGAAGCATTAAAGTCTGGGAAAGTGGGCCAGGAGGCAGGCAAAACATTGGGAATAGCTCTTGTTTTTATGGTGAACCCAAAACACATGGCCAACGCCAAGCTCGGTCCTCATGGATGGTCCCACCGCCCCCCGCACACACCCCAGGCGGTTTTCGAGTCGTGTTCTACTTATCCTCACATTTCTGGCTGGGGTACGAACCATGGGCGGTGCTGGGGTGGGCATGATGGCGCCGGGCGGGATGGCGTGGGGAAACGGCGTGAAGGTGTGCTGGTGGGTGTGCTGGTGGGTGTGTTGGTGTTGGTGCTGATGCTGGTGCTGATGCTGATGGAACTCGGTACGCAGGTAGGGCGGGGGGCCCAGTGAGGCGCCACGGTCGGCGCTCTGCGAGGCCAGGAAGCGGGTGTTCAGCTCCTGGCGGAGGAGGTCTTGCTCTGCGGAGGGCAGGGGAGAGCACACGGTCGTTATGTGCACACAGGACCCCTGAATGGACAGAGTGCACCTGACATTTCTCTCTGCACATGAACCATAATGCCAGCACACGACGGAGGCTGGTTGGGGGGCTGGCAGCCTCGGCATTTGGGCAGTGCGCTCAGAGCGCCTGTCACAATGCCTTTGGAAACAGGTAAGGACCGCTTCTACACACCAGCCCGCCACCAGCCTCGGCTGACAAATTTCGCATGACCAACAGCTACTACTATTCGGCGCCGGCGTGTCCAAACACGACCAGCAGGGCGGCGACGTCTCTTACCTGAGTAGGCAGTCCCAGCTGGGTGTCCAGGGACCGGCAGGGTACTTGACGTGAGTGGCGGAGGTGGAGGTAAAGCCGTAGGCGGGGCGAACATATTGGGCTGGTGTGGGTGTGGTGAAGACTGCAGGGAGGGGGGGAAACCGTGGGGCGTGGCCTGGCCGGGCAGGGCAAGGGGGAAGGCCGCGGCCGGCGGGTGGTGCTGCGGGTGCGAGGGCGGATGGGGCCCGTGAGGCTTTCCTGGCGTGCTGCTGCGACTGCTGCCGAAAGAGACAGTGGGATACTGGGTTGGAGGAGGGAGCCTAGAAGACCACTGCGTTAGCTCAAATCCATTAGGAAACAAACGAAAAACAAGAAACAGGCATTTCTTTCATGAGGACGTCCCCCAGGCTCCCATTTCCACCGATTCATACTCGTGGGTGTGCTTTCTCACAGTCTGTCCCGGCAAAGACAGCTAAACCGATGCAGGAAGGCACAAGCACACTCATCGGCGATGCTACCCCCCGGGCCCCAGCACGTTGTTTGCTCTGTGAGACGCTCCGGGGATTTTCACAAAGAGCCGGCTGTGGAGCTCCAGGGCAACCACGTATCCAGGCTGTAAACGGGGCATGCAAACAGAGTGAGGGGCCTTTCGGAACCGTGGGCGACCCGATGCCGCACGCTACACCTGCGGGGGAGCTAAGAAACGGTCACCGCTCCATCCTGTCCTTGAGGTTCTGGAAACGGTGACGCTGTTTTACTCCAGGACTGTGGTGTACCAGGATTTATCGAGGGATATCATCCATTGTCATGCTGAGGAAAAACACACACGGCAGAGACAGTCCTATAACGACAAGGCGATAATGGCAGCGGGAGGGGTTGCGGTATTACCTTATACCGTTAAAGCTGAGGCCGTAGGTAGAAAGGGGGCGTGGGACACAGCGAGAGGGGGGGCGGTGCTGCCCCGGCTGACTCTGATGGGCTGAGAAGGCGGGTGAAGGAGGATGAGGGTGCGGGTTAGAGGTGGGTGGTGGACGTGGCTGAGGCGGGGGCTCAGGCTGCGCGGGAGCCTGGATCTGGACCCGAGGGGGGGCGGCTGGGCAGGACTCTGGGTCTTGGTGTCCCTGGGGTAAGGCGGCTGGAGAACGAGGCCGGAAGACAGGCTCCGGGCGAACGGCCGGAACCTGGGCCGGGCTGGGGGGAGGGGGGTTGCCCGGCAGCTGTGCCTCCGGGGGTGACTGCTTGGGCACGGCGAAGCCCAGCAGGGCGGCGCTGTCCTTGCAGTTCTCCTGACTCTTCTCCTGGCTTCTCTCTAGGCCCGACACCTTGGGGACGCCCGGGCCTCTCGAATCGTGGCTGTCATTGGCGGCGAGAGTGTCAACGCTGAAGTCAGGAACTGGAAGACGGGGGGGGGGGGGGGTGTGGTCAGATGAGGGCAGACTTTTCTCTCGACAGGTCGTTAGCAGAAGAATGTTTGTGTCAAGCTCAATTAATGACCTGCTGAAGATGAAGCAAAAAGCAATTAACCTGCCCTGTAATCAATCTTAATTCTCCTGACCATGTCTAAGAATATAAATAAGGTTAAGTAAGCCGAGCAAACAGCTGGCCTTTTCAGGGATGGGCTTAACACTATAATAACGACATAAAATACCAGGAAAAATATCACATTTTTCACATCAGAACACTACAAGATGACAGTTTCGCATCGTTTTCAAAAAAACAAAATTCAAAGGCGACCGTCCATGGCAGTATATTGGTGAGGCCCAGAGGTGACCGGGTCCACAGACAGATTCTGCTTATATCGCCTGATTGTTGACCTCACATCTGTCGACTCGCGGCTTGCCAATACGGCCTATTTTTGTGCACACGCTCCCCGGAAAAGCCACAGGTCCACAGCGTTGTCCTCCATCTTCAGCGGACCGCGGTCACACGTGCCAGCGACATCGTCGGCCTGGAAGCCGAACGTGAGAGCGTGGCTTGGCTCCCTCTGTGATTCTGGAACGGTGCCGGGTTTGGCTGCTAAATTGGCCACGGCCTCATCTCGGATAAATAAGCCGCTCGGCAAGCCAAGTGCCATTACCGCGGTGACATGGTGTGGATGGGGGGGGCCATGTTAGAGGGAACAGTCCCTCTCTGGATCTGGCACTGACGATTACCAATACACAAGATTCACCTGTGGCACCAGGCCTACCCCATATCTACCCTGTATTTACCTCCATCTTATACTTCTCTACTGCCTTTAAATATGCTTACTTCTAAGCTGGCAACAAATTTGGCACCCCTGTAAACTGACGAATCCCCCAGACTGCGTGGTCTTCCATGTATTTCCCTCGATACCCCCGTAATGGCGGCCATTTCGTTCAAGAACCCTGATCCGTATTTCTGCAGGTCTACCACCACCCCACAGCCCCCAACCCCACAGAGCTCGGCATAAACAATGGCAGAGAGAGGCTCATGGGAAATGACGGTGCACATAACCTGTAATTATCTGCCTTTTTAATGCCTCCTGAGTAAGCACACACACACACAAACACTGCACTGACAGGCTCCATCCCCACTGTGTGGAGCTGCTGAATGGGCCGATTCCCCAGAGTGCATTGCTGCTGTAGAGAATGAGCCAGCAGAAGGTCTAGTTGGACTGCTCTAAGCCCTTCCCCAGGACCGAGAGGCTGGTCCCCTGCTAGCCCCCGAGGTACGGCTCAGTGCTCACTGGGGATGCTGGGCACAGCAAGTGATCCCGCAATTCAAGGGCTTAAATCCTGCAGTATTAAGACACAATTGTGCAGGGCACGCGTATGACGTAATAATTCGGGGGGGGGGGGGGGGGGGGGTATGCAGACCCCCACAAAGCCACCGGGACGGATGAAGATCCTCTTGGTGCTTGGGCTCAGAGCCCCGCCCGGCGTCTGTTCGGCACGCGTCCCGGGTGAAGAGCGTTTGAACCCATAATCCAAACACAGTTGTCAAACAGCACATTAATTCAGATGTGGTCCAAACGTGGGATCGGGTGCAGAAAAAAAAAAAAAAAAAAAAAAAAAAAAAGATGGCTTTGTAAGTCGTCCCCCGACTGCCTGAAACAATACAGGCGGTTAACAACAGGGCCGTCCATTGTTATTCCGCATGAGTAACGGCGGGCCTGACAGAACTCGCTCTGCTCAGACGAGGAAACAAGTAGAGCGTTTAATTCTCGGCTGGTATCACCGAATGAAAATTAGACACAAGTTTGCTTCCGTTCGGGAAGATTGAATATTTTGCCCGGAGCAGTCATTTCATTAAGCCACATAAATCTGCTCCTTGATTCTCTCCGCTTCACGATTTCTCCTCAAATCCACACATTTGCATTCCCGAGGAAGGGGTACAAGACCGACGTGGGCAGAACCAGAGCATGCCCCCCCGCCACCACGACAAAAAGATTTTCTTTATAAGGGTTTTTTTTATGGAAAAAAATCCAAAGCTTAATAGATGGAAAAGGGCCTGTTTTTCCCTATATTTCCCGGGAAACGTCCCCAGGGTTAGCTCGCGAATGTGCTAACATGCTTCGAAAATTAAGTCTATTCTCGCCATAATGAAGACTCTGGGGTGGGTGAAAAGTGAGAGAAGGGTAATTCGCCTCCCCCGGGAGTTAATTTGTCAGTCGTCTTCATCTGAGGAAACAAATGTATGCAGCGCCCCCCTCTGTTCTGAAGGAAGCGGCCAGCTTTGTTTGCAGGGTGGGTGGCGAAAAAAATAAAATAAAATAAATTAGAAACAGGCTCACTGGTTCCATTAGAATGACATCAGGAGTTTTCTGCCGGCGGAGGACTCGGAGGAGTTAAGTCAGCAGGACAGCTGCTAGATGGGGGGGGTTCCTGGGATCAGCTGCTTGGAGTGCTCCGGTGGGCTACCAGGCTAAAGAAAACCAATTATGGACCTTTTGTCTGGGGAGAACCCGGGGGCAAGAGCAGCACTCATTATCCGAGGGGGGCGGGGGGGGCCGCTGAGGCTAACAAGGCCCGAGAATGCCATTGTGGGGGTCTGCCGAGGGGGGTCCTGGACAGCACGAGAGCACCAGCGATGCAATGAGGGGCCTGGGTGGGCCTGCGTGGGCCCTGCCGATTGCCTCATTCAGCTGACGAATCTCACTGGATCCCAGCTAAAACCTGGATAACGAAGCTCTGACAGGAAGTGGACGAAGACGACTCCTCCAAGCAAAGCTGACGGCTGGAAGACAGAGAGAAACTCCTGGCAGTACATGCAGAACACCAGCATCGCAGGGTCCTGACTGATGTTTAATGCCTCAACCTGAGATAAAGGGGACTTCCACCGGGATGTGGTGTCAGACAGGAATCAGAGACACAGACAGAACAGAAAGTGCCACACATATATCTAGAAGATAAAGTCAACTGCCAACAGGGCCGCTGTCCTCCGGCACACGAACACACGCAGGCACGAGGGCCAGTCCCGCGCGGTGTCATGACGGCGGTGGGGTGGAAACCGAGGAGGGCTTCCTGGCGTTCCAAAGTCAGGAGGTCACAGCTGAGGTTGAACTGACTGACGGGCACGTCGCAGCGACGCCGGAAGCTCCGGGATGTTACTGGACGGAGATGCTGAGGGTCAGAGCGGAGACCTGCCCCGTGACTACAGTGTGGCTGGCGCCTGACCCCGGTGCTGTTCGCTGCCATCCTCCGTCAGGCTGCAGACACGCTGACAGATTTATGGATGAGAATCCTCTGGGAAATCCCAGAACCCATCATCACCTCCTTGTCCATCAAAAGACCCCCAGAATAGCGGCTGAACGTGGACTGACGTGACACTATACATTTTACATTACCTTCAGCAACAGAGCCCCACGAGGTCAAACGTCAGGTGGTGTCGGGTTCGAGGGAGGCAAGGAACCGTTCTGTCCTTCAGATTGTAGACGCACATGATGCCATGAGACAGAGCTGACACCAGAAAAATGATACCACCACTCACGCTGTGCACCGACAGTCTGCCCCAGCTCTCCCCGACACGGGGCATCAATGGCGGCCACGCAGACATACCGCGGTGCCGAACCATTCAAGCACGAGGGCCTCCAGCCCAAAAAGAGGTGCCACTTCGAAAATTGCTCCCTCGTTCTCTCGGGTCCCCTGGGCATCTGCCACGTGGCTTTTAATGCGCAGGGGCCTCGCAGGGCAGCAGCCAAGTGCATTACTGCCCCTCAAGAGGGTTCATAATCACCGAGTGTTGTGCAGGAAGGAGCACACTACCCCGAGAAGCAAGACAACAGTCCTTGAGGTGCTTCTTTTCTGGATAGATCAGCTGAATGTGACCCCCCCAATCACCGATGGATGGACACACCCACACCTCTTATGAACCTGTTAAAAACAGGCACCAAAGTGGACGACAACTGCTTGACGAAGCGGCGCAAAACGGCCAAGGGGAGCCTATCGTGTGCTTGTCAGCCACCTCGGTGAGTAGGGCTGTGGTTGACGCAACGCCAGGTAACACATCTAGCAGCCTGCTAGTTGTTGTTACACCACACCTGCTCCTGTAAACACACGTACAAACATACCGTGTACGCAGCGACACGACCAGGGTCGCACGAGAGCCACGGCACATCTTGGACGACCACAAGCATTCAGCTGAGAGCTGTCTGTCACGGCTGGGACGAAGTAGGTCGGCGAAGCTAAGACGGGTCATCGGGTCATACTGTCAGGAAACAGTCACCTCCTTGGAAACGCACAGTCACCCTAAGCTAACCCCACTAAGCCAACCACGTTTTGGTACTGCTAGTATGTTTTCCGTATGGACTCCGGTGAAAGCTTGGAATCATAAGAAAGAGATTAATTTCGTCTAGACACATACTGGGGGTTGGGGTGGGGGGTGGTCCCACCGGCCGACCTCACAATTATGCAGTCCCAACAATGGCTGCGTTGTTTTGCAAAGTGCAGTGGAACAACCTCCTCAGAGACCGACCCCCCCCCCCGGCCCCGCCTGCAGACTTTCCACTCGGCCCAGAAATACATACATAAATTCAGGAAGGCTGAGTGTTTGTTCAAGTCAAATCAATTAAAAAAATACAAGGAGCTGAATGCACAATTTGCCCTCCTCGAAGAAATTTCATTTCACATTTGTCGTGTCTGTGTAAACATTAATTATAACCCGAATTTACTTCCGCCGCCGTCCAAGAGGACCGCCGATGCTTTCAGACACATGGAGGCTTGTGGATTCCCGTAATTAAACTGAATAAAAACATTCGGTAGCAGTAACCGTGTTTAAGAGAAGGTCAAGCGTTAGATCTAATTATAAGCGTGAACTGTGCTGTGTTTGGTTAGGAATTCAGATAATTCCCAGAGAATTGAGATCCGTCATCTGAATTTGACATTTGTGCTTTCCTGCACGCTGACTTTAGCTGTCTGTACATATCCCCCACGATCCAAGGTGATCACGTGAAGAGTCGATCTGTTTTCTTCTCCGAGGGCTTCCCTTTACACGGTGCTCTGCTGCATTGGCCTCATCGGAGTGAGCGAGGCCTGTAGCTTGTTCTCCAGATTCAGCCCTTCAGTCTGCTACTCCGTGGAGGGACTCGTCCTGTCGGACACAAGGAACAAAAGACCCATCCAGGAGCAACGACAGGTCCCCTCAGGCGCAAGGCAGCCTGGGTTGGGAGGACGATGGCCAGCCCCAGGGGGTCCCTGGTCCCGACGGCATCTCAAGGCTCCTGCTTAATGTGAGTGCGCCACAGAGAGCTCCTCTGTTCTCCAGGGATTCGCTTCTCTGCCGCAGGGAAGGCGGCGGGGGTATTGGGCAAATTGGGAGGAGAGGAGGGGAGGCGATTTAAAGTGCTCCCCACCGTCATTATGGCATTTCCAGAACAATCCGTGCCATGCTAGGCCTTTGGATGGACGAGGTCTGTTGTGTGATCCACCATCCCAGAGCTCCGTGTGCAGCTGACTTCCAGGACCCACGAGAGGCACCTTTTCCACTGGGAAAAGGTGGCTGCTTTTCTCCTACAGACTACTGAGTAACAGCGAGCGGGAGGTGCCCGAATAACCGAATGGCAGAACTAAAACCATAAGTATATTCCCAGCGTGAGCATGTCTTTACCTCAAAAAAAAGAAAAAAAAGACCCATAATCCAAATGTACAGGAAATTTCAGACCCGGCGGTGAGCACCAAATATCCAGGAACATCACGAACCCTTGGGGTCAACAGGAAAACTACGGGGCCTGTCTTTTACCACACGGCACATTCCCAGCGGTGTGCCAGTGGAAGAATCGGCCACGGGGGAGTGTAATTTTGCCCAGGGGTAAGGCGTGGTGTGACAGTGATGGATGGGTGGCTTGTTGCCGCTCCACCGGTCCACCTTGTCAGCAGGACTCTAAAAGCAGGACCGGGTGGGTGTCGGTTACAACTCGGGTTGGTCCTACGGTGTGGCGGAGGTGTTTGTTTTCGTTAGCCTTGGGATGAACTCGCCGAAACGAAGAGAGGCCCGCTCCATAAAAGCAGGCTGTATGTACCTCCGTTACTGAACATGCTCTCCACATCAGGACGAAAGCGAAAGAAAATCAGTAATGAGAAAAAAATTAAAAACACAGCTATACTATTTCTCCCCCAGTGCTAAGCGTCCAGTTAAGTACCAGAGGAACATTTCCACCTCGGCAGGCAGTACTGGGACTAACAACCAGGAACGATACCCGAGAGGCTCCAGGATGTGTCTGTCATTTTACTCAGCAGCATGTATGCCTGAACATTGCCACAAAGGGCACTAAATTCGTCAGAATAAGACGGTCTGGTTTCTCTATCTTGATCCTATTGTATCTTGCTGACTAACATGCTGGCATAATGCCTGAATTTCCCTCCGGGTATCAATATGGCGTGCATGCATGTACGTATCCGTACCATACATCCATCCATCTGTCCATCCATCTATCTACAGTAGAAAAAAGAGACGTCAGGTGGGAGGCTGGGACTGGGTCTGAGCGGAGCCAGGTGACCAACCGAGAGCCAGGTGTCCATTACGGTTCTCGACGTGCCCACAGTCACCTCTGATCGCAAATGCAAACGCAACACCTACTTTGGTTGTTCGTCTTCCCACATGTTGCGGTCTGTTTGACGTAACCAATGAGCTTCATCTTTGCATCGCACGTAAGCATGCAGAGCCAATGAAGACTCCCGTAATGACGCAACTTATCGATTCTGAACACGTTTTCCAGCTTCCCACAATTTTTCCCCGTTTGCTTTTCCTTTTAAACAATTTCCTCTGGGATCAATAAAGTGATTCCGATTCTCCATCATAATGATAACTAATGGTACTGATAACAGTACTGCTGATTCTGTGTTGAGGTCAGGTATCCTTTGGTGTTCATACCATCCAGGTCTTCTAAAAGACAAACACATACACGAGCGAAAATGAAGCTTTGGATCAGCTGTTTTCTGCTGCCCCTGGAGCAGTTTCTGGGGTTAAGGGTCCTGCTCAAGGGCCCAAATGTGATTTGATGACTCTGCTGCCCATGAGATTTAAAGTAGTGACCTTCTGGACATGGGAATTAATATTATCAATTGCCTTGACTGCCACGCAACGACAGTCTTTCCAATAACAGCTGGCTTGTACGCAGACCTAGGATGAGCCTGACAACTCGTAAATAGGGTGTCACGAGCTCGCACGAAGACAGAAAGAGGTCGCCGAGATGTCGCTGCCCCCCGAATCCGACATGGATGCACTGAGCAGCTGAGGGAATGACGAAAGCATCTGTCAGCAAATGCCACCTCGCCCTGGTTTTGGCTGCGGCCCCACATGGGGGCCGCGGGTGGAGGGGCGGTGTTCATTTCTCAGTTGGTGAAGACAGCATTCACCCTTTTGGAGAACAAATCTTTATATATCCCAGAGGGGCCTGGGGTCAGGTGCTCAGCTGAAACAGGAGAAGGCAAAGACAGGGGCAGATGATGTGTGCGTGCCGGGAGGCTGCCCCAGCCCTGTGTGCCTCCAGTAGGTGGCGCTAGACGACATGCGTGGGGTCTTCGATGCCTTCTGATAAAGACTCGGTGTTTTTACTCCAGTAAATGTTGCCATTTCTCCGTTCTGCACTGGAAGGGGCAGCATGGCGAAAAGTCAGGAGCACTGAAAGGCGAAAACAAACAGGACGTGCCACAGGTGGGCCACATTCCGACCGCCACCTTCGGGGACCTCAGCAAACAGCTTAAATCCCCCGCTATCGGGTCTCTGGGCAAAGAATGGAGGCCACAGCTAATCTTAGGAGCTGTCATTCCGGCAGGAGACGTGTGCTCACTGGTGTCAATCGTCGGCTCACCTTTCCAGGCCGGTTCTGTCATTCATCGGACTGTTAATGCCGTAACCCCCCCAGGCGAGTGGAGTCTAATGGCCTAATCCCTCCACCCTGACAAAAACAAGATTAACTGGAGGTTAAATACTCATGTTGCTTAAATTTCGTCCTTGTCAGCAAGCCATGGGAAGCTCTTAATCTCAGCAAAGAGCAGTTTGAGGGTGGTTTTTTTTGGGGGGGGGGGGTTCGATGACGTCGTCTGAACACAAAGAGAGAGGGCGGAGCACAGGGAGCATTTCAAACATGCCCTGCTGACTTCTGTAATCTTCAGATCAGAAATATCTGTACGACGGTAATCTCTCCCCCTTCTCACTGACACAGCCGGCAGGCAGCAGTCAATTAATCACTAGCGGCCTTGCCGCGGTAGCGGGCTAGCTGTCAGCACTCCAGGACTCCCAGGCTCAGGCTGTTCTCACGTATCGCCATCACGCGGGGGTCCTCCTCCCGAGCCGACGCGCATGACGGCACGCGGACGAGCGACCCGCGATGCCTGGCCTTAAACACGGCACTGCGGTCGACGGAATCGGCTAAAAACAAACGGCTCTTGGCACACCGGGCACCACAAAAGTGCCTATATTACATAAACTAAAACAATCATCAACATCGTTTAAACGGTTATGTGCTGAGCACAATTTGTAAGGTAAATCAAACCCGATACATGTTTATCAAAACAACTGGACCGCAACCAATTTAATGTAAAATTTAATTTCACAAAACCCCGCATATCCAACAATAAATGGAACTAATTTCTCAAAGATGTGAATTTGCTCTCCATGGGAGAAGCTACAATAATTCAGAAACACAGCCGTGAAGCACACACACACACATACATACATACACACACACACACGCGCACACCGCTACCCGTCTAGCTGTCCACCTGCTGCAGGAAACGCTGGCTCTCTCCTGCCAAGCGTCTCTCCTCCATTGGGTCCCGGTAGCTGGTCTCTCTCAGGCAGCCATTCCGCACGGTCTCTAAAACGACAGTCGCTGAGCTCTAACTCTGGGGAAAGTCGTGTGGAGTGGCCAGCTGCTCCCGGGTGTCCGAATAATCCGCTGGAGCCCCAGCGAGGGACTCTGCTTCCCCTGCCGGGGGTGTCAGGTAACACTCGCTAAACTTAAGTTTCCCTTACACCGGCAGCTCCCTCTCTCTCTCTTTCCCTCCCCCCCTCCCCTGTCTGATCTCTTTAGCTGCGAGGTGTCTGTAATTGACTGCCTACAAGCGACGGAGTGGCAGCCGAAGTCGACACGTTGACACCATCTGATTTTAGCTCCTCGGAATTGTCCACCAGAAGCATGGGGGGGCTACCCAGCATGCATTTGCTGGCCCTTTAGCAAGCAGCCACATTCACAGACAAAAGGTTTCAAACCCCCCCACAGGAGGGGGAGGAAAAAAAAAAAAAAAAAACACAGAGGAGGAATTGTGCCCCAGCCAATCATGCTCATCGTTACCTTCCATGACGCTGGTGACAGTCCTCCATCATCCACCACCCTAACCCCCACTCCACGATGGTGCTCGACGGCCATTCTCTGGCACCTCTCCACCACTGCCCCCACCACCGCACCCGACACCGATCGCCACGCCCCACCGTCGCAATGAAACGCAAAGCAAGGAGACAATGAATAATTACGAGGGAAGACTTAATACGGCATCGCTAGTCTTCGGGGTGGGGGGGTAGGTAGCAGGCTGACCGGATTTCAGTTAGATTACCTCTCAGGCCAGCTGAGCTGCTGTGTGGGGGGTGCACTTTCATTACCCTGGGCTCAGGTTACTCACTGGGGGGATTAGTGGACCCGTGGACCACGGGGTTGCACGCGGTGGGGGCCGTCAGCATTGAGGGGACGTGCCGTGCTGCACCTCCTGGTTCCTAGAAAACAGGCCTCCCACCGTGGGCCAGTAAAACGATCCGCGGAATCGGACTGGAGGTCACCATGGAGACCCATGGGGCCGGAGCCCCCTTAGCCTCTGTCTGCAGCTGGGCCATACCACTTACCAAGAGGGTCCCGTCAAAATTAACACAGCAAATTATAGCCCCACGCCTTTCACTGACCCTCAAAAAGAAAGGTACGCTGAGGGCTGTCTGGGTGATAGCTAGCTTGGCCAGGTTCTGGAGAGCTTGCTGTTTATTTGAACTGAGCTGAGACCTCCGAACAGCTAGCTGCCTCGGTGCTCTCTCAGCGGACCCAGTCCACGCAACCCGATACCCCCCCGTCCGCGGCGGCCCAGGGTCCGGTTACCGCAGGAACAATGGACACACTGTGCTCAGTTTCCTTCTCAGAGGAGGTGTCCGAACAAACATTCACAGTCGTGTCAGTCTTGGATGGGAGCGGGGGGGATTAATATATCACACAGCAGTAGGAGATGTGCCTCACTTCCAGAGGCTTCACCTTCCTCAAAGAGCTAAAACACACGTCCAACCTAACACCCCCCCAGCCCCACTGTCAAAGCCTCAATCTGCTTACCGGCCAGGGCTGAGAACAGCCTTCTAAAACGTCCGGTTTTATATGTCGCTGTTTGTACGGAATCTTATTCATGACATGGAATAAAGCAGAGCCTAAACTGAAATCAAATAACCGCAGCACGGGCCAGCGTAATCTTTCACAGATGGGCCTGGCCCGCAAGGACGCCGCATTCTACATGGCTGTCACGCCGAGTCCGAATCTTGAACCAATTTGCTGAATGACGGCAAAATGGAATGCTTCATAGCGGATTAGGCCGGATTTGAATCAAACACGGATATGCGCTTTCCCTCCGATCTATAATGATCTACTTTAAATTAGGGATGGCTGGCTCGATACCACTTTTTCATCTCCAATACCGATAACACAATCTTAAATATTGGCTGATATGATAGGCTTTCTGTTTTGACGTTGTTGTGTATTGAGTAGCACTGAGATGTTTTGTTTGGCCTGTTCTGGCCACCGTATTTATACGGTCTTTTTTTAAATCATGGCTACATGGCTGTGCTGGATTGAAAAGCTGTATATAGATTAGGTTAAGCTGAGGGTATGGAAACCAATTGCATTTAGACTCTACAGTGTTCATTCCTTCTGTTAATCACCGTACATTTGTATGTGATATCAAACAGAGCTATCTAAAAAAAAATTCTCAAACTGTGAAACAAATCATCTCTAAACCCCCAAGGGAATAATTATGACAAAAATTTTGAACTGGCAATGCAACAAGATGCTTGCCGATGTATCGTTTCGAATTAGGACAATTTTTTTCCGATAACCGATCCAATGTTTTTGATCAGTATCAGCCGGATGTCCATACCGAATATCAGATCGGCACATCCCCTTGCAGTCCTCAGATGTCCATCTGTGGCCCACACTGCCAACAGGGGGCGCTGTAATATAGCAAAAACTTCAGGGACATTCAGTGTTCCTGTCAAAACCCCATCCGTATCCTCTGCCGCACATAAAGCATCAACGGCAATGTATTCAATCAGTTTTGAGGTAAAAAATTACCGACTCTACATTCAATTCAATTACGGGGGCTCACAATATGCTAAGGTCAAATTCAGTGTGAAGATCGAGGACGGACCTCAATGGTGTATTCAACATGCATGTATTCACCTGTCGTGACTTCAGTGCTCCGAGGCCTTGCCGGCTAAAGCGGAGGTCCTGCACCGTAGCACACAGAGGTCAGACTAATCTTCCCCTCGGGGTCGTACCACTTCTTTTCTGTGTTGCATATTTACAAGGACGTGTCAGCTAAAATGAAAACCCCTCCGTCGTCTAATCAATGCAGGCTCCCGCTGCATTTTGCAAGTTTCTTCCGCAATCAGGATCCATCAATGTTTATACTCTGGCAGACTGAGATGAGGGGCTTGCTGAAAGGCGACCTAGCGGCTCAAAACTGACTGCTCCCCTAAGACCAAGGCCACCTGCCGTAAGCAACACCTCCTCCCGGTGCATTTAACCTACCCTGGCGCCTTGCACAGTCCTGCACGTTCTCCCCATCCTGTAAACCCTTCCAGGGTGTCCCTGACAGCAACATGCAGACTGACCCCAATCCTCAATGACCTTACAAAGACGCTGTGGTCAGAATTCAAAACACTGCCCAGAAGCGTTCCTCTCATTCTGGGTCATCACCATCAGTACCTCTAGCAACCGTGACCTTGACAGCAGGAATTAAAAACTCTGTTCAAACCCAAACATGATACCGAACCCGCATCTCAGCGCTCCAACTAGGTTGGAAACTTCAAGGCGAAGACGCTGTCATCCCATCAGTGAGAATTAAACACTCCTACACAAATGGGCAGTTTTTCAGGAAAGGTGGGGGCGCTTGGGTATGAGGGACCGCTGTGCTCCACAGCACAATGGCCCATTTCCGGTGAAGTGCGGGCACTAATGCCGGGAACCTGAGAAAAGTGAAATCTGAATTCTGGGCCGTAAACAAACAGCCCCACTGTACGGGAACACGGAAAGCCGTCACCTCTGACCACTTAGAGGCAGGATCCCGGCACGCGGGGGCCTTTCCGCACCGCAGCCTCCTGGCCCTAACTGACAGGCCTGCCGTCACCGGAGGGGCTCATTAGGGCCAGCTTGGCACTGGGCCGGCCGCACCTCGGCGATCCCCCTCTGCCGCCTGCCTTTCTGACTGACATGTGAGTAATTGGACGAAACAAACCCCAGGCACAGCATGGCTGCCAAGACCCCGGCCAAAAAAAAAAAAAAAAACAACAAAAAAAAAAAGGCGGTACCGGCAGTGGCAACCAGGGGAGGGGCAGCATGGAAGGACGGCCGCAAGGGCGCCTGGAAGCCGTCACCGCAGCGGCCTAGCTGAGCCGGCTGGCTGATGTCACGCTGCATCTCCGAGCGACGGGGGCTAATTGATGCACCAGGCCCCCGGAGACAGGCTCGGTGAGCGGCGCTTTCGTTATCCCGTCAAATGACGGGCCCCGGCCAGCTCCATGGCAGCAAGCTGTCAGTCAGGTGAGCGGGTGAGTGGCAGGCCAGCGCGAGCGCGTCAGCGGTGTCAGGAAACAGTCAGGGAAAACACAACTAAATAAATAAAATAAACAGCAGAAAGAAACCGACGGAGCATGTTTATTTCAGCCTGACCTCGTTTCCATAACTGAACTCCACATTCCCCTCGCCACCGAAACCACTTGACTCTCAAGAGAATCGTTCGCGTCCTGTCACTGTTTCCTTACACGTCGCCGTGGAGGCATATTGCACTCACTCCGGCCCGGCCCGCCTCGCCTGCTTGTCCTTCTGGGCCTTTCTGGATCGGCAGGATGCTGTGCCTGGGCCCTTCTGACACTGTGAACATGTGACCCAGTTTGCAATATCAGGCTTTAGCTGTGAAGACTGAAAGGTGGTGACCTCAACCTAATGGCAAAAATAAACACACCGCATTCGTTTAAACAGCTTGCAATTCAGCACGGGAGATAGCAGAACATGTCTGTGCTGACCTGGCATCTGCACAGGCCCACTACACCCCAATAACGCCTGTGCTGACCTGGCATCTGTACTTAGTGTCCGCTGGTCATAGCATACAGCCGGTCTGATGCGGTGCCTTTTAATTGCCAAGGACTAAATCAGTCACAAAAGCAAAAATTTAAAAGTGTTTTTTGGGCTGACACTGTCAGTGAGCCATAAAGCGGAAACAATAAATCACCTTGAGCTCACAAGTACCCATCTGACACACTCCAAGTGTCCGAGCGACTAAAGGATGCCACTTGGATGTAGAGGTCATGGGGGTCTTGTCTCCACCCTTCTTCCCCACATCCCGAGTCCTCAGGCCCCCGGTTCCAGCCATCTTCCCCACATCCCGAGTCCTCAGGCCCCCGGTTCCAGCCATCTTCCCCACATCCCGAGTCCTCAGGCCCCCGGTTCCAGCCATCTTCCCCACATCCTGAGTCCTCAGGCCCCCGGTTCCAGCCATCTTCCCCACATCCCGAGTTCTCAGGCCCCTGGTTCCATCCATCTTCCCCACATTCCGAGTCCTCAGGCCCCTGGGTAATTAACCTTTATGTGCCACCACTGAAGAAGAGATCAAGCGCCCCACCCCAGTGCTGTCTGTTCCTCATTCAGTTAGTTTGGGGTAGGCCTACAGGCCATTCACCTGTCTCCAGCACCCCCTCACTCCCACACCTGTACTGTTTGCCTGCTTCTGTCTCCAGCACCCCGTCATCTGGACTATTTTTCACCACCTCCATCTCCAGCATCCCCTCATTCCCTCACCCAGCCTACTGTTCACCCACCACTGCCATGTGATTTGGCACACGGAGTGTTAAAGGTCACAGGCCAAGGTCAGGGGGCATCAGAAAGACGAAGGATC
>JAACJT020000086.1:13240417-13257657 GCA_009936485.2 Gymnarchus niloticus | reverse complement strand
CCACGCCCCCCCCCCCCGCCCCCCTCCCCCCCCGCCCCCCCCCCCCCCCCCCCCCCCCCCCCCCCGTTCACCTCTGATTACAGTATAAATGGAGACACGCGTAGATGCCTTTTTTACTGTTGTAACAGTCACGTGTTATTTTTGGATGAAGATTTAGAAAATCAAAAACCCCATCAGAATCGACAAGCATTAACACCACACAAAGTGTGCAGCATGTAAGGTGTAGCCCAGACATTACATGCTCTCAACAAGAGGGAGTGAGCAGCACAATCAATTTTTATTTTTATAGTGCCTTTCATTGTTTTGTTTTTTTTTATATGGGAAATTAAGACTTTAAAAAAAGCCAGAAGACAACGGAGAAATAAAACCAATCAGGCTCTCATGGGAGCGCTCTCCCCTCCTCCACACGACTCCCAGGACACTGCAGCACCACCCCCGCTTCATCCATGCCACTGCTTTCAGCCTCTGGTTTCAGGTGACATCAAACGAATACGGCCGCGGACAGTGACAACCCTGCCACTGGCACACGCTGACCCCAGCTGTTAATGGCCGTTTTTCCAAGCCTTCTCCAATTCTTTTGGCCGATTACGTACAGTACGCACAAGAAGGAAGACTGCAAGAAATGGAGGAAAGGAGGAATTAAAATGCCTTACGGTTGACATCCGTGGGTTCCACGGCAGCAGTGGTAATTAGCATTAGCGTTCAATAACTCTCCGTTAATTGGAGCGCTAACAGAGAGAATGGAAAGCTGGGCCAAGCAAAGCGAACACAACACACAATTACGCACAGCGGCCCCGGTAAGAGGAAGGGGAAGAGGAGGAAATGCTAAATCGATGGCGGTGGTGGTGGTGGTGGGGGGGGGGTTTTGCTGGATTTCGTCGCAAATAGGAGGTGGTTAGCAATCAGTTCACTAGCTGCGACAATGAGTGTTGTAATGATGGTAATTGCTGCAGTGCCTCTGGCTACAGCAGGTGAACGAAGCGATCTGCTAAAAGGAGCCTCTTACTCGTCAGTTTATGCGGCCCCCGTCACAATGACATGCACGCTCCATCATTTGCCAGTGTCGAATTCCACCGAAGGAGGTGTGTCGACGTGGAGCGCTGGCCGCCATTTTAAGGCATTTCAAACGCGGCAAGCCCATTCCGTTACGCGGCGAACCAGAACGTCAGACATAAAAACGCATTCAAGACAAATTCTGGACCGAGGTTCTGTTTGGGTTGCAGAGACCTGACAAAATACAGCAATGCTGCAAATAGATTTTCATATCAGATCAGCAAAACTGTGTTTTCTTGCAACACACCATAAATAAAAAAAAATGCAGCCCACCATACATTTAAAAACCGCACAACCATTTAAAAAGATTAAGTAATAAATTGGTGCAAACATTCAATAAACTTCATCTTACACAACAGCTTGAAACATCATCACACCGTGTCTTACCAAGTAAAACAATTTTTCTTTAAAAATATCATCTCATTTAATATTTATTTACCTTTAATCTTTTTTTCCTTTTCACCCCTCTCAGTCTTTATGGTGGACAGCAGAGTAACGTGTCTCCCCCATGTCACCGTATGTTTGACAGTCCCCGCCAAAGGCCTTTCACCTATGGCGTGCCCCCCGACCGTGGCCAACTCACTGACCGCCAGGCCCTAATAAACAATTCATGTGTACCAACAGGCACGGCTGCAAAACAAATGTGCGCCCACCCCCTGCAAATATTGACGTTATCGCCACACAATTCCAGCTCCTTTCAAGCCTTGTTGGAGGCTGTATGCTGGTAATCCCTTTTAACAAAACAACCGTGGTACACTCTCCGTTGCAAGTGACTCTTATCCCCCAATAAAAATACCAGCCAGTCCAAGGTCCCATGCACCTGGATTTGGACTAATTCGCACCACAAATAAGAATTAGCATATGGTAGGAAGGGGGGACACAGTGTGAGGGAACGAAAGGAAAGCGGGCATTTAAATGGAAATAGAGGGCAAGCGGATAACCCACCATCGACGGAGGGAAAGCTTATTTGTGTACTGTTTCCCAAGCAAAGACTTTCAGGTTGAAAAGAGAAGCCCTATGTTGATTTAGTCAGCTCAAAGGGGCCTTAATCCTTTTAAGGGAACTAAATCACCATAGACAAGTGTCTCCCAAGAAAGGCT
Organism: Gymnarchus niloticus; assembly: GCA_009936485.2. Taxonomy (NCBI): domain Eukaryota; kingdom Metazoa; phylum Chordata; class Actinopteri; order Osteoglossiformes; family Gymnarchidae; genus Gymnarchus; species Gymnarchus niloticus. Next base: position 13,255,504 of record JAACJT020000086.1, on the reverse strand, counting down.
TTCTGTCAAGCGTGGCTATTCAGGGTCCGATGGATGCCACAAATCAAACTCTGTAAGTAAACAAAGATGAGAATGTGGAAATGGGTTGGGGGTGCTGAAGAGAAAGGGCGAGAGGAGCGCAGGCCTCGTCCACATCATTCAGCACTGGTCCTCACCCCCCGCACGCTCCCCTCAACCCTAGCAACTGGCAGTTATCGAGGAATGCCGGGTGGCCGAGATGGCTTCTATTATCCCAGCTCGGGAGCAGAAAACGAGAGCGCTGAGATTGCAAGGCGCGCGGCAGGGGACGTGTGACGTCACCACGCAGCCGCACGTGGCCGCTCAAACGGGCGCCGCCAGTAGCGTGCGTCAGGCACGTTCCCGCCAGCGTGGTCGCAGCCTGTCGTGCCGCACCGAAGAGCTTCACCTTCGCTTCGGTCTTTCCCAGGGCTAAGGAAACGACTTCTCGGAGTAGTTATGATTCGCCAAACGCCAAAGTCACGCGGATCTAGCGGTCATCGGGCTGAACTAGATGCACTTTCGAGTACCCGAGCAGGTGAGATCATTTTTCAACCGTGAGCTTACTGAATGCATCACACGCACACGACACCGCAAACGGAGGCACAATCTCCGTGATGCATCAGCGCCTGGCATCTCACACAACTTGGGTAACAGGGATCGAACCGTCGATTGAAGCATTGCTCACTCCAAGAAACACAAGCAAAGAGCACCACGGTCACGACCGGATCTTCTGACCCTGAAAACACTGAATTCTCCAATGACACCATTTCTTTTCTTAAGGAAAAAAAAAAAAACCACATGGGAGCGGAGATGCAACTAAAAAGTGAAACTTCTACCATACCTTTATTTGCAACAGTGCTGAAGAACTTCTCCGAGCTGGCATCGGATCCCTGAAACACAGAGATAAACGTCAGTTTTCCTGGTCTTTGACCAAGACGGCTTCACCTCGAAAGGCTCGCCCATCTTGCCGGCTGGCATGGCAGTTCCCCAAGGCGGCCACTTGATGGCGCTGTTATACCGCAGTAACGGCGGGAAAGGTCGCGCGCTAAATCCTGCAGAAAGCGTTCGCTGTGCTATTTTGCAGCACTAACGTTTAGTCTAAACATTTACACATTATTTCAAATAAGCCTTTTTTTTGTTTCGACGATGCGGCACAGAAGACGCAGTGGCTAATGTGAAAGAAGTGTTTTAATTCGCCGCATTTAGCGGCGGCTAGCGAGCTGAGCAAACTGCCTTCGCCTAGCTAACCGCGGCGAAGCTTTTAAACTCCGTGATTATTCATCTTCTGTGAAAGCACCATTATTTCTGCGCCACTAAATACAGCTTACGGGCATTCAGTACACATTTCCTCAGCCGCTCTCACACACTTTAAGCTGGAGAGGGAACAGCCGTTGATATTAAATTCCACTTCAATCATTTAATACCATTACTGGTTTGCTCCCTAATTTTCACCATAATGATTATATGCTGTAGTTCTGCGGTATAAAACTTATTACAGGGTACCAAGACATTCTCTCATGTTAGTATTCTGAAAACACAGTAGAGAGCATTCAAATAACAGCATGGTGAAAATGTGAGATGTGTGAGATTCATACTGAAGTTCCACACGGTGCCCTTTAATGCCCCACAAACCCATAACTGTTTACCCTACAGAAAGCAGCCAGGAGAGCCTCTACTAGAGGAACCCAACAGAAACTGGTATTCTGGAGAGCATGCTGCAGAAAATTACAGTCAAACGAGAGCAAAAATGAGGTTGGAAAAAACTGATGATGCACAGGTATTTGGATGTGTGATGCAAACTTACAGGTGAGCTAAATCAAGCTGAATCAATGGCTCACGGACATCGAAGAACTGCCCAGAAAACGACAAGGCGACTAGTCTGTGACTGAGAACACCAGATTGCAGGTGTGAAATGAAACGAGTGCGGGCTCTACTAATCAAAACGGTGAAACAGATGGTCGGACTTTAATGCAGCGAGAAAAATCCAAAGGGTTGACTTAACCACAACAAAAAAATGACACATCTGGAAACACTTTCGCTAAACACGCAAGACAGGCAGAAGTTAATTTAAAATGGAACGACCATGCCAGAGAGGAATAATCCATGGAGGAAAAGCACAAAACGTGCACCAACACAAGATAAATATCAGATATTTCTTCCTCCTTTGCACTCGGGAGAGCCAATAAAGGGGAACGTGTCTACAACCCCAAACAAGCGTGTGGCGGAGACATGCGGAAACGCAGACTGCATACCTGTGATGCGACGGCTCAAACAGTCAACAGCGAGCCTGGGCTTCGGTGAGCGCGCCCCCCTTCACATTCCGCCCGTCGAACAGTGTAATCCACAAGCGGACGGCAAATTCCACCCAGTCTGTGCCAGTGAGAGCCATGCAAAAAGGGAACCTTTCCGCGGAAGATTCCTGAAGCGAGCAGCACGGTGGAGCACAAGGAGCTAGCGGGTGGCTCGGACAAAGGGGGCCATGCGTGTGTTGCCGAGCGATGGCGGGCGCCAGGCGCAGATAAGTCAGGCAATCCCTCCGAACGCACCCCCAGTCTCAAGCGGGGGGGGGGGGGGATTGGGCAATCGATCTACCTCACAACTATTCTCTGTATGGAAAAGGAAGGTTTCATCTCTCAAACGCAACTCTCCTGGAAGCAGATCCTCATGGACTAGGGCTTGAGGGTCGTCAGAGCACAGCAGCCAGGTTCCGCCTGATGCCAGTGCAGGAGGCAACAATGCATTCAGCGCAGAACCATCCGTGCTGGGGTACCTCCTCAGCTGAGCTGGAGACCACAATCCGGCAGCGTGAAAGACGAAGAAACCAACCCTAATACAATGGAGGATGGAAAAGCGCAGGACTGCTCTGCGCTCGCTCTCTCTCTCTCTCTCTCTCTCCCTCCCCAAGAGTGCCTGTGTCCTGTGGCTGCTGGCTGATCCCTTACCAGACACACTTGAGTTTTTTCCGCTGCTCAGCGCTTAACAGAAGCTCCCATTCACTGAGCCATTCACTCCGGAGGTCCTCCCCCCTCCCAGCACCGTCGGATCCTCCCACTTCCTGATTCTACCTGCTTCCACGGTGCTCCGGCAGATGCACGCACGTACACGCGCGTGCAAACAAGGAGCGTGGCTCTTTATCCTTCAGGTGAGACCGAGAAACATTCCTGGACAGGGTCCTTCGGAGGACGTGTGTGTGTGTGTGTGTGCACGCTCCGTGTTTGTGTCTGAGCGGGGGAGCGTACGTGAATGGAGCTCGGAGCTGCTGGTGGGAGGGCCGAGGAGCGAGTGGGCAAGCAAGAGGGAGAGAGAGAGATGCAGGGAGGGGGAGGGGCATGGACTAGAATGATATTCTTTCAGTCACCGCGGAGTGGGATGATGTCAACCGCTAATGAATTTCCCAGTAGGGTGCAGCTACCGTGAGGAGAGCCACACAAAAAGCTGCTTTATAAACAGTGTGCACCTCTACATAAATCTAAGTCAAGGGCTTCCTGTTTATTCCACTTTAGCACAATGTTACTTTTTCCTCAGCTGGAACAAGACCGAGTTAGTGGCCTTCTTTAAAGCTCAGATGGCGATCTGTCACACGTTATCGTTTCAGGACCTTGAGTCCTCATTACAGGTCACTTCTCATCCATGAGTGGCGCTCGAAACCATCGCTGCATGTCCCTGCTAGTCATTAACACCTTGTCTGCAATGTATTATATGTACAAATCAGATGCCTTAAAGTCTGAATGTCTGCGTGCAGTAGACCACAGACAGTGATACTCTGTCTGCAGAATGCCTGTGCCTGCGAGTCTCCCGCTTGAGAAACGTGCTGATTCACTGCCTGTTACAGGACACCCTGCCCCGGTTCAACTAAAATGGGCCTTCTCGGAAAAGCTGAGATGGAGCCCGCAATGCCCATGTGGCCAGAAACTCAACACGACCCTGTGATCTTCTGCCCTGGCTACGAGTTTGGGAAAATCGATGGCACAGACGCAGAGGTTATGGACCTGCCAACAGGCATGGGCTCATTTCCGAAATGGGTCCGAGGTACGACGCAGAAATGTTCCTCTCTGCCAGCGGTGCCTCCACTCACTTCTTGGAACCAGTCTTACCACTGAGAATCAAGGTGCAGCACAGACTGGTCCCAGCTCAAACGAAGCGGTGCAACTGACATCACATAACGAAAGGTTTAAAAAAATAAATTAAAAAAAAAAAAAAACAAACTAATTTCACATGTCTGACTGGGCACTATCACATGCAAAGGCACTAAAATGGCACACTGGATTATCTGAAAGGCTGTGGCCACTGAAAATCTGTGCTGCACTTTTGCCGTCTGCTACAGGCCTCGTCCTCAGTGTCATCTACTCACCAGTTTTTAAGCCAATAAAAGCAAGGATCACGGTTATTTTTTGGGTCTTTAAGTCTATTCCCCTTAAAAGAGTAAAGGTATCTGGCGGTGAGCAGAAAGGAACAGGTGTTGTTTGACCGAGTCATCTTAAAATACAGGGTTGCTATCGGCTACAGGCCCCTCTGTAAGGTCCGGCCCAGCTGTCCAAAAGGCCATGACCCTGTCCATCCTAATTTATCTCTGCGTTTAACCATTGCATCTTCCTGCCCCTTGCTGCCTCGATTTCTAGCAGTTGACATTACCAACGTACATCAAAGATGGCCACCAATAAAACAAACTGAAAAATGTCTGGGCTCACAATTCCGCTTACTCTAAAGGCCCTAATCAGTATTCCCAGCCTCACAAAATCAGGCACGGTTCAACCTGTAACTGTCCCCAATCACCTTTGTCGTTGCTAAAGGAAGTGCTTACCGAAACTGCAAAGTGTGCGTTCTTGCACATGCGTGGGGGAGATTCATATGGACAGAGTAAAACATCACACTTACTAGTTATCAGATCTGAGGACATGGTTGACCTGCAATTATCGCTTGCATTTTAGGTGTCTCCAGAACGACTACCCTTGATCGGGCTGACAGACTCCAACGGAAAGCCACGTCCGGCCTGGGTTGCGAAGTCACACCGAATAGCAGCCGGTGTGGAAAAGCAGCTGATTTCATCGCCGGAGAACGTGAAAGAAAGATCAAACAACGTCGTGAGCTATGTTATGTATGCCTGTAATTGCTGTCTATGCCTGTAACTTCTGTCTCTAGACCATCAGGCCCTCCGATGACGTTCTGTCATCCCTTATTCGCTTTCTAAGCCTTGATCCCCAGCTTCAAAGTACCCAGAAGAATTTTCTTCCCCCCGCGGTTTAATTTTACAGGAACTCTTTCCTCGATTGCAATCGCATGAGGCCAGCGGTCTTTTATGGACTTTGCCTCCATTACGAAAATCTTCCTCATTTAAAAAATTACCGATAAAAGGGAACAAGACTTTGCGTTGGGATGCGGTGGACATAATATGTTAAAAGCCCCAACTCATCCCACATTCTGTCTGGCTCGTTGCCCCTATTTACGTTTGCGGCGCCCTCTGATGGGCGGTCTAAATCAGAGTGACACAGGACGTGGTCCCTGCAATGCAGACCAGCTGAAGCCCCATCCAGAGAAAGACCTGGAAACAAAGGGCCTGGTGACATCAGAGGTGTCCGCTTTCCTCTTGTCGTTTGATCCACAAACACAATTCCAAGGCAATCAGGGTCTTTCAATAACCCCCGCCCCTTGGACCCGAGACCGCCCGGCAGGGAAAGGCCTACGTGTTATATGGAGCATGAGCATTCATGCATGTTCTGCACACGGTTCAAGTAATCACGGCAATAGGGGAAGCTCTGTAGGGGGCGTGGCTTCTCCACACCCAGGTCATGGAAGCCAACCAATAGCAACTTTCATCAGCACCCACATTGATGCCTACCCTCTCTCAGCAAACTCTCTGTCCTAGCCAGAAAAATAAACACATTAAAGCTTGAGGTTCTGCCGTCATCTACGAAAAATCAGCATTGGCTGTTCTGTTTTCACTCGCCACACGGCGCTTGGGAAACAAAAGAACAATGACCTGGATATTATGACTCTCACAGACAAAAGTGCCATAAAACAAAAACAGTGATGAAAAAGCGGGGCAAGAGCAGATTAACAACGCTGGCTTAAAGCCAGGGCCAGGGTTAATTAAACATTTCAGATAATAATAATTAAAAAAACCCTTTATCAGCTGTACTCAAAACAAAAGAAGCTTCAGGCCAAGAGTGATGCTACATTTTAAATTCAGGACTCGGGCCTTCATGGTCAGGTGACAGGACTCGGGCCTTCATGGTAGCCTAGCAGGCAAATGGAAAACAGCCTTCTCTCAGAAGCACCTATGGAGATGCCGACGTGCAAAGCTGCATGATGAAAGGAACGCACAAACACACACACGGGCACTGAACCTTCTCCTTTAGGACGACAGTGCTTTTTACACTCATTAAATCCAACCTTATCTCAGCGAGACTGAATCACGCTGCCAGCGACGACGGTGCCTAATCTCTCCTTCCTGACAAGCTGGGCTGACAGCACCTTTCCTTTGAATTCTTGAGACACATACCCAGACGTATATTAATGTGTCAGTCATCGCCAGTAGCCACGGGTAGGAACAAAACAGAAAAGACGGAAGGCGCTGTCGGCCCGCGAACGTGAAGGAGAAGTGACAAGAGAGAGAGACATAGAGACAAAACCCGGGGGACCAGATAGCAACAAACAGCCTTTGCATCTCAGAACATGTTATATAAATCATAAACCTGAGCGAAAGACGGGACAGTTTGGGGATTAGACGTCTCCCACTCCGCCGCGAGAGAGACGAGACTTTGAATTTAAAACCTGTAAATATAAGTCACGGGAACGGGGCCATCGCGGTGGCATCTTTCACACTTGTTTAAGGCAACATTTATCATGCGAGGAGGATAGAGAAGGAGAGCGGGAGGGAGGCGAAGCAACAGAACGTCTGATAGATGCTGGGTCCGGGGACACGCAGATAAAACACGGCCACGGAAAGCCACAGGATAAGGGGAAGGACGATGATAAAAATATCCAATGTAATAACTTTCCAAACAAATCCGGAAACATCCGACATACATTGCCGCATCGAAGGGTTGCAACTAGTGATCCATGTCTGGGGGGGGGGCTGCACAATGAAAAAACAAAATAAATAAATGCTACTGCAATATAATTCCATGGATGAGAGACCATGTAATGCTGAACCAAAGTCGACTCAGAAGAAGGGACTCCATGAGAGGGATGCTTTCACGTTGTTTTATTGTCGCGGCCGCCTGACGCCGTCCTTGCAGCCGTCTCGTGGACGATGGAGCCGACGACCCTTTTAAAGCCTCGTTTCGAAAGCAAACTGGACAGGAAAATTGTTTTAACCTTCTTCATCAAACGGCCTCGCCGCGTCCTTAATGCGTTTTTCGGTTTTAGAAACACAGGGGCCCCTCCGACCAAATTATAGACGTCCTGGAGAGCAGAGGCTGCCTTGCCGTCCATAATTTCAGGGCAGTCAATCATCCTAAATCCAGCAGGACAGAATGAAAAAAAAAAAAATAAAAGACGGCCGCAGCGTCAAAACATTTTGAAGCATCATTCATGGGGGATGCAAATGCCCTCTTTTGCATGCAATTTCCATCCACTGCTCTTATCCGCGGGTAATAATTAAAACGTTCTTTATGTCGATGGCAGCAAAAAAAAAAAAAAATGTACAAAAAAGTTATATTGGCGTGCTGGTCAAAGGAAACACGAGTCTGGTTCTTGCACTGTGTGCGTAACAGGGTCTAGAAAATATCAAAACGGAAAAACGCCTCAGTACTACTAACAGAAAAATAGAAATGAATCGACTTGCATCAAAGGAGAAAAAAAAGCAAAACGGAAACAGCCTCAGAGAGGCCATTCATTTTAAATCTTTCAAAACAATCCGCATTCCATGTTTCTATCAACAGAATGCTGTTAACTTCGTAACGTATTAAGAGTTTTGCTCATTTTCACGGAGGGACTTTGTGACAGAGCTGGAGATGCCTTCCCTCACCAGCAAGCTCGAATTAATGCCAAACCTTGGCCGTCTTTCCTCCGGGACAAAAACAGCAGCATTTAACACGCACCACCATCTCCATTTTCAACAGCTACCCGGAACACGGCGGCCAAAAGAGAGAAACAGTTTCACAGAAGCCCACCACCCCCCTGAGGTCCCACTTAATTCCTGCCAAGCGCTGCGTTGCGTGGGATTATATTTTCTCCCCTTTGTCACTTTGTTCTGTTCTGTTCTGGGGGGGGCCGTCGTGGAGGGAGATGGCCCACTGTGCCTCTAAGACAAATCGCTGCAGGAAGCATCGAGGAAATCGCCAGGAAGCGTGATATTAAAATCTGTCTGACCCCTGCTAGACTCTGTAGCCCCGAGCGATCAGCCCGGCTAGAGAAATATGGTCGAAGGGATGGGGCCCCGGCAACGCTCCGTCAGGACCGTTCTGTCAAGTGTGGCGGAGGGCGGCCCCTCCCTTGCTACTTGCAAATGCCCCTCCTCCACTTTTTTTTTTTTTTGAAGCACTCCAAAGTGGCCTGATGATAGGCTCTCTGTGGGGACGTGAGATGGCCCGAAACTTCAAAAGCCAGCTGGGCTGACAGACAGCAGGGAGGTCTCTTTCCCCCTTTCAGCTGCGGCTCCCGCTGCTTCTGGAGGGGTTTCTAATTGCATTTCACAGGGATTGAACAAAATAAGGCCTTGTTCTCCCTACAGTGGCTCCCCCGCTGTGGGGAATGGCGGCGATTTGAAACTGCGCCGTGTGACAGAAAGCTTTAACATGTCAGCAGTCCGCGGAGACGGGGCTTGGATTTCCCCACGGTAATGCTAGAACATGGGAGACCAAACATGAAAAAACAGACCTCTTCGGAAACCTTTAACCCTCGTGCCGCTGCCTGAAAGCAGGCGGGCCAAGCTACGGTGAGGCTGCCCTTTGAAGCCTCCGCATTTAAATATTTAATCGGCATCCGGGCCTCTCTGTTTGGAAGCTTGTGTAGGCCCTCGATCGGGATTTATTAATCACGTCCTGGAGAGCTGAACGGAGGCCAGACAGACCATCAAAGGGCAGAGATAGTCTCTCGTACCGAAACGGGCATGGCTGATCTGTGGTGATTAAACATGGGCAATTAAAACGATGCCAAGCTGCGTAACCTATGACAGAGTCATTGTTGACTCGACACGCATCCATACTGATTAGGATTCAGCTGTAACATCTCATCTCTGAGCTGAATCACACCAGTATGTCCTTGGTTATGAACGAAAACAACTACCCCCCGGTATGATAAGGTCTTCAAGTGTCAATAATATGGAGTAAGGCTTAATGTGTAACGTAATTTCGGAAGAAGCCCAATGTCGACAGCTCAGACCTACAGAACCTCGAGATGCAGGCTGCTCAAAGCACTAACAAACAAACATTTGCACGCATTCTGGAAACAGCAGATCTCCATGGCTTCTGGGATATTTCAAGCCCACACACGTCCACGCGTCCACTGCATAAGGCACGGTTGTCCTGGACTTGAAGGAAACCTTTTGGGAAGGCTGCTTCTGTGATGGGCCACATTCCATGTCTCCTCCACAAATTCGCACCATGGCGACTCTTAAATGTTGAGTCTATTGTCAGGCGACTTGCTGAGAAGGCGGGAACCTCACAGGCTTGGTCGATGAAGACAGAGGCTGTATACACGCAGTGAGAGGACAGTGTATTCATGCTGTATGGCTGTTTGTCTGCGTGTCTGTCTGGCCATTCAGCTGCGGGCGAGCCAGGCCCACATCCTGCAGGCGGAAGTAAAACCCGAAAATTTATTTTGGCTCCAGGTCCAATCTCAGGTGCCTGGCTCAACCACGCATAGGTTTTGGTCTGTTTACTAACAGCGCTTACACAAGACAATACTGGCAGCAGCTTTGAGATCAAAAGAGGGATAAGAGGATTTAGCGCAGGTCGTACATGTAGGGTTGGCGCGTTTCGAGAAGACGCCTGTGGTGACCACCAGGAGTGCTGAAGGCACCGATCAGGCCCACAATGCCAATGCAGCATTCTAATGTTCCGACAGTGAAGGCTGAGAGGATTCATGGAAAACACAGTCTCACGATCCCCAGAATGGAGGGGACATCACCACCAAGGTGTGAGTGCCAGGAATGCCACACATTTCAGGGAAGTGTAAAATAAATGAACAAAGTGCCTGACTAAGCAGCTCTGAGGGCAGATGAGCGGATGAGTTACTACTGCAGAAAGCTGCTTGTTCTCTGATGCCTTTCTTCACGATTATAATCATAGGCCCTGCACATTCGTACGTACCGTTGCTCACTGTCACTCATGGTCGACACTCCAAATCAGACAGAAAGCAGACTTTCAGAGGTGTAACCACTGCTCACCCGACTACTTAACCAGCTCAGGAGGGATTACAACATACACACGCTTGGGGGTGTGTCCTGGCCACTGCTTTGAGGTACTGCGTTCACAGATCACGCAAAGGACGGCTTACGTGGCGATGCCAGCCATTGAGGTGCACTCTCGCGTATAAGGAACGTTTCATTTCCAACTCAGGCCACTGAGTTTGCCCATTTACTGCCACAGGACGGGACAGGACAGGTGTGGACGGAAGTGTCGCTGTGTTAACCTCGGAATGTCGGTGTTTCTTATACCCTTCACTGGTCGTGATGTTGATAAAAGAAGCCTGACTACAGTACCGAGGCACTTTTCAGGAGACACTCTGACAAGACACAGGGCTCCCCAGCACCAAAACAAACCAATTTCACTCTCGCAGAATCAGAAGCTCATGTTATATTGAAAGCTACATTTGGCTCATGCCTGAAAAATGAAGAGGCTGTAGTGAGTGGAACACTGTGCAGTATTTAGCAGATATTTATTTTCGCTCTCCAAACGAATCCAGAAATGGGACTGGGAAAAGTCATGTTTTAAGATACACAGAAAACACAAGTGAAGGTTTACAAGTCTAAGGACAAACATTCGTTTGGATTCCAAATCTCAAGTTAACCAAGAAATAAAACAAAAGCTACGTTACCAAACGAGACCTTGTAGGTTGAGCCTTCAATGCCAATGTGATACACGGACATCTAAAATGCGAGCCCACGTTGCTAACAAACCACTAAGCCCGTGTTTTTCAATCTGCGCGATGTGTGAATTCCACCTTGAAATAAGAGTCTCTTATATTGTTCTGGAACGTGCCAAGAACACCTGCAGGAACCCAGCAAACTCCCAGACACATCCTTTACAAAATGGGGGGTGTCGTCAACCTGCAATTACAGGCCTTGTACTTGTATTTCGTCAGGCTCTGAACAACAAGCCGGTCCTTCACCAAGGGGCCTCTGAACCACCCCCTGATTATAGGGGTGTGATTTATTCACATGTGCCGACGATGACTCGAAACAGCTGCACCCCCCCCCAGCGGTGTCATGACTCCGGCACGGCACCGGTGGCGGAGAGCGTTCGCTCCCGCTGAAACGTGAACTCATTCTCTGGTGAAGCCAGCCGTGAGAGCCTCGTTAAATATGCATAAAGGTGCCATATCCCACGGCGCCCCTAAAGTGGCAGACTATAAAACCTGTTTGGGTTGGCTGTGATACCAAAACGTGTCCCCACCCCCCACACCTCACTGGCATCTACCCCCCTGGGTGGAATCCAAGGCACTCAGGCACATTGTAGGAAGATACCACTTCAAGGGGAGGGGGAGTCTATTACAATCATTTACCAAAGTTGCCATTCCAGTTATTACTGTTATTCTTTACAGCTCACGTGATTCATAAAACCATCAACTAATGTGATGTCACGACTGGCAAAGGAAAAACCCAACTTATGAGATTAGAACCTTAATTCATCATTAACCCGAGTCCATGGCAGGACAACAAGCGACTTCATAAATTCATGCTTCGAGAAACAACCACGCGTATTCGTCAAGCTCTTTGCAACGGTGGCGCGAACTGAATTTCAGCACTGCTTATTGCCGAATCCCCCACAAAAAAGACCGACGATGCAATTATGAGCCCCTGAAAGGGTAATATATTTTCCCGTCATCCTCTAAGTAACAAAGCTATCCATGTTGTTTAGGCTGGACCTGTTTTTTGTTTTTTGGGACCCCCCCCATCCCATAAAGTTAGAGACAGAGGCCATCCATCCATCACAGGAGAGAGTGGCCTGTGACAGCAGCTGGCCTCCTGGGACTCCGGGAACTTCCAGCTCCGGAAGGAGGATGAGCTCTGAGGCAGGAAGGTAGGGAGGTCGTGTCCAGATGACAGCCTCTGAGGAGACAGAGAGACAGATCGGGCACGACAGGAGACAACCCAGCTCTCTCTCTTGGGGCTTATTACTCCGCTGCAGTGTCTTGTGCCGTTTCCTCGGGAACACTGAGGCGACCGCTTAGGCTGACCGATTAAGAGTAAGAATCCTGCGTAACAACCTCCTGGAGATGGTGGGATGGGATAGAGAGCAAAGCACAAGTCAGCAGGCTACCGGGAAGACAGCTCCAAGGAAAGGTCATGTCAATGCAGGAGAGGCCGCCCTTGGTGTGGCGGGCGAGAAGACGACCAGCGGCAGGCGGGTCTCGTTAATACAGACACAGAGAACTCTGGAGAACAGACCAGAGGTGTCTCCAACATGCCAATTTGTCTTTTGGCAGAAGCAAGCCTCCGGTTTATAAAAATAACACTCACCTCCCTGAGGTGTGGACTAAACCATCGTGAAGTCACATTTTAACTGTGCTTACCGGGGCCAAGATTTTAAAACTAATTTTAATATGGAAGAGTGGAGGAATAAAACCCATACAAACAGAAGAACACGGACCCAAGCGACCGCATACGCTGTCACTACATCGGCCCTGTTCCTTTAAGACTCAAGGTCAGTTAAATTCCCTCCAGCCCCTCTTCCACGCGGTTGATTTACCCTCCTACTCAGCCTGTGGGGCAGTAAATCCCCCCAGGCAAGAAAATACGTAGAGTAGCTCCACGGAGTCCACTGGCTGTCGGCCTCCTGCTTAGACACCGTTGGCCTGGGGGGGGGTTACAGACAAACCTCCAAGTACCACCTGACCCCCCCCAGCTATTACTGTACAGGTTCGAGTGAATGTCCCCCGTCACCTGAAGTGATTACGTGTCCCTGCTCCCCAGTGCAGCTCTGGCGGTTATCACCCCCTCCCAGGGCTGATCGGCTGATCACTATCGCCGCCCCATCCCACCCCCCTTTTGTCCTCAAGTACCTCTTCCAGTCTGATGAGAAAGTGACGCAGCAAAGCCCATGCACGGAGCTCGGTCTACCCCCAAACTCTGCGTCCTCGCCAGGCACCCCTCCTAGACAGCTCCAAAGAGATCAACCACACTCTGGTGGCGGCGGCCACCAGAGAACACTTTGTTCAGTGCTTAATTATTTTTTTTGGGCATTAAAAATGAGAAGGAAGGAGACGGGTGACCTCGTCTGAATGCCTGTCCTTATTAGGCAAACTGTGACGACGGCTGGCGCAAGACTCCGCATGGCACGCTGGGAAGCGCACTGAATGTCAAAAGCCCATACAATACCGCTGTGCTACCGGACCCCGAGAATCCAGCCCATGATGTTTCTTAATCCCCCCAGGGTCATTGCTGTCAGCTGGTTCCTAAAAGCCCACCGGCCCCCCCACAGTTTCTGTACGTGCTGAGCACCTAATCAATCACCCCTACCAAGCTGAAACACCCCTGCTATGGCCCACCTGACTGAGACCACCTAACACGTGAAGGTCACTCCCTGCAAAGGCAGACAAACTGTCCAGCTGTGTGCTAGTGTTGGGGGTGCCACATGGACATGGAAGGCAGTGTAAGCTGTTCAAAGGGCACCGTCTTTCGGTGGGGGGGGCATACCCATAGTGCCCCGCGCACTCCCACCCCTGAGCTGGATTAACAAAGAACCCAGACAAGGCTCAAGGCCCACAAGTGGGGCCTGTAACACAGAGAGGTGGCTGAACAAGGCAGCACAAGGCTGACCAGAGAGCATTAAAGACCCCATCGTTTAACCCGGCAGGAAAAGCAGCTACACATCCCTCGCGAATAAACGGCTGATGCGGGAGCGAGACGGCCTCGCACACCCTTGTATCCCCTGGAAGCAATTAGTTTCCATTTAGCGGGGTGACAAATTGATCAGGCAAGGAGTCACACCTGACGCTAGAATCAAAGCTGAGCCACAGCTATCTGCCAGCCAATCAGCGCCCGGCTCTTGCCGCAGCAGTTGGGGGGGTGGGGGTGGCAAATGAAACCAGGCCTGGAAGGTGCTGCCATCCCATAAATTCATTACAGCCCGGCGACAACGGGGAGCCCATGTGAAATGGACTTGCTGTAGAGGTTCCTCCTGTAACGAGGAAGGGGGGTGCGCAATTGGGGAACTAAAGGCCATTAAGGATTGAATAAGCGATAGCGAATTGTAGAGCAGAAATGATTTGATTAGTGCTTTCAGCTCTGAGAGAACCTGGACAGGAACCAAATGAGTGCAGCAAAGGTGCGATAGAGGTCTTAATTGCTGAAACTGCACCTAGAGACTTGACGATTTGTGACATCTTAGACGGCACTCCGCGCTAACACTAATAACTGTTAATTAACTGTAGCAAGGATATTCTAAAAATGCACACCGTCAAGCGTATTTTCAAGATTAAAGGCGAGAGTCTCGTGGGACTTCAAGCTGCATCACAGGAAGAAGAGGGCTGCAAGATGGAGACAGGCTTTAACACCACAGCTTAACAGCTTTGGACGTAATGCCACTCGGCAGGTATATACAGTATATATATTTTAACGTTATTGTTTTCAAATTTATTAGGTCATGTAAAACTCTTGGCAACAGGTCCACCAGGACAAAAGAAAGTCATCTCCAGTGATAAGGAAATTAGGATATTAATAAAATCTGCAATTACTGATGACAGTAGCTGATTCAGGTTCTTAGATCATACACAAACAGCACTATTTAAATTAACACTGATTACAAATACGTGGAGCTCTACATTCTGAAATGAAAGGTCTGAGGCATGTAAATCGAACATAATGACTGTAATGTTCAGAAATCTGCAAGTATGCAAGCATAGACTGCGCATGGGAGCCTAGTCTGTCTATGTACCTGCGCATGTGAGCCTAGTCTGTCTATGTACCTGCGCATGTGAGCC
>JAACJT020000086.1:13189244-13201350 GCA_009936485.2 Gymnarchus niloticus | reverse complement strand
CTCGGGGACAGTGAGCACTTCGTAACGGTGATCAGTCAACTGCTCCATCATCTGCAGGACAATACAGCCCCTCCCAGCACTTTGGGATCCTGTGTTGAATGGGGGGGGACATGGGGGGGTGTGATACGTTACCTATGACAACGCTCTATGGAGTGACGGAGAAGATAAAGTGCACAACAAATCATGGGCTGACAGGGCACTCCGGCACAATCGGCGTCAGGCCCGGCCCAGCGCACAGGCGCTCAAGCCTGTAAACACTATACTCCAGCTTCAGAGGAAGGCAGGCCCATCTTTTAGTGCTGACAAGCCCGGCTCTTCTCTTATTACTCATCCTGCCATACCGTGAAGCGAGGGACTATGCGTGAGGCCCGGGATATCGGAGGAGCGCGTGCTTCCCCCGCTCAGGACCGCCCCAGGCTAAACACTGCAAACATCTCGCCGATAAATTAACCATCCCAAATATTATTTTGCATCAAGGACAAATGAGCTTGCCTGACTCCACTGAAGAACACTTTGGTAATAAAAGGCAAGATGTGTACTACTCAACACCAACATTAACAGCAAAGACTCCTTTTCTGATGGCTTATTAAATCAGAACAAAAGTACGTTTTTTGCATTAAAACGTGAGCATGTGCATCCTTCTGAAACACACATAGCCTAAATCCACTGGTTCATGGAGTAGGTATGAACAGCGGTAAGGCCTTAAACATCTCACTATTTACCCATAAAACAGCTAAGAGGTGGTATTGACTCGGTTCGTTTCACAAGGCCAGAGAGAGTCTTCCTCGATTTACTCACATTTCCCAGGTTAAACTTAATCTTTCAGAGCAGAGGCATCGGAAAAGAAGTTCAGCCAAACGTTTTAGCATTAGACATAAGTGCACGGTAAGCTTTGTCTGAAGACCCACTCGGCGGGTGCCTTCTGCAGAAGGACAGGCACGGCACAGCATCTTGACGGCTGCCTCCTTGAGCCCAGAGTCTGTTTCTTCAATATGCGTGGTGCTTGACAGATTTGAGCTTTGATCCATTCCTCCTCCCATCATCCCCAAACCCGACATCTCGGCAGATGTTGGGTTTTAGGCCAAAGCTGCAGGTTGGCAACAATTTGAAAGCACTAGATCTCTCAGCCAGACAATAAACTGGCCAGAAAATTTTTGGCAGACATCTTAGATTATTGAAGAGGGTTACTGTGATCTCACAGGAGTAAGACGTCCAACGGGGGAGAATAACTCGCGTAAACGCTCTCAAATGTTGGTGCTGACACCACCACAAAAGAAATATTACTGGATCCTGGTAGCTAGACTTCAAAGGTAATTCCGTATATCGACTCTACCCACCTCTAAGGTGTTTCACCAACTAGTTCTGCTGTGTCAATCAGGGTCAAGTTGGTCAAAGTCAAGACCAAACCCTACCTGGTCATTCTAAATAAAAGACCACCTCGCCCACGTGTTTCCAGCCGCAGAAGGTGAAGTCGCAGACGATTAGCCTTCCAGCTAGTGCAGGAAATAAACAGCAGGCTATCAATACGATAATCACATTCCAGACAGACGGCTGGACAGCAACCCAACCTCAGGCCTGCTGAGGTTTTGTAAGATCAAGACCGAGATTGTTTTCTACTTTCGTATCCTGCCACCAAACCAGCAGGCTCCAGGCAGTCCAGGAACAAAGGTCTACATGAATCGTGATATTTTTTACGAGAGGACTTCAGGTCATGCCGGTGGGTAAAGCCAGGGGAGAATATCGCCGGTCGAGATTCCATTGGGGTTCAATGAAGGCTTTTCTGTCACGTACTTTTTGTCGGACCACATGCTGTTTGTTACATCAATCCCAAAGAAACGAAACACAAGCAACGGTTTGTGTAGAGAATGGCGATGACGCTAATGGCAGCAGCCAGACTAACAGCAGGAAGTGATGGACAGCGCTCGGCCGCAATTGTACGCGTCAGGCGGCAGCCCATTAGCATGTCACAGCATGGCCACCTGTCCCGCAGGTCAGCGTTTAAAATGACGAGGACAACGCTTATGTCATCGTACTGACAGCGTCGACCGTCCTTCACAGGTGGGGGCTGCCTCTTATCTCCGCCACACACCCCCACCCGGTCTCTAGGCTAGGCAGAAGCATGATTTCTCCGGAGAGCACTTTTGTAATTTCCTGATTTTGAGGAAATCAAATAAGGAATATTTGTTCTAGACTGAGCGTGCTTGACCCGTTAAAGTGACGTCGTCCTCGCATCCTATAGCAGGTCTCTCACGGTGATTTAAAATAAATGCAACCCCCCCCCCCCAAGGCCTGTGGGCCTGCCTTCAAGATACAAGTGGGGACTGAGCAGGGATTGCATTACAAAGACAGGTCATCGTGGGTGGCCAGCAACCTCACTCCCCTGGTAATGCTTATCTAGTTTCACCCCCACCGAGTTTTGCTTTCAAATTGATCCGTTGACTTGAGCCGATCTCCAAGCCCTGCATGGGGCCGCGTAAGCGGCTAGCAGGACGCAGTCAGAAAAAACAGCACACCGTTGGCTGCGGCTGCAAGGAAGATGGCGCCGTGTGTCACGCCTAGACGAGGCGGGGCCGTCCTGATGGGATAGCCACACTCGCGGTATGCTCAGAAAAACAAAAGGTCATTCGCACATACAGAGTCAGATTTCATTCACGCACATTTCAGAATTACAGCTAGCAGTTTACCGGTTGCGTGCAGGACGGTCACAGAAATCAGTAGCGACAAAGGAAAACAAGTAATTTAAAAACTTCTATTCATTTAGACATTGCTAAAAACACCCACCTGTTTCTAGGAATGAAATGCCCTTGATAATAATGAAGCATAACGGAAGAGACATGAGATGCACAGGAATTAAAGGGAAGCGTGTGGCAGATTTACCTACTGAATCTGTCATCGGTACATGCCTGTTGCGATTATCTCCTGACCAGTAGCTTATACACAAGCAGTGTCATATGTTTTAAACACACTAAAGCTACTTCAAAAAATTCATTTTAAAGAAATTGTATGTACATGTACTCAGCCTCTTTCCCGAGCTTCCTCTGTCACCGGCCGTTACGTAACAGCCAGTTAGTTACCGCCAGGCTAGAAGTATCCTAGACCGACACCTACAAATCTGCTAAAACCTCTGTAGGAAATCCCAGTATTTGCAGACATCTGGAATGCCTTTGGGAAGAACTAACAAGAGGGAAGACAGCACTCATCCATGAAGACACCTGTGATTCGTAGGCAACCTAAAGCCACGGATTCGGGCCGTGATGCCGAACGCGAAGCTAACTTTCCGTCTCTAACAGGCTCGCAACAGCCCGGAGTCGTGGGAATTTCTGAAAGTGTCGGCCTGCGCGGGTCATAAAATGAAGGTGTAGACCATTGGGAGGCCTGAATAAACAAAAGGGGAAAACGGAGATAGCAATGATTATTAAAAATAATGCTGTCTAGTCAGAGTTTGGTCCCTCCAAATATTACTGCCTTAAACGTTGCTGACAGAGGCAGTCCGACATGCAGAAAAGCCTTCGGCGTAACAGACTCACCCTGACAGTCCGTAAAGTGCACGATTAAAGCTTAAAAATAGAAACGTTCGAAACTGTCTGCGCACGGCCGTGCCGTATGGATGAACGAGTCTGGTAAATGTTACCGATCTCGTACAAGAGGCTTTGGACGTGACCCGGGCAGGTATGGCACCTGCTGTGTATGGGCTTCAGACCCCGCGACATCAATTCCCACCCCGCCTTCAGCTTCAGCTGCATCGATCGGCAGTAATATCCATAAACATTGAAGTAGATCCACAGTTCAGTTTTGCATAATGTTTTTGATAGACGGATTTCATGCCTTTTAATGCTACATTTTTTTTTTTTTAAGAGCAGCACGTGTTGAATGACGGACCCGTGTAATGCTTTATCAACACACACCCATATGAACACATTAGCGTGTGCATACACACACGGAATAAATCTTTCCCAGCCTAGAACTATTCCATTTAAATTTTACATGCCATTTAGTCATTCATAATTAATGTGCAGTTAATTATGGCTTCCTCACAGTTATTAACTAGATGTTTAATTCTAATTAAATAAAAATTCACACTTAATGTAAGTCTAATATTGGATTCTAATTAAAAGCGTATTGATAAAGCGAGGGTGAGAGGACATGCATGGCTTTAACGTGACAATCACAGCACGCCGAGCTCCTTTGCATCCTACCTTGTCGTCTTGGTCACTCTCACTGTCACACTGCAAGAGAAAATGGAGGGACAGTCAGAAAAGTCACATGATGTCAGGCCCTAATAAAACCCACACGGTGATTCATTCCACATCTCTTAAAGCTGCTGCTCTCCTGCACCAGGCGGTAAACAGCGGTGTCGGGAAGGTTGTGGGCCTGAATCCCACAGGCGGCGATCATGTCGTTACTGGACCCTCGACAAGGTCCTCGGCCTCAACTGCTCCTGTGGTGCTGAAAGCTGGTTCACCAAGCACTATGACCCTAAGCTTTATCCACTCGTACATCGCTTTGGACCAAAGCATCTGCTAAATAAATACACGTGAATTCATGTTGCACCAACCGCACACATCCTACTGGCAAAGAGCACAAAACTTATTAAAAAGGTCATTCAGAGGATGACCTCTGAAATGAAGATGCAATTTTCAAAATGAATATTAAACCGCTGTTGAAGAACAGGGCACATGGGCTGAATAATGTGGGTAGCATGGTCTTACTTGAATGGAAATATGAACTGTTTCCCGTGTAATTCACCACCCAGAGGCTGAATATCAATAACGAAATGCGCATAAATGCAAACCAAACCAAATCATGGATTACGTCCAGAGAAACGCTGACTCCAGACCAGGAGTACGATGGGCTGGAGGATATTGCCAGAAGGTCTTGAAGGTGGGTGGGGGGGGAGGAGACTGGGGTGTTTGGGAGAAAAAAAAAAATAATAAAAGGCTGGGTTTCAGTTATTCTTCCCAATTTCAATTTCAAGGTCTACTTAATTCTTTATCAACTAATTACTGGCGCGCCCGATGACCAACGGGGCCCCCGAAGTCGCACATATGGCCAAGGGCCGGGAGGCACCGCAGTCGGTAATGAAGGAGGCGCCAGGGCCGCGGCGATTAAAGCGCCAGGGAGCGGGCCTCCGTCGGCGGGCCGTGATTGACAGCACCGGGAGCCGAGCCATCATCGGCACGGCCTAAGCCTTTGCTGAGCCGGGGGCCCCGCAGAGCTCAAAGGTAGAGGCTCAATTTCTGGCACCGAATTACCGGGCTGACCTGCGGACCGGGCTGCGAGCTCAGCAGGGGCACGCCATCCAATTTACAGCTCTGTCCCCCCCAGCGCCAGGAGCCACCCCTGGCAGAGATGGATGGCGGTCAGTTCCAGCAGCCCATAAATTATGCAAAGGCAATAAACGCACTGAGCAAACAGCCCTCTCTCTCTCCCCCTCCCTCGTTCCAGTGCTCTCCTCATCTATCTCTCCTTCCCACTCTATCTCTCGCCGCTGTTTTAGTGCACTTCGCGGAAAGCCGGGGGCCAACCAGAAACATTCCACTGGGATCGGAATTGCGAAATTAAAACGGACAGCAGAGAGGCATAAATCCGAATTACACCTGTTATATACTGCATATGGATGCCTGCGTGCATCCCTATACATACGTGCGTGTTTATTACATATGCAGATATGTGCTTTTGATATCGGGGGTAACTGGAATCATAGAATCCATTGACTTGCGCTTCCATCACCCAGTAAATCCAGAGTGTGTATTAACAGTCCGAAAGAACAGGTCTCCTTCGTTTTCTTCCAATACAACGGAGAGCGAGCAGATGAAGGGTTAAAAGACGGCCAATTTTCTTCCCCCCAACTCTGGTGTGATCCATAAAAAATGCCCCCGTTCCCCCCTTGCCCATGCAGCCAGTCGCTTTGATTGTACCGATATAAGCACGGCAAAATGACTTGCCCTTGCTTGTGAAGCAAATGGAACGTGCTAATAGAACTCATCGCATTACCCGATGCAAGAATGCCATAGCTCATTACTTTAAGATAAAAGGATATCATTGTAGACGGCGAGCAGAATTGACTTTCTGCGGCTCGACTCGATGATGATTTAATCAACTGCTCTCCTTCACTTCTTGTCCCCGCGCCTGTCTCTCCTGCAGGTGCCACTAAATGAGACACTCGCCGGGCTGCCGCAGAGAGGACGAAATTGCCGTCATTACTTCTCAAGAAAAGAGGTATTCAAATCTTTGACAGTTAAAGGGGGGAAAAAGGAGTCTTGGTAATAAGCAACATAATATCCGAAAATCGCCGCTGACAGGCCAGGCCGTGCGGGAGACGAGCCGCACCCGGGTGCGAGCGTGATGGTCTGAGAGGAAAACTGCAAATTGAAGGCCAGGGCACCGTTAGGCAAGGGGGCTCTTCGACTGGTGATTCTGCCGCTGGCAGAGGTCCCCTTTTCCAGCAGCACCACGCGTTACCGGCCACACCCTGAAGGAAGTGGAGAATGGAGGCGGGACTTGAGCGGAAACAAGGCCCACCGGATGGCGAGGGCTCGATTAGGATATTATGAAGAATGTAGCTTCATGCGGTTAGAGGCTAACTCCATGATATGTTCCTTCCAGCACAGCGGTTGCTGTGCTAAGGCGTGCTGCGCAGTCCGTGTCACGCCAACTGAGATATGGCTCTCAGGGGAGGTGCCAAATTACCTAGGTAAAATCGGCACAAGGGAGGAGTCCATTAAAGCATTTCCGTTTCTCCCGGTAAAGGCAGCGCACGTGGCACGGCCGTGTAAGGACTCACTGTACCTCGCCGTCGGCATCAATCGCGCCATTGACCGCTTAAAGAAACAGCGCAAAGAAAAACACGGCAGGCTTTGGCCGCAATGTGTTTGTTTGACTTAACCGGGGAGGCTGACGTTCTCCGCGGGATATCGGTTTTCGTCTCAGGAGAACTGAATCGGCCGGGTGTGTGCGGCGGCTAGGGAGGGGAAACCGAAATCACGTCGGGCGCGATTACGTTTAACGAAAGCCGGCGACGCAGCTGCGGGCCGCCGTTCACGGAGGGGTTGCGGCCGCTTCGCCTGGCGAACCCCGCGTCGTTAAGAGTGAGGAACTCGTTAAGCCTCTGAGGGAGCTGCAGGGAGGGAGGGCTGTGGGGAAAACTGATACAGGGCTGGGGGGCCGACCTATTTTGACAGAGCTTTTCAAACGGCATAAGCAGGGCACTCCATTCCAGGTAGGGCAACAGCGGAATGTCAAATATCACGTTGGCTGCTGAGGGCTGTTGGTGTTGTAATCTATTTGGAACTATTCTAATTGCCCATCTGCCCCATCGCTCGCCCCAGGCCAAACGTGGCAACAAATTCTCTTACAAAACTCCCAAAGTGTCAAAGGCTTTGTTTGCCCTCCTTGGATCAGGAGGAAATTACTCGTTTTGAAGCCTGTCCAGCCGAGAACAATATCTGTCTGAGGGTTTAAATAATTCACTTCCTCGGTAGTCTGGGCCCGCGGGCCCATGGTCTCTTCTAACGGGTGGGTGCATGTGCAAAGACGCCATCGTCAAGAGCATGTGCGAGCAGAACGTTCAAAGCAAGGTTTACAAAAAGAACAGCTCTGAAGTAGAATGTTCTGATCTGACTCAAAATGTAAGATCCAAACGAGAGAAGAGGAGCAGCATTAAACACACAAATGGCTGGCACCGGATCTCCAGGGACGGACGTCATCGAGGTTTCAATAAGTGGCCAACTCCACGTTGGACTTCATGCGTACACGGCACCGAGCCGTTTGATCATGGCTCTCCCGTTTTCAGCGCCACCCCTTCGAGGCGACGGCGGCCGACGTCCCTCCGCTCTTGGCTCATCGTCTCATCTCCGTGAAATTGGAGGGAGCAGGCGGTGGACTCCTGACGGAGCGGGGAAGGAGTTAAAGATGGAGGCTGCTTGCCGGGGGGGGCGGGGGCGGGCGGCATGAAGGATGGCAGCGACTGCCAGGGTCAGCTCTGACGGTGCCAATTTGACGTGGCGTCGTCGAGGGCTTTCCGAAAGCTGCCGCGTCCTGATGGTTTTCTGATGCAAACAGTCACATCACAAAATGGTTTTCCTCTCCCGCTGCCTATGCCTCCATCTGCTGCTGGGCCCAGGCGCAGCCGGCCGTCCGCCTGTCACAGCGTGCATTAAAATTAGCTGGGGAGGAGGCGCTCAGTTGTGCTAATTACATTTTAATCATTGGAAATGTGTTGGCAAATCAAGGCTTGATTGCCATCTTGGAGCCTGGGTCCTCCAGCCGAGCGGAGAGCTCGCGTGCTGCGGCCGGGCCCTGCCGGGTCCTCGCCTCACATGTGCACGGAATGGAGGGAGGATGGCGGCGGGCGGCCCACCGCTGCTCCTGCCTTGGCACGTTTATTAAATAGCTGGGAAAGCCGCTGGCTTTTGGAGCTGCGTGAGGCTCACTAATTCACGCGTCCTTGGGCAGGCCGAGGCGGGGCTGGCCTGCACAGACGCCTGCCTGATAAGGTGGGCACTGACATACTTACCTAACGCGGGGGGACGTTTCGCTTTCACCCCCAGTGGGTAAACAGCTTTTGGCTTTTTTTTTTTTTTAGATTTTATTTTCAAGTCTGTGAAAAAAAGACATCAAGACGATGTTAAGACTTGAAATAAAAAGGCATGCGAGTAAACGACAACCCATTCCTCCTGCAGAGCAGAGGCCGCATCACGGTTCGGATTACTACAATTGTCAGGATTTAGGAAGGTCCAACAGAAGCCTCACGACAACTTCCAGGAGCGAGAGCTGGCCGTCAGCCGTGACAAACAGCAAGTGGACCGTGAGCGTCCCGTGTCATTTACCCGCTGGTAACGAGCCACGCGGGTGTCAGTTCTGCACCGAGAGTTCCGAAGGACTAAAGACAGTGTGTTGGTGCTGCAGCACCTGTCTGATGTTCGGGAAGGGGGGGGGTGAGCCGCCTTGCTTTGCAACATAAGGCAAACATTGACAGCACAGCCAAGAGCAGACCCTCGGGGAGGAGAGGAAGCACAGCCAGGTTGTTGTCTAGTCTAATATAAGGAGGAGAGACCCCAAATGACCGTCCAACATCTGAAGGCAATTTCCTCTTCAGATGGTAAACTTCATCCAGACAGCATTAATTCTGACTGCTAACGTAACATTTCAGCCGCTGGAAGCAAGACGAGGGGTGGAACGAGAAAGCAGCCCCCAAAATAATAAGGCTTTTATAGTCTCTGACCTCTGGTTTAAATACCCATGAGTGCAACATTATGCGCATTCTTTTATATTTTATTCAGCCGCCCCACAGAAAGTGCGTTTGACAGGAGTTAAGAGAGCCACGTCACGGTCTCGGTCCCCCGCAACCAGGCGGCGAGCAAAAGCTGCAGCAGTCAAAAGGCAGGCGGGATGGCTGCCCGCCGCGGAGGCGGGCCTAGACGCAGGCGCGCGCGCACAACGCGGCCGTGGGGGGGGGGTGATGGAGGCGCGGCGAAGTGCAATAAAATAACTTGTCAGTTAATCTGCCTCCCCCAGCAGATGTGCCGAGAGAGTCCTGGAGTGTGGGCTTGGCACAGGCAGATGGCGTCGGAGGGTCCTATGTTCAGCTGCTCTCATGGGGAGGGTGGAGGGGGAGGTGCTCTGCTTTTTAGCAGCAGGTAAAATCCATTTGTTACACAAGCTCCAACTGGGCTTTAAGCACCAAACTTGATATCTAAAGCCAATGAGGCAACTTGACATACTATCTTAGCGAGGGAGGCCAGGATGAGCGCCTCAGGGCAGACAGCCTTTGTAGGACGGGGCGGGGGAATGTAGTATTTTATATTTCTCCTTTGTCTTCCTCATTGATTAATTCAGAACTTGGGATCTCCCATCTGCGCCCCGTACACCGCAACATTTTGGGGGCGCGAAGCAGATGCTGGCTTAATTAAAGATTAATGGAAGGATTCTGGACAATTAAATACATCACATTCCATTGTTTATACCATTACGGCTCCTCCCGCGGGACGCGTCGTTCGGCTGCGCATTTTAATTACAGCGCGCGGCCCGCATTAGCGTCGTCCGCCGTCTTTGTCATGCCGCTCCGGTTGGACGCGCGGGCGTACGTCAGCCACGCCCCCGGTGCTGTCACCGTGCATGGGCTGTGAGCCGAGACGCCGTGGTGGAAAATGCTACCAAGGATGGCAGGCGCTAAAGAGATCGGGTGACAGGATGAAGTGGGGGGTGGGTATAAAGGTGGCAAAGACAGTCTAAAAAAAAAAAAAACTCAAAACAAACAAAGCATGATTGGGGGGGGGGGGGGAAAAAAACACATTGGAACGTTCTGAAAAATTTCAGTCATCTGGCAAGCACTTTCGATAACTATGCTTTCACATCAAAATAAAAAGAAATGAATGTCAATATAGGAAAACAGACAACACAGACAAATGGAAAGCATTTAGCACACGTCAGATACGTCAGCAAGTTCCGCACGCTGATTTTACCGAGAGTAAAGCAACCTTGAAGATAAACAGCAGGCTGTGTTGGGTTCCCAACAGCCCAAAAAAAAAAAAAAAAAAAGAAGTTGTGGACGTCGTGTGCACATAACGTTATACCCAGCAAGGATATCCAGGTGTGCTGTATAATATGAACGCCGAACGACAGACAACACGACCCGCAGCGGGCATTCTGACATACATACGCACGACTGTCGTATAGCCTCGAACCCTTCCGAACGGCCTCTCGTTAGCATATGTGGGGGCGACCTTCAGCAGCCACAGGAAAGGCGCAGATTAAGTTCCGTGCGAGAGGATCCGATAACCACTCGGGCCCAACACATGACAGCGTGTGATTAACTCACATGGTCTCAGGTGACTCACTGGGTCACTGGTCACCACATCAAGTTTTTATTAGGGAATTTTCTTCGTCATTAGCTCTGGCTCGGAAATGATTTGTTAATATCGAGACCGGTGGAATCTGGTGGAATGACATAACAGCATACTGTTAACATTGACTCAGCACCGGCGGTCCAACTCATAGGCTGCTATTTAGGGTCCCGTAAGCCAAAATTATTCCATCTGATGGCTTGAACACTACTGCCTGTACCAGCTGTGCAGTCCGAGACACGAGAAGTCCGGGAGGAACAGGAGAAGAAACCGTTTTAGAAATCGATCACAAGGCCAGTGCCTTTCAGTCATGATTTTTACAGCCGGACCTTGGAAGTCACAGCACACATATCGGTAAAAGTTTTAAAACTAAGAAAAAAAACCCACAAAAATTCTTTTAAAATGGCTACCATCAAAGCAGACCCAGGTGACCTGGCATGTCAGGGTCCCCCGTAGCTTGATCCGGGGTCCCCTGCCTTGGGCGGTGGGCTTGACACAGCCGCTTGAGGACGTGCAGGCGGGCGGCTTGCGTTTTGATAAGGCTCGAAACTCTCCCCACCACCCCCATACGGGCCACACTGAGCAGGGGGAGCAATTAACTGACGCCTCGCTGACGAGGACAGATAAACGCCACATAAAACGCATGGGGACTGACAGCTTTCATCAGAATCCGTGGGAGGAGAAACTGATTATTCAGATTTCTCATTCTGAAAGGGAGGAAGGGGGGGAAAAAAAAAAAATCACAACACGTATTAAAATGAAAAAAAATGTAAAACAAATGGGCTTGCGAGGTTGACGGGGTTTTTTCTCCTTGCTCTCTCGATGCAGAGTTCTCTCTTCTGTCATTAAAGGTGAGACGACACAGCCGGCTTTCGACCATTCACCACGTTTGTAAATATATTGGCTTGTCACCATGTGATTTCTTGGCCAAGTACCTTAAACACTGCATTTAATGGTGGGACTTCATGAAGAAAGAGGACAGAGTGGATGAGGAGCACTGAGCGACACACACACACACACACACACACACACACACACACACACACACACACACACACACCCGCGCCATGTGTCACGCAGGACAGCTCGGAAACACTCCACTCAGAGACTGCTTTAAAGATGGTCGTCTCTGGGCTCATCGCAAGGCTGCCTCTGGTGACAAGTTGACAGAAAAACCTGTTTTCCTTTTCCGTATCAGAGCACCCTGTCTGATGTGAAGTGTTTTCCGAGGGCCCGACGGAGGAGGAGATAAAGGGGGTGGG
>JAACJT020000086.1:13155917-13178254 GCA_009936485.2 Gymnarchus niloticus | reverse complement strand
GGGCAAAAGATAGAAAGAGAAGTGGAAAGAGGGATGGTGTGAGGGGGGGAGGGGGTAGACGGCACGGGCACAGAGGGGGGGGGGGGGGAGGGGGGGGGGGGGGGGCACGGCTTGGCGGGACATCAAAGCCCGAGAGGAGGAGTAGAGCTGACAAAGAGCAAAATCAAAACCAGAAAAAAGACCATCTGGATCAAAGGCACGTAATTAGATTACTGTATACTCTAAAGGTGCGGCCTGAGCAACTCAAAAAAAAAAAAAAAAAAAGACATTAGCGTGTATAAAATTCACATCGATTAAATTAATCCAAACCATTCAGGTGCAGGTTGTAGACCATGCACAGAAGATGGAAAGGAAGAAAATGATGGCAGCATATTCCCCGCTCCTATTCGTGCCGGCGAACGCCATTTTGAGGATCTATATAGCCATGTAGCAACATTCTAAACATTCCAGTCGATAGCCTATTAGAAATTCTAATTGAAAGTTCAATGACCTCGCTCTGGGCCCCGCAATAAAGATTGCCTTTGGAAAGCCATTTAAAAGCTTAATCTCTTTATCATGTGGTATTTGGAAGCCTAACTTTGTTCTTGTTAGGCAGATCAATCGCATTAATTTACAAAATGGGCGAAAATGTCACCCTTCATCCTTTAAATCTCAGCTCGGTAAAGAGCAGCTTTAACGAATCCGAGCTCCGAATCCCCATATTAGCAGAAATAGGTGTCAGGGGAGACTTGACCTACAAATTTTAATTACCACATGAAAAATTCAGCCGGCAGATGAATCAGGACACGGGGAAAGAGCAGCGACCGACCCAGTAAGCCGGTGGCTTGAGGCCCCAAGCTTGATGGGCTGGGGGTCACGGTCGCCTCGGGGTAAACGGCGAGCGCGGGAGGCTTCGAACGTTCGGCCACCCCAACGAGGAACTCGAGCCGGGGGCCCCAGAGGGTCTGAGCATGGCGACGGCATCCTAATTCCCGTGCCCTACATTCACAATGCCGGCCAATTAGGAGAAAGACGGTGGCCGCTGTAAGATTGTGTTCGATATGACCAGCATGCATTTCAGCCGCGGTGTCTGTGACAAGCGATGGCTGGAGGGCAACACGGCAGGGCGGCTGTCTCATTAACAAATGCGCTCTCAAGGTCAAAATAAGCAAGAAATACAAACCGCAACAACATAACAGCACAAATAAACAGTCGTGCCCCTAATTAATCACATACATGAATAAATTAGCTGTTTTACAGACTTCAAAACCCTGTTTATGAAAAGTATTAACGTCAAAGAACTTAACACAACTGCTTCATCTGAGGTTGGAGAAAAAATACGCGTTTACCAGCCACGAACAAAGGTGGTGCTGTTGGCTTCTCTTGGAACCGGAATGTCGCCTTCAGCACCAAGACTGGGGTCACAAATCACACGCTGCAGGCCACAACTAATTCTCCCGAACTCTCATAGCTTTAAATTAAATATACACCTCGAGCCATACCTTCTCTGGCCATTAATCATCCGCCATTTCGAGTCGGCAAAACAACGTTGTTCTGCTACAAGGGAGAGCGAAGGATTCCTCACGGGCTGCAAATGAGGCTGGGCCACATCCGTCGGCTAATCAGAAGTACAGCACGTCACCTGAAAACAGCCTCCATCCAGTGAGTTAACAGCTGATGGAATTAAGCCGGCGACGTCAATGGAGATGGGCTGCATTCGAACCGGGGTCTGGCCTGACAAATAAAAATCTCGAATCGTCCTCCCCTCCAGTCCTCACGCCTTTCAGAGGACACGAATGATCTACACAAGCAGCCTGTGTTGCCCCTTTTTCTTGAGATGATGGACACGTCGCCGGTTCCACAAAGACCATTCAGAACCCAGCGAGTTAAAGCGACTTAACAGCTGAGGCCTTTAAACTGTCACGTAAGCTAGGGGCTTTTAGACAAATGGAGCAAAATGGCCCTTTTGTTCGGAGGATCTTGTGACCTCCCGCACAAAGGGGCTTGGAGCAACCGCACGGCCGCTGCCTTGCAGCTGTCGACCCGGAGGGGAGAGGCGCGATTGCCTCTCACACTGCTACCTGCGATTAGCTCTTTTACAGTCACCAGGCGACGCTCTGATGCCCGAGATTGTTTAAAAGCCCCCAACACGCGTGATAATGCGACTCACAGACTCAAAACCCCCCCCCCCCCATCGACGACGGTTCTGCCGATTTACCGCGCACGCAGGAGGACAAAGGAAAAGAACTAAAAAAAAAATCACAGGTGTGAAGGATGCGTTCAATAAGAGGCCGATTAGATCTGGTTCCTGTCTGTCCTTTTCGATTCCCTCAACATGAACTACGGAAGAATCACCATCGCTCTAAGCCGACGACCAGGGTTATTTGGGTGCGAGACCTTCAAAGAGCACGCAGAGAGAGGAACATCTGCAGCACATGGCCGGCGGACTAAATCATCAAACCGACCGCTAACAATCCGCAGATGACCCAGGCAAACCCTGTGGGGCTGTACGAATGTATTGATCGAATATGAAGAATTGCGATGTACAGTAATTTCAGTGCTTTTCATTGCCGCCGGTGATCATAAGCAGACTTGCTTGCGTTACGTGCTGAAACACAAGTGACCTTTAAAGTACTAACAGTAACGGCCCGCCTTTTCAGGGAGAAAAATCGACGGATATGAAAGATGCGGTAAGCTTTGCCTTCTGGAGACGGTCTCCCGGCTGCCGGTCGGCAGTGTGTTTGGTGGCGGGACAAGCTTCGGTTTCCGCCCCCTTCTGCTGTATTCCAGAACATGGCTTAAAATTTAAAAAAAAAAAAAAAAAATGGACAAAGAAATTATCTGCTGCAAAATATAACTAAGAATGCAGCATTTGCAAATCAAAATCCAACCACAGCAGAAAGGATTGCAGCATACAACTCTATTAGTGACAGCCAGGCTGTAAGCACAAAATTGCATAAAACTTTAAAATACTGCTGTGCTAAGGAACAACCCAGCTTGGTCCATAACTGCTATGGACAAAGCTGGAACCTCAGGATGGTACCATCAAAACATGTATGAAAATATATGAAGCCCTTTAAAATCAAGCAGCTGAGATATTAAACCTCCATCACCACCACCATATGGGCTCAGTCAGAATAAGTTAGACAAAATGAAACAATAAAAACACATTCAAAAACAAATCAAAGCAAAACACCGTGTGATACCATCTGATCAGCGAGGTGATGCCTGTTTGACTTGAATTTAGCATGACAACGTTGCTTGGGCAAGTAAACAAGGATGAAAGGCTTGTGTGAAAGCAGACACTTTTTTTTTTCCCTCCTTCTGAGCAATCTGCTGCTGCTTTCAACTTCAAACTGCAGAGATCAAGGCCTTGCCATGGGCAAGGCATGTGATTCTGGCTTTCAGGTAGAAGAAGGGCTGTCTGCCAGCTTGGTGTGACATTCTCCAGTACCAGGACTCACGTTTATCTCGGTCGTCCCAAGAACGGGCCCGTCTCTCCGAGCACACGTGGAAGCTTGCCGTTAAAGGCCAGGATCTTTGAGTAGTTGGATCCTGTTTTTCCGTCATTTTTAATATTCGATGAATATGGGATTTTGAGCGAGAGGTTGTTCCTAATGGTTTCAAATGCTACCCACTGGGGATACCAACTGCTGAGTGAAACAGAGGAAACAATATGACTACTTAATAGCACGAGATCAGGCCATCCGGGAAGATTTCGGTAAACCATTCAGCTTTCAGTCATGTTTTCACTGAAGAGTAATGATGATACTTTAATTTGCCATTTGTACAGGTAAAAAGGAATTCTTTGTTAATGCATATCCTTTGGGGTCACAGCACAGGTATATTTGACGACCCTGGTGCAGTTTTTGGAGTTAAGAGACTGGTTCCCGGTCCCCAGCAGTGATATATGATCATTCTGTCAGCCATGGGATTCGAACCAACAACCTTCTTAGCATGGGCACAGGGTAACAGCTTGCAGCAAGACCTGATAAAGTGTCTTCCTCTGGGCTATGCTGGATGACCGAGGCATATGGGAAACACCCCCGCTAAATTCCTAAGCACGGGCCGATCCAAAGAGCACGTGTCATGTATTTTTCATACGTGCACATGTTCCCATGTGGCCCAAGAACCACGGGAGAGGCAGCAGGCAGCTGACGTCTTTGGGAGGGGAGGCGGAAATTAGGTGACACGGGACCACTCCTGTCCTTCAAGAGACAATTACAGTCGAGTCCATTAAAGCTTCATGGAGAGCAGGGGGAGGGGCTTTGACCCCAAAGGTCAGGGCCACTGGTGGAGGCAGGGTGGTCTGTCGTCGACAGAACAGAGTGGGGGGGAGGCGTATGCCATCAGTCACCCACCAGTTACTTGCTGTTGGAGGACATGGGTGCATGTCAAAAGACAGTGGTCGTCACACAAATTAAAGGGCCAGGTAAGGATCACCCTGCAAAGACGCGTCCGTCACCAGGGCTGAGGACACATTCACATTCGCTCAGGTCCATCTTGGCACGACATTTGAATCTCGCGTCTTCCGCGTTTGCACCCACACTCCAAAGATGCCTTTTTAGGCTGTTTGGTGTCTTTTCAAAGAGTGTACCCCAGCCTTGTGCCCAGTGACGTATTTGGCATCCCGTCCAGGGTGTACCCCAGCCTTGTGCCCTGTGATGGACTGGCATCCCGTCCAGGGTGTACCCCAGCCTTGTGCCCTGTGATCGACTGGCATCCCATCCAGGGTGTACCCAGGTCTTGTGCCCAGTGACGTATTGGCATCCCATCTAGGGTATACCCAGGTCTTGTGCCCATTGACGTATTTGGCATCCCATCCAGGGTGTACCCAGGTCTTGTGCCCAGTGCTGTATTGGCATCCCATCCAGGGTGTACCCCAGCCTCGTGCCCAGTGCTGTATTGGCATCCCATCCAGGGTGTACCCCAGCCTCGTGCCCAGTGATGTATTGGCATCCCATCCAGGGTATACCCAGGTCTTGTGCCCTGTGTGTGCAACACTCTGTCCAGGATAATGAAGTAGAAGCTGGATGGAAAGCACAGGGCTGTCTGACGCATTCCTTATGTCCTGAATTCCAAACAGCTGACTGAGCTTCATCAGAAGGCAGACTTCAGAAGCAGCTCAGCAACTTTGCTGGCTGCTTCTGAACCGGCGAGAATCAATTTTGGCAGGAAAGTGGCCACTTTTTAAGTGAAGACGGCTACATTTCAATAACCCAAGCCTGCGCTTAACTCCCATAAACCCCTGCATTAAAATCAGGAAATTTAACAGGAGCGCGGGAACGAGGTGTAGGGGCAAAGAGGCTTGGAAATGTGATGACTGCACTAAAACAGGACGCCAAATCAGTTTTCCCGTTCACTGCGTCTGCAGCGGAGGATCCAACCCTCCAATCACTCACAGCGAGCAGCCAGCTTTTTGGACAGCTTTGATGTCGGGGGCAGAGTACCAACAGGACACGCTATATGCAACGTCCGAGTGACGGGCCACGTGGCAGAAACGTCCGAAACACTGGACCGAGTCCGGTGGACTTCAGTGTGAAAATGGGTGAGCGTCGGCATGGAAGAGTGGCAGCCTGACCCCACAACAAGCGTCTTTCGTTAAAACCTTTTTTTCCTCCATTTACGCTCAAGACACACTTCCCCTTGCACGACTGGTTGGTCCTTTTAACCCACAATACACGTCAACCCAGGCAGTACATGGAACGACAGGGCGTCCACTACCAGCTACATTTAATGCCATTAGAGGTGAAAATGCAGGCTGCATGTGGCGACATTTCCACTGGCCCTCACATCAATGTAAAAATCTTTTCATTAGCATTCAACCATTACCGTGGCCTTGGACACGCTCCGAAAGATGTCCTCTGACAGGGGTAGAGCGTTGCCAATCTCTCCTTTAAAAAGCCCTGGACAGATATCAGCCAGACCACCCGTAGAAGTTGGCATTTGTGCCACGCTGCCTTGGCAAGGTTTCTAAAGGCTGTCATCTGAGGTGCCCACTTCCTGCCAGGGGTTTTCCGGCCTGAGTCCAAGGGCACACACATGAAGTAGTCCTGTTTGTAAGTGTAAGCGTTTGTGACCTGCCGTGGCCCACCTAAGATAGGGGGGACCTGGCCAGTGGCTACAGGAGTGGAACGTCAGGGTCCTCCATGGGAGGACTGGACAGATGGCCCCGTCAGGATTGAGGTAGCCCAAGAACCCGAGACGCTGACGGACGGGAACTCCTCGACATCGTAGCATTACGATGAAGATTTTGTTGAGAAGACAAAAGTGTTTACAAGCAGGCAGATATGCTGAGGCTTGGGCTAATGCAGCTTTGCGTAATCGGAAGAACCGTAATGAAATTCCAAAGAAAATCTGGTGTCAAAAAGCAGCTTAAAGCCTGAGAGAGGGCTGCTTTGATGTAGAGGAGTAAAATCGCAAAGTTATTTTTAACACCCTTCTGAAGCCAAGCTACCCTTTGAGGAAACGAAAACTACAATATTCATTGACGAAAGTTAAGTAATAAGCTCACACGCATCATGCAAATAAATTCAACACATTGAAGTGACATTTGCCTAAAGGCAGCTATGTTATTCATCCTACAGTCGT
Source organism: Gymnarchus niloticus (assembly GCA_009936485.2). Lineage (NCBI taxonomy): Eukaryota > Metazoa > Chordata > Actinopteri > Osteoglossiformes > Gymnarchidae > Gymnarchus > Gymnarchus niloticus. Next base: position 13,171,684 of record JAACJT020000086.1, on the reverse strand, counting down.
AATTAACGGCTGACAGTCAGTGGCTAATGGCTAATAACTAACCCGGAGGATTACGGACTCTTAGGCCATGGGGGCATCCGGCCGATGGCTCAGTGCTCTGGAGATCCAGCCTGCACCTCCGTTTGGGTCCTTAAATTCCGAGAAGCGCGGCCGAGGAGGGCAGCCTTCCCCCTTCATCGATCGGCTTCACGCTCTGGAGTTTCTTTCGCAGCTTATGGAGTCCGTTTTGTGGGGTCGGGGTCAGCGGTCCTGGACAGACTCACATCTCGGAGATATTAGACAAAATCATCAGCCGGGGAGAGATGCGTGTATGACCTCGCAAAACGCACACGCAGCATGACCACACTTCTTACCGCAGGTGCGTTAAATGGGGAAGGTCGTTCACAAAATTTGACTCACGAAAGCCAGTGTAGGTAGACATGCAAATCTGCCGGTCTCCAAGTAACAGCCTGATTCTGAACTGGGCCAGGTAATCCAGCAGCTCCAATGCAGGCATTTAGTTCAAACAGTGCAGTTCAGCATAGAGCAAAATAGACTGCCAGTCAGAAGGTTTTGCACGTACTGAGGTTTTCTACATTTTCAATGCTACTGACATAATTTTTTACAAAAAAGTTCCAGACACTCCATATTCATTGCTAAAAAAACAATACATTCAGCGTCCTTCAAATACCTTCATTAGCAAGAAAATCGGTCATATCCTTGGTTCAAAGTAGCCTCCTCTAGCAGCTACAACAGCAGAGCGAATTCGAGGCGTTCCTTCAAGGGACATTAAATATCGCTCTAAGTTCATTCCAGTGCTCCTGGGGCCTGGTTTACGGTTATTACGGTTTATTATGTTGTAGTATTCATTAATCTCCTTTGGGCTGGAGTTGAACTTCGCGGTTTGCGAAGACAAATTGCAACATTTACATACACGCGTCCAGAGTTTTTTGCAAAAAAATATGGCGGTAACATTGAAAATGTGGAAAATCTTAGTGTGTACAAAAAACTTGACTCGTAGCGTACCTGTATTTCAGAGATCGATTACGATGAGCTGTTAATTGTGTGGGTTATGCCACTGTAATTTCCTTTGGCATAAACGTAACGTATCTACCTTATCTTAATTCGTGAAGGCGAGATTCACGAGGGCTGACGACCTTTGAACTCACAGACGAAGGGAGGGAAAGCAGGTGCAGTCTTTGAGCCCCTAAAAAAGACACACGGCTTTAATGCGATCGTTGCTCTCTGCACGATGACCGTACATGCCCGTGGCGACGGGCAGCCCCAGAGTGGGGCGCTAGAGAGATGATTTATTTCTTACACTGCCAATTCACCTCCGCGGCACACCACGACTCACAGGAGCTATCGATGTGACCCCCGTATCCCTGCAAATAGCATTCGAGCGCAAGGGAGTCTGACGTGATCACCTCCACTGTCTGATGGCTGGCGGGCAAACAAACAAGCCGCTGGCTCTCAACCTTGCAAGCGTTTCAAACACCCCCCCCCCCCAAGGGCCAACATCACTAATCTGAAGAGTCACTCCACACTGCCGAGGGCCTCTTCTCACTGATCGCCGTTGTGCGTGCAAACCAACCCAACTCCAGCTGGTCAGCGCGGTCACGTGATCTATGTCAGGGATAAAGCTTATAGTGAACCTGAGCAGGTTGGGTTGCTTAATGTTAGATCTGCCACTCTGCTGACATTCTGCCTGTATCCATTAACCTTTTTTGAACCAGGGGTTCCCAAATGAAAACAGACTAGAGCTAAAGACCCCCTACAATGAGTGTGTGATCACATAACCAACTAAGAACCACCTCTGATCGGGGGGAGGTCATTTCCAGGTGTGTGCGCTGGGTGATAACAGTGGCATTTTCGTCAATTTGCGAGGCGTTTCTGCTGACCCCCCCAGACCCTCCCAGCTACATTAGGACAACGTGGGGTGAGAGAAGAGGTGTCCGATCACTCCCTTGCTCTGCACCCGCAGCTGAAGTTATCGTATGGCAAGGCGTATGAAGAAGCATGTGACCTTGGGTGAGACAGACTTGTAAAATGACCCAATGATACTTTCTACTTATACGGCTCACGTACCAGGGCGGGGGGGTGGGGGGGGGTGCGTGAAGGACGGCAGTTAAGGACGCGGACTCATAACCCACAGGTTGCTAGTTTAATCTCACGAGGGGCCCTGCTGTAGGACCTTAGGGCGGGGTACTTAACCTGAACTGCTCGTGTGGAAAAAAAAAAAAAAACGTCCGGCTATATAATTAGGCAAAACTGTAAAAGACGGGTCAAAAGCATGGGGCGGGCAACAAAATCACTGAGCGCAGCAGTACAAATCAATTCTTATTATTCTTTTAAAATGTTTTTCTCTTCTGCTGGAGAAAATAAGCTCATTACTCCACAAGCTGAGTCATTGTAATACATTTGAGGCTTCTCTCGCGAGCTGTCCTTGTGAGGAGTCAGCGAAAGGACACTTTCTTTCTTGGAGGGGGGTCGTACTTACAGGGTTATCCTTCCACTTTGAAGAACTTCAAAGCAATATGCCCCTGGACCTGGGTGTGTCTCAAGGTTCCACATATGCACAGACGGGGTCCAAAAGGCTCGAACCCACCCGTCCATGTCACACCCGGTAACAGGTGCTTGCATTCAGCCCCTCTCACTGACCGTCGTTATACACATCCAGTGGAGAGACAGAGCCGGCACCTCTGTGGGCAGCTTCGCCATCCGAGTACGGAGGGCGAGGCTGAGGGTGTCCTTTGTGCGGCTTCCTACCCTGGGTGGCCGTACCGAGGTGCAGGAATGCCTCAATGCAATCACGTTTGCACGACTGACAAAAGCTTCTCAGTCTCCCTTTGTCCACCGGCTTTGACTTCCCCTGAGAACGCCTCTTCAAGTGTCAACGTGAATGGAGACAATACGCATCCCGAACCAAAACAAGGGGCGCCTTTCAGCGTGGGGACAGGGTGTCTCTCTTTCCTGTAGTGGCCTTCTGCCCCCGTCTGTACCTTTTCGGGTCTCTCTGTGCCAGGACAGTTGGGGCAACTCACTATACAACCTGGGCACCTCCTCCCCAGTGCCAGTTTCCAGGTGTCGGGAAGGTTTGCCGACCGCCAACCGGCTGAGCCACCGCCAGTCACTCCATTCGCCTTTTAGCAGTGACACAAACCTCTAAACTGGGAGACGTTCGAAAATTGAATCTAGCCAGGCTCGTTATAGCATTAAATACTCAGCCATAAATTACCCAACAACCTTGTCCAGATTCACTTTATGGCAATGAAAGACCTGAATGAAACTTTACAACTTATGCATTTTAAATATGTATGCAATCACAGGGCCACGCACAGAAGCCTTTTAGCGAGAGTAACAACCCCTTACAAGCCCCTGGCTGCCTAGTCCGCAACAGTGAACTTTAACCCAATCGATACCACTCAGGAATAAGTCAGGCATTCAACAGCCGTCTATATTTAACAAGCAGAAATCCACACCAGAATATAAGCATCGGGGGCCACGATGCAATCCTTCAATGAAACAGCCAGTGTGCAGCGGCCATCTTGAATTTCCTCAGCTCAGAGTTATGAGAACAGAGCCTTCGGAGAGCAGGCCTCTTTCAGACTGATGATAGCATTACAAGCCACATCTCCTATTACTGCCCACCAATTAAGCACTTTTCCACAGACTGACAAAGTGCTGCGTTTGTTCTCAGGGCAGACCATGTGTCACCAGGCTTTCAGAGACCCAGCTGAAATGACTCTGTGACAGAGAGAGGGTCGACAGAGGCTGCGAACCAACAAGGAAATGAATTAATTAAGCAGGGATCGATATCCTCTGCCAGCAAGCCAATTTAAAAGCACGGGAAAGAAAAACATTTACATGTGTACAGTCCGTCAGATGAAACTTTGGACAAACACTGGGGTTAATCAAAGCGCATAAGGAACAATTAACTCGTCAAATCAACTAAGCTTGAATGATAAATTGCACATTTTGCAAAAGATGTAGAATACCTCAGTCAGCAGTTATTCTACTCCCTATAATATGATGGACTCTGATCAGGTTACTCATTAATTTTGAGCTTGTGGCATAACAAGCAACAGGCACTAAAAAAAAAAAAAAAAAGACTGTTTCCTATTTTGATCACGACGCCTAAATGAAAACAGCACATTTTTCCACTGCACTCTTTCTTTGTGGCTTATTAAAACACAATGTGTGGAGCACCAGCGACAAGAAAGGTACGCTGCCGATTCGCACTGACGAATGCTCTTATCTGCCCACGACGCTGCACTTACATTAGCAGTCCGTTCCACATACGTGGCTAGCCAGCTGAAATTGGCATCGCAGCCGGCCTAGAGAAATTTCATAAACAAAGACAACAGTTGGCATGCCTGCAAGCAAAAGAAACTTCAAATTCGACTAGATAACAGCTATAATATAGCCTTAGTAAGCTGCTAATGTTTTGTGCAATATGCCATCTGTGGGATTAGGCAGATACTCGTGTCAAATGAAAATCCAGGTGTGGGCTTCAAATGCCAAACCGAGGGATATCCAAGCACGTACACGGCACGTCCGCCGCTCATTATACGTAGTACTTATTCACCGTAACCGAGAATGAACATTTACCGCCCTCACGCTTAATGTTTTCAGCGTTGATGTCATTATTCATGTGAGTAAACTTCTTGTTTATCAAATTCGAGCCACACAAACATCGAGTGCTGGAAACACAACACAGCAGACTCCCTCCCCTCAGAACACATTTGCATCTGCTTGAAGGAAGCAGAAAGCAACTCTCGCCCTCGTAGGTGTAGCTAATCCCCAGCCGTCGTCGGGCACAATACCGTGTTTCTACGGCAATGGGATGATAAATTAATAAGGGGATTATGGCTAAAACGGTCGTGGACGTGTTCGGCACAGCTGCGGATATTACAATAGACGGTTTCCTAGGCTTCCCGTGCAACGTGCCTTTAAAGAACCCTTCACTGTTTTAACAAAGCGATCCCCGGATCGTCATGAATTATGGAGAAAGAGAAATAAATAAATAAATGAGAGAGACGACACCAGCTGAACGTTGCATCTTTAACCGTGAAATATCTCCTCAGAACCCTTTTGGTTTTGAAATAATGATATAAAATTCATTTCATCTCCCTTTTTCATGCCTGGCTCTTTCATACACGCATCAGTCTTGTCATATCTGAGGAATTATTAAAATAAGACAGTCGGCATCGCCGGGGACTCGGGGCTCCGTCGAGTCTCAGCTCTCCCCGGGGAAGCGAACACAATCTCATTAGCCGGCGCTGAGGAAGACGTCCTCGCCGCACAGGTTCAAGGTGATGGAAGATTAGGCCGTTTGGCCCCGGCTCATTCCGTATTCATCGCATGCCACTCTCTGCCCGCGAACACGAAATTACATTGAACCTGGGGAGTCTAACTCCATTAATTTTAAATGGAAGATTAATTTAACAATATGCAGCGGATATTTGTTACAAACCCATCATGTAAAAGTGACGTTGGGTAATAAATAGTGGGCGGCTGACGCTGGACGGTAGCTCTGGCGATAGTAAATCAGCGGGCATTTATGGCTAATCGCTGTTTTTGAAAGACGGACGCACGCGGGAGATGGGTTTGTTTGATGAAAGACTGGGTGACTCAATTCCGAGGGACAGGATTTTCTACTAGGCCCAGCGGCCTCTCATTCTTAGGGACGCCTTCTCTAGGCCACGTCTAATGCAATCTCCAGGAACGCAGGATGCGTAATTCTGTATGTTCACAGAGTTATTTGTGCTATCGGTCCTCAAGTCCTTCGACCTCCTTGCTAAGTCAGCCATTTCTTCTGTTTGATCCTGCATGATTTACTCATTTGAAGACGGACTGGCGGTGTAGAGGACCACACGCCTGCCCGGAGGACAAAAACGCCACCGATCCTATCAAATCCGCATGTCAGGGGGCCGCGTACACCTGATTCAGTGGTTCTGCACTGGGTGTCAAGAAGACAAAGGAGCCATTCAGATCACGTCTGTCTGATGCTCAGCTTAATCACAGGCACAAGAACGCGTATCAAAGAATAAATGGGGTAGGGCGGGGGGGGGCGGACTTGAAAGTGTAGCTGTTTCCGCAGCAGAGTGATGGACATCATCAGAACTGGTTTACCGAGGTTCTGCGTGAGCGAACCGCGTCTGTGTAGTGACGGATGAGGACGGGAGCCGCTTTCGATAAAGCAGGTTGTTAGTGTCAAATTGACACCGTGCCAAAATTTCACCACAGCATCACGAAAACCAGGGCAGTCAAAAGCTGACTAACACTACACGTCTGCATTCCCTGGACACACCGCCAATGGGCAGCACGTGAATTCCCGGTGGTTTTAGCGTGTCACCAGAGGAGTCAGGAATACGACTTAGCGGGTACACGGCTATGGCGGGTATAGAACATCTGAGGCCCCCCCCCCACGATATCCCTCCATCTTCTTTAATGTGAAATTTCTTTAGGGACCTTGCTGCCTAATTAGAGGAATTGATAACTGCACCGGTTAATAATCAGGCCAATACATTTCAAAGTCATTAAAGATAAACCTAAGCAATAAGTCTATGTTTAAGCGCCACAGACTTTCATAGCTGTTATGTTGAGGCTGTAAAGGGGAGGGGGGTGGGGGTGGGGGGGTGGAAGCAATTCCTGTCTAGTCGACTGTAAATGCTGCGTTATTGGAACCTTTAAAACAGGCAGCCAGTAGAAAATGATGGCGCCAAATCTCCTTTTCTGAGTTAATGAAGAATTACGGCCCCCATTTGCCATATTAGGGGGTTCATCTGAGGTCACTGCGTTGCGGGACGCTCGTCTCGTGGCGGTGTCGATTTAAACGGCGACGCGGATCAGAGGAGCACGGCAGCCCGCGGCTCACGGCTGTCACATGCACTTATCTTTCCTCCCGGCATGAAGCAAGCACCATCCTCTCCTCCCCGATTTCTCTGCTTATCTATGGCTACCGGGTGTCACGCCGGACTGCCCAGATTACGAGAGCCATGTTCCCAAATGCGGCTTCCATCCAGGTGGGCCTCGGATGTTACCGCTACTATTGGCCTGGTGCATCTCAAATTTTTCTCCTCTGAAACATTAAATGTCTGAAACCTCATCGGCATAAAATGGTATTAAAAATAAACATACGCCACCTCCACAGCGATACGCAACAGACTCCAGGGAAGAGGCTTAATCAGACAGGACTTAACCTTCACTTTATGCAAAGACACGGAACAAGTAAAGCAGGACGCCATCACACGGCCACACGATCTGCCCCGAATTAGATTGCGGCCCATTTGGAAGCCTTTCGAGAGACATGCCAGCGGATTACCGTGAACCGGTGCAATGACTTTGCCCAAACGTAATAAGCATGACCTCTGCGTGAGCGGCAATAAAAACCCCTTCCCAAACCATGGAGAACATCGAAAGGACATGCCGGAAGCAAGCGAATAAGCTTCACCTTTTATCCATGTTTATGATGGATAGCCTATCACCTGCATTGATGCACTTTGAAATAATGTAAACACCAGTTCCTGCAGGTATCCTTTCAGTCATGTGTGTGAGCAGAAACTCAGAGTCAGCAGAAACACAAGACTAAGAGAGGACGGCCATCCATTTTCAAAAAGAAAAAAAAAACAACAACATAAACACACGTGACTTAAAATATAGAATCTAGCCGGAAAATTCTATCAGCTACATCGCATAAGATTAACACACGTGACGTGAAAGTCCTAAAAGGCATTGTTTGTTCAGCTTAACAACACGGACACACCTTCCAAAGCAGGTCGGCCTTTAGAAACGGGAGTGGCTTAACGTAGCCTCACTAAATAAGGCCTCCCTCTGACTGCCTCTCGATGACGCAACGAGAGTGCATTCATGAAAACGTTGCAGGACATGCTGCCCCATCTCCCCGTACTTTCATAGATGTCACATACATCGACGCTCAGAAACGCAAACACCAATTCAGAAAACTCAACAGCCACTCAACAACAGAATCAGAAATTCAGTTCAGTGCAGACTAGATTTCCTAAGACTATGATCATCATACTCATCTTTATGATTATCTGTATTATTGCTAAAAGGTTACAGCACAGAATATTTCCAAAATATACCTGAACTTTCATCTACAGGGGCCCAATGGCCAACCCAAGATTGCAAAAGTTTGTGTCCTTCCCGAAAAGTGACCCTTGAGTCACGTGTCATGGGGCACAGCACAGCGAGAAAGGGTCACACGGACGCGCAGGGCCGGCGGCAACTGAAGGACGCGCCCTCAATGCCGAGCCGGACGTCCCGATTCATTCCGAATGCAGCCCTTGCACTGGATGACGCTTGGTGCCCTTTAACGCCTTCCCTGGCTACCAGAAATTAAGCCGTTATGTTTACTGCTTTAGCCCATCACGGGAAAGGCTATAAGCGACGTGACCGTAAATTTAAATGACCACGAAAATGAGATGTGAATGTGCTCGATACTAAATACCAAGAAGGCACATCAAATAATATAAACACCTAACATATACTACATAACACATAAGGTGAATACGCACAACCCTGAAGACGGTAAACAGTTAAAAGATGGACACAACATAAAAAAGTAATAGACACAAATAAGTAACACTATACAAACGTGCAACGTACAGTCGACATACATCGTTTGTATATCAATGTATTACATGTACAGAATACACGCTTCCTCTAGGCAGTTTCACACACTACTTTTAATATTCCAACAGCACAGATTCTCCACGAGGCCTAATGGAAAGTCAGCCTTAAACAACGTCGGGCTGCTTCCTTGGTGCCGTTACCAATGCAGTTGGTCTTTTAACGATTAAAGGGAAATCCTCTTCGGCATGGCCAGAGTGCCGCTGGAGCAGCCGGCATCATACATCCTGACAGCGACCCGGCGTCTCTCTACCTCCCCTTGAAGTGGATCGCGTCAGGTGGCTCCGGGCCGGTGCTTCATCACTTCAAATGGCTGCATAGGGGGAATTGTGCAATTACCGCAGCATGGCCACTAAAACGTAGCAGGTGTAATGCTAAATATACCCCAGCAAAGGGCCTTACGCTGCAGTGCGCTATTCCCCGGGCTCCCTGTTACCCATCCGATGCCGGAACATCATCCATTTGCAGCTCCCTGGTGAGGGGGACGGCTCCTAATTCCTGGGACCCTAGTTAACGCTCCGCCGCCAAGACTTCCGATAATGAGCTCGGACGTCAGGAGAGGAGAGGGCTGTTCCCTGAATGTGCCGGTGAAACTATGAATGGGGCTGAGTGGGGATTCTCCCTGGAGAGCGACTGGGACAGGAGCGGCGGTCGAGAGCCCGTTATCCTACAGCCGACAGTGAGTCGGTACAAAAGGGGACATCCCTCGATTACCTTCATAATTATGTCAACGCGGCTCTTTCTTTTGGGATGTCGCAGGTGTCAGGAAAAGAATCGGAAATTCAGAACGTCTTCATTAAGCAGCTTAACGCGGGTCTGGCGGCTGCACCAGGCTAATTGGACGTCTGGGCGCATCCGGAGGCGGGCTCTGCTCGTCCTGGATCCACTTCGAAGACGGTGACTGGTTCTGGCAGCCCCGTGATGCGTTTTTAGCAAGGTTTATCCTCCACTAGTTAATGAAGGCTTCCATCCTGTAAGACGGTTTCTCCGATGTTTCTTCTTAGTTATCCGGGGTTTTGGTTTGTCAATAAGGGCCTGGTATGTGTAAATAAATACTCTGATGTTGTATTGTTTATTTGAGTGGAGCAACATGTTTACATTATATATTATGCATATATATATACTCGCTCTATATATACCTTGCTAGCATCAGGTTGGACCTCCTTCGGCCTTCAGAACCGCCTTAATTCTTCGTGGCTCAGACTCAACAAGGTGCCTGAACATTTTGACCCCACCATCTGAATGTCGTAACAGAAATGGAGACTCATTAGACTAGGCAATGTTTTCCCAGTCTTCCATTGAGCAATTTTGTAGACCCGTGCCCACTGTAGCCTCAGTTTCCTGTACGGAGCTGACAGGAGTGGCACGTGGTGTGGTCTCCTGCTGCTGTGGCCCATCTGCTTCACGGTTCAATGTGTCATGCATTCAGAGATGCTCTTCTGTATACCTTGATTGTATCGAGTGGTAATATGAGTTGCTCTTGCCTTTCGATCAGCTCGAACCAGTCTGGCCATTCTTCTCTGATCTCTGCCATCAGCAAGGCATTTTTGCCCAAAGACCCACTGCTCACCGGATGTTTTTTCCTTTTTCGTACCATTCTCTGTAAACCGTAGAGATGGTTGCGTGTGAAAATCCCAGGAGGTCAGCAGTTTCTGCAATACTCAAACCAGCCTGTCTGGTACCAACAACCATGCCACGTTGAAAGTCACTTAAATCACCTTTCTTCCCCATTCTGATGCTTGGTTTGAGCTTCAGCAGATCCTCTTGACTATGTCTACATGTGTAAATGCATTGAGTTTCCGCCACGTGATTGGCTGACTAGATATTTGCTTTAACAAGCAGTTGAACAGGTGTACCTAATGAAGAGGCCAGTGAGTGTATACACAGCTTATATATATAGACAACATATACTGTAGCTGTGAATGTATTTATGTATTTATATATGGTAGTAGGATGTGGAATCTGTATTTAAGATCACATTTCACGCCGATCTGACCCGGCCAAACCAGGGGAGCGAGGCATGCATGGCAAACCGATAGTAGGTCCAGTGAACATCCCAGGATAATAAGGAACCAGCCTTGAGTAAAACGGCGCGCAATCCTCGGCAGGGGAAGGTCTCGGACGCACCACGGCGAGCTTGGGAAACCTCGCGCCGGTGACTCAGAAGGCAAACCAAGCGGCCCGCAGCATTCCCACGGAGGCGCCGCCGTTGAAGAGCAGAATACCGATTCCAATCGACTGTGGGTCTCATTAATGTGGACAACGGCAAGAGGAGGATGGCGAGCACCTCCACCCCACTGACAGAAATAAGGAGGAAGTTAAAAAAAAAAAGCGCTATGTTTCTCTCAAACAGTGAATTTCATTAACTGTTTCCCTCCTTTCTTTTCCCTCAAGGTGCAAAAGGCCAGAGTTGCTTCCTTGACATAAACTTTTTTAGTCGGGGACAGCAGTGTTATTTTTCAGAATGATGGATCGTTTCCTACAGCAAGAGTCTGGCTCTTAAATTAACATTATAAAGGCCTGACCCACGGTGCATTAAGTATTCCCCAAAGAGGTGCAGAAACATTTTAAAGCGAGCGGATTCATTTAACTGTCTACCTCACTCTTACCACCGGGCCTGATTAAGACCTCTGCGTTTAGCTAAGAGCGCGAGCCCAGCCTTTATTACTGCGAGGATGAGATATAAACAAGGTTCGTTGACAGAATCCAGCAGCTGAAAAACAAGGCGACAAAAGAAAGCAGAAAGAGGGCCGCCTCGGGAAGAAGCGGTAACAACGTTGGCCAAAGTCATTTTCTGAAGCTTCTACCACCGGAAGCAACAGCCATTTCCCTCTTATTCTTCCTGGGTAATAACTGTGGCTTTCTTAAATTCAGTTACCTGCTGGGTTAGCTGGTGTCTTTATCTTGTGGAAAGTGCAGGGTCCCTACTGAGAGTCAACTCAGATTCCTAGCTATGGTACAACCTGCAGGCCATATTTCATGAGCTACTTTGTGTAGTCCAACGAAGACTTTGATTTTCTCTTAACGTCAGCTGACACCGTGCCCGTGGACGGCTCTACACCTATAAAACCACATTACGACACCTGCCGCTATCATCGTTATCGGGAACAGATCTTCAAAAATTGCAATTATGTAATTATGCGATTTTCCATTCATCCTGACAGGTTGTGATTGTCCAGCTGAGGCTTGATTTCTGCACGTTAGTTATGGATTAGCGGATACTGTGGATTCTGCGCACACTGTCATTGAAATATGGCAATATATCAGTCTCATGCTATAAACAGTCAGGTCTGGAGAGGGTTTTAGCTCTGAGCACTCAGCTCCGGTGGGGGATTGGGTCCAGGAATCCCAACTAAACTGATTCACACAGATTCTGGTTTTTAACGTCGTGCATATTTGGACCGTTTGGCGGCAAGGGCAACCCCGCCCATTGTTGCCGCTGCCCCACCCACAGAAAATCAAAAGCGGAAATGAGCCAGAAATAATTACGATCATTTCCGTGACGACAAAATAAATCTGCTCATCAGGACAGAAAATGAAAGGGGGCTCGGTCTGAAAAATCACACACTGGAGTGCGTATTAACTTTCATGGTTCATGTCAAGGTTTCGGTGGAACGAACGCCATTAGAAAAAATAAGCAAGCAAACGGCAGGGAAATGAAAGAGGTGCTGGGAGTCACAGTGGGGAGATCTGCTCAGATTTAGCCTTTGAATGCCACAAATTAAATTCCCTCGTCAAGGCTCTAATCATTCATACCAGATGGGGCTTACGCTCTGTTTTGGATCCACGGGAATTTTAATGGTTATTGTTTCTGTTTAAATAGGAGATTATTGCATTTTAATAAGTTCTCTCTGGGACTTGCCGCAACAATGGAGTGCTATGAATTACTGTAGATAGCTGTTACTGCATGCTGGGGAAAAATCAAGTTACCAAGTGTGACAAGTTGCATTTGTCCCCTCCCCCTTCCCTTGCAGAGAAGGCTCAGAGTGTATTTACCACCAAATTAAGTATGGGCCGTGGGGATAATATTTTCATCCGGCTGGGGGGGGGGGGGGGGGTACTGGGGCTTGGCTGTGGATTTTCATTAAAATGAAACATCTGTTCAGCAATTTCGCAAAGTAATTCTGCTGAAAGTTTTATCAGCTAATTTTAATTATTCACTCCACTGGGTTGAATACAGGATTCATCATGTTGGATTAATACATTCAACAAGATATATAATTTTTTTTTTTTTTTTTAAAACAAATAGAGAAGAGGAGGAAAGCAGCAATCAACAAATTGAATTGTCATTCAGCGTGGATGTGTGTGTGTTTTAACAGAAGACATTCAGTATTTATAGATATTGGACAGCTGAGAAAAGCAGCATTAAAAATATGTAAAGTAAACACATGCCAAGACTTAATTTACTGGAGCTCAGTGGTGTCAAGTGTTATCCATCTCACACGGCTCCTGATTCGGCACACATGCCACGTGTGACACCCCATCATTTTATGTGTCTCCATGACGACAGTCACTAGCCGTGTTCCAGCTATCCTCAGATCTCCTGGCAAAACATTTTGGACTTTTCGGGCAGGAAAGCGGGCGGCGAACGCTGACGATAACGCTCCCTAATTGAGCTTGGGGCCATCGTACCACAAAGAAGCCGGGTCAGCGATTTTGGTGCCTCCCCACAGAGTCGCCCAGACATGACATTCACGGCCCGACTGTGGAACGAGTGCGGAAATTTCCAGTCAACCATGTGATGCATCGCCAAGACACGTTTTAACATCTGCGTAGACGGTACACCCGCTTGTCTCATTTTAAACGTCTCTAAATATCGTTTGTCCCGCCACAGGGCTTTTTTTTTTTTTCAGGTATCCCCACAAAAAAGGAAGAATGAAAGTCAATAGCTGGATGAATGCTTCAACATCCAAATGACTAAATATCACTAAACTCTGTCATATTTTCCTTCCCTCCCAAGAAAAGTAGCACAGCTGAGTGGTCTCTCTCCAGAGAGTCATACCAGTTATCACGTTTAATAAATAAACTGCGGAGAAATCTGTCTATTCTTCATATCCGCTTCTCCTCTGAGGAGTTTTTCAAGCTGCCAATTTACCATTTCCAGGAGTGCTGTTCCCCGGGAGAACGCGACTCTATTTCTTCAATTTTTTTTTTTTTTTTTTTTTCCATTCTTGACGGCTGCAGATGGGAACAGAACGAGTCGCAGTAAAACCACTCACGACTGGTCCAAAACCCCCGACATTACAAACGACAGCAGAACACGACGGCTCTCCCGCCGAAAAACACCCCCAAACCCGGCGAGAGCCAAACAAACTTCTGTTCCGTGCAGCACGCATCCCTGAGGTGACCGCGTTTTTTTTTTTTTTTTGGCCATGATGTTTCAGAATTTCTTTAGATTTTCCCTCCATTTTTTTCCATGGCTAGAAATCCAGTTGGAAGGTATTGAAAGGCAGCGACAGCGTAATGATAATTGGTGTTTGAAACTGATATTTTAACTGCGTGAAAAATAATCAGCAGCACGAAGAGGGCCTGATAATATCAGTATATCCGTGATTTTGCTTCAAGACTCATATTCTCGAGGAGCATCAAATCTCACACTGTGGCCCACAGGTTTGTTTCTCAGAACAAGTCACATGCAAGTCATAAACAGACAAAACGAGGTATTTTCAAATGTACAAAAGCAAGGCTGTCTCTGTCTCGTGTGGGCGGGCAGCACACATGGCCAGCGGTGGGTAAAGACACTCATTTCGGTCACTCTGGCCATACAGAGCTGCCATTTCACGGATTACAGCGTGAATCTTTGGAGAAGAGACCACCAAAACCCAGGTCCCTGTGGCACTGACGCTGGAAAAAGACAGAATTTTCCATCCCATAAATTTTATGGATGCCATATATTCCTTAATGCTTTCATACAAGCTTATGGGCTGGCTATAACACATTACAAATTATATATAGTTTTATGTACTCGACTTTAAAAATTATTCTGCTCACCACAGAGGACATTTTTTGAAGCATATTTGATAGGACTTCTGTAAAACATAATCCCACTGGTGAAAACCTAATGATATAGTGAAGCACTTTTTGGTTATTAGGAAAAGCTTTCAAGGCACTGAGATTAAATTTGACCATCTGAACAAATCCTTCAGTCAAGCCGCACATACAAAAGAAATCATTTATCGTCTAATGGAAAAAGTGCAGATTTATGAGTGAGATTCATTTAAATACTTTTGCATAAATTTATATACAGATCTTTCCTATCATAACTTCTTCATATATGCTGAAAAAGCCAAGTAAAATGGGAAATCCTAAAATCCTTTCCATTACTTGTAGAAAAATAGCAGGGATTGGAAATCCGATATGGAAAATGGTTTAGTGGGTCTTAAGTAGACCTGAGCTGTGGATGGAATGTGGCCCTTTAAACCCACTGGAGGTGGGAAGGCGGGCATGTGTTCCAACAACCGCGAGAAGTGACCTTTCTGTGCAAGTTTAATTAAACCGAGTGACTTGCTAACGGCCTGTAAAATTATCAGAGTCCACTGAATCATTCAGCTCGGACAATAATTGGCATCATAAATAATGCCGTAATGGGTGACATTAACTCTTTAGGCAGAGTGACCCTTTGACATTGTGCGATGCATAAAATTAATTAAGGAGCTTCGATATCAGCACCGGTATGAAAGCGGGTCACGCCTCGTACGTCAGAACAGAAGAGGGGCCGCACGCCACGTCTGAGAGCCCAAAAGAGATTTGGATCTCATGCGGCCCTTCTCAAGCGCCTCGTTTCGCTTTCGTGTTCCAGGATGACGCACCTGCCGGGAACACTGAAAAAATCCGACAGCAATGATAACTTCGGCGCCACCCAATCCACCCTGGCCTTGCAACTGCTGTAATCCGCTCAGCTAGCATGCCATGCAAGCGGGTGGGGGTGGTGGTGGTCATGTGGCCCCCCAGTCTGCCAAAAAAATACTTAAAGGGTCTACCTGGTGCCTGGGGTGCCTATTACTCACTAATCCTCCGCCAAGGACCGTGTGCACGCCGCCGTGAGGGGACCAGGCCGGAATCACCAGACCCACAATTACGGTAAAAAAATTATCGCACAATCTAGATTCCATCTAATGCCCCAGCATGCTGCC
>JAACJT020000086.1:13141417-13151548 GCA_009936485.2 Gymnarchus niloticus | reverse complement strand
GAGAGGACCACCCCCCACACCCCAGCCCACCCCCCGTCCCCCTCCTCATTAGCTCGTCTCTGACAGATAACGACTGCGGTCCCGTTCAGTGCCAGTTCGCTGCCTCACCCTGGGCCAGGCCCCTTACGAGATGGAACAGGGCGCCACTCCACTGTTGGGGGGGGGCCCACGCTGAAGGACAATTCTCACCACCACCCACACTTTTCCAGCGTCAGCCTTCATCAGAAACAGCGAGCTGCCAAAAGTCGAGCCAAAACATAGGATCCAGCAGC
Organism: Gymnarchus niloticus; assembly: GCA_009936485.2. Taxonomy (NCBI): domain Eukaryota; kingdom Metazoa; phylum Chordata; class Actinopteri; order Osteoglossiformes; family Gymnarchidae; genus Gymnarchus; species Gymnarchus niloticus. The sequence continues at coordinate 13,151,276 of JAACJT020000086.1, read as the reverse complement.
ACGGCGCCCCCTGTGGCGTGTGGCAGTATCGACAGAACTGGACTTCCCGGGGGCCAACAGATGGCGAATAGCCGGCAGGGCAGCGGTACCGTCTAATGATTGGTGACACGTGGGCGGAGCCCTTCCTGCAAAGAAAAAGAGGCGGCAGCTTCTGGAAATTCACCGCATCCACTCCTCATTCGCTCAAATGCTGGGGTTTCCCCATAAAATCAGACACTCGTCGGCTTCTAGAAACCAAACTCAGAAATAAATTGAAAAGTGATCAAATGCCACACAAACCCCCCACTAAGAGAAATCTAATTAAATGACGAGAAAAGAAACAAAATGGAACAATGTCAAAAAAGTGTACTAATAAGAAGTTCAATTTAATCAGGGAGCTACTTATTGGGGGGGACACAGCAGCACAAATCAGACATTTTCCTTAATAAAAAACCAATTTTCTGTTCGAGAGCCACATTAATGGGTTAATTATTTCCTTAATTACATCTAGGAACGTCAAACATTTGTATTTCCCTCAATCGACAAGAACATTAACATTAAGCTAAATTAAGCACCGAGGGTTGTTTTCAAAACCGTTTCACGATGCTTAAGAGTGGCTCGTATCGCGGATATTAAAGCAATTACAGTCTGTTGTTACTTTAGTGCCATTTACGCCATTTAGAGCAGCGGTATAAATTTATTGCATGTAAAAGGCAAAACTACAATTACATGGAGTACCCACAACCTCGGCACGGCACCGCAGGGGCCCCCAGAGCTGGTAGTATACCATCAAGCCACAAGCAATAAAAGCCGCCTTCCAGCCAGATGCTGAAAGGTGCTAACGGTGAGTTCTGGTACCAGCACCACCACTTTGGTGGCCTCGGGATCCGAAGTACAAGGCTCGGAGTCAGTATCACCGCACCTTTGACCGGTTGCGTCCCAATCTTGCCTAACTGCACCGTACGTGCCGTGAGCGCACCAACAAGAGGCCGGGAAAAGGTTAATCTGCCCTAAACCCCTTCACAGAAGGGCCATCAGGGAGATCTGTGTCTGTGGGTTTGGACAAACAAGGACCACAGGTGAACAAAGGCTTCAGGTGCTCCTCGCTCCTACATCACTCAAGGTTCTCTCTCAGCAGGTAGAGCCTCAATTTATCATGGAGGGCGGGGGTCATTTTAATATTTCGTAGGTGATTGGGAACCAAAATGAGTGCGATTTCGAATACGTGAGAGTTTAGACCACCAAAACATCAGAACATTTCCCAGCATCTCCCGATTTCATCCAGTTGATGTGCGACCCCAGTCCTGCCGTTAGACGCCAATAGATTAATCTTTGTTCCTCTTATTTACCAGTTATACAGAGAAAGACAGGATACACCTCCGTGAATCTGGGGATGTCCATTAAAGACTCAGCACACTTCATCAAGACTGAACAAACTGGGCTGTGCCCCTTCTGGAGAAGCATTAATCCCCTTACTGCAAATACTTATTCAATATCTGGGTCGATATCAATGATAATCGCATGTGGGATAAGACCTCTACGTGTTATCAGATAACATGGAGATAAGGCAGCTTTCAAGTAATCAAGTCAAATCCCTCAACTGAGAATATCCAGTCGACTTGTTGTTCTTAGACTTACCAACAAAAAGCAGTGCATTATCAAGGTATCAATACATTCATACAGGAAGAAAGTCTAGTATAGACTTCTAGGGTTTAATTGACTTAATCTGGACATATCACTGGACATATTTAATGCGTGGAATGGACAGACGGACAGACACTGTTGATCCCATCTGGATGTTTCATCCTGCACTGGCCGACTAAAGCATTTCCCAATAGAGGGTCTTTGTTTACCATCACACCGCTACCCGAAGCGAGAGGGAGCTCGCCGATAGCACGAGACTACGGCACAGTCAAAAGCTGAGGCGAAACGGCGCCACAGCAAAGCGATCTAGCAAAGATGACACAAACGAGTCAGGTCCTCTCACTCCACCCTCCGTTCTTCAAAGAGGCCCTCCAGCCAGAGCGCCAGCATGGACCAGCGTAGAGAATTACCGTCAAGGACGTGGCTGCAGGTCCAAGGCAAGGCGGCTGAACGTCTCAGCGGAACCGTCGCCAGGTTTCCGTCATCTTAAGGCGATATTATATGCGTTAAAAAAAATAAATAAATAATGGAGAATGTATACAAAAACAGAGGCAGCTGATTAAATCGGCCCAGGTATTGCCGGCGGAGCCAGAAACGAAACACTCTGTTAGGGCTGCAGTTTGCAACAACAGTGCAGTTTCACAAATAGATTACCAATGGATGAGGAGACTTTAAAACCACATCCCAACTGACCAAAAAAAAAAAAAAAAAAAAAAAAAAAATATCACTTCTCATAACTGCCGCTGTGTACTGGTATGCAAAGTCCTTCCCAGTGGGAAAAGAGCAAATGAAAATGTTATTTCACTACTCACGAACTGACATGGTTTTGTGTCTGCCGTTTTACTCAGTGTCCAAATGTGACTTTGGGAAATAATGTGGCCAGAATAATCTCAGGAAGCTCTCAATTCTGATGCTTGTTTCTTGGATGCTGTCTTGCGGTTTAAGAAAATTGCAGCGGCTTCTGAAATATAAGCGACGTGACTTCCGAGTCTAATAAAATAATCCTGTCGGAAGCAGCAGCCTTAAATATAAAGTGCGTACCATAAAAAGCTGTCCTAACGCCGAAGGACAAACCAATATACTGAAATGTGCCCGTAGAACAAGTACACAAATAAGGTCACGACAAGCCGCGCTCAGTAATTCTGGGAAACACAACACTGGCAACACTTCTGATAGTGATGGAGTAGTGATGGAGCAGTGATGGAGTAAAGCATAGCAGGACTGATCTTAGTTCAGTGAGAAATATAGCGCCATTCCCAAGGCTCCTGAGTTATTAGAAGAGTAGAAGGATGGATGGATGGATAATTTATTAACCTCCAAAGGGAAATTTGGAATTAAAATTTATTAACCTTCATTATAGTCCCCCAATTTACTTTGCGACCAAACAGGAGAGCTTGCAGCACAGTGCTGCAGGGAATTACGGGAATGATTCGATAACCCAGTGACAGGCAAACCTACCACTAGCCGCCCCGTACTGGGTCACGGCAGGAATGGCACTGTAGCATGGCGCTGCATCGAATCAGATCACATCACGTTCTGTGAAAGCACCCGACGTGGCACATGGTTCCACCATGTGTCTGGTGAAGCTGTTGGGGGGCGATGCGGAGGCCTCCCTGCCGGAACTCTGCCTGACCATGCATGCGCTGACTCCTCCGCCAAGGCCACCTGCTAGTCCAGGTGTAGCACGGGGAGGCATCAGCTTACAGGTGACCAACTATGGCTGGCACACAGCCACGGCCACACTGCCACGCCGGGTCATGGGGGAAAGACATCACCGTTCCAAGAGAAACAATGGAAGAAGTGTGTTTCATGGGGGGGGGCATTCACTGACTCCGGAGAAGCAAACGAGTGGCTGGTGAGCCGGTCAAACTCCCGGGAGACCATGTGTTTGCCAAGCCATAGTCCACCACCCTACGATGTCTGAAGGACCTGTGCTGGGCATGCAGGGGCTCCTCCCAGGGCATGTGCACGTGTCCATGCCTCTGTCTGCCTTTACTTGCGTGTAAAATACAGGCCTGACACCTCTAACCGGGCAACGCGGACTGCCGACACGGGGAACGTCCCCCCGCCCTCAGCTAGTTCTCACTCGCCGTCTAATCACTATGGCAACCCCAGCTCTCCTTCACTCTAGCATCCAATGAGAGCGAGACCTTTGTCAAGATTCCTTTGGGCTCGGCTAATTCAACTTACCCAGCGGAACGACATCAGCGCCGAGAGCCACGGAACAAAGATGAGGACTCTGCTGTGAAATTTCACCATGACATCCGTGGCCGGGAAAAGGACAGAGCGATTTCAAACGCAGTGCGTGACCGAGGACCGCAAGACGGAACGGAACGGAACACATGTGGAACAAGATCCCAAATCCTTTACCTGGCAACTTTTTTTTTATGATGCGTTCTTGGGACATATCAAATATTTGATATTTATATACATTTATATAGCGTACACATATAGCTGATGGCACCTAAACATCTAAAGCAGTAATATTTTCAACCTTAAGTGAATTTACTAAAGTCTTACGGCCTATAATTACACACCTAATGGAAAAAACGATCCCTTGACACGTTTGAAGAGAGAACAGTGGTAACTGAATAGGGGGACGGTGCTTGCGGGGGACTCTGGCAGCGGGGTCCCGCCTCCACCTGCCATCCTCCATCCTTTTCCTTTGTTATTAGCTCCATCCAGAGGAATATTAAAAGCTGTGGCCGAGCCCAGTCTCAATGCCACGGGATATTTTCCGCCGGGGAAGCGGGCTGTCAGGCAGTGACAAGATGATGGAGGCGTGGAGCAACTGAGCTGGACCGCCTTGCCGCGGATCGTCACGTTCCATCCTTGGCCACGTGCTCGGAGAGCCATGCGTCTTTCAGGAGAGGACAGTAGTGACGGAGTGCGGGTACGTTGCCGGCCCGGACAGAAACGCAGCACAGGGCTGATTCGCCTGGCGAAAACGATGTTTTCCAGCCTGCGTGGTACGGCGAGCCGTCGTACATTTATTTAAAGACTCAGGAGCCGCTTCTTTAAGCGGACCTGCTTGACACTAGGGTAGACCACCTTCTGCTGCGTACAGGGCAGGCTGAATTTATTGAGGCATCAGCTGAAGGCGGCGCTGGAAACTTTCCTTACCAACTGTTTTTTCGCGTTTCCTCTTGGCTTTAACGAGGCTGGCCGTTCTCCGCTGACCGCTCTCATTAACGAGGTATTTTCACCCACAGAACTGCCGCTGACTTGATGCTTTCTCTTTACCACACCGTCCCCTGCAAAGTCTAGACACAGCAGTGTGTTCAATTCCCAGAAGGGTGGCCCTTTCTGAGATACTGGATTCACCACACCTGGCACCAGCAATCACATCTTAAGAGTCTCCTTGAGCCACGTGTCTTAGGCGCTCTAACGCTCGGCCGAACCCTAACCCATCCTCTTGCCTCCATGCAGTATGGACTCAGTTGCAGCTACACGATTCACGGTATGGAGGCGGTATGCTTGCTTTAACGAGCAGGTGTACTCAATAAACGCAGCACTAAGCGTAAATCAACACCGTATATTTTTAAGAAACCCCACAACCCAAGAGGCCGCCTTGTGAAGGCTGAGCAGCTAACAGATCTCTCTTTAAAAACAGATACGGTAAGAATATCCCTTGGCAACCACCTCTCTGCCAGCTTGCTATGTATGGCGACGCGAGAACTAATTGGCAAAAAACACACGTAAGCCGCCGCGCGAGTCGACAAGCCGCCCGAAAGTGGGCAGGTGACAGCAGGCTGTTAAAAGGGAGCTTTTAAACACGACGAGTTTGCGAGGCCAGTGTAAGGACGAAGCACTTTTTACCTTTTAAGCATCGCCCTCAGTGAGGAATTTAAAGTGTTTTTCAAGCCACGAAATAATTACAGACGAGCGAGACACTGACACCCTGCGATTTTTTTGCCCACGCCGACTAAAAATTCAAATGAGATAAAAAATATTTTCAAATTATACAACAAGCGGCTCCGATAACTGATATTAGCAATTATATTTTACTAACGTATTATGAGCTAATGCACATCTTAAATTGCGGGGGCCTCATTAATACCAGCTCCGGTTCATTTAGTCGACGAGGGAGGGAAACTGACCACAGGCAACATTTCTCCATTAGCTGTAATCAGCGGGTCAAAAAAAAAAAAAACAAACTCAAAATACTTCAGAGTAATGGGATAGTAGGTGTTCCACAGAAACGGCTGTCAAAACATGTTTTGGTTCAAGCTTAACTCAAGCAAACAAATGTGGTTCTCCAACCGAAACCGAAAAGTATATTTAAGAAAACGAATCGAAAATCTTTCCACATCTGAAGAAAATCTGAACTATACGGTGACGTAGGAACCCAAAACCAAAAATAGTTGGGCTGAGTTGGCACAGCCGCGATCGGACCTGCAGTCGACAAAGAACCATACCCTCCCGCAGGCCTCTGTGTTTCATTTTCTGTGGTCCCACCCAAACCGTGTAATGTTTCATCACTGCATTCTCATTTATTTCATTTGGTTTGTTTTTCTCGTCGGACTGTCGAGACGATCCAGATTTGAGCCGCCCTCTGTCTGGCTGTGTGCCAAGCCCAGCCCCTCCCCCCACTGCGTTTCCTCTACCCTGCGTCGGCCCGCCTCCACTCATCACCTGTCGTCCGCCTAGCATGCTGCTCTCAGCTCCCCTGGCAGTGATGTGCCGCTAACTAGCACCACCCGAGCGAGGGGGAACCCACCCCATCCCGCTGCACCGCCAGGACCCATGAGGGAGGGCATGTGTGGCCAACTTATGAAGTAGCCCGCACCCAAACTCAAAGAAGCGGAGTTCCATGAAGAAAACGCAGGCGAGAGATGAGGGCAAATTAGTGGCGAAATTTTTATTTATCCCTTCGTTTATTTTATTACCCCATCCAGGCAAATTCATTAGCGCCTCTCATCGCCGGGCCAATGCTGACAGACGGCTCTGACACCGAACCCTCCGAGGCCGTCAGTGGGCCTCTCGCTGGGCCTCGAAAGTAACGTGCTATTTACCGAATTTCGGGCCCGTAATTGCCAATTTATTTGACAGGCAGCTGGATAATGATGGCATCTCACCCCGCTGCAGAGACTAAACGCCAGCGATTCATCACCATTTTTGAAATTCTACAGCCTCAGCCAGCCTGTGCCCCCCCGCGCTAGAGTCTGGGGGCCCGGCGGGAAGGCATGCCCAGCCACGCCAGCTTCAAACGGCCCCGGAACAGGAATGCGTGGCTTCCGAGCAAACAGTACGCCTGCCAATTTAATCCCACCCATTAGGCGGCGAGCAGAACCGCGCGGGCGACAGTAAACAAACACGCCAACGATTTGCTGGACTAATGAGCTATTGGGGAGGTCACCCCCACACCCCCGATGATCAGCAGTCTCCAGGGGTTCATGGAGAGCAAGGGCGACGTGAGAGGCCAGTCCACCCCTTCTGTGGAGAGTCACAGGAGAAGGGGAGAGGAAAGTGGAGCCTTCAGCAAACATCATTAGTCTTCTGCTGGTGTCCTATAAACTAACGGCTTCATTCCCTTCCTAAGGTTCTACCCATTCATCTTTGCGTGTGTCGGGGGGGGGGGGGGGGGGGTTTCACCGGTACAAGGCCGTCCTCTGTGAAACACTGGGTAAACAGTCCTTCATATTTTGGACTTTAGCCACAGGGATTGGGGTACGAAGCCCCACACACACTAAATAACCTCCTTGTTTTGTTATATCCACGAAACCGAAAGGGCAGGCGTGGTTCGCAGAGCGACGGTCAGTGAAAATCCACCTGACGAGCCACAAGGGGCAACGGATCCATGGGTGTCGTCTTCCCACATCTGCCGTGGATGAGTGGAAATGGGGGGGCCCCTGGGTGGCTTCAAAGGGCCACATTCACCATTACGGGGGCCGGGATTTTGGTCTCAAATTACACAGGCATGAATCGGTTAAGTGCCTCAAACCTCCCACCCAGGTTTCGAACCCATTACAAAACACTGGCTGGCACCAACCCCAATGTGCAAAGTGGTTTTTAGCAGCCCCGCGGGGGGGAGGGGGTGCAGGAAAAAAAAAAAAAAAAAAAAAGGTGTCGTCTTTAAAGTGGCTCCTCCCACCAACACTGCGCAACACAGCCGCGAGACAAGCCAGCCTTCAGAACGTGACGGGTGCCACGAGCATCCGACTTGATTCCCGAATGGGGGGGGTTAACAGATTTAACAAGATAAAGGTCCAACTGTCAGTGATTAACTTAATCTCTACAACTGATTTAGTTTCACAGAGATGCCAGCTGAAGTTAGTTCACCTATCTCTCGCGCTCTGTATATACTGTACAAAATTATCTCACACATACTCGTATATAGATTAAAAATAAATTTACACTGCTCAGCTACCTGCTGCTAAACTCTGTAGTTAGAGTTATGGGTACTGGGAAAAAAAAATACTAAAATATTCTAGAGGGCCAAAGCCACTTTCAGCATAACGACCCTTAGTTGATGTTGGCTGATTCCCTGAGGAGACACTCATGGTCATCAGTAACCCCTTAACGAGGCCGGACCGGAGGTACAACCTAAAAAGGCATTCGCCTGCCCGTCTCCCACCGGCCGCTTACCTGCTCACAGAAGGACTGAAGGACGCGACAATGAACGCTCTCGTCACAAGCGGTCTGTCCGCAGAAACACGGCGCCGGGGGGGGGGGGGTTTGTGTTACCGCGCTAGCCGGCTGAGAAGCGGGCATCGCTTCGATTTCTGCTGTCGACATCAAACGCCCGGTCCGGTTTCACGCCCGGCGGAGCGTCCTACAGCCGTACACAGAATCGTTTTGCTGTGCCCGTCCCGGCTCGCTCCTCTTGCCCGCTGGCTCTCCTCCCGGCTGACAGCATTAATTAAGGAGATATCTGATAGCGCCTCTCCATGCCGAGTTTGGCACGCGAAAAAGAGAGGTGCTCCAGCAAAGCCTTGGCGGATCTCACGCAGCCCACCGTCATTAAAGCCCCCCCCAAATCAACGCCATCTCTGGTCAGGGAGACAGACGTCACCCGGGGCTCTGATGCAACGGTACAATCTACATTTAATGCTGTCGTCAGCCTCATACACGGCAGTGCAACGAATGCACAGCACACAGAATAAAATGCAACACCATCTGCAGCGCTGATTACACATTAGCATTATCATGCTAAGCATGGCTGATGCTTCAGCCAAAAAAAATAATTCACTTAATATTAAAGAAAAGAAAAACATATATAGGGCATTATTATTATAGGGAAAAGTACTGCTAGGGCCTAATCAAAGCAAAGCTTTGGTTCTAAGAGGAGATTCTGTAAGGAGCTAATAATCTCCTGTTACACCAGAGTTAATCCAATCTGAGGCAGGGCCCTTTGGAGCCTTTCGGGCATTCCAACAAACACTACGACAGGACAAGACAGGAGCGCACAGCGAAGGGCGTCGGCCAAGGGGGAGGCGTGACTTACGTCGCTGAGTCGGTCCCTGGAGCTGCTCCGTAGGGAGGGCTTTGACTCGCCGCCACCGCCGCCGCCACTCTCGCTGTCACTGTCACTGCGGTGATTCTGCCCCGGTGGCTTCAGCTGCGAGACAGACAGACGGACGGCCGGCAGTTATGGGGGGCAGGACGAAACATTTTGACACGCCAACAAAAGGCTCAGGAACAGCGACTCCTCGATATCGTAAGTCATAAATCAGCTGAAAACATCGACATTCTGCCCAATTACTAAATCAAACCTCTGGAGACCCCGTACAATTGCCCCACACACACACACACACACACACACACGAGCAATTCATCTCCACCAATTCGCTCAGCTGCACGTCGTCAGACTGCGCGAGGACACCGGTGTGGCACGGGGAGAACACGCAAGCCCCATACGCACAGAGCTGCAGGGTACGAGCCTGCGGATGCCGCACTGTTGACGTACAACATAGGAAAACATGCGTTTCAGGGCTACTGGGAACACTGGGATCTAGAACCGTACAGACGTCACTCGTACTGGGGCTCTTTTCATAATTGTTTACTACGATAAATAAAAACGAGTTAAACACCCCGCCGTTATGTCATTCTCAATCCCTGTTACCGTTCATTTATTCCTGTCATTACTGCTACACTCAGGCTATTTCAGATACCCAGACTCCTCACATCTAATTTTAGTTCCCAGTGAATGTAGAGGCAAAAAAAAAAAAAAAAAAAAAAAACACACACACAACCACACACACACACACACACACACACAAAAAAAAAGAACCCC
>JAACJT020000086.1:13064176-13136542 GCA_009936485.2 Gymnarchus niloticus | reverse complement strand
AAAAAAAAAAAAAAAAAAAAAAAAAAAAAAAAAAACACACACACACACACACACACACACACACACACACACACACAAAACAAACGAACACCTCTGTAATTATGTCATTAAAACATAACAGGTGAAAAGGGCAACAGAGACTAAACCCCCACTAATGGGGCTGCTTGCCTGATTCAACAGCTGTAGCTCATTTTAAGGCTACAGCCACACAGATAAGGATTCTCCTACAGAGGCCTATGGACCTATCAGGACTCAGCAGACGCCTCCTGAGCAGCCGTTAGGAGATGTGCTCCCATCAGGATGCGAGAACGCGGTCACGTGATCACCGGAGAGGCGCATGACTCAGGCCCTCTCACAAAGGTTGCTACTCCTTGGCCCTATCTTTTAATTAAGGATTCAATTAGACTGACTCTCCTGTGATGTTACATTACTTTGCGTGTAATACCAAGGGCCCTGTAATGGCTCACACGCTGAGACAATGAAACAGTCCTTTAAACTTTATTTCCACATTTACAGTTGCATTTAATAAATTAATGAATCATACAAAGCTGCCCTGAACACCGAGATGACGCGGCCCACCTCGCGCGTCTGGGACCCGTACGAAAGAGTCATCGTCAGAGAGAGGTCCAGAGGAGGGGGCACAAAGCGAGAGCCGGGATTTCAGTAGCACTTTCGATGCGGCCTCAGTATCCGTCGCGGGCAAGGCAGGGCAGACAAACACAAACGAACACCGTCACAGTCCAGAAGAAAAGCACCGGGTGTCAGCTTCACGCAGACATTTAAGACGCTGAAGCCCATTTTGTGCGTAGAACGACGGCCAGCCCCTGGGGAGCCCCACCGCCGTTCAGAACCCTGATCTACATCCTTCACAGGCCCCCACCATATACCAATGCTTTACGCTGAAGTAGGAGACGGGTAGGAGACGGGCACGAGACGGGCAAGGTGCCATCGGGCAGAAAAAAGCGGCGAGGGGATGGTCTGCCGCTACACGCATCCTTACAGGTTTCCTGTTTTATAGGTCACCGCAGAATCGAGGGCACAGAAATATACCCATTTACTGGCACTGCCTGTCAATTATGGCGGAGGGGAGAGACATAAAGGACCCTTGAGTAAAAGACATAATTAAAATAAAAACGGCCCTTTTCTGTAGCCATTAGCGGTGTGAAGGGAGGTCTTTCCTGAGAGAATTCCACATGGCTGAGACACTGTGAGTCTCTCTCTCTCTCTCTCTCCCCGTCTGTCTCCTCTCACTCCTGAGTATAATAAGGCAGACCCTCCATTCGCAGCCCCTGGCGGGGCATGCAGAAAAGGAGACCGTGGCAGTCAGGGCTGGCGGGTCCACACAAAGTCACAGATACCACCCGGGATGGTCCGCTGAAAAGCCCACCCATCCAATAAAGCTAATTACCTCAAAGAAACACTCAGGCCACACAAGTGAAAGACATTTTGTTTTGTAAAGGCCTACTTCAAGGAGGGTATTTTCATACTCTAAGGAAACTGTAAGGAAAACAACAGCCTGAAGGAAAAAGTAAAAACTAACAGCTAGTGAAATTTCAGCAGGTTTATCCACTTATAAACACAACGAGACCCTCGAGATGAATCGATATGATGCCAGACAGGTAGGACCTGGGGGAAAACTAAAGATGTACTCTGAGCCCCCAGACTGCAATCGGGCCCCAATGATCTCCCTGCTTGTCCCGACGGGGTGGAGCCAGTTTGACCACAGCCAGCCAGTAATGAGTCCCACCCACCTAGCACCGCCTCCTGGCTCCTCCTCCTTCAGCATGACGTATGAAGACAGCAACTTCGACCAATAATCACGATTGCCAGGATTCAACAAGAAAATGACATATCGCTATCAAATGTGCGTGCTCAATTCATTTTTTTAATTCTTAAATTTCCATCGAGACTAGCCCCCCCCAAGAAAGATCCCTGCTCTGTGCAGTGTAGCATTTTTTAATTGTAATTAACTAATGAATGGAGCAAGGAGGCAAACTGCCACTGGTCATAATCAATTATTACCATCAAAAATTCAGCATTCATAAAACGCTCTCCCTCTGATCATAAATTTGAGGAAGGTTATTAATTAAGCAGTCTCAATAAAACACAGTCACTCATATCATTTTAATTGGAGTGTACTTCTTCAGAAGGCCCCTATAGAGCGGTCACGTCACACGCCATTGGCATGTCGAGTGAGGACGAGGTGCGGACTCTTTTTCAAGCACGCAGTTCAACGCGGCTACAGGCGGATCGGGCTCATTCTGTCGACTGTGTGTCAGCAGTTGAAGAGAGGCTGATACACCATGCGAACCCATGGATTAAGGAAGGCAACGAATGACAGTGACCACAATGCCGCACTCCAACCACGGCGTAGTCACTTAATTCTGAGCCTCCGACCTGAAATGAGCCGCAGGACGCTGCCTCTGATGTGTAAACAGGTTAACCGCTAGGTTTGAGTGACTGTCATATAAATGACCCATCCATCCATTCATCCATCAGCCCTGCAGGGCTGGGGTACACTCTGGACCGGATGCCAGTCCATCGCAAGGCATGCACACACACAGCAATTTACAATGGACAATTCAGAGAGACCAGTCAGTCTAACTGCATGTCTTTGGACTACAGGAGGAACCCGATGTACCCAGAACAAACTTCAAAACACAGAAGACCATCCAGACACAGTAGATGACGAGACTTCAACCCCCAACCCAGGAGGTGTGAGACAACACAGCTACCCACTCAGCCACCATGCCCCTAGTGTAAAGGGTTATAAATGTTATTTTTTTAGCCAACATCTCACACTTGCCTCTACGCTTTCTTTAAATTAACAGACATCCATTTGTTTACTGTAATATTCCAGTATGCTTGCCGTTTCATGTGTAATTTCACATTTTTGCAACACGTCTGTATTCTAGTGGTGCATTCTGTTCTACGGGGACACGATCAGACCTCGCACAAGGATGACGTTTAATGACTACAGCTCTAACGAATTATAAAAGCTTTCAGACAAACTTTGAGAAATCGAGGAACCATCAACAACCACAAAAAATACTTGTCTAAAACAAAAAAGGCACATGCAAAAATAAATAGCAAAGAATTAGAAAGCACATCATTTAATCCAAGGTTCCAGCATAAGGATGGACTGCTTGATATCCTTATTGCAGATACTGTAAGTTTATCCTGGGTGGAAGAAGATAAGGATGTGGTTTGAATAGTCCACAGGCTAATTTCTCAACAATTAAAAGCATAGCAGAAGTTTAACATCTCATGGAACATTTTAATGGCTGCTAATTGCATCTGCCGTTCGTTTCTACATAGTAAGGTCTTGTTTTGCCTCAATCTGTTCTGAGTTACGCAAAACTCCCTCCCAATTCTGAATTTATTGAAGCAGAGAATTAGCAACTGTTCTTAATCAGCAGTCAGCATGATTTCTTGGCTCCTAACACCCTAAACCTCCACACCATTAAAGCTGAATTTATGCTGCCAATTCTTTGAAGTAAAAAAAGGGGGGGTGGGGGGGTGGCTTATACAATAAACCAAGACTGCCCCCATTTAAAGAAGCAGTGAAACCTGTGTTATTTTAACCCAGTGCTTGTTCAAGAGCGACACAGTCAAACCCTACTTATCACTTATCTGAAAGGGACCAATTGAAGATGTGAATTGGTTTCGGATGGCGTGGAGACCAGCCAAACGCAACACCGCCCGCCTTCCAGCTCATATTAAACATGACTGTAATGTTTTCCATCCAAAGTACAAACCCAGTTTCAACCGGATAGCAAAACCCTGGAGTAGCCCTTTAATTCACAGCAGGCCCAAAAATGTGCTGAACCGTACCTCAAAAGGCTCCCATATTCGGATCGACTAGCATGAAGACCCGCAGCCAACGAGTACAACTTGCAGGGCGAAACTCTAGACGAGCTGAATGCGCTGTACGGTGTTAGTACCAGTAAAAGACAACACGGGGTATTTCTTTAAGATTATTACGGCCTGCTCTTCCAAAGTTCTGGAACCATCTGTCACCGGCAAAGTCCTAGCAGGGTTTGGGCCTGCAGGCCACTCATTTGTTCTTCGCGCGTTCCTCAAGACAGCTGCGACTAGACGCCGCCGCTCATTAACACGAAGCGAGCCACCTCGAAACGGCTAAATGAGAATCCAGGAGCAGCACGCCGCGCGAAACCGATAACAGGAAAAGGATGGCACGCGCGGCGCTTAGGGCAACGGTGGGGAAGCAAAACACTCCTGGTAACGAAAAGCGCGATTACGGTCTCGTGGGACCGCTCGACATATTCTACGATTCCAATTGCGGTGTTGGAAGCGTGCCTCAGAGTTCGTAGACTCTAGCTGACACAAACGGATAATTATTTCCTTAGCCCACGCACTCCCGTGAAAAGGAGTCGACTCATCTGGTCCTTAGGGGCAACTGACCACAAACAACAATTAAAATGGCTGCTTTAATCTGTACCCACGGCTTTTTTCAAGCTTTATGTGACACCTTTTTGCGTGGGGGGCAGGCAATTTAGAGCTAGCCGTCGGGATTTGTGGCAATTGCCTTCTGGCATCCTGCACTTACGCGTGAGAACAGCAGCAGAACTCGACAGTAATAAACTTTGCGCAGTTTAAAGCTTTTATTGTTCTGCTGTGATGTTTCAGAATCGCTAACCTGTGCTCTCAGGATAACAGGGGTCCCACAAGGACTGCAATGAAAGCAGATCTCATTTACCTAAAAGCTCTTATAAATTTTTAATTTGCTTTAACAAGTAAATTAACAAGTCCCTCACTCAGGGAAGTTTTATGGCTGCTCGCCACGGTGGGAGAACCATGAAAGTTTTATAGATAATCCACTCCTAGCAAGGCTGCTTATAATAAATTGTCTATTTCCTGCTTTGCTGCTGAATCCCTTGGTTTCCAGTGAATGCACTTTAAATAGCTTCTGTACACCACCTTCAGTGGTCTATATATAAAGACAGTTAAAAGGCTGGGCCGTCGCTCTTGGCACGGCTACCCCGTCAATCCGCTGAGGCCTTGTGACGTCTACACTAGGACCAGAACTTCCTGAAGCTCGCCGTAACGTCAGTCAGCCCCCGAACTGTAATGAGGCTAAATATTAAATAATAACTATTATACAAGACATAAAAAAAAAAACTGCACAATTGCTGTGAAGGTCATTTTCACATCTTTAGCAGTTACGAAAAAATAAACTGCTAACGAGGAGAAAAGTCATTCCTGTCCACTTCTCTGCCGGACTGTCCCTGGGTTCAACACGCTAGCCAATAACTCCATCTCCCATCAACACTCAGTAGCTTACATTTCCCAGCCTACATTTCCCATCAGCTCCGCTGGATAGTCGTTCCTGTACATAGCCCTCACTGCACAAACAGCAACGTTTGGAAACAATCGTGTCTCTTGTGCCGAATGTGGCCCCGACCGGCGGGGTGGGGGGGGGGCAGTGAAAGCAGACCTAAGGCAGTCATGACCTGCAAAGCGCCCCCCCAGCCTCGGCATCACCTTTTGGACCAGTCTCATTGACGACCCACTCTGCCCGCTGATGACCTTCTAGCCGTGCAGCAGAAGCTCCACATTGGCCCCCGATGCCGAGGAGGACGTACCCACAGACGGCACTATCCAGCAGGGCAGGCCTGTCTTTATAGGATGGAAGGCACCATGTAATCTGGTTTTTTTGGTGCTCACTGTTGTAATGCTGTTCACTTCCCTCTCTCCTTTCAAATTCAAACCTGAGTCCAGACCCAACACCCTGGGGGGGGGCTTTGTAACATCATGACTGGTGAAGACTCATTTTTGGAGTCTTACCCTCCGAGGAACAATTTATCCATTTAAAACAGGTCACATGACTAACTTTTACCATGCAAAAGGTGTTGGTCCCCAGACTGCGGGGGGGGGGAGCACGTGTGTAGATTGTTAGACCCCTCCCACGACACCTCCCAAAGAAAGTTTGGGAAGCACTGCTATAGTGTATGACTGAGGCCCACTGGCCCATGTGGCTGTATTTACATACATGTTTATAGAAACGTACAGATGGATAGCGCTCAAAGATAACAACCTGCCAGCCCTCGCGCCCATCGCCTCGTCATCACGGCGGCCCACGAGCAGCAAGGCACCAAAACAGGTCAGTCGCCAGTGTCAGTCTCGGCAAGGCCCGACCGGGTCCGGCTGCAGCTGCGCCGAGCCATTAAAAACCCGAGCCCGGCCGGGCCTCACGCTTGTCACTGCGGAACTATTCGTCAAAGAAATTTGCCAGCGATTAATTACATTATTCCCATGTCCCCACTGCAGAGACATTATTCCGATATCAGCTTTCACGGGCGAGCTCCTAAGCCAGAGTGCGTGTGCCAAGTCACATCTCAGGAGCCGGCCGGCCTCAATAAAAGGCTCGCTCCTCTCTGCTTGCTCAGGCGATCGCTCCCATCTTTTATTGCCATTTATTTTCCTCCAGGAATACGCTTCCAGTATATTGGCAGGGCTTCCAGTATATGGAGGCAATGAAATTCAGAGCGGACACTTAACACCGGGTCAAGCTGCGTGCATGGCTCATGTGAGGCTGTAATATAATAAACAAATGCTTCCAGTTGGAGAGTTTTTTTTTTTTTATGCCGCACCGCTGTAAGACGGAGACACAAACACGGGTGTGACCGGGACGCTCGTCCTCGTTTCATTCTTCCCCCCTCCGGCTAAGACGGGATGTGACGAGTGCACGGGTCACGCGCTCCACCGGCACCGTGGGCCCCGAGGTCCCAGGCCGTCACGGAGTGCCCGGAGTGCATGCGACGGCACAGTGACGAGCCACGGCTGACGACGCCTCGCTCAGAGGGAGCGCGCGTGTGCAATTCCTGACGACTCGCAGCCCTAAAACAGCCACTGAGTTCAAGTGGAGTGCATTATGGGATTGCAATAAACCCTACTGGGAGGGGCACGTTCGTCAAGGGCACTGAAGGTCATCACCGAGAAGCATTAAAGAACATTCAAGCTCCCATATTTTCCAAGTTAATAAGCATTGTGTACTTGATGACAACGTTAGCCAAACACTGATGACGTGGTACTGGACTTAGTAACCAGTTACCAGCTCGCTCTTCTCAGTATGTGACCCTTGGCTCAGACACCCGAAATCTTAGCCGCGAGCTCCCTCTGGGTAAGACGAGCCGTTCTCACGCAGGGGAGTGCCGACCCCGCAGACCGATACCCTCTGTGTTCAAATGCGATGTTTTGGCTGACCCCCTGTAAGCTAATAAGAATGCATTTCACCTAGCTAGCGCCATGGGGATTAAGGGGAGCGGGCAGAATATAGCGGTCCCTTTTGGCTGATGACTCTCCCACCTAGTGTTTCACTGTCGCTAATCCCAGCCGTAGCCCTGCTAATTGGAACGCCTGACACAAAGGCCTTTCTACAATTAGTACTCCATTAAAGGAGAGGAAACAAAGCCACCAGTTCATGCATGTGTGGTGAACCAGGGCCTTTCAGAGCTGAATTAGTTGGCTTTTGTTTCTGTGGCATGCCTGACTGTCCCCGTTGTGCAACCTACGTCAAGTCAGTCTGAAAGAGGCTATTAAAGAATAAACAGCCAGGAGTCCTGTAAACTCACTCAGGTAGAACCGGGGGTAAAAGGGTTAATCTCCCACTGTTTAGCTCTCCTTCCATAACTTACACTCTGACCTTTGACCAGCCAAACAAACTTGTACTAGGAATTAAAATTCAAGGAGGCCAGAAAAAACTCTAGAAATTCAGAAAAGCCTTACATTGGGCTGTCTGGCCAATTCAAAGGGAAGCACTGTAAAATACGGTAAAATACTGTAAAATGCAGGAAAATACTGCTACTCTGTGTCACTAATCACACCACGTCTGCACAAATAAAACACCATTAAATGAAATGGTCTTCCAGATAACGACTAACAGAAAAACCTCTACCTAGGATTACGGGATGATTTATCTGTGCATTTGGTTACAAGCAGAACGTGAATCCAGACTGCTGAGCAATCGCTTTGGGGGAGAGGATGGGGGTGATGAGACATCCTGCTGGGGGGGGGGACTCTTCAAAGGTCCCCTTGGTTGGGGGCTACAGTATAACGACGTACTGACGGCGGCTGTCTAAAGGAAACGACACTGAAACACGCAACTGTCCTCTGCAAAATCGCACTGTAAGAAGTACTTTGATAACGGAAAACAGGTTATAGAGGGCTTCCCATCACGTCCGGTTCGTTCTTAGTGCACGATTCAGAAACAAACATTAACCGTGGGGTGGACTGAGGATATAACAAGCCCTAACATTTTAGCGGAATGCTTCCTACCATCAGGCGGCGTGAAAGGACCACAGGCCGTCTAACACGGAGCCCGCCAGACAAAATGGCTGCTCTGAAGACAAACCTGGAGTCTTCGTGGACAGGAAGAGCCCAGCTCCAGCCTCCTCACTGAGTTCCCATCTGAGCTGATGCTGAGCAGATGTTAGCATGTTACTGGTTTCCAGATTCGTCATTTTAGTCCCGCCTCTTCTTGATCCTTGGCGAGAAGGCAATAGCCATAATAATGAAGTAGGTTAATAATAAATCTCACACCTGACTGGGAGACGTGTTAAAAATGAGTCAGCCTCTGTCATCTGGAATGAGGGCTTGTTTCAGCCTTCGGAAAAGTGAGCATTTCACAGGAACTGTAAAGCCAACTCTGAGAACATCCATCCACGATTCAAATAAATAAATAAAACGGTACACAGGAAACCCAAATTAGCCTCAAGTCACAGGGATCGAGGCAGATGACATTTGTCACTCGTCCCTGGGTATCTCGGCGTGGGCATGGCCGTTTTCGTGAATGCCCCGTCTGTGTTCGGGCAAAACAGTTATAACGTTTTCCTGGCAAGAGCAGTTCTGCATGGGTAAGCATGAGGGAAACTATTTAAGTCTTTAAAAGCCTTATTCATGTGGGGAATTACAGAAGATGGGATCTGAGTTTCTAAAACGCACATGCCAGCCTATTAGCTTTGCTGGCACCACATGTAAGCGAGTTTCACACTGACCCCTCGCTAAGCACGTACTCGCTTTATTTTTGTTTTGCTCCAGACTTCCTCCCGGCCGTAATGGACTTCCTCGAAACGATAAATCACCCCGCACCCTTTCATCTTCGGCCAGCCAGCCGGCCGGCCTCATATCACCCAGAGCGTCGCCCGTGAAACGACGGCTGGACAGTAGCAGTCCTTCCCGCCGCCCGGGGCCACGGGGCAATTTTGGGGCCCCTGGAAGCTACAGATGTCAACCGCGGGAAGGCAATTATAAGAGTGAAATGACTTCCTTAGCGTTATCATTCTGCTCGCGGAGCCCGGGGAACAGTTAAAAGCCAGCGTGTAATGGGCATGGTTAAGAGTTTTCTCCTGGGCCGGGGCCAAGGCCGCTAACCTTGCTATTAAAGGCCCGACAAGCTTTGTCAATGCAATCTGCTGAATGCCTTGAGTGACAAGCGATCGATATCCCCCACTCTCCCGGGTCATCACCGGTGACAGAGGCCTAAGTAATAATACAGCCCTGGCTGCCTTTTCCAACTTAAATGCTTCCCCTGCCACAATATTTCTTTTTTTTTGTCTCAGGACTGTGAGCTAAATTTCACACCAATCGAAAGCAGGAGACGGGGAGGGTGGTGCGGTCTGAGGAATCGCAACGCGCCCGGATTGACACGGGCCAGTGGAGGGGGGGGGGCTCAGATAAATCGAAAATGACTGGCTGCCGACTTGTAATCTGCCAGCAGCGAGCCCCCTGTAGCAACAAGCCAAATGAAAAAGCAGCCCGACGGGCCGGGGAAGATGGAGGGCCTGGCGGAAGATTGCATGAAGGGGGTGGGGGATTTATGGTTTGTTCTTGAGTCAGGGGGTGAGTACCACAATCCGTCATTACCATTTTTAATCTGCTGCGATGTAAGCAGTGGTGATCGGCCACGTTGTAAAACATGTACAACACCGTCAATTAAATTTCTAATTCCCTATTAAATGCACGCGTGCAAGGAGCATGCCGCCTCCACGACGACAAGACCACGGCATGCCCGCCCGCCCGGCACGCAGAGGCAGCTGGTGTCAGCTCGCAGGTGAATCTCATTCCATCAAAAGCCTACACGAGAGCTCCACCTACTGCAAACTCCACCCGTGGCCCGGCGTCCGGCGTTTAGACTCGACGGCCGAAAAGGTGCGGAGTCGTGGTGCGGCTGGGGGCGGCGCCTAGCTTTGACACACCACCCCCCCACCCAAGTAAACATGAAGTCTTTCCTCAATACGCAGCCACAGCAGGCCGCGGATGATACGGATGATGCGTGACCCGCATGCGGTTCTGTACGGTAATCGTGCTTATCGACCTTCCCGCCTCAGAAGCGTCTTCCCGGCACCACCACACTTAGGGAAAAAGCCCCGCAAGGTGAAATCGAAACGTCATCGTACCTCCGCCTCTCTCTCGAGCGAACGTGAAAATCAGCACGTGTGATTTCCAAGGTGCCAAACGCGGAGTTCCGCTCCCTGTTAGCCTGAACGATCAACGATATTCTGCAGGTGCAAATGGAAATTCAATTGGAAAACACCGGAAGCCGACACACGCTAGTGTGCACGCACACACACGGTCGTTCCTTTTATACGTATTTTTTTTTTTTCTTTCAAATCCTAGCCTGACACAGGGTTACAGGGCCCATTCAGCAAAACCACTCAGAATCACTTGTGCCAAAACAGACCTGTTTGTTCCCCGAGTCGTTCATTCTCACAGCCGCTTAGTAAATGAATTTGACCGGATGACGTGTTGTGAGTGCTGAAGTGGACTCCTTTTAAACCCCATTGAACTGGGAAGCTCTTATTTGTCAGTCCCCTGTGTCCTTTGGGGGTTGGGGGGTGGGCAGCGATGATAAGTGGGGGTGAACAATGGTGGTGTTTTCCCCTCCTCACGGACGGCTTCCCGTAGGTCCGTCATGGAGAAAGCCATCTCTCTCTCAGCATGGCATCGCTCCTGGGCCCGCCACTCATGGCCACACTTCCTGCCATCCCACTGGGCTATTGAGGAAAATGCCGCCAACGGCGAGTCGTTCATCTCCCTTATGCAGGAGGGAACAGGATGGGGTGCACGGATTATTTCTCCGTGGCCTCTGGAGAAGCCCAAAAGGAAAAGATGAACGGAACATCCATATAAAAACAGACTCCGCTGGGTTTGCATCGTGTCGGTGTAAGTGTTTCTCTCTACGCCACCTGGGCAAGAAATTTTTTTTTTTTTTTTTTTTTTAAAACTACTCGTGATTTTAGGGCCCGGTTAGTGGGAACGGCATTACTCACAGGAATTTAAAGGGGGGGTAGACGTTCATAGACAAAAATGCTAGGCAATTCAGACAAGGATTTTTCCCCATCACAAAAGACTCTATAAGCTACTTATCTGACACTTTTCTATTTATTTATTTGCTCTTCTCTTTTCAAGCCTTTCCGAGTCACACTGCCGTGATGAGTCTCGAACAAACACTCAGCGAGAGGCAGATTTAGGCTCCTTATCAGGATAAATTTGCCATTGCCGGGAATACTGCTGGCATTTCTGAGCACTAATCAATACAAGAGCTATGACCACAGCACGGCGGGGCAACAGTCGTGTAATTACCCCCCCCCCCCCCCGACCCACCCAAGACCTAATGAGCACTAAAAACAGAGATAACCTCTGTTGCTCCATGCCTTGTCTGCAGGGCCGATAACGCCGGTCTCCAAAGCAACCCTCCGCCTTATCAGCATTGAAGCGACGAGCCATCGAGGAACTGCCACCATTGACGCGGTCACCTGTGTGGCGTGTTACCCTCTGCTGTCTTATCGCCTCTAATTCCCATGCTATTTAATATGCAATCTCTCGCTGGTTAAGAGGTCCCCGCAATGGCTTTGCACTCAGACAAATCTGCCGTACTGCAACACATTTCGGCACAAACAGTCCTTAAGTAAGCGGGAACCGCGTGGGGCTCCCATGACACGGCTCTCAACATCACAGCCGGAAAGGACAGTAAAGTAACGCGTCGTTCACATCTCGTACACGGTGATGAACTAACAGGCATATTCACCTGCGATGTCTGTTGACTAAAGGACAAGGCGACTGCAGCGATCTAACAGACTGACTATCACACTGAATGCAATATTTATACAGGAATGAGTAAAAGATAAAAGTCAGGACTACGCACGGCAAATGGGGGCGGGGCCACAGGCACTTCTGTCTGCATCTGGTGCTCCCTCGAAGGCCCGTCGTGACACTCCCACCCACGGGACGGCCCCCTTCGTTCGACTTTCAGGCAGCAACACGGAGGAGCAGCCTACTCGGGGTGTGTTATTTAATAGCTTCATCAATTATTGAGGATTCCCTTCGCAAGAACAGAACGGATCAGCCACAGAACCCCCGAGCTCCGCAGGAAAACGGAGAGCAGTCGTTTTTATGAATTATGGAGGGGCGCGTAGAACGCAAACAAGTAGGAAAGGGTCGCTTTTCCGCCAAGTTCAATTCAAAAAGGAAAGAGGCAAAGAGAGACCAACTTAGAGGAGCTGGGTGAGAGACTGGGATATAAAGGAAGCTACTTTTTGGTTCTAACAGAAACGGCGAGCGAGACAAGCTGACAGACACAGACCACGACACTCTGCCAGCTCTTTGGTAAAGTAACTATATACATGAATCCACAAACACTTAAATTGTACCTATACCGTGTGTGTGGGTGTATTACACACCCACACGGTCAAAGCAATAGACAAAAATAGTTTTACCCATATAGTTAAACATGGATATAGTTACAGCTATGCATAGAGGCGTAGAGAGGTGGGCGTGTCTTTACATAACTGACAGCTGTTCCCACTATTGAAGAGAGCAAACCTTGAAGCAGCAACACGCAAAATTAAAGCTAAACATGGAAGCAGTAGAGAAGGGCGAACCCCCCCCCCCCAATGCCGGCAGGCCCACAGGCCTCGGACATGGCTTCTACCAGCTGAGGCTGTTACCTTGCCACTGACCTGCAGATGGTGCTACATGACAAGGTTTGAACGAGGAGCAGAGCTGCTCCACAGGTAAGCTGGCGCTGCCCGCCCACACACTCGGGGGAAAGGCCTCTTCTAATCGGCATTTCGCAGCCCCAATCCAATATAATCCTGGCACTCAGAGAAGGCCTTGATCTGGACTCCTTCACGGACTTGGTTGCAGTGTCTCCTGACATTCCTGTAGCTACGTGGGTTAAATATCTTACTCAAATGTGTAAGCACAGCCGTCTCTTGGCCGGAGCGCTCCTGGCAATGTCGTGACTAAAAATAACAATAAGTATTGCTGGTTTGCTCATGGTGCCGCTTTTTCCTCATGCATGAAGGTGCGACCTTGCACTTTAACAAGAAAAAAAATCTACTCAGCCTCCGGTGCGCTCAAATGCTAATGTTACTGAGGGCCAACGTTCGGGCTGATCCCGCAGCCCCCGTGGGGTTAGCAGGATGGGGTGGAGGCTGGCCCTGAGGCTGATGCAGAAACCGCAGATCACACAGCCGATGCCTGCGAGTCAGACCCGTGGGCTGGATCGACCCGAACGGCCCAGGGTCACCGAGGGTAGCAGGAGAAAAGGCTGCCCTTTGCTCAGATCTCGCATATGATTACGTGGAACACGCCGGGCCCGGGGAACACGCCGGCCCTTGGAATGCGAAAGCAGGCAGACAAACTCAAATGGAAGCAGTGAACTCCGGATCTAGGGTCAAACAAATCAGCAAAGTGGTGGTCCACACCGTCCCCCCCCCCCGCATTTCAGATTTACTCACAAAAGGGTCAAGAGGCGACATGAGGGTGGGACCCCAAGAGACGGCCCAGGACCACTCGCCCAGGTCCGCATACATTAGCCGTGCTGTGATTGAGCTCGCCAGCCACATCAGGCTGCGATTAAGCATGGCGTCTATTTTTAACCGTGGACCCAGAGTGTTCTGAATTATTCATGGCTTGCAGTACAGCCGTGGCCCCGTAGCAGAGCACCCAGCACCGGGCAGATGAACATGAGGCTGGCCAGGGCAGCTCTGAAGCAGAGCAGACAGTGCTGTCTGGCAGAAATACCGTCCTGCGGGAGATGAAGTGGCGTGCAGATGGCCCGTGTTGATGTGTCCTGGCCCCGGGCTCAGGCGCAGTCCGTCATTCCCAAGGACGTTCTGCCGGGCCGCACGATCGCTCCGACCCAAACCCCCATGCTATGAACTTGAATGTTTATCTGCTCCCCGGTGGGGGGGGGATGCATGCTCAAAAAAAAAAAAAAAAAAAAAAAGCAGGTCTCCCCGCTCCCCCGGGAACCCGGAAACTGTCCCGGCAGACAGACACCACCTGTCACTGGCGCGGCCCAGTCCTCACGCAGCAAGCAGAAAAGGGGGTGTATGAGTAGGTATGTCAATGAGGAATTCTTGTAAGAAGATACACCAGACAGGCCTTGATGACCACATGATGACATTATACAGATATACCACGTCACACTGAGTTTAATGTCATGAGCCGCAGGGTAAAATGACAACCGGACACAGAAACCCACCAAAACTACTTTCCAAACAGCCAAAAGCAACTAAGATCACCTTTCAGACAACTAAACCCAACCAGGTCCACTACCAAATGGTCAAAACTCCACCCAGACCCACCTCAGAACAGACAGACCCCCACCAAGGACACCACCCATTTGGTCGAACTCCCACCCAGATCAGCTGAAGTCTGTGGGTCCCCATCGAAACAGTGGAAGGACATGGGGGTGAGCAGAACCGTCACCTCTGACTGAGGACTGTTTCAGCACTGGCTGACCACTCACTTCATCTGCTGCGTCTTGCATTCAGGCGGAGTCTGTGGCACACCGTTAACTGCATGCGCCAGAATGCCGTGCTCGACGCCACCGCTCGCGTGAGCCACTAAGGCTTCAAGGAGGGGATTACGGGAGTCCCTGGGGTCGGCAGCCACATTCAAAAAGCCTCGGGATGCCGAGATCGCTCCCCCACGAATCAGAGAAAACCTCCAGCCTACCACAGGAATCGGGGACTCAATTCGGCGATCTCACGCTCGTCCGAGGTTGAGTGTCAAACAGCTATAACAAATTCCGGACACAGAAAGGGTCCATTCATCTCACATCTCTAATCATAAAAGGACATGAAGGGCCTCTTGAATATTCTATGTGACAGCAATTCTAACATGCCAGGGTTTGCCGAATCCAGGTCCCCCCTCTCCCACTTGCTGTCTTCATCCACTTGTAGCTGTACACTAATTGCACCAATTTCAGATAATTGTTATTAAAAACAGAACAGCGGCAACGTTGTAAACGAATCCCGGAGGAGAACTCCATTGTGCTGAGAGGAGCCGAGCGGCAAGGCGACTTCAATCACGATCCCCACGCCCGCTCCCTTTGTTCGAGCTGATGGCACACCGTTTTGAAGAAGCGTAATGGAGCGAGCCACACTAGCACCACTGTGCAGAATGTGGCTAACCGACCACACTTTCCTTTCACACGTTTCCATTCTTGACTATGCCGCAGGTACCCAACAAAACTCCGGCCCACGGCACCTCATAAGTTTTACTAGGTTTGGGACCAGCTTCATCCCAGTGGCGATGAAGACTCTCAGTATGCCTCACCACCCCCCTCACTCACCCTGCACATTTTACAATTTATCGTTGGTTTATTGACTCCATCGATTGTGCTGGACTGCTCTCTGTTGCTGTATTAATGTTCGTCGATTACATGCTCAAACACGTAAATATAGTCCCGTGCTGTCCCGTGTTTCCGCACCTTCTAGAATCATCGTGAACACCTCCATCGTGTTACTTGCCGTTAATATGTTGCTCTGAGGTCCAGGGGGACGTTACCTTGGCCCATTGTATGCTTGTTCATGCATGGTATGTCAAATTAACTGGACTGTCAGGGCGGTGAGGGGCTACATTCCTCATTAGCTGTAAACAAATAGACGCTAAATAGCCAAGCTAGCACCCTACCAATCCGGACATCCCTGCCGATTGTAGCTAAGCCTGGTTGGTCCCTATTCCAGAGCAGAGGTGCTTTGCATTACAAAAGAGCTCTGTTCAAGTGTGACAGCGGTTCCAGAGTATCGTATTCACCTGCTGAAGTGAGGTGAGTGCCATGCTAATCGGTGAGTGTTCACATGCAGAACCTAGATGGGGGCCATTTTGGGGGGGATTGTATCTTTGAGTGGATCCTCTTGGATTTGTGCAAGCTTGATCGTTTTTGGAGATTTGAAACCTTCCATTTTTGCTACAGAAATGCTTTAAAAAATAACAATGGTTTCACTGAATGTCCTTCAAACCTTTTTCAAATTTTCAGCCATATCAGCCACGGTGCTCATGTCAAGCAGACTAAGACCAGTCTACCCTTAATCTGTTCATGATCTCAGTGGTTCTTGCAGTCAATCCACCACCAACATTACCAACGACTCTTTAGTGGGATTCCAAGACGGAAAGCGACAGCTCGTCCCATCCATGCTCTCGTGCCGTTCAAGGCCACCATAAACCATGGTTTTTGTAGTACTGAGTATCTACTACAGTGAACTCTCTTCATAAGAAACAAAATGAAACAGAGCGACACGGGCCTTTTCACGAACAGCACAAAGTTTCCGTTTTCCCAGACTTGGCTCTCATTAAATTCTCTTGCTCTTATCCTTCGATCAATTAGCCGAGCTCTCGGGAAGCTGCCCGCAAGCTCATATCTCTTAAGAGGATTGCAAATACAAGTTGTAACACACGCATAACGAACAGGAGAACATAGCCAGAAAGGCCGTTTGCAGTGAAAGGTAACGGTGATTAAGTCCTGTGATTAATTTAGTTGTACATGAATCAATTCCAATTACCAGCTAGCCTCACTCCCACGCAGCAACTGCACATGCAGCCAGATCTGTCTGGCTCCATGTCAAGTGTAACCACGATGGACAAATTACAAACACACGTTCATTAGTCTGTCAGCACAGCATACTGCCATCGACATGCTATGGAGAAGCCCGGATCAATACTGGAGTGGGGGGGTATTTGAAGCCGCCACGCACCACAATCAGGGATCAAATGTTGGTGGTCAAGTAGGAATGGCGCTAAAAGCCACTTCTGGTTTCATTAGCTTGCTGGGAAAAAAAACAAAAAAAAAAAAAACAGCCCAGAATAAATGTGACATGGTTCAAAGGGACTTTAGGTGTCCTGGAAGTTACAGGAGACCTCGCTCTTACAAATTCACACGCGTTTAGGAGTTGGTCGCATTCCGTCAAACCAGAACACCGTTACATTCAAAATGTACCTCGGAAGTGAAATAGAGAAACAAGAGTCTAGGAATTTGAAGAATCACCAGATGTCCCCATCCCATGTTGGCTGTCAGGTCCATTCAACAGCACCACCCCAGCAGGCTGCACCACACAGACCACCCCAGCAGGCCACAGACCACCCCAGCAGGCCGCGGAGTGTAGGCCGCACCACACAGACCACCCCAGCAGGCCACAGACCACCCCAGCAGGCAGCGGAGTGTAGGCCGCACCACACAGACCACCCCAGCCATGCATTATGCAGCGCTACATGTAAATACATTAGCCAACCATACATTAATAAAACATCCCTGAGATTTTGGCCTTGGACATTCGTGATTAATAAAACATGGTGTTCCTCCTCGTAATCCATATGAGAAACCACAGCACCGTTCATACGCTGGACCTGCAGCTCCTTGGCGTTACACTGGAGACTGACCGTATCAGGAGTAGGGCTTGTCGTAGGGAGACTGCGGCGTTTTCCTCATAAACGACTCAGACC
Organism: Gymnarchus niloticus; assembly: GCA_009936485.2. NCBI lineage: Eukaryota > Metazoa > Chordata > Actinopteri > Osteoglossiformes > Gymnarchidae > Gymnarchus > Gymnarchus niloticus. The sequence goes on along the minus strand of JAACJT020000086.1, from coordinate 13,118,788 downwards.
TCCATAGACACACGACGCAGAACACGCACCTTCTGTATTCGCGAGGACTGGCTACTTCCCTTGCCTGGCCAGCCCGTACCTTGATATAAATGAGCGATGTCAGCAGAGAAGAGGAGTGTGATGACAGACATTGATACACAGAAGGATCCGAGCCCTTTTGTAACCCTTCTCAAGGTACCATTACTGCTGAGAGCCCGGGTGACTAATTCACTCTCACTGACTGTGTGGCCACCCACCTGCATTAACAACACCGGTATCACAGACACACAATTCACCGCCATCCCACCTAACCATTCTCTCGCCCGTGCAGGAACTCAAAAGGCAGGGGCTGAAACAGTGACGGCTCTCCCTAATCGAGGCCTTGTTTCGTGAGCCTTGTTCCGCCTCTCACTCCACTCGACGTGATCATCGGCAAGCAGACCCGCATGGACCGATGTGAGCCACCAGAAAAAAGTGCTCAACGATGGCCAGACATCGGCACGTTTTTGATGCAAAACCGGCTTTAATTTTGCAGATTACGAGCAACAACGTGCACTTCTTTAAGAAAAGGACTGTAGTGTGACAGGCTAAAGGACTGCAGAGGGGCACACTATAGACATACAACATACAAGTGAAGGACTACAAAAGCAGCCGTTAAAAGGCACCTCCTGCTCAGTTGCTTGGAGTTTTCAACAGGGACAGTTAAACACACCCCACACCATAATAAACAAAACTCTGGCTGCTTAACATTAAACAACATTAGTCCAGTGGCCTGTGATTCAGTGCAAATGAAAGCAGACTGTAAACACTCCCTAGCCTCCCGGCAGGTGACATCACTCGTCTGACATCCTCCTCTCCTCGCCCTCCGTCGTGACGGACTTCAGACGGGGGCGCCGGTGCGAGCCATTGATAGACAAGCTCCCCCCGCTGAGCAGGGAACCTCGGTGAAGGATGTGGTCTTTCACCTTCAGGAGGAAGAGTAGAAAGACTTGGGCAAAAAAAGAGGGGAGAAAAACAAAAGCAAACAAACGCTGGCAAAGTACAATGAGAGGCAAAAATAAGTGAACATCTGCAGAGACGAGGAGGCACTGAGAGGAAGATAAACAGACCATCACCCAGAATGCTCTTCCTCCTGCGTACCAGAGGGGCCTTTTCAAATGTACGGTAGCATCAAGAAAAACATGCAGATGTGAGCAGGGGGCCACATCTGGATGCCGTGAGACATCACAACACGGATGGGCCGTTTCTGCCTCCCCCCAAAAGAGGGAAGCTGCTTCCTGTCACTGCCCATCTTGTCAGTCTCCGTTCAGACATCTTGCATCTTCTCCACCAGCTGTTTCCTCTCCCCCGTGACAGATGGTTCTCTCTTTGATATCGCTTTCCTACCCCCCCCCCACTTCCCACTCGCTCCAGTAGTTTGGGAAAAGTTCTAAGAACCCCAACCCCCGCCCGTCCAGTGTCGACACAAGGCCGAGGCCTGAAGAGGGCCCGCTCGTTCCAGCAGATCTCCGGAACCTTCTACAGACTCAGCTCTGAGTAAAATCAGCAATAGCAGGCGCGGAGGGAATCGGCTGAGCAACCCGCCTTCATCGAGACGCCAAAGTGCAACGATACCCCCCACTGGGGTAAAACTGTGTTCATGATGGTGGGAAAAGAGGAGGAAAAAAAAAGATTGTTCTTGGGAGGAATCGACAAAGGCCTTGCTTTTCCAGACTATTATACAAGTTCACTATCAGACAAAATACTATTGTCTCTCCTGACCCCGTCTGAAAGCAAGCATGTGACCGAATGCAGCTGGGTCTCACGCCGCTTAAATCGCATGCCAGACAGCGTTAGGTGACCCAGAGCTTGTAGGCCCGGTAACAGAGGGCTTATTGAAGACCTAGGTAGGGGGTCTGCCCACCACAGGTCAGATGGCACCCAAAGCACAGGAGCCCCCCGAGAGACCGATGGCAGGCGGGCCAGTGCATTCCTGTGGGAAGTGCAGAATAATGGATGTGACCTTCACTTGAGAGAGCCAGCCTGTCACGCTAACGGCAGCAGAACTTTGGAAGGGGGGGGGGGGCTGAGAGTCACGAAGCGCCGACTATGAAAACGGCTTCCTTCTGGGAAGCAATGATGCACGGCGTCCTTACCGGCTTCACAAGTGTGAACAGAACACCAGGGGTCATCCTCACACTTGTAGTCATGGCACAACACCGATCAGACCACGCTTGTCCCAGAAGAGCCAAGCGGCGGTTATGAAACTCAGAGGGGAGCATGGGGTGCCCAGGGGACGGTTGGGGGCATTATAACCTGCACCTGCAAGCCCACCACCCCCCTGCTCGTGTCCCCATTCTGACACCTGTGTCTATGGGATGGCAGATTAGCACAACCCATGGCGACATCCCCAGACCTCAGGCTGCTTCTTGCCAAGCCCCTGAGCTTAGATCAGGGGTCTACAACAGGGAGTCCCTGCTGTGTCTCTCTATCCACCAAGGGGTCCCTGGCCTGAAAAAGGTTGAAGACCCCTGGCTTAGACAGCTGTTCTGGAATAAATGCTTTAGCCCTTCACAGCAAATCCCTACCTAGGCAGCTCAGGTGGGGCAGCAGAAGTTTGGGATTTTCAAGGGTAGAACCGGAGAATCCTTGGGTGATGACTGAGTGCGGCGAGGTCACACGCTACACTTAGAAAGGTGAAAACATGGGTTTCTCGTTAAATATGTAAATAAAACCAAGGATTAACGGAAGAGTCCAAACTCTTTAAATATGTCAAACCAGGAAGCATTTTTTGTTAAATATAATTTGCACTTAATAATGGAAGCCGAAGACACAATGATTTATGACGTAGTGTTCGTTGAAATTTGACGGGTGCCACTGGGAGAAGCAAAACAAGCATCTCTTTTAGTCTTTATAAAGGTTTGTTTTCCGTCACCGACAAGCTCTCCAAAAGGCATCACAAATTAGAGCCGTAAATTTAGCTGGATGAAAGGTAAATGCAAATTCAAACCGGCGTCCAAATATTTAACAAAAAAAATAAGTAAAAACCTTGGGAAAAGGTGTTTTGTGTTTCAATAAGCCCCTTATTCCTTTTCAGCTAAACCATTTTTTTCCCCCCCACCCTTCATATTACTGAAATATTAATTCTTAAATTTACAAAACTGTCTCTAGAGTGGAAAACTGCCAGCCCCCTTTTAAACCGTCACCTTGAACACAAGTGCCTGCGACGAACATAAATAATACTAAATTAAATGATTACAAATTTCCTTAGCAGACACCCGTATCCAGGGAGCCATGTAGAAAGCCAAAAAGCATGACATGGTTACAGAGCAGACTGATTCCAGAGTAAGCCAAACAAATTAATATTATGTAAACGTGGCGGTCGGTGGAGGTGCTACATTTTAGCCCACACTGCCTTTATGGGGCCCGCAGGGGAAGCGAGAGCCGAGGTTGTGATCAGCATCAAGACTGACAAAATAAATCAGTGTAAAGGAAAGCCTTTACATAGCCTCCAACTGAATGTGCATCAGAATTCTCTTACGTAAAACTCGCTTATTTTGCCCGCGACTTTAGCGAAAACTCAGTCAGAAGGGGAGCGTAACAAAACACGGACACACCGCCGTTCAGATACAATGGGCATCTTTGTTATACGAGAAGACCTCTCAGTCACAGCTCAGCTTTCAGGGGCTGTCAATGAAATCAACCTCTTATTTCGCCGTTTATTTGGAATATTGAAAAACTGATTGGAGTTTGACAGCTGGCACGGGGCCCGTTTTCCCTCCACCTCTCAGACGAGTGGAGAGAGATCCGAACAGCCTTACACAAAGCTCTTTCCTTTTCCTCTGCCACTCTTTTAGTCTCTGGGCGTTAAATTGGTCTGGCTGCAGTACGGCTACGCTCCGTCTGAAACGTGTCTGACACGGGGCTCCACAAAGGAGGTATGTATGCTCATCTGAGGCTTGGGTCAGGAGCCCCGTAATCCCTAAGTATAAATAAATTAAACTGGCTGTGGTTTAAGATTGAGAACAAACTCATTAAATTCTCCCAAGCGTGCACTCAAAAAAAAAAAAAAAAGTTACTCGACTCAAAGCAGCTTGTGTGCATCAACACCTTTGTTCTTGTGGTCTGCAGTGAACAGCACTGCTTGTGAGAAGGGGGGGGCTGTGCTGGCATGCGGACCACCCCCCAGTCCAGCACAAATCTGTTACATGCCTTTCTTATCGCTCCAATCCAGAGGAGCTGGCATCACCAGCCGTGGGTCTCGACGTAAACATCATGTCTACGGCATAGGACAGCCAGGCATGGGTGCAGCAACTTTTTATTGGAATGACGGACCACACTCTGAGCCCCCCAGGCACACAGCAACTGTCCTTTCCGTTATGTAACCCCCCCCCCCCCAAGTCCACTTTGTGATTAGGAATATCGAGCTCCATGGCGCACTAAGAATATGGCAGGGGGGAATTATGCATCTAATTAGCGAAATTTACTTAAGATATTTTCAAGTAAATGCTGCCAAAAGGTTAATACCGCCACAAGGCACTTCAGGGGGGGCACTGGGCAGAGATGTCACGGCAGATTCCAGCTCCTACTAGGAAAAAAAAGAAACCAAGAGGAGTGCCACGCACACTCCCACCGCTCACCATTTCGTAAGGCTGCCGTCTGGATGGAGAATCGAGGAGGATTAACAAGGAATTAAAAGGTCTCCAAGGCCCCGCCACACACTGGCCCCTTTGTAAACGGAATTTACACAGCATGAATGCCATCGTTCTCTGGCGGGTCTCACCAGGTACAGGAGCATGTGGCGTAGCATCATGCAAAATAAAAACCTCACATATACAAATCCTCCCTCTGCTTTCCATTGCCTCAAAGCTGCGCTTCTGTTTTGAAGACCCACCGTAAACAGACTCGTCGGCGCACTCTTCAGATACGTTGGGACCATCTTCATGTCGAGAGAGAGAGAGAGAGAGAGAGTCAGAGTCTCTGGAACAAAGAGAGCCAATGCGTGTACTTCCAAACTCTAGAACCTTACGGGGCAATCAGCAGAGTGATGGAGGCAGAGCATCAGGCAGTACCCACCCAAATAGTGGCAACCCGCTTGGCACGGATAACGTCCAGTGATCCGAAATGCGACCTGGAGATTAACACATTCCTGGATGCCGGAAACGCTGGTTTTCCCGGCAGCCATACAGCCAAGCGAATCCGACGCCACGGGCCTACAAACACTCGATACTTACCATCGTTCTCACCCCATCACATGAAATAGCAGCACAGTCAATTTTTTGGAGGTTAATTCCTCTCCATTTAGGAGGACGGCAAGAGAAAAGTAAACAAGGAAACCCGTCGAACTACCCTCGCCATGAAAATATGCATATCCAGTCGCCCACGATTAAGGTTTCAACGGCGACACTGCCAGAGCATCACACACCCAGCTATTTAATGCCATCTGAAAGAAAGGCCGACCATCAGGCCCAGGACTAAATTATAGACCGCAACATACAGTGTCCTAAAGCTCAAACATTTCTTTTCTCGAAAGGACCTGGCAAGATTCCCTCAGTCCGCTCATAACGGCATTATGTCAGACATATCAGATTACAGCCTTCCAACGCTCAGAAATCGATTTCTTTCAGGCGATCCATTAAACCAGTCGTGCTTGAAGTGTGCTTTACGGGGGAGCTCAGGGGGGGTCAATCAAGGACGAGACCCAACTGGCTGAGACTGATGACAGGGAACGGAGCAGCATGGGATCGCAACCCACACGGACTTGACGAGGGTCTCTAGTATGAGGTGCTGTAACTACAGAGTGGCAATTCTGCCGCCTGCCTCAGCATGGCTCCTTTTTCACCACACTGTAACGCCTCCTACGCCCCGCCGACACCTTTTCCAACTGCCACGATAGAGTCAGACTAGCCTACGGAAAAACGTTAAGTGCCACAAGAGCTAGAGTCGAGAGCAGGACCATTTCCAGAAGCAAGGCAACAACAAGACGACTGCTGGGGGGGGGTCACATGGCAGCTCAGAGTCATGCTTGAGAATGGTAACGTGTTTAGAGGATACAGGGGCCAACAAGGCTAACTTGTTCAGTTTGATAGAACTTTTAAGTGCTTTCAAGAGTCTGTGTGTAGCTCAGAAACTTAAAGAGCTCCAAGTCTATGCCCAGTCAGGGGTTTGGATCCCATACAATACCATTAAGCAAGGCCCTATAACCTCATCTTCTCCAAGGTGCTGGACAATGGCTGATCCTGTGCTCTGACCCCAACAAATGTTCTCACCTGTGTATACATGTTCGTCTGGGTCTCTCACGGAGATGAAGACCACCCTAGTCATCCCCATCCCCTACTATGAATGTTAAGCCCCGATCAACGAATTTGGCCCCCTGGTCAAAAACTCCGACCTATTATTAGAGTATTGTAGAGCAGGTGGAGGACCCTGTGTAAACAGGCAGACCGTTCTCTTCACCTCCATCGGTAGGGGGAGACACCGAACGCCTCTACTCTCATTAGTGAGACCAGTTTGGTCGTACGTCCGTTCCATGTTGTCTGGCACAGCGATCTGGGTCTTGTTGTGAGAAGGCAGGGGGGAGCGTGGCTAAACAGGAGCGAGGACTGAACCGTGGGGGGAAGCTGGAGGAATGGCACGTAAAGCTTGCACGTGAACCTTGCCTGTTTGGGCATGCGGTCGCGTGATCCAGGCACCGACTGAGCTTGAGTCACGAAATATGGTTTGCAGAATGCTGCGCTATTCCTGTTTTATAATATTGCTGTTATAACGGAGTGATTACTGTAATCGTTAATACTGCAGAAAGACTGCAAAAGGCAGATCAAACATACTCACTACGGACCGACGCTGCAGCTCTTTCCCCTGTCGCTTGACGAAGAGCTACACTGACTGGGGCACAGCGGGGGAGAGCCGCAGGACCTCTCAGGTGGGTTAACTCGAACCTGCAGCCCCGGCATATCACCACACCGTTCCGGAAGCATGTTAAAATCACAGTGGGCTCACTCCCGCTACTCCTGGAGCGCATCGCTTTGCTGTCTGGCGCTGTAAAAACAGCGACTGGCGTGACAGCGAATGCTTACATGCTCTTGGCCGCTAGAACTTGTGACAAGCATGAGGGATAACGGGAGGAGCTCAAACCCAGGCTACAGTTAATGCCCCGAGCACGAACTGAGTGTGAGGGCCAGAATGCCGGGCAAACTCTGCATGGCCACTGCGTGTTCGCCTCCAGGTGTGAGCACCTGGGGGCCTTCAATTGGGGTCCCTTGAAAAAATGGTGAGCGTCGCTCGAGGTCCCCGGGGAAGCAGGCGGGCATCAGCATGGGGCTCCTGCAGTACGAGGGAGCCCAGAGGACTCTGCGCACGTCTAAACGGCGTCCTACTTTGAGATGTGCCCTCAAAAAACCCGGTACAACATGGCGGAAAGCTCAGAACCGCTGGGTGCAGACACTCTGCTACCTGTTCACGCCAACGGTTGTAAAAATGCCAAGACAGCTAAACGATGAAACCGTGGTTCTGAGACTACACATTCATCATTACAGTCAGCTGGAGATGCCACACGGGCATCTAAATAAAACATGCAACAAACACAGATACATCATTAAACGGTGCAGTACAAAGTTCGGGAATTCCATCAACAACGGTGCCACGCCTCCTGTTCGACAGTGCATACCACCCTGGGTTTGAGGTAGATAGCTCCAGGATGTACAGATGAAACATTTAAAGGGATGAGAGGGCTTCTGGGTTGCCGCGCTCCCGGGTGGTGCCTTGGTTTCGAGTTCTCATGTTGCCAGAGGCAGAATACCGGGCTTTTTGGTTTAAGGGTTGGGGGGGGGGGGGGGGGCAGAGAGCAGGTCTTCTTACCTTCTCATTATACTTGAACTTGACGTAGAACCAGCTTGACTTGATCATCCTGTCACCCGAAGCCCCCAACCGCAACTCGGAACCGCCAAAGCAAATTCTCAGTGTGATGGGTGGAGGCGCGTGCTCTGAACGGCGTGGGGTGGCACTGCGCAGCAAAAGGGCAGAAACGTGCCGACGTTCTCCGGAACCCAGGCTTGCCCCGCCCCCCGTGGTTTGCCAGCAAGTTTCTGACCGCTTCTCCCCTTGAAGTGGTGCCGCTCTCTGCGGCCTGACCAGGGGGCTGGCCGGTCAGACTCTGGACAGGATGAGTCACAAACGGCTGGAGTTCCCGAGGCGGAAGGCGAGCTTCGGCACTGGCTGACTCTCAGATGGCCTCGTCCCTCTTGCAGCCTCCCCTCTCCCTCTCTCCTCCTCACTCTCTCTCTCTCTCTCTCTCTCTCTCTCTCCCTCTCTCCATCCCCTCATGCTCTCATGAGCAATTAAAGGGGCACTGTTACAAAAAAAGTACTCCCCTCAACTTTATATCTGTAGCTTTATGCTTGACTATGATATACTGTCAAATGAAATTGCACATCACCTGGAGATGTTCATTTTTGTTAATAAACAGATTATATACACTATTCTGAGAAGCTGGTGAGATCACTGCCTAGGGGAATAAACGCACCGCCTGTACAGGATATTTTGGTAGAATTCACTCCCCTCCACACTTCCAGATCTTTAGACAGTCTGACACGTCACCCCTGGTAATCACTGGCAGACATCGCACGGTGCTAGTCTACAAGCGATAATCAGCGCAGCAAGATCACCGAGTCCAGCTGGAGAGACAGGCAAGACAGCACATCCAAAAGCTGTGACGTTGTTCAGCTGGGTGCCCCTGTCATATCCCAGCTACCGCAGAGTAGGGCAGGACACCTTTTCAGAATGCTTCAGAGTCTGATAACCTGATCACGGGGTATTTCACCCATCCCACAGACCGCTACTCAGGCAGAGATGCAGGACCGTGTCCGTCATGTGTGCTGGCAACACTCTCTGCATGGACCGGTACAACGCCACGTGGCCAAAATGAGGAACCGCACGCTGCCACAGGCGCAGGTCATGTGATAAAACACTCCTTGCCCAGCATGCCCCGGACAGCATGGTCCTCACCCCACCCTGGCCCGGTGTGCAGAACAGCACAATCCCCATATATGCCAAACTTTAAACAGGCTCTGGGGTCAGCTCTTCTCCTGGATGTTGGAAACGCATTCCGAGGTCCGGCGCTGTGATCTGTCCCACACATCTGCTCCAGCTCACTATGGCTGGACATTGGCGATCCATTAAGGCCTCCTACCCAGCCATCCCAGCAGCCCCCACGGGGCCCCGGGGGAGGAATTGGCAGCAGGAGGCCACCCCGGCTCAGTGCTTACGCTCTGGCACTCAAACGGCCACGTTCGGTCTTCCAGATTACACGCACACACACACACTCGACATGTGTATATAATTATGTCAGCCGTGATCTCAAAGGAGGGAGTGAGAAAAAACACTGCCGACGGTAACAGGCCTCCTCCCACCGTCCACATGTGCCCAAATTTGGCGACTCGGCATGCTGGTAGCTGATGCTACATGACGACAGCACTGGCATACATCATCTGCGGAGGCCGAGGTCTCACTGCCATGTGAGTCGGACCACAGCCACATGGAGGAAAGCACAGCTAGGCTTGACAGAAGCAAGCGAATGCCTGTGACTCTCTTAAGAAAAAGGCGGAGCAAGCTTGATTGGCAGGGGTGTCAAGGTCAATCATTAAAATGAGCTTCTCGATGGAAAACAACACGGAAGCTCCGCACCCACTCCGTACCACTTGCATGCTGGGCTTCGGGTAACATCGAGCAGCGCGGTGTGGGGCAGCATAAGGCTGAGTGACAGCTTGCCACACTGAATGGCACTACAGTGGCAAAGCCAAGCGTGAGAATAATCTAAACCACAAAGAAAGCAGTCTGGGAACACCAGGTGGGCCACCAAACATCTCCCCTGAGCTGCAGAGAAGACGTGCAGCCCGCATTCCAAGAGTCTGCTGTCATCTTCACAACAGCAGTCATAATGGAGCTACAGAGTACATGCTGGGTGGTCTCAGTCATCACCCGACAGCAGGGCACGCAGGGGGCAGTCTCAGTCATCACCCGACAGCAGGGCACGCAGTCATCACCCAAGCCAGAATAGAGTGCACAGACAGACCTTGTCCCTCTGGTACGCCTCTAAGTACCCACTCATCAGGGAACACTCACTCCATCTCTGCACCACCAGTCAGGATTAGGCCATCATCATCTGCTACAGGACTTATGCACAACAAACAGAGCTCAATAATATTATGCCATTAAAATTTAATTTGAGGCCCATAATCATTGCAATGGGGCATTAGCCAAGATGACTGGGGGGGCGGGGGGTCGTGTATTTGGCATAGGCAGTGTGCTCACAGCAATTAGAATATAAAGTGCAAACAGACAGGCTTTCCAACTGGTGATTCCACAAGGAGGAAACATTCCCCAATTCATTCAAAATAGATTCCAAGGTTCAAAAGCCGCATCAAAAACACCCTCAAGAAAGAAGTTACCAAGTCCAAACAAACATTCCTCCTAACGCAAAACAGCCTGCAACCGCTCTCTCAAAACTTGTCTTTAAAAGATCAGACTCGTCCGGTGTTCAAAAGGCTACCCTATCTCTGAGACCCTTGTGAGGCCTTCATTTCGCTCCCAACAAGGCGATGTCCCAGACCTCCGCTGCAAGATGAAGACCCACCTGAATCCAGAGCTCCTCCGATTTCACGCTCAGCTTGAAGCTTGACCCCCGCTCTCAGGGGCTACCCAAGGCTCCTCTGCACTTCAACAACACAGTCAGTCCCACCGGCTGATTCTTGCTGCAAAGTCAACAGCGGGAAGAAGCAAAGCGGCCTTGCAGAAACATGCCCTCTGCTTCATACCAGCTTTAAGTGCTTCTTTTAATCTCTGAAGCCTTTGGGTCTTAATGCAGCTTGCAGAGAAATGCACAGCACTTACATAATCGAAACGGTGAGAAAAAGAACACTGTGAAGGACACCTACGAAAAGTTTAACTGAAATTCAACACATGGACGATTCTTTTTTCTAAAGGTGTCTCCAGTGACTCCCACTGACTTTACCGGTCTGATGCACCTGCCTTTCACCCTCTAGAGACAATTCTGGTCACAGGTACACTTGTCCCACATGTAGCACAGGCCCCAAAGCGGGGCGCCCATCCAGGGCACCGAAATGTGTGGTTTCATGTACTCACATAGAAGGTCATAGACAGTGATTAAAAGACTCACATTTGTATCATAAATCCATCAAGTATTCAAACTCGATGCATCAAATAAACATTGAATAAAACCAACCATCTTTCAGTCAAAACAGCCTTCGAATGCGTTTCTGTCATCGCATTTTAATTCCGACACAACAGTGGTAAATATACATTATTTATGAAAATAAAATCATAGCTGGAAGGTTGCCCTGACTAACACTAAGTCACAGCAACAGCCCATCCATCATCCATAGCAGCTTAGCCACTGCAGGGTGGCAGTGAGCCTGGAGCTTAGGGACATCCTGGCTGAGATTCTGGTATACTTACACTCACTGAGGGCAGTTCAGAGACCCCATTTCACTTAACCGCAGGTCTGTGGACCGCAGGAGGAAACCTCCACACAAAACACACGCACAGCCGGGGACGGGAATCCAATCTCAACTCCAACGGCCGCACAGCTACCCAAGGAGCTATAAAAACACGCCGTCCACGTGTGTGTTACGGAACACGGATACATTAGCGGGGTGTGCTGTCAGAAGGACGGGAAAGAGGCAGGCTCGTGTGACGATTAAAAACACAGATTCAGAACCAGAAGGTTGCTGGATTGAGTCCCAGCAACTCCTCTGCTATTCCCATTCTTTCCCTTTGGTAAGAATACTTAGCAGTGGCTGCCCCCTCAAAATAAGGTGTTTAGAAATAAAAACATGAGCTGAGCAGCAAAATAATCATCTTAGTGCATGAATAAATAAATTGTGTCTAGATTACAAGCAAAACACTGTTTACAAACTGTCAAAATCAATGTTTATGCAATTACTGTACGTATCCTGGTGAGATCACGTCGCAATGTAGGGGAAAGTCAAAAAAATGTAAACCACTAATTTGTCCTTAAAATGTTTATTTTTCCAGTGAGTAGTTCATGGTTTTGAGTTGTTTATCCTGCACAGTTTAAACATTTTTCAATCACAACGACATTTGACTTGCTTTTCCAGGACAAAAACACATGATAGTCAGATGGCTCATTCTCGTCCGAGGCAGACACGGCTGGGAGTTCACCCACGGGCTGCCCAGCGGACGACGGCCTGATCCGCTATTTACCTTAAGGGAAGACTGGAAGGAGGGATGGACCTTCAACCCTGTAGAATGGGAAAGCACACTGGAGCCTAACTGGTTAAACACGATGAGCAGAACCGACAACAATTTTGGTAAGGAAGAGGATTCCCATTAGCCGTAACAGACAGAGCGAACCCCACCCCTCACAAATCACAGGGGCCAATAGGAGAAGTGACAGGCCCAATCTGGAAGTGATTTCGCTAAACAAGCCAGTGACTCGGAGGGGGGGGGGGCTGCTGGTTTCACATTATGATGGCTTTCAGGCACGGAGAGGACAATGCCAAGCTCTGCTGTGGCAGCGGGTCTGATTCCTTGCGTGGCTGCCTTCGCACGCACAGGGCCCGTCAGCGGACCCAGGGCCCGCGCCGGTCCAGCTGCTCTGGCTCTAGCGGGAATTGGATGAAACGCGGGCAGGAAAACAGATAAACTGCACCGTAATTGCTCACAGATGAGGGGCGGACAGGAAGAAGAGCGGAACCGGAGACAAAGTGCACCCCCCCCCAAATTGGGGCCTCGTGTCTCCACAGCCAACATGGGGGGGTTATGAAGCAAGATCATAAGAAGACAGAGATGCTCAGAGATCGAGGGAGATGGTACGGAGAAGTGACAAGGAGGGGACAAAGGGGAAGGCAGCAGCCAAATGGATACAGCTGAAGGATTCAGTAGGAGGGGGGCTCTGAAAAGGGTCAACAAAAAAGGGGGGGGGCTCCAGAAAGGAACGAAGAAATGGGGGGTTATAGAAAGTGACTGGGGGGGACATGAGGCAGAGCACATCAGAAGTACAGCTGTTTTTCCATTTGCCTTGCCCCCCCCAAATGGATCATTCACAGAAACACAAAGTCACGTGAAAATGGGCAGCATTATTGGTTGAGGTCACAGCCCTGGGAAATAGACAGCGGGCTAAGGGGGGGCAGTGGGGGGTACCCACACAACTTAGCAGGCGAGTTCCGTAAGGGGGAGTGTGGCTCCTGATAAATCCCATCAAGGCTACACTGAAAGCTAATATGAAAGACACACGTATTGAGTGTCACTTTCAGCAGGAGCTGTACGTCGTGGTTACGCATTTCCTCTAATGGTCCTGCAATCTTAGCCCTCCAAGAGTGTTTTTGCGGAGAAAATGATTTTCCAACATGGACTGCCATTGGGAGGAAAATGGGTCAAAATTACTCAATTGAGGTTAAAGCTCCCAGCTCATGTAGAAGGGAAGAGGGCAGGAAGCCCACACAGCCACCGCCCGCAGCTAAACGAGGAGCTCGCCCAGGGTGCTCTCTTATACGGGCTGTGCCTGGACCTTCCTAGAACGATCCAGCCAAAGACCACCATGATTTTCAGCCTGGGGGGATGGGTGGGGGGTTGTGTTGAGATCACAGAACACCTGGAAAAAGGAGCAGATATTCATGGACCTCCAAGAGAATCCAAACCCCTCTCTCTCGAAAGAGGCCACACTCCAAGGGGTTACTATTTCACCTCTGGGTTGCTACCTCACCTCAAAATGTCTGGTATTAGGCCAGCAGGTTTTCTGGGGGAGACATGGACGGAAAGAGCAGGTGGACTCGGAGACCAAGGCTCCTCCCTGATCACCAGCTGCCATACACTGGTGGATCTCGCAGGCGGGCCAAATGAAAGCTGACCGAAGGGCAATCCGCCAGTAATTCGTTCGCTCGTCGTAAAAACATCTTCGTGAGGCGAGTTTGACGACACAGCAACAAGTCAAGTGGAACGAAAGAGAAGGAAGGAGGAGAAGCAGGCCGGCTGGGAGAATGGTCCAAGAGTCATGTTTCTGGACTGCTAGAAAGTTTTAATGGTTGCCTGGAGAACCGCAAGGCCCAAATAAGCAGGGATGCGAAAAACATACGGCGCCAAAACGCTCCGAGCAGAATCTCGACTGAGCCTGGGCAAGGTACCGAGGGATCCGATTCCCAGACACAGCTGACAGCCTCAACGTCTAGCCTCCAAGACAAGCTGGGGGTGGGGAGGAGGGTCAAGAACTAAAGCAATTATATCCCATCCCAAGATGACGTTATTTATGGCCAATTTTCAGTCGGTGATTGAATGGGTACGAAAGACCAGCATCCACCCACAGAGCACCTCGTCTTACCAATAACTATCTAGGCCTAAATACAGGGGTTTGAAGATGGCAGGCAGCTCAGCCCAGTGGCATGGACTGCGGGCTGACCATACTGATTCAGCCGGAAAAATAAAATTACACCGAATCAACCGAAAGATTTCGATTAAATGAAGCAGCGGCAAATTTCAGCTGTGCAAACAATACCAGCAATGCTTTGTTTTGAATGTGGGTTGCACGTTTACCAAACATCCGGAGGTCATGCCCACGGTCACTGAGCTTACATCATGGGTGAAAATATGGCTGGACTGTGTTACCCTGTGCCACGTTCTCACCACTACATTGCGCCTTTATCTCTCTAGTCACAGAGTGTCAAAGCCTTGGCTTTCTGATTGCTTTGAGCGCGCCGCTCCTGATTAGCGATACGCAGGCTGACCGGATAACAGAAATGACACACCGTTCCGCAGTTCCCTAGCAACCTCCGCTGCAGCATATTCGCCAGCGCCTCGCTCTCTCTTCTTCGGGGGTGCCATGTGATATCGATCGCGATCCGTGAACTTACACGTGTAACGTCGACGAGACGGATGCCTGAAGCTTCCGTACACACTGCCCCCGGGCCAAATTCACCCCAATCCATCACGTCTCCGCCCCAACATGTATTCCTCCTTGTAAACCATCAGCTGGAACACAAACACAGCTGCTCCAAGCCAGCGGCACAGACCCCCACGGGGGCTTAAGGTTTAAACCACCGGGCCTTTCGTTTTTGTTAAATCAGGGCCCCGCCACCTGACGGGCCCTGGTGGAGGATGGACCTGCGTCAGACCAGGAAGGAACCACGGCAGGGGACCAGGGAGTCTCAGAGGAGCCCCACACGCGAGACTGCACGGCGTACATACAGGACGGCCGCCATATTTGGCTGCAAGCGTCCAAATTTTCAAATTCTAACACCCACAAAAGCAACGGACGATGAGGCGAGTGCTGGTGGCGATAACACTTGTCCGGAGGCCGACGACGATGTGGAAGGTGCAAGCTACTCAGCTTCTTGGACCATAAATTCATTATTCAGTCTCGTCTGGAAGCCTACACAAGACACTCCACTACATTTATCTGCTTTCTGTGGTACAAGGTGTTTGGATGTACGGTGCTGTCCAGCCAGGAGGAAACGGGGTTTACGAAAGGAAAGGCGCTCATTTAACACCCTCCTCGGCACAACCTGTACCAAGGACCTCCGAGTCACACACGTTAAAATCACCTCGGCAAAGATCAATGTACTGAAGTTGGACAAGGTGCCGCAGACGATATCGTAATAGATAAGGGCTTTACGTAAAAGGGACACACAGCCTTACACTAAATAAATGAACCCCAAGCAAAGGCACACACCAATCATGACGAGGTCATCCTGAGCACGCCACAGCCAGCCGTCAACGGTCGGGAACCTCAAGTCCAGAATAAGAAGCTCACGCCTCTCCCGGCTCCACATGCACCATCACTGCACTCCCCATCTGTTCGTTTGTTCCAAATGATTGTCAAAATACCAAAGTACAACGAATACTCACCGCATTACCGCATTCCCACGTGCTTCGATCATGCATACCAAACCGGGACCTGAAGTATTCCACAGCCTCCTGTAACCTGGCATCCGTGCCATCCTCGTTTTTGATGGCACTACCTAGGCGACATCCAGAAGGCAAGATTGCAAGGAATCCCAGAATGTATTTTTTCATAACTGCAATCTCTAAGGCAAGCAGCAGAGGGAGCCAAAACACCACTAAATTAAAATAAAATGAACAAAGGATTCATTACAGAAGTAAGGACGAGTTCATTTACATACAGTACAGTCAAACAGTATTCCATTCTTTTTCCCCCAGCATGCTTTGCGGCAGCATCCTTTAAATCAGTCTTTAAAAACATGACCTTCTTGAATGGACACTGCCGTGTCCGCTGAGAAGGAAGCAGCTCAGTTTCGGGTAGACGCCTCTGTGGGGGCAGTCACTCGAGTTGACAGCCACCTACGTAACAGGCAGCCTCAACATGAATGCCGATCCCCCGCTTCGCCTCACTGCCGCAAACTCCGCTCCAGGCAGATCGATACCAGGCTAGCAGGGAGGCGACGGTCACAGCAATGAGGGAAATGTTGACCACAGGCTCGGCCGTCGTGATAGCGGCATTTCCATAAATCCCAGCCTACCGCTGCTGGTCTGACAGCATTTCTTAAAAGCGTGGAACCTCATTCCAAAACAATGAGGGTTCTACCTGGGCCACTTTCGCCAGCATGCTGGGAGCCGGTGGGACACACATCCAAGACTCGCCGAGCGCAGTGTAGATCGGACTATTTCGCTTTTCCCAACAGTCACGCAAATTCCCACACTGCCGCATTTTTCCATGCCTAAGAGGCTTTGGGAGTAGGAAAGTTCACCAAGGTCATTTTTTCAACATGCTGAGACGAGACAACAAGGACAAGTACACACATCAAGATGCACATCATAAACAAATCAACAAACACGGGCGAGCCTAGACCAGAGTCAGCCTAAAGAACGGGAACATCCTCAGCCAGGTTCCTCTGTAGCAGTAACCCTCAACAATGTCGAAACCGCAAATTCACACCCCAACAGACAAAGCAGATCTCTGACGGACTTGGTTTAAAATCTTCTGTTCCTTCCAAGGTAAGTCCCACCGTGCAGAAAGCAGGGCAGGATCAAAACAAGAGGGCCACACACAGTGTCATGGGCAAAGGCCCTACATGAGAAAGGCATGCCCACCTCCCTGAAAGATTACTGCATTCCCACGCAGTCACACAGCAGTGTCCGATTACCAAGAAACCCAGCATCTCAAATCAATCTACAGGACCTCAAAAAAAAGATCCTAACTCCAGAAGGTTCGGGAGTACTTAAGGGAGGCATTGCAGATTTAGAGCGAAGTGCTTTGGTTTTACACTAACAGGGATGTGGCTTCTGCTCCTCAGCTCTGTGTATCATTCTGAAACCCGGTGGAGGGGATCACCGTCTGTATAAGAGCATGCTCTGCGGCTGACACCATCTCACCAAGGTGCCCCAACAGCACTCCCACCTTGCAGCCCCTGCTTCGTAGGAGAGGCTCCAGCAGATACAACATCACAAAAGATGGACGGAAGGAGATACCCTAAGTGCTGCTACCACATTTAAAGCAGAGGTCTGCAAGGCCATCGGGGGAACCAACAGAGGTCTGCAAGGCCATCGAGGGAGCCAACAGAGGTCTGCAAGGCCATCGGGGGAACCAACAGAGGTCTGCAAGGAAGCAAAAGAGTCTGGTGAGCAGGACAGGGAACCAACCAGAAGGAAGAGGCCTGTATCCCAGAGCTGACCCGACAGCCCGGTCTGGGTGCATTGCCTAAATCTGAAACAGGTATGCATCTGAATTAATACAGATTAAAGCTCCGATTCAGAGAGCAATAACGACTTCAGTAAGGTGGCTTCCGACTCAACGTGGCCAGCTGATATGCTGTCAGATAAAACACAGAGGCAGAGCTATGGTGAATGTGTTCAAACTGGGTTAAACGTTTTGTATTTTTAAACACATTCCGGAAAGGCCTTTTAAACTTAAAATATGAGAAAGGCAAAGCAGATTTTTCAAGTGCTGGAGGCAGCGGACTAAACAGCAAAAGCAAGATGATGCACAGAAAGCGGACTGCAAAAGAGAGAACCAAAAATAACCAAACGAGCAGAATACAGCAGCACCGTGACACCAAACAAGCAGCACACAGAGCTTTTTTAAATCCTGCGAACCATCTCTCAGTTGGGTGTATACTTACAGATTCGCTCTGAAGAACCAGAACTGCCCCCAAAAAAGTAAATGTTTAGGACAGACACATCTGGACTTTTGTTTTAAGCTTACAAAAAATTCCCGGGGGGGGGGGGGGGGGGGGCACCCAACGGAATTTCAATATTTGGCAGCTTAATTTGCACTAAGACAAAAAACAACACATTTTTGCATATTGCCTAACGGGCGAGTGCATAGCACATCGCGATTTACCGAGTGACAGCGTGACGGAGACCGAAGGAATCCTGTCAGGAGTGACAGATGAGCAGGAGCACCAAGACAGGCAGTGAGCGTTACATTCCAAGACGGCGACTTCGCCGGAGGCCACAGATCTTCATCGCTTTAACGAAGTGCCTTGCAGTGACCTCCTGAGACGGGGGGGGGGATACCCGAGAGAATGGCAGGTCTGTGTCATCTGAACTTTAAAAGCTTCTCACCCGCTTGGTTCGTGCTGCGCTCTTTGAAGTGCGGAGAGAACCCAGCTTTTGTTTGATGAGGCATGGCCCCCCACCCCCACCCCCCCAACACGGCGAGCCGCGTAAAAAAAAAAAAAAAACCTGAATGATTTCCACAACCATTGAGCCCCGCCTCGCTCCAAGTGCACGGCGAGAAATCAGAGTGGCATGGAGTGGGATCTCGGGCACCCACGTCACCGCTTGAGGTGTACCAGACAGCAGAAGGAAATCCCGTCTGAAAAGATTAGACGTAATCTCCCCACAATAGGCTAACGACAAACCCTTACACCCGCAAATCAAATTATTTCTCCCCTTTTAGAAGTCAGCGGTCCCTGTCGGTGACAAAATACACGCGTAAATAAACAGCAATCAAGCATAACTCCCCCAACAATAACAAATAATATACTCCCTGTGAGCCAAGCTCTAGGAAGATGCTGAAATTTAATCATAGTTTGTAGCAAGACAATATGCTGCTGACTGATACGGCAACAAAGGACTCAATTACAAGCAATTAGCTGTGAAGTGAAGCGTTCTGCAAGCAGTTACGAGGAAATCCTTATCTATGGCAACAAAAGTCACATCCGTTGACGCTGCCCCCAATTTCAGCTGTCAGTTCGGTGCCACGGGAGCTCTTCACAACCATTATGAAATAATCAAAAAGGATAGGACGCATCCCGTCCCAAAACGGCAGACAAAAGGGGCCGATTTCAAGGCACAACGCCGGCAGACCAAAGCCGAACACTGGCGGGTCCACTGGTGTTTTTAAATTTCTCTTTATCCTCACATCAATGTGGAGGTGAGGAAAATGACAACAAGCCCACTGGAGGTCATTCAATGGAGAGCCCCCTGCCTACATCCAACCGCACCCTAGTGGCCAGGCCCTGAGCTGCAGATGCCACCCTTCACCCATTTCCTGACTGTTCTTGGCACTGGGAATACACCAGCTTGCCAGACCAGCGTGGGACAGGTTCTTAACAAGCCAAAGCTGACATTATTGTAGTGGCATGTCACCTGCATCCCAGACACTGTTTATAAACCAGACTGTATATGTGATTTTTATGCAAGGCCTAAGACGTTTACAGTACAGATTTTCCCTGTCAGCAAGTGCATCACTCTGTCCCCATTCTTCATCCCCATCACCTGGGAGTTCCATTGTCCTGGATCCTGTTTCCATGTATAAAAAAAAGTCGTGGTGCTTAGAGCTGGTGGTATTTAACAGGTGCATCTTTAACTGATCAAGCTCGAACTGACCTCGGACACTAACCCTAAATATTTACCGCTTTCATCTGGGGCTTGGGCACCTCCCACTGGCCATCTGAAACGGTGGCTGCTCAGGACCTGCTCGTATTCACTGACCCGCACGTGACCAACGACTCTTAAGGAAACACCCAGCAACGAGAAGGTGGGGGGGAGCACATCAGAACTGTAGGGGGCGCTGTTACACGTCCTTCAATAGGGAGCGCAGCATTCATACAGCGAGCGTGGAATCCACCCGAACTGAGACTTCAGACAGCAGCCTGACACTGTTATTTCACACCCTTTCCACAACACCACCCCATCTGCAGGTGTAGTAAGGGCTCTATAGGGGAACAAACAAACCCATGTAAGTGAATAAACAAAATCAACACGGGAAGACACCAGCGACAGAGAAGTTCGGTCCATTATTGGAAAGTCGTGGCCTGGAGGTTGCACAGTAAGCGAGCCTTCAGGAAACAGAAACTGCCAGAGGTGGAGCTTCGTCAGTTTGAGGTGGACTTCACCTGTGAGACATTCCACAGCTAGAGTTCCTCTGGCCCACCCCTTTTTGGTGTCTAGGTGTGACATACTGCACACCACACGTAAGGGGAAATCAACCGGACTCATCCATATCATTCAGGATCATTTTATGGGTTTTATTTTGCTTTTCTGTCTAAAGACCAGAAGCCCAAAGTGAGAACACACGGCACACTAATGAAAAGGTTGCTCTGTTTGGTGGGGGCATGACAGTCATCACAGCACGAACGGCAGACACGCCACACTTTAATCACCACTATCGCTCGGAGGAGGGGAGATGCCTCTCTAGAGGGCTCCTCTCTTCTCTCTGGGGGTCCGTCTAATTTTTACATGCCCTACACCCACGGGAACGAGTCAGAGTCGACTGAGGGCAGACCTGGGAAAAAAAAAAAGAGCACAGAAAACGGGATGGCAGGGTAAGACGGGGACATGCCACATTGCATGGAGCCGGGGGCCAGAGGAAGGGGAAGAGGAGGACCAACGTCAGGAGCCGGGGGCCAGAGGAAGGGGAAGAGGAGGACCAACGTCAGGAGCCAGAAGAAGAGGAGGACTAATGGCAGGAGCCGGGGGCCAGAGGAAGGGGAAGAGGAGGACCAACGTCAGGAGCCAGAAGAAGAGGAAGAGGAGGACTAATGGCAGGAGCCGGGGGCCAGAGGAAGGAGAAGAGGAGGACCAACAAGGTAAGCACTTCATTTCAGCAAACCGACCTCCGGTGGACAGAATGACTCACCGAAGGAAGCCGACTGCAGCCCCAAGCTAACGAGGGTCTCCTTGCTGGGAAACTGCAGCGCTTGAGAGGAAAAAGCAGAAAATGACTCATGTCAACGTCTGAATTGAAACCCCGTTCCCCCCTTCAATAACTTCAAAAGGAAGATTTCGCCGCAAAAAGTTCAAACCGGCACACACAAAAATGACATGGACTGGGCCCGTCACAAGCCTCCGTACGGGCCCCTCCTGGATGGTGGCCTGAATGGACCCTGGGTTCCGGAAAACGACAGCCCGGATAATTCCATACGCTCCGAGATGTTAATGTTCGCCAGCCATAAATGGAGAACAGGTCATTTAACAGGATTACCGCTGTCAAACAAAGGCCTATGGAAACATCAGGCCTTGCTATAAGCCGGCGAGGTCACGGCGAGGTTCACTCGTCTAAAAGCCGTGTAATGTAAGCTGTGGTCACATGGTCGCCTGAAGCAGGCTACACTTCATACCTGAGCACTTTGTGATTCTCCATAACAACAGGACCACTAAATCACAACGCGAGAGGACGCCGACCCATAAACGTCAGCTGGCCACGGCATCAACGCTGCCGCTTTAAGGCTAGGGACAACTCCCCCCCCCACCCATTTTGTAACCACTGGCCATCCTGGAGATGACACCGTTTAGTACCGTGAGAATGTCGTTGCCTACTCTCGAAAACGAACCGCCTCTGGCATCCCAGTTACAAATTGACACAGTCTTACGCCAGCGTAGGGGCTTTGGAGAGAGCCGTCAGCTGACAGCTTTAAGACAGCCATGAATTGCGGGGCTGTCAAAACAGCGTCCCGTCTGTTATAACTTCCGAGATCGTGAGGCTGGGATGAAGGCGCCATCACTCACCGTCGATGACAGACTGAAGCTCCTCACTCGCAAGAGGAGTCGCCCGGCTCCGCTCGCCCGCTTTTCGGCGGTGACCCAGTCACGACGGCACGCACACGCCGGCGGCTCACTACAAAAGCGCGGCTGCACCCGGACTGTAGGCAGTTTCAGTGAACCACCATTAAGAGCCCAGCTCTTTTTGAGAGACACTTGAGAAACAACAGAGGCAATGGAAAAAGATGACAGACGACTCAGCAAACTGACATAACGATTTGCCTGAGAGCTTCAATCTCGCGTGAATGCGGCACCGTGATGGCCACCGTACGCCGTGAAACATGCCCAGCGACGGTGATACGGGGTCTAAGCCGATAGGGGCACATCGGCATTATAATGCAAGTCCAGCCTATTAACTCACTAAATATTATCTCAACCAAGGGCAGATTCACTCCGGAAGACATTCTCTCAGGGACCGTCACCCTCAGTCACCTTGCTCAGAGGACTAACAGCTAAGTCATTACTGGAATTAAACCGGTGACTTTCTGGTTGGTTCCTAAATCAACACCCTACCTGCTGTGCAAACTTATTACCTCAGTTCACATCATGGCCTCTGTATCACAGAGGGCCCAAGTGCTCTGAGGCTGGTGGAGGGATGGAAGGGGTTTAATGTTACTGGGGAATCTCTCAATGTCTTTTTCACAGAGGAAACCTCTTCCCGACCCCATCTGGAGGAGACCCGAAACTTCCTAAATCTCCAGTAAGGAATGGGAGGCTCTTCTCCAGCAGAGACGCGGAACAGCAAGCCACGGGCCGCCGGTTGAAGATGGAGAGCGGGCAGGGGCTGCGCTGTCCCCCTCGATGCTCCACGGGACGGGAAAATCACCAGCGGGCACGACAGGGCTGTCGGAGTACCTGCCCTTTTAGAGAGAGAACCATCTCACTTATGTGTAAGACGGCCAAGTAAGCTTAAGAACCACAGGGAAGGTCACCAGAGGAGAACCCAAACTGAAATGGATTAGGAAAGGGCATGGGACTTGCTCCAAAATCCTTATCTCTTTAACCAAAAATGAACAAATAACAGAATGACGACTCGTTGTCAAAACATCCCATAGTGTGTTTGGGTGGATGGAAAAAAGAAAACGCTACTGACTGTCGACTGCATGTTCCGGTGGGGCCCGTCACGCTGACTGCCACTTCCTGTCCACACCATTTCCTCCCCAAAGCCTCACGTTACAGACAAGGAAGCTTGGGGTCAGAGTGCAGGTCCGGCCCGCCTCCCTCAAGCAGTCGGGGTTACGGGCCACACTTGAGGGTGTGACGGTATCACTCAGATGAAGACACAGATGCCCGAAAATGACAGTGCTGCTCATGATGGGATGTAAATGGAGCTCTGTGAGCAGAGAATTGCCTGGTTTCCCCAGAACAGACAGAAAACAAGTTAGCAAAATGGAAAGTAGTCAATCTCCGCAGAGTAAAAATCGCTTTCATCTCATCTACTCAGCCTGCTCAACCCCGGCAGCATGCAACATGTACTAACAAAATATAAAGCTGTAATTTCGCTCCCTGAGAGCACTTGAAATGTGAGACAGTGGGGGGCGGAGGCACTGCTCAGGCCCCACCCTCCCGTATCAGCAAAGGCGGCAGAGCTGCTCAGAGCACCATGTCAGACCCTCCCATTCACCACATATCTGATGAAAACAGCGGGGGGGGGTGGGGGGGTGGGTACATCCCCATGCTTCATTTTTTGCTGTTGTCCATTTTCAATTAGCAAGCCCTCTGGGGGCCATGGGGTGAAGGGCTGGAGGAACCCACCACTCGAATCTGTAAACGGCTCTTTGGGTCTGACTCGATGAGCCCACCCACCACAGCTTGCTGGGCACGTGTGGCGAGACACAATGAGACCCATCTGGCAGAGCCGCCGGCGAGACGCCACGCATGCCAGGCTACCTTGAGACTGGCCGGTGCCACCATCTGTCCACTGGTGGGCGGAGGACGACGGGACAAACAGGAAAGCCCCCCCAACCGATCACACATCAACACAGTGACATGTATCACAACCAGCCACCCCAAAATAACGCCTTTACAGGGGAATAAGGTACTGGTAAGCCAAAAGAGCTGCCTCATTACCGGGCATTCCCACCTCCCCACCCCACACTCGCCAAACAAAGAGCTGTAAACAAAAGCAGCAGAACCACAGGACGGCAAGCGCACGGTGGAGTCCGGAAGTGCCGTCGCCGCACAGAGCAGGCATCAGGCAGGCCAGCACCTAATTACAGATGAGCAGCAAATGCCAGGGACTTCTCTGAGGTGACGGGGACAGATGACGACCTTTGCCCTTTGTTGCGAGCACGCGGGACACACTGCTGCATCAACGTGCCATTAATACTCATTAGGAGCCGTGACGAAGGAGATCTCGGCGCACGGCATGCCGCGGACAGGAACGACGACGAGCCGACTAATCTAATTAGTAAGGGAGGCGCATTGCGGCATCCATCATACGTAACGGCACGATTAATCAACAGGCCTGCGGTGTCTGGGGCCTGGGGGAGAACAGCATCTCCTTTGCGCCGCTCTGATATTCAAATACTCTGATGCCGGATCCCGTACAGCACATGACAACACCCCAAAAGCCCTCTCCCAACCGGCAGGGGGCGTCACATGCGGCCGCAACAAACCAGTGTGTTACATGGATGTACTGGAGCTGGTCAGAAGCATGGTGGAATTTAAGAACGCGGCAGCCGTCCTGCACTATCCACGTCGGATTCGAACTCGAGGCCAGCATACATGGACACAGAGCCGATGCACGATTTTAAAGGCTCCTGCTTCGGCTAACCTTCCTGGCGGCCAGAAAGATGTTGGGAGCCCCAAATGGCACTTTTAACCGGAGAAGGTGGATATGAAACAGCCGGGAACCTCCTCCCACTTACCGTGGTGACGTGGATCGTCTTTTCGATGGCACGCCAAAAACAACCTCAGCCTCCATGGAGCAGCTGGCTGGTAAACGGCCTTGACAATACGAACGTTCACCTTGACACAACGTCACTCCTTCACCGGCCGTCAAGCGTAATTGTCTCACGGCCAATTTCCTGTGTTGCTTAATGGAAAATCTACAACGCCTAAGTGATTATGCAACACAGGCAACTGGCAGAGGCCAAGACTAATTTAAATAAATTATTTTAAAAAGATAAGGAGCTGATCAGACTGCGATTACCTAATTCCACCGTCCAGCTACAATATGCAATGTTATAAATGTATTGAGTTAAATAAAATTCAGATTAGGATGCGTTTCCCCACCAGATCTCTCAAGGGACCACCGTGATGGACCACCCGGGATTCTCAAGCACTCTTACGGAGAGGTGCAGCCAATATACAGCGGCTCCATCGGAACACAAACTATGCTATGGCGAGCACCGTAAAAATGTTAAAGTGATAATCAGAGGTTCCGGTGGGCTGGATTTTACATCATAAGGCTGACACCGGCAAGAAAACGGTACGAAAGAGCGAAGACTTGAGACCCCGAGTCACTGGCACTTCAGGCAGATGACCGTCACGCTGGCGCACAGCTGAATGGCGGACTCACCGGCCGCTGCTTCCTCAGCGGCCGTTTCTTCTGGCCGAGCACGCGAGCCAGCTGCGGGTTGTTTTCCTGGTCCGAGCGCCGCTGCAGCTGGAGGGTCTGCCGGTGGTGCCGGTGGTTGTGGCTGGCCAACCGAGCCTCGCGTGGGCCCAGGCTGAGCCCGTTGGGCACCCTCCCCGGCCTCTTCTTGTGCAGAGGCCCCGGCTGGCAGTCGACGCGCTCCTGGGGCTTCAAAGCCATGTCCTTCTGCAGAGAATAGAGCAGACAAGACAGCCATTCAGTGCACATCTCCGGTCACTAGGGGGCACATGTGGACACCCTGCAGCCCTACTGCGAGTAACCACGAGATTACGGCCCAACTGAATCGGGGATGACGGAGGTCTTTCATCTCGTGACAGATGGATTCAGTTATTTGTGGGTGAGGCACTCTCCAAATTTCTTGAGTCATGGTTGGCAGAGAGACTGGCAGATTCTGCCCAGCTCCACTAATGACATCTAATCGGGATTCATCGTTTATTAGGTCTGGGGTGGGGGGTCACAGTGCACCCTGCATTTGCTCTTTGTCAAGTCAGTCCTCCTGCCCTCCCCCCAGGACGATTGCAAGCTAAAAAGAAAACGACACCTAGAGATTTACAAGCTTGGACAATACTTTATGGAAACAGCCTGTCCAGCAGACATTGGAACACCATCATTAAATGTGTTTAATTACACCCTTCATTTGGTTTAAGTGGAACATTGCTACCGTTTCCATCACCATGCTTACAAGCGGGCTCCACAACTAGAGAACCGAGCCATCTGTGAGACCGGCACTGCCGTGCCAGCCCCAGCTCGGAAACGGGACGGGAGAGAGGGGCCCAGAGAGGTATGGTGCTCCTGCCTGACTGCACAGATCATTCTGGTTTGCTTGAGAGGTTAAGCTTATGGATGCGGCCACCGCTGCTCCATCAGTGATACACTTACTGGCCACTTCCTCACAAATGTTTAAAGGTCTACGTGAAACCCTGACCAGGATAAACAGATGGATTACGGGACAGGTGGATTTATGGATGGATGGCAGGATGGACTGATAGGTGGACGGACAGACGGTGTGACTGAGTCTGAGATATAAAATAAGGAAACGAGGAGGGCAGCCCTTGCCATAACGTCAGTCCATCTCGCCTGCTTCCACGAGGAACGTGGGTCTTTCACACAAATGAGACTCTAGAACGTTCCGCTGTGTTCCAAGCACACAGTCTTTACCAATCTGATGACAAAACAATGGGGACGAAAGCTTTAACAAATGTTTTTTAAGCATTAAAATAAAAAAAGCATGCGAGTTACACTTGGCTGGCTTGGGTTCACAAAAGACTGGCTCAAAAAAAATTACTATTAAAACGGCAGAACTACCTGTGACAATTAATTGGTCTGCCTTTTATTCCAAGACCCCAATCCACAGGAAGCACTCAGCCGCTTCCAAAGAACTCGCTGCATGGCATTCCGTTGGCGGTCCTGGCTGCTACGGAAGCCCACCTTCCACACACATCCGGTTATCTTTTAGGGGGCACACCTCCACTAGACCAAGCAACCAATGAGCTGCCTCGTCTTCATCGGCTATCCCATGGTCGTGGTCTCCTGGCAACATCAGATGCTTTTACATGTCTAGCAGGGACCTGGTCCTGGTCCCAGTCCCGTTTTGATTTGAAAGCTCCTCTCGGAGGTTCTCACTCCGCTTTGTAATGAATGGTGTAGCTCTCACTCCAGCGATAACTCCTGTTTGCTACCATGCCTTCACTGGATGCTCAGCTCCGCTGCACTTAAATACCAAATCCGGCTCCTGGACAGTCGTCATGTTTGGCAGCTTTTATCCACCTCGCTGTACGTCAGAAAGCTTCTGCTAAATAAACTGCTGGAGATGTAAACGTCTGACAGCCTCTTCAAGGACCAGGCTAGCAGGGGCTATTTAAAGCAATGCCATCATGGTCCCTGACTGGCTGACAACATCTGCTCCTTGGGGATTGGCTAAAGCGGTCTTCTGCACTAATCTAGAGGCAGAGGACAAAACACTGCACTGACTCGTCTGTTTCTTGTTGGGATCCACAAAAACGTCTCTGGAGAAACGGAGGGTGGGGTCAACCAAGCCAGTGTAAGGATGGCAGAATGAATCTGGTCAAGGGCCGAGGGGTACCTCATTAAGCCCCTCCCAGACATAGCTGCCAAGGAGAGGCAGAGGGGGAGACTGAATGATGGGTCAGCTTACGTGTGGCTGGCCCTTAAGTGGACAAGCCGAGCTGGTTCAGCATCAAAACCTTCACGACTTCACTGATACCCAGGTCGCTATAAATGCGACGATGACTTAGGAGGTGTTCATCTACTCCCCCACAAAAGCTTTGAAATTTGCCTCGATCCGGCGAATAAAACCCTGGCTCCAAATATCGCCGGGGAGCCGCGTTTTACAGGGACGCGAGGCATTCTCAGGTTCTAACGAGCAAAAGCCCTATCATCTTCTCAAAGGTGTGGAAAAAACAAATAAAAGGAACATGCAAGGTGGATCATAGGCCGGCTTTTCACGTCATTTAATTACCACTTTCATTTCTTCACACACACCATGGCGCGGACCACGTCAAACTGCAAAGGCAAGGCGGACTCCCACAGGACCGGCAGGTGGAGCCAAGCATGTTTACGGCCCCCACACCCATGTCGACAGGCAGAGACCTCCTTCCATGACCTCGCTGACCCTGGTTCTGTGACAGACTCAAGAATCTTCTCTGTGGCGGGGGGTGCTTCAGACGTGGCTGTTGCCCTGACCGTATCGTGCCACCTAGCCGAATGCCCCAGCTTTGGTTTGCTCTGCTGCTGCCGATTTATGTCTTTAACTTCCCATGTATCCAACTGTCACAGGGATGGCTATCAGACTACTACCCCCCCAGCTCCACCAGGTCGTCAAAATACAGTGCCATGCCGGCTCATTAGTGACAGCCTCCAGGTCACTCCCTTTGTCTCCGAGTCCAGTCTAGGACCAGCGGATGTGGAAAACAATGCCTGGTGTTTAACACCTTGGCCTGAAAGGGCATGCTCGGCTCCTGAGAAGAACCGCGGCAACACTGGGCTCCAGCATCTCTTGGCAAATTAACGCCCCGGGCCAACCACACAATATGTGAAGGAAGGGGAAAAAAAAAAAAAAAAACACAGTTTGCTGCAGGAGGAGGACAACAGATTCCTACTTTCCCACCATGACACCTCGCCTGAGTTATACAACTCACCAGAATGAGTCCCTTTGGAAGTCCAATTTATATCTGCTGACAACACTCACCTTCCCATGATTCTCTGGGGCACCATTTTCACTAAGAAGCAGAGCAAAGCAGTCACCCAACATCCCTCACCCTTTAATGTAGAAGATCATTTTGGCCGTGTCTAACTAAGGACAGGACATCAGAAGTAAACCAGCAAGTTATCTAGTAACAGCGTGCCCCTGGGCAGACCAAAGGAACCCAAGTGAGCCTCGCAGACCTAACGAGGAGTTATCGCGTGCATTTATGCTTGTTAAATAAACGAGGGCCGCTTCGTATCTGAAGAGATACCGCCTTGCATTTTCTGTCATTAATTATCTTTAAGCCAGGTTGTGCTGCCATTGGAAGATAGAACAACTTAATTCATGATCTCGGGCTCCAAGAGCAGAGACACCGGCACGGTGAGGGGAGTTTGAACGTCGCGGTACTGACACCTGGTGTCACCAGGCCGGCTAGACGCCATACTGCGGGCCATTCTGAAAGCTCTTCAATATCTAGACAGAAGCGAGATGGGAAACAGGGAAGATCTCCTGCAAACTGCTTACGCTAAGAGCAGCGAGATCAGTGATAGGAGAAACACGGGTTTGAGCAGTCAAAACGTCACAAACAAAGAATGCGTGACTTGTTTTTTTGGTTACAATTCTGCTTTCATTGTTGCCTCACACCTTCAGAGTTGGGGGTTCGAACTGCACCTCTGTGTCTGTG
This sequence comes from Gymnarchus niloticus, assembly GCA_009936485.2. Classification (NCBI taxonomy): domain Eukaryota; kingdom Metazoa; phylum Chordata; class Actinopteri; order Osteoglossiformes; family Gymnarchidae; genus Gymnarchus; species Gymnarchus niloticus. The sequence continues at coordinate 13,089,364 of JAACJT020000086.1, read as the reverse complement.
TGGATTTTGCATGTTCTCCCCGTGTCGCATGGATTTCCTCCTGCAGACACATGCTGTTAGGTAAACTGGTGTCTGTAATGGCATGTTCAGGACTACAGTATGTACCCTGGGACAGAGTGGCATTCCATTTAGACTCTGCTCTGTCTGGAAAAGGTTCCAGGGTCCCTTGTGACTCAGACCAGGACAAGCAGTCAGAAGATGGATGGACAGAACTTATTTGGCAAAAAATTTACAGTGAAAGATGAGGAAGCAATTTTTGTTTCTACCCAGAAAAGAAATGGCCCACAAACAAATGTGTCCGCTTAAATGTAGGACACAGGACAGACATCGAGAAATAGACCTTCCTGATTTTAAAAGAACAGCACACTGAAATCAGAGCTTATCACCTTCCTTTAATACGATGTCAGTTTTGGACTACTGCCATTAATCGGGATCTTAAAGGGAGAGCACTCGAGAAAAGCAGTACGCAGAACTGAAAGCCGAAATCAATTCAACAAAAATTCACGCTCAGCAAAACTAATACATTTTTCAATGCGTAGGAAGAAAACTGCATATTAAAGAGCCCACCTCACGCGGGCCACATTTAGATTGAGTGATAAGGCAAACTCTCTTAATGGCTATTTTAAGATCAAAGAGAGATGTACGTTTGTGTTGTAAAACCTGTGTAAAAAAGGGCGTCGTGCAGGAACAGCGCCACGGAAGCAAAGGCGTCGTGCAGGAACAGCGCCACGGAAGCAAAGGCGTCGTGCAGGAACAGCGCCACAGAGAGAAGGGCGTCGTGCAGGAACAGCGCCACAGAGAGAAGGGCGTCGTACAGGAACAGCGCCCTGTAAAACGCCGCCTGCCAGCACCTCTTCCACCTCTTTCCCAATGAAGAGAATAAACATATAAAACAGGTGCTGTGTAAAAAAAAAAAAAAAAAACAGCTAAAGAAAAACGAACCTGTGTTGTTCCCTTAAATGCCCCACCTGGAGGGGGCGGTCAGCGTGTAATGGCCCCTGGAAAAGCGACTAACGCAGTGCCCTCCGGTGGTGCAGCCAAAAACGGCGTGCAGTTTCAGACGCATCAGCAGCTCTGGATCTTGGTATCTGTCTTGGTATCACAAAAAGATAGCGGGGGGGGGGGTCGTCTCGGCCCACTCATGGTCAATACGTGAAGGGGTCGGAAGCACCAATGAAATATTTTGTCGGGTCACCATGTGCATCCAAGACAGCGTGAACATGACCTGGCATGCAGACGGGTGGTCTGGAATCATCCCCGGCATATGGAGACTGGCAGGGTCGTGGCAGATGGGCGAACGGATGCCCTGCGCCTGACCTGCAGGAAAACATTACAGGCTGTAGCGTCGACGTCCCAGCAGGAAGGGGGGGGGGGGCCGGAAATGGGATGCCCGGTGACGCTAGAGTCCACCCGTGTGATGGCCGCCGAAACAAGACCCGCATAACGGCGCCTCGAGAGAGGCATGTGGTCCGCCCCCACTTGTAGTGAAGCAGGAAAGAGTGATATAGCAACAGCACAAAAGACCCTCCCTCTGAGGGATACGCAGCGTTTTTTTTTTATGGGATGCCACAGCTTTACCACTTGGGATGAACGAGCATGGTTGCTAAGCAACAAGGTACCGAAACCAGACCGTCAAACTACACTGATGAGGCCAGACAACGTCCTTCAAGGACTCGAGGGGGATGGGTTTCCTCACAGACACCTGTTGTACGTTCATGTTGGGGGGGGGGGGATACCACAATTCTCTCCTCTTCTGCTAACATCTGTTTGTAAACCTCAGTCATCTTTGATCAGAAGACTCAAACGAATCACGGCAGGTTTCATGCAGACCGGTATGCGTAACTGTGCCATTTGGCGTTAGCATTCCAAACTCCTTTCCCCAAACGCACTTTTTCCCAATGGCGGTTCGGCGAGTCCGCTGCCCGACAGATGCAACGCCAGCTCGTCACCTCCTCTTACCGTTCACTCGCTTGGCACCATCGCAGATCAGGAAACCTACTCCAATATCCACGTGTGGCAACACCACATTGAACGTGTGGTAATTAAAGGGCCGGTGCGGAATCCACACTGTATGACGTCATCCCCCCCCCCCTCTGCCTCCACGTGCCTCATTACAAACGCGAACACGAGACCAGCTGGCCATCACTCCTCGTGACGGATGGCAGACGAGGAAGATGTTTAATGCCAGGCTGAAATGTGTCTCTCAGCAGTTTAAACACTCAAGCCGCGGCGTCAGTGCGAAGTTCAAGTACTCGCGTCTCCAGGGACGCCGCACCCCGCCACCGCCTCTCACAAGGCCGTGTGATATTTATAGCCCCTGAGGGCTGAGGGTTAGCACTGCAACGTGACCCTACAGATTTCCTCGAGATCCCTCTCAGAGCGCAACCAGAGATAAGCAGCTGGGCATCTGGATGAGGACACTAAAGCCAGACATTCCTGAGCACCATCGAAAGCTCCATAAGGCGAGCCGGCTCACACTCAGTCAGCCCGCCCCTCGGCCGCGACCACGGGCTCCCCACTTCACCGGCGGCAAGCACAACGCCAAGCAAAAAGGCAGGTAAAGTAAATATTGTTTTTGTGGGGATGCACTATTAATAACCAAGAGGAGCACTCACGAACTCAGACACCCCCCACGGCTGCCAAGTAAACAATCATGTCGATCGCCATAATGAGAATGATTTTACAGTCTCCCTTCCACGGGCCAAACAAGTAGTGTGCCGATACTTTGGGAAAAGACGACGCACTTATGTTGGCGATGCAACAAGTACAGTTTGCACTCTATGATTAACTCTTGGGAGTTAATCAGTTTAGAGAATATTCCTTTAGAACTTGGCAGACATAGTCTTTCATGGTGTCTCTGTATGTGGGCAATTCATCCCCTGAATATGCCTGAATACGCTCCGTGTTCGAGAAATCATAAGTGGAAGCAAAACTGGTGACCGCAAGGTCCGTTTTGAGCACTCCACTTCCAAATTTGCCGGCGACGATGTCAGTTTTATCAGCCATATGGCAATTTGTCCAACGGCATCGGGGACAAGACTGTTTATGGTCTCCAATACCGTCTTTAGTGTCGTCTTTTATTCAGACTTGAAAGTCAGCCCAGCCCGTAAAGAGAAATGATTCGGCTGAGAAGGCAAACCCATCAGTCGTTACCGCTTCATCCAGGGCGACGGTAATCTAGGGACTGGGCCCCCGGGAGGGGAAGGCCGCGTACACAGTTTATTCGTGCATCGGTGCCCTCGTCCACAGGATCAGGGCAACATATATTAGCATCGGCCTCGAATTTGTGCCACCCGGCCTGCGCTGAGGAACAAAACGATAACTCCATACGACAGAACGTCCTGCCAGCTGGGGATTTGATGCAGTCAGGCTGGAAGAAGCCCCCTGAAGTTGAGGACGCCACCCCCTAGTGGCCAGCAGAGGGACGCGCATGGCTGAGCCCCGCTACTCCCGAGCCACCATCTGATGTTTACCAAAGAAAGCGACACAGTAGCCGTCCCCTACGGGGTGGCTTGTTCACTTATTTTTCTAACATGACAGCTCTGCAAGCTCTAAGTTTGGCGCCCTGTGAATTCCGAATATTGGCGGCAAGACAGACGAGGCCCCCCCGGTTTCAGACAGCCGGCTGCGGGTACAGACTGAAGAGCTTGGTGCCCTGGAATGTAAAGTCCAGCCAAGACTCTCATCCTATGAGCATTTTTCAGAAAACTTCCTTTAAGTCAGACAGCAAAGATCTACACTTATAAAACCATGGAAAGATGATTTATTCCATAAAGCTAAACCCAATTCCTTTTTGGGTAACCATCATCACAAAGGCAGGAAACTGGTGAATCCTTAAAAACACAGCTTTTGTCCAAATAAAACGGGACCTTGTGTTTTGTAAGGAGGAAGCGAAGATAAACAAAAACCATATTCACTGAACTGCAGCGTTCCATTCCTTATTCACAAGAATCTTTACAGGAATTAATCGACCACCTCGGCGGCAGTTTCGACTGCCTTCCGTTGACACAAATGCTACTCGATGCGAAGCTGATTTCAGATAGGATTGTCTACAGGACCCGTGAGAATTTAGGAAACCGGGGTCAATTTGCAAAACCGAGAACATCAGAAAGTCTCCGTCTAAAGTTCTGACCATCAGTCAAACAATTCCAAGTGAATTATGGAAACGGCACCGGAAACAAAAGCAGCTACCCCCGACAGGCTGTGTGTCAAAGTGGCGAATCGGTGAGCCGCTGTCACGCCTTTCGAATGGCGGCGTTGTCCCCCCCATCCCCCTCAAATGAAATGAGCTGCTCAAAAACAGAGCGGAAATCGCCCCCTACAATAAGCTACTCCTTGGCAACTATTCACACCCTTGTGTCGTCTCCGCCTGTCACTCATTTTGTTTACATCACCGACAAAGGTTTCCTGCGATTGTGCTCTGGCCTGCAAACCCGTGCCGACCACTGACAATGTGACAATCTGCTATAAAAGCTTGATGCTCTCAATTCTGTCCGGCTCAGTGAATTACTGAGCATCACGGCTGCAAAATGGCGGCTTACAGATGGTCAAGTAGCTAACAGACAGCCCGTGGTCAGGTTTGGTTCTTCTGTGTGGTACATTTCCAAATACACCAGCGCTACAGCCACTGGCCCTCAGTTTGAGAGCTTTTTACACATTTTTTTTTCCCTTCTTTCTTTGGACCTCTTTGTGGTGGGGGGGCTCTTAAATAACACAGTTCAGTCCCCTAGGCTTTAGCGCTGGCACACTGCCCCCTGCAGGTGAGCGCTGCAGAACACCCATCAAACAACAATCAGACACAGGGCCTCCAAGGGAGACCTGGTGGAACGAAGCTGCAGAGGGGATGCCCGGTCTCCCGCACGTATGAAAGGCTCCTTTCAGCAACTTTTCCGAAGCGACCTCTCTCTCCGAAGGAATCAGGGACTAGGAAACCCTCATTGCAAAGCGGTGGCACCAAAATGCCAAATAGAGCATACTTGAACTCGAACCATCATGGTGCCAACCAGACAAAGCAGGAGAAGCGTGAGGTAGTGAATGCAACAAAACAGCAGGTGGTGGGGGGTGATGAGCAGGCTAGTGAGGTTGGTGATGGGGGGGGGGTAAGTCAGCTGCCACGAGCGGACCCGTCATAATCAAATAACAGCCTGTCCTGGACCGGCTGCCAGTCAAGCTGACAGACAAGCAGGGCGAATGGCAGTCGGACGCAGACAGCTTTCTAATCGTGAGCGACAGTGCGCTTAAAGCCCCACCCCAAGGAGGCCCCCCCAGCCCCCCAGTTCTGAAAGGTGAACGGCCCCCGCAAACAGCCTGCAGCAACAGCGTGGGGGAGATGGAGAAAGATCAGAATTAAGTCGCCATTTAGCATTTAATCAAAACCCTACTTTAAATGCAAATTTCCCAGGCACAGACTATTACAGCTCTTGCCCTGGGCCAGCGTATCGCTTGGTGATGTGTACGCTTGACCAAAGAGGTCTTATGTTAACGTCAAAGAACACGAGACGGGTTTGTCTTTGCAGACGCGGTCCTCGGCCATCCCCAGGCCAAAGGCTCAGCGGGCTGGTCACGTACAAACAGACCCGAAGTCTGTCAGACACGGAGGGGAGGGCGTGACTCACAGGACCATGACTGGCTTTTTTACAACTCTGAATTCCACACCAGCAGCAAAGGATTATTAGTAGTAATAATAATAATAATAATAATAATAATGAATGACTAAATAAATATAGCTTAATCTTAAACACTGTGGTGTCATGACCCAGTTTTACTGTAACAGCTGACAGAGTTCACATAGTAACCCCTTATGAAATGTACGGGTGGTACCAAGTCTATTCTGCGGCTCAAGTCTGATTGGAAATTCGGAAAGGAAAAAAAATAAAATAAAATTAGTTTGTTCGCCAGTTATTTAAGTAGGAAGAGAGAACAAACAGTCACAAGGGCAGAGAATCAACACTGTGAGCGCGGTACGGTGAAAGACGACATGTGAAATCCTTTAATTAGCATTTAAAGCTACAAACGAGGCCAGAGGAACGTTGCATGTCATAATTAACCACGTGCAGCAATAAATTGAAAGTTAATTGATTTAATCCATTAACTCAAACAGTTCTAAAACGTGTCTAAACAGCATCTGTCCACCAAGCACCACAACTGACATATATGCGTATTAATTAAGGGATTTTAAATGAGTTTAAAAGCTTTCATGCCACACCAGGAAATTACAGCACTGATGATAGCCCCCCCCTCCCCCCGACTCTTTTCCTCTGATGCTATTAAGTGAAACTGACTATAATTAACATTATTTCCAGAGATGGCAAGACATGTCATTAGAAAAGCTCAAAATGTAATTATCAGCTCAAAAAGACACCGTTGTCATTGTTGTCCTCACCGCTCGCCATCCGCCACCCTCACCGCCCCCGAGCACGAGGGGCCACAGGATGCACGGGCAGACTCTGGCGGATAAGCCAACACATCTCGGCCGTCAGGTGAGCTGTGTCGACAACTCCCCGGAGGAAGCAGGCAGAGAAGACCAGTCATCGCCCACGGCAGTGCAGACCGGTGTCTCTGGCAGGTCCCGGAGAGCCTCCATTCATCAAAGGCGCTCCGGCGTCCTTTAAAGGTTAGGCTTGGAGGACACGTCGCGCTCTGCCCTTTTCTCTTGATGCATTTTCAATTACGCGCTCATACGGCGCCTCTTCAATGAACACAATGAGCTCAGCTAAGGTCAAACGGTTTGAACTTTAATTAACATGCCGCTCCATTATGTTAACCAACCCCTGTTAGCTTGTTTAGATTAGATTTTTTTTTCTCTCTCCGCTTCATCCCTCTCGCTCACAGATTCATGGCGAAAACTCCTCATATATGATAACGAGGAAGGCCGCGTGTTTCGTCCAAACCCGATCTTGGAGGAATTCAGACACATCCATGAGAACATAAGAATATACAAATTAAAGAACAAATGCATAAAATTAATGACCACATTGACGAGTTCTCAAGCTCGCAACCCGAAGGCATCTCCGTCGGTGTGGCTGGGGCTTTCCGGGAATCTGGGCAAAAGCACACCAGGAACAATGGGAGGCCTGATTACATAATTTTACGGCACTCCTTTACCCACTGAAGCGGAAGAATGCAACCAGACACATCTCTGTTCGAGCCGGGACAACGAACCCCGTCGCGGAGGACCGCCACTAATTGGAGCCCCCCAACTCCACATATGAAGAATAATGCTAATGATGGTCTGGAGGAAGAACGATAAGGCACACAGCCCAAGAATGTGCAAAACAAATATTCGAGAAACGTTTCGAACAAGCACCGTTCATGCCTTCAAAGGAGCCTCACTCGCAGGGCAATCTAAACCTCTTAAATCTTCCAGAGAATTGGCAACGACGAATCCTGACAACGAACCATCTGTGTTAGCAGGGAATTAACCATCTTAGACAACAAGTACCGCACTTCTGAATAAGTCAAACGAGTTCTGCTTCAATTAGTGCTTCTAATGAAATACCGCAGATAAGGAAAACGTCATTAAGCCTCATCCACAATGTTCCGCACACTGATCGTACGGCACTGCACCTGCTCCCGGCGCCTCAAAACGACCGAGCGAACGGTCCCGGCGGACAAGTCGCACGCAGAGGGACATGCGAACTCTGGGAATCCGCAACGGCAACGCCGGGCAAACAAGACAATGCTGCTGTCCGGTATGAAGAATGTCATCCAGAGCTGGAGGAGAACGGGAGGCTGAGAGAGATAGGGAGAGGAGGGAACGGGTGAAGACGCCACTACGGAGCACCGTGCCAGCACACGCTCGATGGTTTCGAAAAACACTACGCAGGACAGACCGCCTCCGTACTCCAGTGCCAGGAGGCCACTAGCACCAGCCAACCCGGCAGAGTCGCAGGCGACCGTGACGCTCATCAGCACATACCTCAAATTAACCTGCGGTCTTTTATTAATTAACAGACCCCTTTCACAGGTCAGACCCATCCAACTGAAACGCCATCACGCAGTAACGCTCTGCTTCGAACACAAGGCATTCGGCGAGTTAAATACCATAACAAATGCATTATCTGGGATCTACCTCCAGATAATTGCTGCTTATCGCATAACCTATTCAAAATAATTTTCTGCCACTATCGTATAAAAAGCTCAGCGTACTGCCAGAAGGATCGCTGACCTGCCGGGTCAGAGAAACTTTCATAAATAATCGTTAAGGAAAACCACGGCAGAACGCACCATGAGCAGCTGAACACCCCCCCCCCAAGTGGCTGTAATGTGATCGGTGCCTGTCCGTCACGTAACATGATGGGATGGCTGCATTCTGGCCGAGGAGAAGCTGGGTTTCCGGGCCATCGCGGCAGGACAGAGCGTGCCTCACAACGCACTACAGCTCACCTTCGGGAGACTTAAAGCTGTTGGCGTGGAATGGATGGGCCATCGCGAGACAGCCCCGTCGTTTCATTAGGTTCCGTGGGGATGGTTAAAACTGCAGTTTGATTATGACTTTCAGTACAAGGGGGAGGCCTTTAGAAAATAAAAAAAAAAAAAAAAATACAAGTCTCTGGGTGACTGGATTCATCAGCAAGCCGGCTGTCGGGGCTGCCATGGCCTGCGGGGGCTCACCACGTCCCCGTTTCAGGCTGGACGACCCCCAGGAGACCGTTTCCCTTGAGACTATACCGCTATTCTAAGAACACCATATGATGCGTTTTTGTTTTGCTGGTTTCGTTGCCGGGTCGCTGGCTGATGGCCTTGCCACTTCAGCCTCCTCCACCGCCCTCTCATTCGCTGGCACTAACTCCTGGAGTCCATGCTCCTCCTCCACTCCAGCCAGGTGACCGTTCAGCGCATGTGGAGGACCCGCGCTTCTCACCGCAGCTCCGCGTCTCGACCACGGAGACCTGTGTGTGAGCGGTCTATTCCACTGGGGGCTGGGACGCGTGAGGACATTCCCTGCAGTGCAGGCATGCCTTCCGTGCTGCACAGGCCTGTTCTGGGGGGGGGGTCGGGGTCCACTGGGCCGTCACTAACTCCCGCCGACAGGGGCCACTGCCTCCACCTCAGGGCCTACTGATGGTCATCTTCTGAACTGCGTGTTAGAAGGCAGCATGGTCAAATAAACGAATGCCAGGCCAATGACGTTCGAGTGGCTTACGTATTCACAAACCGGTAAATTCACCAAGTTTACAAAACGCAAATTTCCTCATACGCACTGGAGAATCATATCGCCTTTATATGCAATTTTCCCGGCGAGATTATACTTCGCGCCACCAGGTAACAGCGGGTGAAGGAGAGCTTCCAAAATGTGAATTGGCTCACATGGAGAGAGACATCTACATAGAATGGCAATCTCACGGTGCATATGCGATTTCATCCCTGTGACACACCTGAACGTGCCACTCCATGGAGGATTACGCCCGATGCTCAGTAAGCCCACGTTCTTCGTTTTCACTAAAATTGACTCGCCGGCTGCAAGTACGAGTGTAGTAGTGTGCAAGAAATCGTCTGAAAAGCGTACTGAACCGAACGTTAACGCTCCAAGAGAAGCTTCGTCTTAAAAAGCATCTTGAATGTGATGGCTAACCCTTGGCCACGTACCGGGTGGTCCGCTCCAACCCTATTTTCTTCATAAGCCGTTATTTTTATTGCTTCACTTAGCGTAATGTGAGGTCTGTCATGTAACAGCACAAAAGCCCACCTGAAAGGTGATTTTAAATTTCACTACCTGTAATTAATGAGACATTAAAAATACACGCTCACTCCCGGGTGCCACCACTCTCCACAATCATTTCATTAACACCATTCGGATGATGGCCCCGCACACAAGAGCCCCTGTGTCTGCCAGCCGGGGCTCCCAGGCATTTGACCTCGACGTAGTGGTATGTCTGTACGCCGGTCAGGTGACCCAGCAGCAGCAGCACGGGTAGATCATGCAAGGTTGCCCGGGAAAGCTCCCTTCTCAACTGATTAATGAGCCGAACAGACAGATACTGAGGTCCAATCAGCAAATAGCCCACCCCTGAACCTCCAGTCTGCGAAAGCAGCTGCCATGTCTGGGGGCGGAGCATATGTACGTCTAGACGACGCAAAGCGATAACGCAAATAACTTTACTCAGGTACAATTTTAAGCGGGGCATGGGATTGGTCTGGAGCCACCGCACCAGAACCGAATCCACCACCTGATCCTAACCCAAATCCACCAGCTGACTCTAATCCCGATCCACGATCTGACCATAACCCGAGGGTGCCATGATCCCCATTTTCAAGATGCCTGCATGCATGAGGACTGTTACAGAGAGCAGCAGTGAGGTAAACACATAGCATCTGGAGTGAGGCCTCCCAGGCCCCACCTCCCGAGCCTCGCCTCCCAGCTCCCACTTCAGGGGAAGCCTCACTCCAACACCAGCCCCAAGTTGCTGCAATTCTCTGGCTCAGGAAAAGAAAACTGTCACCGTAATCCGGGAACACAGCGCCGAGATAATGCTGGGTCACGGTATGAAAACACGCAGCTTACGCCGAGGCACGAATGAGAGAGTCTTTAGAGTGCAGCTCCTCCTCACTCACGCCCACTTGAGACCCCGCCCCAGATGCCCGGCCTCAGACCTGCCCCAACCCTGTGTGGGCCAATCTTACCGCCATGGCAGTCTCCTACACCAGGGAACCTACACCAGATCCCGCTTGGGGCTGCAGGGCGGTTACTACAGAAATAGCAAACGCAGGTACGAAACACAGTGAAGCTATGCTGACTCAGAGAAGGAAACAGGATCTACGCTCATACAAACTAAAAATATTTCGGTCAGCTAAAAAAAATTTGGAACAACTCAAAGAGTGCCATTTACACCCCACAGAACCAATCATTCAGCACAGTTAGCACCCCGGTCCCACCCATCCTCAGTCTCACTAAGACCGCAGGCTGTGATGATGTCATAACTAACCCCAATCAAAGCTGTCCATGTAACCCATAGTTTACAGACCCTGCTCAGTATCCCTTTGCTTCATTCACAAGCAGGCGACAGATTTTCACTTTTACACAAATTGCAAAGTCTTTTTTTGATTCCGGTTTTTGACTTGTAATGACGGTGCAACACCACAATCGATTTCTTCAAGAGCAGACTGGAAGTGGCTCACAGAATCATTCAAGACATTTTCCAGCTCTGCCGCAACCGTGATTTCATAGCATCAAAAAATAGATACATCGGTATACGCTAAAAAATGAACTTACTGAAAAAAATAAAAAGCAGAACTAGTACAATTTGTCCTTCCCATTAAAACACAAATATCTGACAACTGTCATGAGAAGACAACATTCTGCCAAAAGTATTATTTACTGAAGAGGTGTAGAGGAGAAAAAAATACCACTGTGAGCATGTGTCTGAGTATCTGTACTACATGAAGTGTGCTTAGATAGACCACAGCACAGACTACAAACTAGTGATGGGACAAATGAGGATTCAAAACCCCGTGGTGGGCGGGAGTATCCCCAACTATGGCAACACCTGAAGATCGAAGAGGCAGCACAGGAAGTGACCCGGCCATGCGCGAAGGTCGGAAGAGACCCACAGCTGTGTGTCATGGCAGACGATCGGGGTCTCGCTGATTAAAGCTGAAGAATCTAAGGCCCAGTGCCGGCCTGCTACCCATTCGGCTAAAATGGCAGCGGAGATTTCCTACACCCACTCATTAAAGGCCATAACTGCACTCACACACAATCAGGGGAAAGAGTATACCACTGATGCTCCTCAGCACTCATCTTGGGAAGCCAGACGGAGCTCGAGTGGCCGGCGCTCCCCGAATTACCACTGGCTCTTTGGTCTTCTACCACTTATTGTCTAACGACTCTCATGCGAGTCTAAACCTCCGCCTTGGCCAGCCTTCAGCGAGATGAATCCCATGTAAGAAACCAAACTGATTTAAGAGCACATTTAACAATAAACTTCCTCCAATCACCATAAAGCTTTAAAAACAAACGCGAGAAAGAAGCAAAACACAAAATGATGAAAAGGCAGGAATGCCATTGTGTTCATCTGAAATTGAACATTGGCTGGACTACAGCTGTTACCAATGAATGTGGTAAGGATTTTCCTAATAAGGTCAGATTCCCCTCCCGGTGGCTCACAAAGGAAGCCCTAAAAAAAAAAAAAAAAAAATGGCTTCTCCCGTTTGCTCTTCAATACCGGCGATGTGAAAGCCCATGACACCCGAGTCGTCCGCTGTGATACACCGCGCCAATGAAGGGGGCATTCCACACGCGTCCCAGAGCCATTGCCACAGTAACCGCAGCATTGGTGCAGCTGGCATGGGAGGCCCAGAGGACTCCTCCTCCACTTGGGGAGGACGGCATGCTCTGCTTTCCACTTCATTACACAAATCACTCGTAGCCCACTTCACTGCGCACCGTGAGATCAGCACACACCACAGAAAGGGCCTTCTGATAGCTGGGCCTCCGGGCCTAAAACTAGCTGGGGAAAGCGAAGGGGGGGGGGTGGGCAGCGTATGGTAATTCGCCGGGGTAAACATAAACACCAATCCTTCACAGACAGGAAGGGGGGCCGGCGGAAAAGGGCCTGGCCAATGCTCCGGGCCAGAAAACGGCTGCAAAGCGAAGCCAAGAACAACACGGCGTTACTCACGTCTTTGTGGAGGGAAAAGCACATTACAAACACAGGTCGCCTCACGACAACAGCCCAAAGGCACTCACACAATGGCGGCTATTTACAAGCCAGCTTCACGCTAGAGGCTGGAAGTGAGCCCCTGGTTGGGCAAAAAAAATAAATAAATAAAAACAGAACAAAAACAAGCCTGAAACGGCCCCTTTCTGAGCAAGGAAAGCCTGTGTGTGCTGCTCCCCTGAATTCTGATACAGCACGCGTGTGAATTCAGCTTTCTGCCCTGAGGTGCAGTACTATCAGCTACTTACAGCCAGTTGTTTATGGTAGGCTGGACAGAAGAAGGTCAGAGTACACGTCAATCAGAGAACTCTGATCTGCACGAGTCAAATGGGTCGATCTCTGTCGATCTCTCTCTCTCTCTCTCTCTCTCTCTCCCCTCGACGTTTAAAATGAGAGACCCTCTCTGCTCGGCAGGACACGATGACTCTCATTATCGAGACATTTAACGCACAAGAGGCACCGACTCCTGTTAAACTACTGGAGCAGTCACAGGAGGCAATGGGTGGAACAAGTCTGAATCAGAAAACACAGGGCAGCTTATTTTATTAAAGCCTAAAGCACTTAATTCACTGACTGGGATCAAATATCCATCTACCAAATTAATACATAAATATCTGATATTTCTGCAGTATAGGAGAATCAACCAGACATCTAGATATTTCAGATAGGATTACAGAAGAGGACCGTTAACCGTGCGAATTTCAGTATACGTTACTGTAAGACGTCTACATCTGCAGAGCTGTGCTCATTTTAGCTTCTGAAACCTGTCACACGCAGCTTTGGTCAGTCAAGTTTCCCAAGAGGTTTAACCCTGGCTCACTTGCCGAAGATCACAGTCGGATATTCCTTTTACACACAGCGACCGTTTACCGGAGGTCACCGAGATGCGTGGTACGCCGTACTGAGCAGAAACGGTTCCAGTGGATACGCGGGAGCCGATTTCACACAGGGACAGTGGCACTGAGGAGAACCAGGCCAGGCGGGCAGATAAACAGCGTAGGGTAATACGTCAGGGGTAAGCCTCAGCTTCTGGGGTGAGAGGAGTCGGGGGAGGGGGTCAGAGCCCGAGTGTTGGGGTTACGCAGGCTCTCATACATCCGGAGGAAGCCTCTTAGAAGTAGAATATGCTCAACAGCACTTGAGCCACAAGTGGTGTCCACGGCAACCCATTCATACATCTGTTACCTATTCCCCCTCGGGCTGCAATTCCTCCCCTCCTGTCACCCCATGCAGCCGTCGCCCGTCGGACTAAGGTGCCACCGTGCCGAGGGATTAATCACCAGGGAAGTTTTAGGAAACGTCGGTGAAGCAACCGAGAAACGCCGGCAATAAATCAAAAGGCCGTTTACACGTAAAAGCCGCTAAGCCTCGTGGAGGTCTCGCGGCCGCAGGGGGACGAGCGCTGGTGTCCTGTGGGCCGGCGGAGCCCGTCAGCACGGAGATGAATTACAGAGAAGATGAAACAGCCAGCCGGTCGAAGGCAGGCAAGCAGCAGGAAGGAGCGGAAATAAAAAAAAGGAAGGAGGAGAGACTGGTAGTTTTTTGATTGGCGACGGTGATGTGTAGGCGAAGATCGATGAGAGGTCCGTAGCCATTAAGATGTCCACATGTGGAAGGACTTTTTAGTCAAACGAGCCTCTTTAACAGGCCCCATAAATCCCACGAGAGATCCACAGGGGCCGCCATGCGGTTGCTCTCCTGAGAATGGTCTCTAAGCCAGGCAGGTGAGGAGACCGGACCAGGATGTGCCACAGTGGCACACTGATCTGGGGTGAGTCGGCAGTTTTGGAGCAAACATGCTACATGATACGAGGTGGAGGAGGGTAAATTTTCTGGTTTTATAATCACACACATCTAGGAATACAACAGCAGAGCCCAGTGTTATTTCTGCTACTCTAACCGGAGACTCTCCATGATGCTGCTCTACAGTCAACCAACCACCCCCCCGTTTCCCGATTCAGAGGGGACCAAAAACCAACAGAAAAAAACTTGAATCTCAAACCTGTGTTATTAAAATATTGAGCAAAAACTGAGAAAATTAGCATCAAGGCACTTCTTGCCATTAAGGTGTATCACAGCATCACCAAATTATAGAAAGCTGGATTTAAAAAAAAAAAAGTAGCCCAAATGGGAAATTCAGAAGCTGTTCTACATTAGGAATGTGGGGAGTGTCCAATCCCTACCGAGAAGCAACAGTGAGCTTCCGCAGAGCTGAAGGTTGATCGCCTGTCCGCCTTCGAGCTGCATGCCATCATCAAGTACAATACGCTGGAGCACAGGGCTTTGATCTTCATAAAGGTGGATGGAGATACCCAGTGCTTACAGAAGCATTTTCCTCCATGTTCTACCACCCAATAAGCAGGGCTTAGGCACCGCGCTCAGGCAAAACACAGCCTGACCGTTATTCAAACGGATTCAGAATAATTAATTAAACATGCAGCTCGTTAAGCTCATAAATACCACGCGCATTGAATTAATTCCAAAGATTTAGTCACAGAGAGTATAAAGAAACATCTCTTCATGAAGACAGAAGTCGTTATCTTGAGAACCTTCGATCTGCAGATGTAAACGCTCGTACGGGCCTCACGACTGAACATGTCAAGCCGCCGTCCATCATAACCGCCGCGACCGCTTCTCATGATTGTCATGCCAGTTACTGTGGGCTCTAAGTGGTGGTCATCGTCACGCAGGCTCGTCCGTCGGCGATGCACCCAGGAAGAGGGACCGGGAAAATTGAAAGTTGGGCGGCTAGACCGCCTCACCCTTGACGGCATGTGAAGTGAATGCTGAAAGAGGACAGTCTGGTCAACGGGGCGTGTGTTCTCGTTCTCTCTCTCTCTCTCTCTCTCTCTCTCTCTCTCTCTCTCTCTCGAAACACGCCAGGAGTCAAACACATAGGGGACAACGAACTGCCTGGGTGACATCTCCACGGGGCGCATGCTTGGTGCCAACGCGATTCAGAGACGGAAATTGGACGGAGCAGGGAGACAATGTTTCAATACGGCACCATCACTAGAAGGTAAGCATCCACCCATTCATCCCCACTTATCCAGAACACGGAGAAGGCAGAAAGAGGGTAAACATTTGGATTTATTTTCAGTTCACTGAGGTTCAAGGAAGAAGGCTGAGCAACCCCAAACAGAACCAGCTTAATTGTCTCCCCTTATACCCCTCTCATATTTATGGATAAAAGCTTTTACTACTAAAATACTGCATCACAGCCTAATATGTTGTCAAGACTGTTTCGTTAATATACTTCCCATGGCTGAGTCTCAGCAAAAACGGTCCATTCCAAACAGAAAAGACAAACGACTAAATGGTAGCATAACGAACCGGGGAGGGGTATTCTGCACGGGGCCAGCCGCGCGAGAAATCTCCTCGCGCCCCAGCGTGTTCCGGCGGAAGCAGCCCGGACCACCTTCGCAGTCAGAAAGCGAACTCCTGAAAGACGGATTCAGGTTTCAGAGGGGGGCCTAAATATGTAACGGCAACATGTGCGGCCGTCCCCCGCCGCCTCACTGACGCAGAGCTGAGTCAGGACCCGCAGGGCGGGCCAAATCTCCGCTCTCCTGAGGCGCAGCTACACGGTGAGAGGAACGAACAAAAACGCCACGAGCCGAATGGTGATTACGGTGCCGTTTGGACGGCATACAGGTGCAGACCGCATTCACCGCCATGGGCTGCTTCGTCACCTCATCGCGGCACATAAATGCCCCAATGGGTAAACATTAGGATATGGCTAATAATGTTCTCTCTTTATAAACCTTAAAGAAAAAAAGAATATCTTTGGAGACTAAATGTAGCCATTCGTAAACCTGAATAATTAAAGACTAAATTTAGGCAGCTTATCACAGGACTCCACTTTCACAGGGTTTAGCGACGTACGAAAACCCTAGATGTTCCCCAGAAATCCGAGGCAGATAGGAAATGGCCCAGTTCTGCGGTTCTGACATTCGGATCAAATCATAGAAGCAGACAAAGCTAAGAACGTCTTTTTTTTTTCCTCCCCACTGTCCTGTCAGACGAGTGTGCGTGGATGACTAAGGGATATGACAGCCGCTCACCGACAGATGACAGCCGGCAACCCGCCAGTCAAGAACGTTCACATACAAGACTGACACGAGTCACTACGGGGGAAAAAGAAAAAAAAAAAACGGGGATGCGGGACTTAAATCCTCACTCAATCTTGATATTTTGTGCGCCGTATGGAGGATTACATTAGCAGCCTTGAGGAAATTAACTCCAGAGCCGCAAAAGGGCTTGACAATGCCAAAAAGGACGTTACCACCGTTAGCTGGAATGCAGCCGCCCATCGGACACGTCCCCCGCTCATCACCTGTGTCCCCCTGCACTACAGCTGGTGATCCAAGCGTTAACTGCGGCAACTGGAGCGGTAGAGATTTCAAAACAACGTACAATCACTGAGCAGGTTTCAAGAAAGGACCTCCAAATGAAAGCAGAATGGAGACTGCGGACCCCCCCCATCACTAACGGGTCCCTCTTGAATATCGTTTTTGTTTCCTCATCCGGATACAGGAATTTCGTCAATTTACCAGTCATCTCTATGAACCCCAGGTTGAGCACTCCTGCACTAGAATCACCTTTTCAATGGTCCTGGAGTGCCTGCCTAATCGTCATCTCTCCTTAGAGTCCAGGGGGCCCGGAACGGCAATCTCCATCACACCCACCGTCATCTATCAATTCCAAACACTGCAGCATATTTACAAGCAAGAGCTAAACACTAGTCTATTCCTGCAGCCCCCCCCCGGACAAATCGCACCGCTATGCAGATACAGCCACCGCGCCGCCATGTGAAGGACCGAAACATTAAAGAGACTTCCTCGTTTTCGCAGGCATATCATTTATCTTTCCATGCCCTTTGCGTTGCCTCTGCAGAAAGACACAAACTCTGCACACAGTGAAGGCATTAGGGGATGGGCTCCGATGAGGAAGGCAGGGAATGTTAAGTAGACCTTTGAGTGGTAATGGCAGCACCCTGAGAGCGATGATATTAATGGGCCTCCTCACCTTCCTCCCACAATCTTCCCAATTCGCCCAAAACCAGCTTGTCTCGATAACTAGAGACGCACAAAACAGAGCCACTTGGGGTAGAACTGTTAGCTAAGGACCGGACTAACCGGGGGGGGGTTTCCCTGACAACACCAAGCTGAACAGTTTCCCAGAAGTGCGAGAGAAGCCAAAATCAGCTGACCTCCAGCATACAGCTGGTGCTATGCAACTGGTTCCCCCAAATGACTTTTGGCCTTGTGGTTTATAGGTGCACAATGGTGCCCCCGGGGAGCGGAGGGACGGAAGTGAACTGTCCCCCAGGGCTCACCAACTGGTTCCAGGTGACCACGGCCCAGTGAAGCGGTTGTTTCCCCAGGAGGACGACACCGGAGGCTCACAGATGTGGGGGAGTCTCGAAGCGGCCCACGCCCAGGACCCGACAAGCATGCCCCGCTGAGCAAAATTACCGACTTCACAGCATTTCCGTCTCAAAACCCCGTTCAGCTGAAAGCAATACCGTAATTATCCAGGGAGCGGGGGGCCAGTGCTCCAGGCTCCCTGTGTACGTCCGCCAGTTCCACGGAGCAAATCGTTTACCCGGGACAACACGTGGGCCCGTCTTCCATTCGGTGCAGGGCGGCATGTTGCACAGCTCACCCTCCCTGGTAGCAAGCTACTGTGTGACACACAGCAGGCGACCGGCGCCAAGTCAGACCCACTAGAAAGAGAGCCAAATTTGATTTGATACAAGCGTCACCACATTCAAAGCCAACCACGCAAAGTCTCGGCTTCTGCCGAGCGGCTCACAGCGATCGCTGCTCCAGAGGAGGAGCCCCCTTCATATTTTCAAACCTACAGCACCCTACCTTTTCCACCGGTGCTGTAGGGATTTCCCCTACAGCACCGGTGGAAAACGGCCAACACGCTAGAAGACCAGCCACCGACCTTTCCGCATGCATTTGCGTGACATAACGTTTAGGAGAGGAACATTCCAGAATAAAGCAGGACAGCACAGATACGGGCTGTTCTTCTGAGATGGTGCCGGCCTATTAAGAGAGACGTCTCAAATGAAAACCGAAGTGAGGTCAAAATGTTCTCAGCTTAGACCGATTCTTAAACTTAAATTCACTGTTTAACATCTTCACTGTTGAACTTCTGTCTTAAGCACCTGATGTCCTCGAAGCATGTAGAGGCTATCCCTGGGGTGACGAAAATTTTATACACCCCTCACACAAGAACCCTAATGTATCAAGCAACTTTGTAAAACAAATGACCTATAGATTAAAAGCCCTGCAAATGGCTAATGATGCTAAGCTGATGGTAAAGAGGTAACAACGCCCCCGAGAATGGTGCCGAGATCCACCGAGCCTCGATTCTCGCTCTCCCAAACACCGCAGACGGCTTCGCCGCATTTCCGCAGCTTCCCCCTGGGACCTAGGAGGATGAAACCGTCTTCACCACTTCAGTTCAGGAAACCATTCCCCAGATCCACCCTGTTTCCCAGTCCGGAGGGGACGAAAGGAACCGAGCGCAGCAAACACAGGAAGAGTACGACCTGCCTCCCCATTCATTGAGAAGACAGACTGTTTGCAGAAAAGGCAGGCCACGGAGAGCGAGAAGACACGGGCCCTTGTGATGACTCACGTTAAAGCGTGTCGTTAGGCCCCAGAAAGGCCTGGCGTTTTGGCTAAATCTCAGTGCCAAGCATCGGTTGGTGCCACTGAAAAGCGCTCTGCAGTCAGTGGGTAACTCAGGTATGATAGTAAACACCAAGCTACCTACTTCCACTGCAAAAAAAAAAAAAAAAAAAAAGTACACGAATTACCATTCCACAGAGAGCACGGAAAACAATGTTCTCGGAACAATTTGGCTTTATTTACTCTCCTCGGGCTACCAAAGACCTCGGGATTCAGGTTCAAGGTATCTTCACTCCAGCAAAGAGACAGAGCGTGTCGGCTTTCCTGCACCGCATCATTTGACTGTCTCTGACCCACCTCGCTCTACAAAGCACTGAAAATGCATCCACGATTGATGACAGGGCAGGGGCACAGGAGGCCACGTTTAATACATGCTTATTGTTTCAGCAGCACAGATGCAGGAATACACTGGATACACCACATTAATTTGCATTCCTTTGTGGAGTTTTACATAAATTACCTTCCTGCAAAGCGGCCAATTTTATTTTGGACTTTTGAAAATGCATTTTCTTTCTGGTACGCATACTGAAACTCAAGTTTTGCCCACTGCACCAAGATGACGACTATCCTTGTGAGCTGGACAAATCCTGTCAGAAAACAGACACGGGAGAAGCTGGTTTTCCTGCCCGCACCCCAAGTCATCGGTAGCTCAATTAATTTCCCAAACCCAATCAAAATGACAATTCTGAAGGAGGGTTGGCCGATTCCCATCCTCTGGGGGGAGGGCGGGGATTCAATTAGCAGCAGACAAAGCCTAGAGGGGAAGTTTAACTCCCAAAGGCCTTTGGCGAGAAGGGGGAAAGATCTACCTACCAACTCTCATCAGCAGCTCAGCCAACACACTCATCGCACGCAATCTAACCAGGAAGACGACAACACCAAGTCTTCCACAAAGTCTTGCATCCAACAGGAAGCGCTTTCAAAGGCTTCTTCTTCCCGACCTTAACCCTTTACGTGCCCAAACCTTCAGCTCATTGGCAGAACCAGCTGAGAAGGTGCCAGGTGACCACCTGCAGATACAGTGATCCCGCTGTCTCTAAGAACCATATGCCCTCCGGGAACTGTATGGGGACAAAGAAGCCTAACAGACCAGCCAGCACATTTGATAATATTCCAACCTTTCAGATGCACATGCTGAAAACGCTCTGCAGCCAGACTGGACTCGTGTTTCATACCAGCTTCTTCAAAGGTGGACACAGGCAGAGGATTTTTCCCTCATGCACTTGATTTTGGCAGCAAACCTATCGATAGTCTTGTGCCGGGTACCCAGGGGACGCTGGATTACCAAGAGTGAAACATTCCCATTGTGCCAAGAAATGACATGCAAGCCGTTAAAGTCATTTTGAATAAAACCACAAGCTATTAAACAGTTATTATTTTCAGTAAAAAATACCAACAGCTCTGCCCATATTTGGGCAACACCAGCTGACAGTGGTACAGCAGGCTTGTGCCGTCCTTTGAGTGGCCACAGCATTCGCGGTGACCATCAGCCTGCCAGCGTGGAAACGCTGTAAATAAAGGCAGGGTCTCATGGCGCCTCCTTCTGATTACTCTGGCTAAACAATTACGATGATCCTCCGGTTAATCAGAAAACAAATGAAATGTATTTGTCAATGCTCATCGCGTACTGCTCCAAGCGCTGCCTCGCCCGAATCATCCCCCGCTAACGGCGGGTGCAGCGGAGACACGTCGATACGAGGCAACAGGGCCCTCGAATTAATTTGCCTCCCCGTCTCACGGCAACGGGGCCGAGCTGTTGCTGCGAGATGACGGATTATTCCCACCGTAACAGGCGCGCGCGGAAAGAAGAAAAAAGAAATAATAATTACAGGTGGAGACTGGGGAGCCGAGTCTCCGACGTCAACACGGACAAGCAAGCGCCTACGTTAAAGTGCCGCGGTGGGCCACCGGAGTACCCAGGAGCACGTGACCGCGACGGCCATCATATTGCAGGACAACACTTACTCAAACCTCGCACAGTAGAGCAGCACTCAGAATTATTAAAGGAATTTTAATCCAGAGACTGAGCTACAGTCCAGGCTAGCGGAATTAATCACGAATGGCGCTGTGACACGGTAACTATTTGGGAACAGGCTTTACGCATAATGAATTTAAAACTGGATCCATCGTCACACACCCGTCCCCAAAACGGTCGATAAATACAGTCCTAGTGTATGAGGAGAGGTGCAACTCACCGAGTTAGACACCCATGCCGGCGTCCGGAAGGTCACAGGTTCAAATTCGGTGGCCGGCAGTATAATCATATTGCTGTTGGGCCCTCGAGCAGGACCCCTAACCCTGAATGGAGGCTGACCCTGCGCACTGACCCTAAAATTTGACCTCACCCATATAAACACATGTACAGCCATTCAGTTCCCAGTCACAAGCAGTTATAATAGTGGTGTTTTGGGGCTCTTACTGAAAGCTGCTCCTACCGCTTAGGGAGTGTGAAGTCAGGCTGTCATGCTGTCCAATGGTGACGGCTGTTTTTACTTGCCCGCTATTCCCACTTCAGCATTTTGGCAGAAGTGTACCAGACACCCTCTCTCACTCCCAACCCCCAGACGAGGGCCTCGACAGGCTCTCTTGTTCATCCATTCAGTGACGTGACATCACAGACCCGTGACTAATGACAAATGGCTCTTCACTGCATCGATCCCATGTCCACGTGTCCCCATCAGCCAAGGATGTGTGTTCCTTCTGGAGCGGGCCCTCAGTGACAACAAGCGCCAATGTTTCCGGTTTATCAGGAGGCATTCTCCAGCGAGGCCTTCAGCACACTGCGCTGTAAGGAACCTTCGCAGCTTGATGGACGTGCATGTTCGACATTCTAGAGAGGCTTTGAGAACGCACAACCTAATGGGACCTGACAACACTCCTCAATGGAAGGTCAACCAAAACTGTACACCTTCCACTGCAGCGTGGACACGCCCGGGAATTTTATACGCGTCATCCGAGCATGTTAAGCTATTCGCCGGAATAACGCCAAAATGGTCCCGCATGTTCACGAGGCTACCCCGGCTCCCTCATCCGCCGCTGGCATACCGGAGCGCTCGAAAGTCAAAGAATAATTTATTAGTCTCTATTTACACGGGAGCTTTCCCTTCACGTCTCTAATGGTTTGCTGCTCATGCATGGATTAGTTTCAGAAAGCATAACCAGGACACAATTTAAATTCCTCCAAGTCAGCTACTATCACACCTAATGATTGTGAGTTAATGAAGGTAGGAAACACAATATGTCTCTGGCTTCGTGCTGATGACTTTTTTTTTTTTTTTGCACACTTCACAAAATTTCAAAGTACCCAACTTAATATCATAATCACACAGTGGCGCAAAATTGGGTCAAATACATTTCCTAATAAATCTCCACCTACAATTATGTATTTAGCGTCAGAGCAAGCGTTACGACATATCCTGGTATTATAGGTTCATTTGAAGTGCAGAGTCTTCCCTTTCCATAATACGTTTATTTACTGGTCTCGATGTTCTCTGTCAAAGGGGACATCGAAAATCCACCCGTGCCACATACAATTGTTTCATCGCGTCCTCACAGCTTCATCCGTCAGAAACGCTGATAATCGAAATAAGAAATGAGTTCTACGGCAAACTGGACACCTTTTAAAGCATTCTCTAAAAACTAAACACTTTCACTTATCCTTCAACGCCGGGCGCTGAACACAAAATATTTGTAATGCTGACAGAACGCAGCAGAGAGCCTTGCCAAACTGCGAGCGAGCGAACACGATCCAACAGCAGCTCGTCTGATTATATTTTACAGATCTCTCTGCCAAGCCCGGCGCATTTCACTTGCAAAGCAGAGCTCAGCGCCCGAGATGAAAGGCCACGGTATGACAAGAAACAGATTCAACGCTTCTCGCTTTCCGCTCGAGCTTTGGTACGTTTGACATTCACAATGTCATTCTCAAAAACGCAGGCCAAGCCAAAAGGAAGATTCCTGCCTTGAACCTCATTAATCCTGGCCTCCTTCCTCAAGCTGCCTCACAATCACCCAGTGACTCCACTGTGGGCTTACATTAAGGGCTTTTTCTTCCAGTCTACGGCTGGGAAGACAAGAACGAGCACCCATGAAATGCCGGTTAAAGAGCGGTGAACATTGCCGCCAAACTCTCGAGTGACCCAGGCGCTCAAAAAGAATCACGATTGGCATTCGTCTGGAGGCTCGTTTAAATTTAAAGAAAACTTCAGGCCTGACACCCAGTGCCAGCAGCGAAATCCGTTTTGTCCACTTCTCCGAGCAAATTAAGAGGAGCACTCCTCCGCTGAAACACTTAATGAAATTGGGTTCAGCTGCTAATAAAGAGCTGCTAATTAAAAACATACTCTGCTGATTGCCTTTCAAGTGTCTCATTAAAGCACACACACAACATCACCTACAAGAAAGTAGGTTTTCATTTAACTGCAGAGCGATTAGACGACGGAGAGACGACAGATTTTAATCCGATTACCGAGACGATGCCGGGTCTCGGCAGGGCACAGAGGGGGTTGGTGGCCGGATCACAGTTACGCGCTCACCATGTCATACGCACAGAATTAAAAACTCCACAGTGAGATGTTGACGTTTGTTTAGCCCCAGCATTATGGATCACGTTGAGTGACACGTCATACTTAATCTGATCCATGATGCCGGGGCTAAACAGAGTGACATGTCACTCTGTACATCTTTCGCTTGTTTACTCCCCTTTCAAATCTTCATAAGTTCGCAATTAGGTGACCAGCAGCCATCTAACCTCCCCCGAAGAGGAGGGCCGTCCTCTGGGGGGCACACGGTATCACGCAGCATCACG
Organism: Gymnarchus niloticus; assembly: GCA_009936485.2. Taxonomy (NCBI): domain Eukaryota; kingdom Metazoa; phylum Chordata; class Actinopteri; order Osteoglossiformes; family Gymnarchidae; genus Gymnarchus; species Gymnarchus niloticus. The sequence goes on along the minus strand of JAACJT020000086.1, from coordinate 13,065,191 downwards.
TGGCTGGAACAGCAGGAAACCCGGAAACGCCATTCTGCTAAGGCCCTGTTCGGCCAGCCTTTAGACATGTCTCTGCTATACTTTTCATCGCCACACGTTCAGGAAGAGTAGATGCTACGTTCCTGCCATTTGAAAGCCATCTGTCAACAGGAAAGGCTCCCTAACACTCATTCCAGGTCAACAGGAGGTTAAGGGCAAGGCTTCATTTACTGACACACAACACCCCCCATACAAAGCAAAGCGGAACTCCGCTGAACCATGGCTTAAGGTACAGAATCTCGGGTTCCAGAGCTGAACAGACATGAAACTCCAGTTGCACGCTAGCCAAAGGTTTCCGAAAGCCGCCATAACAAATCTGATCAAAAGGTGACACCCCAGCGTGGTTTTTCTGGGCTGCCTAATCGTGGTTCCCCTCAACAAACAAAGTGAGCATTGTCTAAAAAGGAACCACAGGTCAGAGAGCTGACATCATCTCAGCCTTTTAGCCAAACTGGGGTCCCGGAGTTACGCCTTCGAGTAGCCTCTGACTGAAACGGCTCTGGTCAGAACTACCAAATGCTAAAAAATACGCATGGTCCTGAGTACAGCTCCAGCTCGGTAATGAGTCCCGAGCTGTAAGGAGTCACGTTGGCAGGAATCCGAAGGACAATACGGTATTCATTTCATCTGGTTCTGCAACTGGTGACTAATCCACAACGTACGCCCCCCACCTCAGAATGCAGCGCAGAAAACACGCATCTTCGGACAGCGCACACGGCCGCCAACGGGACTGATAAGGGCTTTCTGTTTGCGGGCTGCCATGTTCTGTGTTGACATGACGATGCGTTACATGCACCCGGAGCCTTGAGTGCGTGATGCGCCTCGAATCGAGACCGTGCTGCATGTCACACTGATGCGGGATGGGGGGGGGGGGGGGGGGGTGGAAAAGAGAATTTGGATTAAAAGAAAAAAGAGAAAAAGGGGAAGGTGGAAAATGTGAAAGATTGGTAAACCAGGTAAACAAAAATAAAGAAAA
>JAACJT020000086.1:13050500-13060970 GCA_009936485.2 Gymnarchus niloticus | reverse complement strand
GGCGGTCGGTGGTCTTCGCCGGGGTGTGGGGCGGCGCCGGAGGGGGGGGGGGGGGGCGAGGGGGGGGGGGGGGGGGGGGGGGGGGGGGAGGGCGTGTTGAGAAGCAGATCTGGACTTAAAGCATAAAGATGAAAAGGGGCAGCTGGTAAATGTGAATGATTGGTGAACCAGTTACACTAAAATGAAGGCAAGAGGCGAGACCCAAAGAGAGATGATTTCTACATGAGATTCTCATACAAACAAAAGAGGGTCATGCAAGAGAAAAATAAACAGCAAATGTAAAATAACATCATTCAAATGATATATGACTGCACAAATTAGAAACAATTACCTTCCTGACATTTATTTTTACAAAGTCGCTAATACCAAGACAGCACACTCAGGAAAGTGGGAAGCCCGGCTAAACATATTATTACAGCTAGAGTCGATTAGCAGACAACCTGACATTAAGGGGAGGGTCTAACTTCTGGACCGTCGATGAAGAGAAACTGGATGTCTGTGTCACACACTCCAAGTGACGCAGAGGCAGCGAGCGAGAGAAACGACAGCCAGCTTTGTACGGACAGGCGACCAGTGAAAACTCGCGTACAGGACACGCGTACAGAGACACTTCCCGAGTACTGGATCGCTCACGGTTTAAAAACCCCCCAACAGAAATGGAGACGCTGAATTATTTTCCGATCGCCACCCCGCCGAGCAGCACGAACAGCAGGGTTTGGCCCTTAAGTGCCTGAGCGTCCACTTCCTGCCTTCCTGATCCAGGGTCACCAGGCCGGGGCTCCCGCTCTAGAGGGAGGATTACTCCAAGCAATAATATTATGCATTACGCTCCATCTGCACTGATGCAATCAACGCTCCATTTCACATTATGCCTTGGTGGTGAGGGGGAGGGGATGCTGGTCTCCTCTATGGCAACAGTCTATCCCAGTGAAGCCAGTGCCTTCTGGGGGCTGAGAGATCGGTGTGATAGCATGATAGACATCAGCGCTGCAGGGCCGTCCCATTCAGCCTGCGTTTCTGAATTCACTCCTCGGTTATATGTGCCTTCCACGCACGCCATCCTCAGACCCACTGAACACTTGAGCGTTTGAAGCCCAACATGAAAGCCTCTGTCTCCCGAAATAACCAAGAAACAAAGCACATCAGGCACGTAAAGGAAGAAAATCGCCCCGCTCCCGAACGAAGATACTCCTGAAATGCTATCAAGCGGAAATTAAACGAGAGTGCGATTAGAAGCATCTACCAACAGCCAAGCTGGTACCTGCAACAATCAATTAGACATACAGAAAATAAATGGCCTGCACGGTGGTTTTTTCATGAGCTGACAATTTTAAGTCGAACGCGACTCAGAACCACCAGCAAACAAACATGAGACTATGGTGATGCGAGACCACAGCTCCACCAGCAAGCGAAACCTCAAAAATCAATCAAACTCTACCGACAAATATTAAGCTTCCTGCAATGTTGCTGGGCGCGTCTTTCACCGGGAAATAAAAACCACACCATGAGCATATCCATTGCAGACACTGTTTTTAAAATATATTATAGCTCAAAATATATCCTGTGACAAAAATACCAAACAAAAAAAAAAAAAATTCATAGCGCGTTTGTCTGAGTAGAGCTGATAAGGCCGACCTTGTTACCGTGAAAGTATTATTTGGTGATAAACGGGCAGGAAAAACGCCGAGGTCATCCTGGGAAGCACTTCGGTAATAAAGACACTCTACAGAAACTTCCTGAGGGTCCGACCTTAGAGTGATTTATTCCGGATTCCACCTGGCAACCCGAGGAAAACCACACACATCATGCTCCTCCCTCTTAAAGTCAGTTGGAAGCCAAACCGTAAGGCCTGGTGTCGACCACCTAGCAGAGCGGGATGACAGAAGCGCACCGCCCACGGACATCTTCAAACAGATGTTTATCTAGGATGTGGCTGCCGACTCCCCTCCCCCCACCAAAACACGAGAGGCTTCAGATGCCGAACGTATGCATCCTGGAGGCTGGGAAAGACAAGATTGGAACCATGGATGAACCCCAAATCGAGGACACGCGGCCTCCCCTAAAACAAAGGGCGAGTGCCCGCAAAATTCGATAATCCTAAATGCTGCTCCCGATCGACACGATGAGGATTTACACCAAATGCTCACGTCACTCCTATAAAGACAGACCACGGTCAACACAGAACATACAAAATGGCCTTTGCCATTGTAGCCAAGGCGGCACAGAAAGCTGAACGGGAGTCGGCATCGTTGTGGCGTCTCTGCACCGCCCCGCACCGCAGGGTGTAATCCGACACTGGGGAAACCGCGGCCCCAACAACACAGCTGCGTCCCGACGCCGAAGCACTCTACTCAACACAGGCAGAGCGCGTACGCTACTCACAACACGCCAGCGAGGATTTCAGGCTGTTACCGCACAAACTGACTGCAGCTCCCCCAGAATACCCAATCACGGTCACCCGTGCCACTCCTCTGCGTCCCCTCCGGTGACAACGCCGTGCCTGCATGCACGAGGATTAGACGAACATACTCCCGAAACGTTAAGTGAATGACAGCCATTGTGCAAGGTACGTGATTATGGCACAAAAAATCACTTACTCAATAATGCTGTTAAAATGCCCCCAGGCTCCACCGCCTTTGTTTGTGTGTGTGTGTGTGTGTGTGTGTGTGTGTGTCTCTCAAACTTTGCTCTGCAGGAATTCTTAAGTGCACGCTTCACACGAGGCCTCCATTGCAAATTCAATAAAAACAGAAAGGCACACAGACACAAAGCAGGTCTTATAGGTCACCACCTCTGCCATTTCACCACACGCATGTATTATAAATAAACCGTAGAACCAAAAAAAACCCACACACCAAATATGAAATGCAGGTGTTTATTTGTGTACATTATTTAGCATCAGGCTTATCTAGTGCAACTTTTATGAAACTCTTATACTTGAGAGAGAAAGAATGAATAATTGAAAATTTATAAATGTGCCCGTTCTCAGGGTTAGGAAAACAGATAACCGGTTTGTGCGTGCAGAATCGAGGCGAGGTCACCAAACACAAAACCCAGGGCTACCCATACCAGCGTGAGATGGGAACACGCACACCAGCGAGGCGTGAACAGGCTAACGGCACTAACGGTAGATCACTCAGCCGGCGTCACGGCAGTCGAGCGGGCTGCCGGAGTAGCGGGGTCGTGAACCGCTCAGACATAGCAGAGGCTATGGCATCTTCCCAAATTCACACCTCATCACCGTGCCAAGCAGATCTGGCTGAAACTATTGCATTTTGCCACAACCCCCATTCGCGGTCCCGCTCTTTTTTTGCATTTCTCCACGCACACGTCGGCGGCACGCGCGCATCACCTGAAGCGGGTACCCGTCTCACTGCAGTAGCGTGACCGAACTGATGACGGCGAAGCCTCCAGATCCTCGATCCCGTGGGAGTGCACGGTATGCTGTACGTTCCTCATGGGTATTCACGCTGTTTTTAAAATAAGCACACCCCAAGACCATCTGGGAGAGGAGCCACGTGGCACGTCCTTGATGAAAACAATATGAATGGCAGAGACTCACAGAGAGGTCAGCACAAACCTGTCTCTGCGTACGTGTGTGTGTGTGTGTGTATACACACGTAAATCATGTCCGCGTTTGGCTGTGTACGAAAATAACTCTACCATCGCAGGTCCTCCGTGCCCAGCTAGTTCAACCCATGCGTTTCCGAGCATCAACTGAATTACTGTGCATCTCTGCCCAGCAATTTCATCCTATTAGACAGAAAATACACTTTCATTAAGCATCAACCAAGGGGGTGACCAGAGCTTCAAAACACACCTGAAGAATTACTCTGGAAGGGGCAGCATCACGCTCACAGGGATCGATCTACGCCCCAAAGTGAACCGCAGTTAACGGGGGGAGGAAAAAAAAAAAAAAAAAAAAAATCACATCGTAAACAAAAGGTGACACAACGTGAACGTGACAGGTGTAAAGTCAGCAGTAGAGGGACGTGATGGCGAGATTGGGATCCTGGCGACCGAATGCGGACACGACACCGTGAAAGCCGTTTCTACCCCTCCAAAGACTCCCTCTTGAGCAGAGAGGCAGGCGCTGTGGTATGTCAGAGCCCCTTCAGCTGTCCCGTGACTGTCATCGTTAACAGCGGTTTTAATTACGGTCAATCCAGTGAAACGCACACGGTCTCTGCAGTTACACTCAGTAATTATAAATAGGCCTGAGGCCATTGGTTACTCGACTTAACGCAAAATGTCCAAATATCCAGTTACTCAAACACCACACTATGATGTCAAACTGCATATTAAAATCAAAAACACACACTTTATTCAGGCAAGAGTAACCAGTACTAATCCGAGAGCCAGAACAACGATTGACCTAAGCAAACAGTAAACAGGAACACGATAAGACACATTTAAGTAAAAAAATAAAAACGAGGTTAAAGTGCGAGCGTTCAGAACTGAATACCGTAAAAGGCAGTCGGTTGTTTTTAAACTGTTATATCTGGGCCAGATTTGTCGTCTATGTGGCTAAACCTGCCCTCAAAGCAGAAAGAGGCCTTTATGCAGGACGGTTCAGCCTGCCAGGCCATGAGCAGGACTCGATCTGAGGACAACGAGACATAGCCCAAGCACAGACGCACTCCGATTTCACCTAATTACCCTTTCTTGGGTACTCCGAGCAGCCTACGTGAGCAAATCTAGGCGATTAGCATTTCTATTTACTCATTTATAGCAACGCAGCGCTCCACCGTGACCCCGTTTCCCAATTCAGCACCTCTGCTAATCACATTAGCCCACGCTGCGCCCAGGTTTGACCTGTACTACACTGAACCACATGTCAGAACGCTGCGGACTAAATCATTCATCAAAAAATGCACTACACTTAAGGGAAATTCTACTTGGGTCAGCTATAAAGAATGACGCAGAGGGCCTGTTGGAACAAATGCTGTACGTTTTTAATCCAAAAAGGGTTTTAAGAGAGAGAAACAACAGCCATTTAAATCAGCCGGTGCACGACAGCATTACAGCTTCTGAAACATGCAGCCAGCTTCAGAAACCATACAGGCTAGTCATTTCGGATATAGTAATCAACATAAAGTCACCAAATAAGGCCCTTCTTTCATTTCCTTCAGTCTTCACCATGCAATATGATATTTAAGATTACAGCAATTCCGATTTCTCATTTTTGTTTATGTGCTTGAATGTTTAGTTTTGCAGCAACTACATTAAATTTAAAAAAAAAAAAAAAAAAAGCTCAGTACCGGCCGGGGCGTACCGCACACTCAAAACCAGCCGCTCCATGTCACAGGTCGACACACTGTCCGGGTGCCAGCACACTGGATCGAGCCCTGCTCACTTCCATTGCTGTACAAATCATTTTTCACTACGCTTACGGCACAATAGACTTTCTGCTAAAGCCAAACGCACCAGGCATGTCTTCGAGGTGGCAACGGTACAAGGCGGACCCTCTAAAAATAAATAAATACTAATAATCCTACTCCTGCATGCCCGGTGGGGGGGAAAGAAAACGTCTTGATGTGAGATCTCAAGCTGTATGGTACAAGTCAGGTGCATTTTGTGTGCTGATCATGTGACTATATTTTTACTGGTTTAAAAAAAAAAAAAAAAATCGGCTGGAATACGTAAATTCAGCAACACGATAACAGTGAAGTGAAAGAGGGCCAGTCCACCACGCAGATATTAAAACGTTCGCGATACGCGATGTAAACGAGCGATGCTCCTTCTGGCATGAGGACAGGCTGAGCAGACAAGGGGACGTTATGGGTACTGATGTCAAAGGTCAAGACATTTATGATATGTATAAATTCTCCACTTCACTGACGGTGCAGTGATGTTTGTTATGAAAATACACAATTTTTTTTTTTTTGCTGCACTTGTGAGCTCCTGACTTGAATGCCACGGAGGATCGTAAACGTCAGTACTGCATTCTGCTACCCCCGCTCATAACAGGCTGTCACTCGGGTGTACTTCACTCAACCGTGTCGAACTTTTAATACGTACAGCCACAGAGTTTTTAAATGGCTTTTGTGTGGGAGTAGGGCCATTCAGGAGGTTTAAAGCCGAGTGGTTTGAACATTAGACTTGCCCATATATGATTTCATCAGCAGAGCAACAGTCAAGTTAACAAATAAGGCGCCTTGACCTCACGGTTTCTAACCGAGAAAAACCCATGAACTAATCTCAGAGCATCCATCTGTTAAAATAAGCACATGATGCCACGAGCCTAAATTAGTGACAGAATCTTCAACCTTGAGTGACCCACTTATAAGAACCAAACCGCTTATCTGACCCTCTTAGCAGAACACTTTTACTGACCACGACGGTCAGAAGTGACAGTTTAAGGTTTTTCAACACTGGCCATGTAAAGTCAAGGCCACTTCCTTAACTACTAGGCCTGCCTAGCAACCTTTCCAAAGCCGGAATAACTTAGCAATCATAAAACTAATTAAAGCACGCGTTCAGAGGGCACACTGGACAATTCGAAATTACTTCCATGGAATTAACCTACCAGAATAAGTGCGAACACGTCCCAGGGCAAATCGCTTTTGAAAGCTTAATACGATCTCCCTCCAATATTAGGCGGAACTACGAAAACCGTATTGGTCGTATGCACGAACGACCACGGGTCTCCTAAGGTCACCTAAGGACATTCCCCTTGGCGGACGCAGAAATTCAGGCACTGCTGCCTCTTACTCTCCTCCCTAGCACTCCTCTCAGGAAAGAGAGAAAAACTAAGGAACCGACAGACGAGTCTGAACACACGAGTCAAATAAATACCATCCTTGTTTTTCCCTATTATGAAGCGGCACACAGAGCCAGGCAGTTTAGGTGAGCTGCTCAGAGCCAAATCACTTCAGTTCAGAGTAGGATACACACACAGATGGAGATCACTGGAGCGAGGGACTTCTGAAAGTGGTCCAGAATGACATTAGATGGGAAGAGGAGCACGTAGCCAGGACAACGGCGGCCCCGTCTACCGCACCGAGCTCAGCCTCTGGTGCGAAACAGGCCGGCACAGGGCAGCACTTTAATCCCAAGGCCGCCTTCACCGGGCCGGTCGGCGTCCATGTGCTTTCACAGTGCCCTGCGTGGTACTCCCCTTCGTGGAGGGAACGACACGACCAGGCAGATCGCGGTAAGGCTGATTACACACCAGACGGCCTTCCAAAGGCTGGCATTTTCCAAGTCGTCTGCAAACATTCACCCCCCCCCCCCCCGCCCCACGACCCAGAGAAGACAATGAAAAATGACCAGATCCTACATGACTGACATTCAGACCTATGAAATGTATTATTACAAACCTACTTAGGCAAGCCAATTATATTTAAATAAAAATGTAATTTGCCCACTGCTAATACAGCAGTTACATTTAGCACTATATCTTTTCACTCCAGAACGCTGCATTAATGAGTGTCTCGGAGACTTCAATTTTACAAGCTGCGGCAAAACCATTAATCCAGACTCTGCTGGGCTACGTCGCGGCTTTAACTGCTGCGTCTGCTTGAGAAAATGAGTCTTCACTCCTAAAAACAAAAACAACACCCTTGCGTTTAATTGTTTTCCAGCGCCAACGGCCGTAATACTTACGCGGTCCATCTTGCGGCCTGTAACGAGAATCGCGGAGTCCCTCCGCCCGGATGACCGCGGGTCCGTCTAAAACAGGCTCATCACATCTCGTTTAACGCGCCGGTCTTACCTGTGCCAGCTGTCAAAACAGTAATGATCCTCACTACTGGATGCTAAAACATCTGGCATCTCACATCAATATAATTACATTATTAATTACAGATTTAAAAAGCGACAATGAGACTCGAGGCCACGTTGCAGATTATCAAGTGACATGCTCTGTTTCTATAGGAGCTGCTTTACCGATGAGCTGCTCTGGAAATGACGGCTTGCTGACTCAGTTAGTCAGACCTTTCCTTCACTTTTTAGTACCGGTAGCGGGGTGGCACAGACACTAAACAGCAGTGGAAACAGACAGACATCCTTGTGCTCAAATTTAATTTAAGCCAGAGTGCTTACAGCTTTTCCACGGACATTCCTCCCTCCCAAGATCAGACAGGGGAGGGTGAGCAAGGTCGTTCTCAGCCATATTTCCTTAGAAAGGGTAACAGTACAGCGAAGGCCAGACTTGCAGATCCTCTCCAAGGAGTCACTGTCCGATTCAAGCAGCCGACAGTCTCTCGGTTGGCCAGGAAGCACAAACGATATCGTAATGTCTCCACTCCGTAGAGTTTAATCGGTGGCTACAACAGGAGCGATGCACGGCTGCCAACAAATGCCAGGAGAGTTGCAGGCAAGGCCCAGAAAACGGCACAATCTCCCAACTTCACCGTCACCCATTTTCTGTATGAAAATGGCCAAATCACACCAGCATTACCCCATTGCTTGGTTACTGCTTTAATTTGAAGAAATTTAAGGACTTACTTTCAGTCAGTTCTACAAATCAAGTTCATGGACCTGCACGACCCTGCTTGATAACTCAGTTGTGTGCTCCCACCATCCTTGCTGACTGCTGCCCTTGATTAAACTGTCCTCACGGGGCAAAAGCAAGAGTCGACTCTCACAGGCCGAACATTTCATCAAGCAGTGGGCAGCACTTATTTGAGAGGCAACAGGAAACGTTCTCACGTCCCAGCGTCGAATTATCCAGCTGCAGCATTTAATAAATCTCACGGTGCCAGGACGACATCCCCGACGTGTCACTCATCGGACAACTGTAGAAAAGTAATGTAGACAATACATCATCCCGAGACAGCCGGAAAATCTAAATTAATATCTGCTGTTACAGCCAGAATCTGAAATAAATGCAAAGCCGAGAAATTAATCACAGGCTCAATAAACTGATATCCGCCAGAGAAGGATCATTTCCATAGCTGGCAGTCAAGCTCATGAAGATCTTGGCTAAAGAGAGCGACTGTCAGGTAATGTATTTTACACTGCCACTGGATTCAATCACACCCGACACGGAATAATTCTTTTCTTGATACCGAGGTTTCCTTTGCTTTTATTGACAATCATTGTGTGGTTTTAAACAAGGCAAACATCAATAGATTCGGTTTCACAACTCTTGACAGTGTAGTGTTTAATCAATTCTGCCCACCCACCCCCAGGTCTTTCGAATCCTTTAAACAGACAGCTCTGAAATAACTCCTTCGGAGAAAATCTATAGGATGGCAACATTTAAGTCCTACGGTAAGAATATAGAGGTTGTTATGGAACGCAAGGACGGAATTCTCACATGCGCCTGCTATTAAAAAACATAATAATTTGCCAAAAAAATAAGCGAATCTTGGATTTATTTATCAGCCCGATTTCCCCAAGAATTTATTCAACAGAAGGCAATATTAAAACAGTTTAAATGCCGCCGAGTCTGAATGTCGAACGCTCCGTACGCCGGTATATTCTCACTGCAGATTAGGAATACATTACACGGCCGGCCATTATTCAAAAACGCCACGAGGTAGTTAAATGGTGCAGTGCGAGCACTGATGCACTGGCACAACAGAAGCACGGCAGGTCAGAGCATGAACAGCACCCACACGGCACAGCGGCATAAATAACTCCGGTGAAAAACACGCTATTCATCAGTGTGAATAAGGGCTCATTCTTCATGACGGACGGCTTTATTGAGGAAACGCGGGCTCTCCGGTAAAAATAAAATTACAGGTGTACCTCTGGACAATCTAGTGTGCGGCTGCTGTGTCATGCGGTTGACGGGAACGCGGGTGAGCCTTTTTCCGGATTTCACCTCCGTTTTCTGAGGACGATTCTGGAAATCTTGTACGAGGGCACCGCTGCCCCGAAAAATCGCGTCAGGGCCCGACGCAGAGCAAACTTAGAGGGTATCGAAGTTCACAGCAGCGTACGGCGTCCTGTAGCGAATGAGATTGAGCCACTTGCTTACACTTAATTAACGGCCTACATGCATGACCAATTAGGAGAGCCACAGACTCAGTTAAACTTCTCGATGAAAACCCACCGGATGGCTGCATTTCGAAGGGCCGGTGCTTGGGTTCAGACAGCACTCCTGTCAACCTGAGCGAGACGTCATCCTCAATGGGGCGAGCCTCAAAGTGGCGAAGAAACATCATGAAATGCTGTATTAAAGGCCGGGAGCTGCCTTGTACCGTTACGCCGGTCGACCTTTCGGCTGTCTAGCACAGGGCTGCGGGGGGGGTGTCGAGCCTTAGCTGGGCAGACGTGCTGCAATTTTGCAATTTTGTAAGGCGGCATATTGCACGGCCGCACATCTCCCACCTCCCCCATACCCCAGCCTAATAAACTCCCCCTCTCCTAGCAGCATGCTCGTAAAGAGCGTTTCTGCAGCTGCGCTCCGGAACACTCCTATTTCAATGCTCCAAGCAGGAGCACCTTTGAATTCGGAAATGACTCAACCAATTGACAAGAGAGCCCCCCCCCCCACCCCCGAGCCTCCGAAGAAGC
>JAACJT020000086.1:13023220-13039428 GCA_009936485.2 Gymnarchus niloticus | reverse complement strand
GACAGACAGGCAGAAAGATAGACAGGCAGAGCGACAGACAAACAGAATGACAGACAGGCAGACAGACAAACCTTCAGGCAGGCAAGCAAGCAGTCAAACAAACAGACAGCTGGACAGGCAGGCAGGCAAACAGACAGGCAGACAGACAGGCAGAAAGATAGACAGGCAGAGCGACAGACAAACAGAATGACAGACAGGCAGACAGACAAACCTTCAGACAACAGACAGACATACAGATCTCAGGGGGCAAGAACAAATGTAAAAAAAAAAAAAAAAGCTTTGAGAAAGCAGGAGTGCCAAAGGCAGCAGGCCTATCATAGAACATGGCAGGCAGACTCTGAGACAGAGCAGCGGTATTAAGGAGACACAACAGAACATTTGATTAGTGCTTTGTGGTTTCACGTCGAGGTCACGCTGAGAATCACCCATAGCCATTTCACAGCTGCATCCGTAACCGTACGAGCCTCATGGATTCATCACAATGCTACAGCAACCACAAGATTTATTTGGCTATGTATCCAAGCCCGTAACATGGTGTGTCCTTGATTATGTACTAATTAATGCCTTCCCCTGGGTGCCTGCCGCGGAGGTCTCCAGGCCAACCAATCATACCGGCGGTAATATCCATCCTCAGTCAGATCTAATCAAGCCTAATGTGGCATCTCTATGTGCTCTGTTTAATCTCCCAGCTCACACGGCTCCTTCAATGGCACTCTTCGTGATCCAAGGCTCACTGCTGGTTGAGCAGAAAGCCAAGAGCAGAACAGGCCTGCGATAAAGTGTCGATGGGTAGAGATAAAGGGAAGGGTCCGTCCTGGCTGCCTTCGACTCTTTGAAGCTTTAACTTGAAAAGACAGAGTCTGACAACAGCACTGAAACACTATTCCAAAGGTTTTTAAAAACAAGCCTGTCCAAAAAAATTCAATTCCAAAATAAAGGCAGCCCAAATTTTAGATTGTTATCCACGATTGATCCAAAGAAAGAAAATCTCTTCCCGCGCTTTACGGAAGAATTCTAGGGGGATAACCAGGTCAGCCCAGCGTCTCGTGATTCTGACTCAGCGGAAACATAACAAGGTCTGCTGCTCCAACAGGGGGCACCAGATTAATTGCCATCGATCAAAATTTTGTGCACTCGGCAAAATTCCATTCATAATTTATCGCGGTGGCTCAGCGTTGCAGTGGAGGTGGAGGGAGGAAGAGCTGGTTAGTCAGCCATGAAGAAAATATCTAGTGCCGATACCATGATAATAAGTCAAAAATGTAAGCCAGAGATCAGTGACAGTTGTCATTTAAATCCCTAAACCGAGTTGTGGCCTGAGCAGATTGCTGTCCCATTCTGCTGCCTCACCTCACAGTACTTGTGGGAGACAGGTCAGAGGTGACAACGTTAGCCATGATCTTCACCTGCAAGTACAACAGGCGTGTATACAGTGTATTAACACCGGCAGGGATTGGCGCTTAATCCCGGTGATGCACTGTAGCTTTCAGCGCAGCGTACTGTAATTAACTTCCTCCTCTAAAGCTGCCGTTTTCTATTCTCCAAGGAATTCCGGAATAATCCCTGCAATAAAAGCAAACCGAGGGGTGTTAAAGGATCCGAGCTCCAGACTGAAGCTGCACTGCTTCAGACAGGGGGCGTTAAACCCTGCAGTCCCTCTGAGTATTACTGCTCTTCATCTCCCAAAAGCAACATGACCACGGTGCCGTGTTTTACGTCCCGAGCCGGGCATACACCTTACGGTATTTATTCACGATAAATCACCCCCAAGTAAAAATAATAAAGGAGGACCTCCTAAATGGTGAGGCATCTCTCCATATTTAGGCCAGCAGATCGCAGGTGCGAGGAAACCAGTGGAACGGGCGTGACCAGCTCAGCGGCAGAGTAAGAGTAATTGGCCTGGAGTTGCCGTAAATCTATACAAGTGCGGAAAGATTCTGAGCGTAGCCGGATTCGCAGACCCGTACGGAGTTTTCCAGAAGGAGTCTCGATGCCGTATCTACATGGTCATAAAGTGGACGTGAAGTCTTCTAGCCGGTGTTGACAGTAAAACACGATCTTAAAAAGTGGAAAAGCTTTAAAAAACAATGACTGAGTATGGCATGCCACTTACATGATAACGGTATAATGTCGATTTTGCCCTCTTGTGTTGAGGGGTGTTGATGACCCCCAGCCTTTGGTGGGGAGGGGGAATCAGCAGCTAATGTTTACATAATTATGACACCCTGGAATGCCCCCACTAAACTATGCCTGGATAAAAGAGGGGTTAAATAATTAAGCATACATAGTTGAACCAAGTCCATCGCCAGATGGGGCCACTGAATTAGCATTTTTGATCACAAGCAACGACAAATAGATGTATCATTTAACTGTGACGTGAGCTTAACCTTAGCGAATAACTTATTTACACACATAGAAAAGACCTACGGTAATCGTATAATCTTTTGTCCTCTACTCTCCTACAACACGGCACCAGTCTTCTTGGAAATCTGTATGCGGAAAACAAAAAACTGACATTTGTGCCTTAAATAACAAGCGTACATCTTGTCTCCCAGCGGTGCGAACGCTTTCATTTAACAGTGTTCATCAGTGTCGCTTTGCATATTTACAGCAATTAAGAAAATCCGCAACGTCTCACACTGCAATGATCGGAGTGACTTTACAAGAGAAATATTTCTCAGCGGGGACTCGGCGGAGGTTAGTGATATACTGTAAAGAACCATATCGTTTTGGTTTCCAGAAATCTGCTGGGGCGATTACTCTGAATGTACCCAGACCCGTCACACACAAATATAATCACTTCCAGGTGTTCTAATTCATTACTAAGGACAAGTTAAATTAACATCTGAAGAATCAGAGTACTGGCCACTTCCAAAAGGTACAGCTACAGATCAGTCTATAATCCTTATTCTATAACGGTCCTTTTTGAGGTGTCATCTATTAAAATGTCCAAACTGCTGGTAGCATCCAGCCAGGGAAAAAAAAAGAAGAAACACAATTATCGGGTTCTAGAGCTTAGCAAATTCCACAGGTTTTCGTTGCACCTTAAGCACCATTGAGATTCGGTGTGCATCAGGGCCCCTTCAGACAGCTAATCTCCGGCGTATTGATCTGTAGTTTCAGGAGGGCATGTAAAGGCAATTGGCAAGGATGAGAGGTCACTTTGACCCAATACGTCTGAGATGCGTCCTCCCCTGTCCATCCCACCGTGGGGATCACTGGCCCACTGTACCGTAGGTCAGTTCCCCTCAGTCCATTAGCGCTAATCTCCGGTTGCGATCGTGCGCTCCAGCGATCTCCGTTTCCGATGGAAAACGCTGCCTTTGCCAGACAATTCCCCCAGTTTAATAACTGACCCTGGACAAATTTGTGAAAAGGCCCAACAATGCAAGTACATCTGCTTCATTATCCATTATAATGAGCGTGTGAGATCAATCATAAAAGTAAAAACAAGCTGTTAGAATGATGGAGAGCCTTAATTAGACCATTAATAAATATGTAATCAGTGAGTGGCAAATGATATATACAGTACAGCAGCAGATTATTCCATCTACAAGACTTAATTAGGAATCATAAATAGCACATAAGTCATGGACAACTGAAAGCTAATTTCCTCTAATGGAGGAGTCAGTGGTTTTTCCATTAACTATTCAGTTAGTAAATCCAGGGTGGTCCTCATTGGAGCCCTGCCTACTTGCTGCAAAATAAACGAAACCTCGTAATTGCCAACAAAGGTCAAGCAAAGTTAAATAAGGCAACTCATTTTGAAGCCTGATTATACAAGCAACTGTTATTTTAATGCAGAAAGGGCCTAAGCTGCCACTGAATTCACAGGCATTCAAACAGAAACGTCTGGCTCGGAACGTCCTTAGTTCTTCCGTTGCCCACTTACATCGCATGCCGGCATCTCGACTTCCTGCCTAAATGAGTTTGACAACTGAATTAGGCCGTTATCTGATACCGACGACCTGGACGGCGTTCTGGAGGGAAGGACCGATAGAGGAGGAGTTAGACTCCAACCTTCAGGGGACTGTTGGCCCTCAGGTCTAAAAATCGCTCTGAAAGCCATGCAAGATGCACTGGGGTTCGTTCAGGAGCTTAACCTTCGGCGAATGTTGCAAACGCATCGCTGCGATTCCCGAAGCCATCGGCTGTTTAACCCTGGGGTTGTGTGCTGGCTGACATCCCCATAAATAATGAATCATAGCAAAGAGCGAGGTGTCAACCTGGCATAACAAGGTGTCAGGGATTCAAAAGACACACTCCAAAAGGGATTCCAACTCCGAGGTACACTCACAGCTATGTTAGCTTTTAGCGGGATGAACCGCAGTAGCTACCATAAAGACATAAGGAAATGAACGAAAAACGGCCCTCATTCCATTTGCTGCATGAACAAGCACTCTGAATCCGTCATATGTCTATTTCCGCATTGCCAGCTACAGCTGGGGCTGCCGGTTGGCGGCGAAATCAGATAACACCAGTGCAAGAAAAGACTGCCTGGGGTTCGTATCCATTTTGCTTGTTACAGAAGACCTGCAGCTTAAGTCAACCCACTGAGGCATCGATCTTCCCTCCACTTGTGGGAAACTGATGGAAGAAAATTGATTGGCCAAAAATTCCAAATTCAACCCAGTGGAGAACGTTTGGTTGGAAAACACGCATTCCAGTTACGACATCCAATGTATCAATTACACCGTTACGTTCATTTCATTCTACAGTACCACAATACCCACAATTCACTGGGCTTGGATTGAAAACAGTATGACCAATCTGACTGGGCTCTGAATGAGGTTACTCGCCTTACTTCACACATTACAGGCCGCTAAAACAACGACCTTCATTTTTAATGGTCACTTTAACTTGCTGTCTTTTCAGCATTTGAGATTTAGTAGAAGCATTAGAGATTTGGAGAGTAGGAATGACAGGAAAACAGTCAGCAAGGTGGTGAAGATATCAGTCGACGTTTGTCTTTCATTTAATTAAACTTAACGTTTGCCGGTGTGAATTCAGAAATGAGAGGTGGGATCAGACACTTTCATTCTCCACAGTGGGTCTGTGTAAATCCTGCCTCTACATGACCGAGGTCATTTATAGCTTAACAGCCCAGTCCTCCATCACGTTCATACTCAGGGCCGGTACTTCGTGGAGGCTTCCTTAATGTCATGTTCCTTTATTCCGGTGTCAGAGTTCGACGTCACTGGGGAAACGCGAGGCTGCCCGGGATGTTAAATCCGGCACACTATTAAACAGGCAGTGCGGTGCAGATACTCAGCGGCAATTAGTGACCAAATGGCCAGCATTTGTCACTCGGGGTGCTGCATTATGTGGTTCAGCAGTCCCATAATCATTGCGGTAATGGTCCTTTATATGTAGCTAGAAGACCTGTCAATTTACTGTCACTGGATGGATGAGTCTGAGGCAACATGCACTCTACTAGGAACGAGGCTACCCACTGTCTGTTCCCGTATTGTAAGGCTGGACGAAGGAGAAAGATCAGAGCTTGGACGGATGGACAGATGGATGGATGGATGGATGGATGGATGGATGGATGGATGTTGGATAGATGGATGGACGGATGGATGGACAGACGGATAGGCACTCGACCATTGTGGTAATTAATGTCACGGTGTGTTAGGAAGTATAGGTAGGAAATGGGTTCATCTTCCAACACTTCGTGAAGTTTGCATGGGTCTATCTTCCATAACTGATTATCTAATGCAGGGTTACTGTGAACTTAGTGCCTCTCCCAGGAAACACAGGAAAAATCAAAGTGCATCTTAGGGCACGCAGTCGCTCATTCAATCGCACTATAAGAGCATTTAGAAACACCAGATGCTTTTGACTGCAGACGGAAGCCAAGGTATCTAAAGCAAGCTGGCAGCATGCAAACGTGAGTGTGATTAGACTGAGTAGAGATACAAGTCCAGTCACATGACCAATATGGGAACGAGCTGGAACATAGACCTCATTACTGGGCTTTATGGCCCTTTGTAGAGCATCTCTTAGCCTGTTAGGGAAAGTTTTCCATAATTAGTAGCTATGAAAACTGCACGGACAGCTAAATGAAAACAAAGTGAAGTTAAAAGTTATTTAAAATCCCTTCAAAATCGGGAGACTTTTTAAACAAGTATCAAAACACACAAGTGGCTCGAAACACATGTCTGGCTCAAAAGTTGGCAGGGAACCAAAACAACTGTAGACATTTGCTTCAATCACGCATAAGTAAAAGTTGGTAGGGTCATTTTTAATTTTTCTGAACGTTTCTCAGGACACACGCCTACCTAAATCAACAACCATGCTTTGAAGTGTCATCCAAAAAAATAAATAAATAAATAAATAAATCACTCAATCTATAAGCCCTGGCTCTCTTGGCATGAATGGAATGACAGAAGACTGGCTGCCTGTGACATCACCATTCGTCAGAATGTCTTCAGAGAGATTAGCTGTCACATTAGAATATATCCTTGTCACCAAGTAACAACCCGGCAACAGTGACAGGGCTTGATACGGGAATACGTCATCAGACCCTGCATGAGTGAACAAGGCAATTGAGATGGTAATGGACAGTGGAAGTTTTAATAGACTGGGTAATTATTATAGATCTCCCAACCACAATGTACATGGTCTGAGCCGAGAAGAATCGATAAAACGCTTTTCTGAATAACGGTTTTGTAGCCCTAGTAATAGAGTGTTTTAGTTAATATAGCGGAAATGTCTCTCCCGCACCCACGTCAAAGCCTGTCTGAAAATTGTGCAACAATTAAGCTCTCAGGAATGAGGAACTTTATTCCTGAGAAAAGTCATGGCTACCAAGCACTTGTCAAGCTCGACATGCCGTTTAAAAAAAGACCCACCCTCAAGTTGGCTTATTCTTTTTATTACCGTATTGTGTTTGTATGACTAAATCGTAAGACTGAATGCCTTTGTCAGGAAAAACCGATGAGAAACATGGCTAGCTTAGCTAGTCACAATTTAACCTAGCCAACTGCTGCTGGTGAGCAATACTGATACATTCTTTTAATAGCATGACTTACATCAATAGCAAATTCACTGGAGACTGCGATATTTTAACCTTTCCCAGCTTTTTTGGTGTAAGACTTGCTGTTGAAATGGCCAGGTGATGCCATTTTTATGACAGTCAGAATCCCTATAGTTTATTCTGTCACATTCGACACAGTAAGAAAATCCAGGTAAATCCGTCACAGGTGTTACTTAGTGGGAGGTAAAGCCTGGCTTTGAGTCTGGTTAAGCCAACCAGCATCCAAAATCAAACTTATCCAAGTGGCAACCAGCATCCCCTGACCATCTCAATATTTATGTGCCGCAAAACGGATTGTGAAATAATTCCGAGCAGTTAAATACTGTGAAGTGGGGTGTGTGTGTATGTGTTGTTGTTTTTGTAGATTTCTAAACTCTTTCTAAACATTTTTTTAAATGAGAATCAAAATTTCCGACTTTGACGCATTGACCATTTTTTTGTCATGTCCCTCATCTTTGAGTACCACCTTCAATAAGAAGATGGTCAGAACATGAAGGTTACTGCTTTGAGCCTCACAGGGACTGTCCTCCTGTATGCTTGTACCAGGTACTCAAGGCAAACTGTTCTGTTGATGTATCCAGCTGTATAAATACATTAAGTTATTCTGGATAAAGGACTCAGAAATGAAGCGAAACAGCGGGTCATCGACTCTCAGAATGCCAAATACATGCTGAATGTATCATGTCAATTGTCCATAAATGGCTTCAACAGAAAGAGAGAATGACAGACGCCCAATAAAATGGATTTCCGATATTGACTGAGCAGTATGGCATAATTTGCCAGTGCCTTGTTCAGCAAGCGGTGACCTACTGATCCAGAGTGCCAAAACGATTGTCCTAAGAGAGCAGACTGTATGAAATAAGTTTTATCCACACATCCATTTCAGACACTTTCCAGCGTCTCTGCCTTGGCTCCTGTACAATTCGACATGCCGATCTGAGTGCATTCATGAACGATCCGTGCCCTTGATTTTATCATGAAGCCAAAAAACGATAATTCCCGTTGTTTCGAGACCCTCGTTAAAATCTCCACAATTGGCACCGAGCGCAGCTTCGTCTCTGCCAGCAGCAAAGCCTGCCCCGCCCCCCCATCCTCGGGGTCCTGGTTCTCATCACCGCTCTTTGAATAAACACCTGTACGTGCTCACCGGAGAGCACGACGACCAACGTGGCCTAATGCAGACAGCTCACCTCAAACAGTGCTGGGTCGTCCGCTCGAAGAATCCGAGGCCCGCCGTGTCTCCCGTGATAAACCGTCGGGTCGTCTGCTCAGAGAATCCGAGGCACGCCGGGTCTGCCGTGACAAACGACGAGGGGAGGGGCCTCGACACCATTCCCCTGATGGACTAGCCTGGCCCTCGAACAAGCCGCAGGGCTAAGGCCTTCTTTTCTGCATCAAATCAATACTGCTCTTATCTGTGTCACCACGCTTTATGGGATTTCAATCATCTTCTCCCTCTGTTGCGTTGAACAATACGATATGTATTGCCATGTACAGCCTCCTAAATCGGTTAGCTCCAGCCCCATGATTAAACAGGGTAACATTTCAATTTACACCCCAGCCAGGGCTCCCTGATCGCAGCGGCAAGAGCGCCCCCTCCATATATCTGTTTGAGTTCCACCGCGTCCCATTACATGAAATATGAGGCGAGGCTTGAAGGAAATACTTTGGTTCGGAGGTGAAGGAGTTTGCAGAGTAATCCGTCTTGCTGCCGTTATCTCCAGTTTCATGGGCTCTGACAGAGTGTGCTATTCTTTTCAAAGCTGGGGTGACTGAGTTTTATAACCAGTGGGGAGAAAGAGATTATGCATGCTGCCACTTCCCCATAACACTTCTTGTCATTGCTGTTGTTAAAACAAGTCTCTCCCATTCAAGGCTACCATCAGAGCTACAGGAACTGCAAACATGGTGCCAAGGATAAGTAAATTACTTTCTTCCCTCCCGCGGCCAGATAAGATCTCGTCTCCACGGGGAAATGCCTCTTTTTCCCTCTCTTTCTCCCCGTCTTGATTTCAGTTCATGAGCACACAACAGTTTTTTTCCCTCGCTGTCTAATCTGCCGTTTTAAAAGAAATCCCCTCCAACTAGGCGAGAGGGAGGGAAGCCACGTTTTCTGAAGCTTGGCCAGTGTGCAGGTGGCCATTTCCTGTGCACTAATTACCTCAACGCACATCCAGTGATTAATTGAAATGTCCTTTTGGATTAGTGCTGGGAGAAACACGGTTCCTTTTCAGGCCTGCTGTCTGAACACCAATACAGTCTTTCATAATTTCATATAGCATAAAATTGTACAGCACTGGTTTTTCATTTAGACAAATGTCTTGTTATATTCTATTACTGTCCCATTAGTGGATTTGTGCTTTGAATGGATTCCATTGATCACAATAAATCGCACTTGGGTAGATATTAATGAAAACACAATCATTCCATTTTTAGACACAGCTCGTGCCAAAACAAAGACTTATTAAGTTAATGACATTCTCCGCTTTTCATTGCATTTATCTTAATTTTTTTTCCCACAGAGCCATTTGGATGAAGAAAGATGGGCCAGGAATGATTAGCTAATTTACCCAGATTCTGGGATGAACAAAGGCGGCGAGGATTTACGGGTGCACAGCGTAGCCGAGGTTTACATCGGAGGGACGAGATGACAGAATATAGCGGCTCCGCCAACGGCTGGAATCTCAGCACTCATAAAAGTGAGGAATGCTGTTGCCTGCCGGCTGTGTTGATGTGTAACGCACCTCAGCCGTGCTTCCAGGAGACTTGTCTCTGGTGTCATTACCCTGAAAAATGCATCAGATGTGGCACAGAGCAAGAGGAGAAAAAACGAGTATGATCACACAGCAAAAATACCGAGCTGGCACTGCGGGGCTGGGATGAGGCACGGCAAAGACCGCAGTATTAATTGCGAGGGTCAGGTGTGCGGAGGACAGAACTCTGCTGGGCTCCCAGAAATCCATCATGAGCCTAAAAAAGTGGGAGCGATTAAGCGGCGGAGGATTTGCGGCCCAGCACCTTGATCACGAGGACACCTCTGACAGCCTGTGGGCGGTAATTCGACGCAGACACACATGTTTGTATTTCTAACCTTGTGGGGACCTTCCATTCATTTCTATGGGCCTAAGCCTAATCCTAAGTATGACAACCAGCACCGTTACTCAGCCCTAACCTTAACCCTAAAGAACCCAACAAAATGTGACTTTTGGCTCTTTTGGTTTTTTAGTTGCATTTACAGATTTTTAGAAAATTGAGTTTTCCCTTGAGGGGACATGACAAATCAAATATCACCACAGGGTGAAAATGTCAGGTATTTATCACCTCCTTGGAACATTTTGCCCCCACAACGTAATATAAACATGGTATACACACACACACACACACACACACACACACACACACACACACACACACACATATACAACACGCAGGCAGGAATATTTTCACCACCCAGATAATAGATGACACGAAATGGTCACAGCAGACAGTAGAGATGGAAGCTTGGTTTGTGGCACCAAAGCCCCGCCCCCCCCAAGGCCCACCCAATCAGCAGCATGCTGATTTGTCACATGGTCTTTTTTGGATCCTATTGATTAGCCATTACAGTGAGCAAAGCCAGATTGATCCATCTTCTCAAGCAGAGTTTTGTGACGGGGGCTCTAGAAATGAGTTAATTCTCTACATGCGAAAAAATAAAATGTCACTCCAAAGCACACGAAGACCCCCGCGGTAGGGGGTGGCCTCGGCAGGAACACATGCGTGTACGAGGGATTTAGCCTGGCGTGGTGGTACAGACAGGAGGTCAAGCGACATGTCAGTTGAAACCCTTCCTTGCCGTATCAACTTACAGGTGGACCCTGCAGGACGTAATGCTATTGACAAGAGGGATGATGGCGAAGACACTGAACAAGCAGCAAAACCATAACGATGCCAAGTAGGCGATAAACACACCATCATCCAGAAAAACTGAATAATGACAGCTCCAGGTTAAAGCTCCTTAAACATTTCCAGGGTGTACTTCTGCTCCCATACCTCATACTGTCAACTCATTTTTGTTAGACCCACCCATGGAGGACAGACTGAAAAGCTACAGGAAAAGCACACGCAAAAACATACACCGCAGGGCATATGAAGATCACTGACAAACGAAAATACCTGCATTTGACGCGTGGCTGAATGACCAGACCAGACCAGACCAAGACCCTTCCCGGTCTTCCTGGTCAGGAGCCTTCCTGGTCTTCCTGGTCAGGGCTCTTCCTGATCATCCGGCAAACTTCCGGCTGGATCAAATTACAAAAGCGACATTCGACCCGGATGAGCAGAAATGCCACCCGGATCTTCCAATTACTGCGTGGGAAAACGACAGCCTGGTGGCTTTGCTGCTCTATGCAATATCACAAGAGCAGTTCATTAACGGCTAATTAATAGCCCCCCCCGGTTAACATGTCTGCATCCCGGGACAAAGTATATCACATTCAATTAACAGTAAGATTATAAGAACAGGTGGCCAGTCAGTCAATGTTAGTTTCTCATTCACCCTGTGTCCATAGATTACACCACTTGACACACGCCCCATTAATGGGATATCGATAAACTAGGGTTTCTCAAGAGACACACGTCTAACATACGGCCCTGTACGCAGACAGCGGCTGATTAATTCTGTTTCAGTTTGCAAAAAGCCATCTCATTTCGGTGAATTTTGCAGGACAGCATCGCCCATGAATTCTGTGGGTCGCAGGCCTGGTGGAGGAGGTTTCCTACACACCGAGAGGAAAGCGTCATAGGCCGAGTCGGTGCTCGTGTCTTCGTTTTTCCGTTATGTAGCAAATAAGCAGCGAAAGCCGAAACAGTTGGAGTTATAATGCTGAACGACAGAATGCCGCGGCTTGACAGTGACGAGCCATTAGAGGGTAGCATGTTTCATAAATGTTCCGGGCAATGCAAAGAAAACAGGGCAAAGTAAACCTGTGCCAAATCCATCGTCTTTAATTGATGTCAGCTTTCTCGGCTCTTCCCCGTTCCGAATGGAAGAAATCACAGGGTGTTATTTACCACCGGCAGTTTAAGACACGCAAAATGTTTCTGCCTGTCAGAACGTCTGAGTGAAAATTCAGCATTCTGTAAATTGCATGGTGTGTTACTTTGGCTGCCGACTTATTTATTTATTTTCCTCAGTAATTTCACAGGCTTTTTAACTATTCAGCATACAAATGCAGCCATTCATGCACACCCACTTGGTAGATTAAAAAAAAAAATGTAAAATTGATGTTTAAACACCCAGTAATCCTTTAATTGAATGCAGATTTATTCCAGCCTTTGGGTGGACAGGATTAAAACCACCACTGGGATACGATAGGAATGTGGGTCACAATGTGCTTCAATACGATTGAAATTGATTTCACCCCTTTTTAAGAATCTGCTGCCATGTAAGAGTTACATTTTCCCTCAGTATTTGAAGGTTGTCCTGGCAGAACTTGATAACCCACATTTACTCGCTTTGGGTACCCCCCGTGTTTCAGAGTGACTCCCTGTTGTGATGTGCAGTGTTTTTTTAAACCACATTTTTACATTCATTCTCTCTCTCTCTCTCCCTCTCTCTCTCTCTCTCTCTCTCTCTCTCTCAGAAACCTCGAAAGGCTACAATGTGCCTCTATTTAGCTATTACAGGGATCCAGAAATAAACACGGAATGCCGGTCTGCCGAGAGATAATGTGTTCGCATCCAGTGAAAAACCAGGCTTGAATTAATGAATCCAGACAGGAGAGCATTATTAGATAGGTGAAATATGAACAGCAGTCCGATTTTAAAAAATAGTAAAGCGATTGCTCGTCCACTGAGGCGAATGATGCACCGATAGGGTTCTTTGGCATGGGGCGATTTCCCTCCCCGGAAAGAGGCCTGTCAATCTTTTATAACAATCCCGGGTACTCGCCGACTTGCCATGAGACAGAGAGGGTTGGCCTTGGCTGCAGTGACTAGGGAAAGGTTTTCTCAGACTGTTGTTGTGATTCATGTTGAAAGAGACTGACAAGTATGAAGGATTAACTGGCTGCATGACTCAAGGAGCGCAGCCTGAAAGTTGGAGACCAGGAAGAGCTCGAGACCACACATCTATGGAAAGAAGTTTGACGCCTTGGAGAGAATGAATGTGTATACATGTTATAAGCTATATAAACCATACCATGAGCTCTAATTCTCCCAGATAAGCCATTTTCAATTCCGCGTAAGGCTCAGTTTGTCTACAACAATCAGGGCTCTGCCAGGCAAAAGATGTGTGACTCGCTCTTAGTACAAACTGAGTTTTTCCACACAGAGGATCACAAGGCAGAGCAGTTTCAGGGTCGTTTCCCCACTCGATGGACAGCTGATGGAATTCTGCAGTGCTGATTCCCTGGCTGGTTTGTCCCTCCCTCTGCGAGCAATGTCCGTTTTCAATGTGAGCAAATTATGCCATCGAAATTCAAACCACGACCTGCACCACGGAGCACCAACTGACCTCGACTCTGCAGGTGTGAACCAGTTAAACTCACACTGCCAGAGAGTAATGGCTACTGATGGAGATTAATGCATGCCATCCGCTGTTCCAGACCCTTAATACCACACTCACTTGTCACACAAGTTCAGTGTGTACCGTAAGGACCTGAATGCGTGAAGCTCCCTGGAATTGCACTACAGAACGCTGAAATTTCACAAGGTGTGTATTCAGCTGAACTGACTAAAGAATACAATCCAGGAAAAATGATTAGTGAAGGCAGACACATCGGAAAATGACACTATAGCGGATTGGAGTAATTCCAGTTTTACTGGAAAAGAAGATAAGAAGTAAAAAAATCCTAAAACAGGGGCTGCCAGGTAATGGAGGGTGTCTTCTCCAGCCTTAGTGCTGGGTGACTCATGAGCAAGATCTGTAGATACTTACAGTACACCTCACTAAAGTGATCCGCTCTTTTCCGAGAGAGCATCGTTGCTTCAGGTTTACTGATTCTCGCCTCTGCGGCTTCAGACGTTACACACTGGAGCTCTTGGTTGGTTACGGAGGGAAGTACGTCATCGGTGATGACTACATGTTGCCTCCCATGGCAGGATCTCCCTCAGCCATAGCTGTCAACCTCAAAGCACATGTAGACAGTGTATTTCCATAACCTGCACACAAGTGTGCAAGGCAGAAGACCAAAAGCTAGTGCCCTGCTGCACGGTCAGGCCAGAATCCGCAATGTTCCTCCTGAATCCTCGGCTTAACCAGAAATTCAACCTCTGACCGTTGGCCTAAGGTCCTCTGGTACCGTGTAATTATGGATGTATTGTTTGAGTAGGGCTTTTATGGACGGTCCATGGCTTGAACAGTCCAACAATAATTCAGCGCTCAGGTTTAGATTCTTTCCAGTCACTCCCCTTGAGGAATCGCCATCATTCCCCACACGAACAATGAAGTCTCCCAGTAGGACCACTGGTTCTGCACGCAGCACATCAGCCACTGTCTCTATAGAGCTGGGTTCAGTGCATCCACAACGTACCAACATACAACGGCATAGCGGCGACCCTTTTGTCCGCTGGGAAAAGCTCCAACTGCACAGCTCTTAGTGTAGGACTTGTGGGTATCCACATGGGTGATTATTCACCACAGGGAACTCCAGAATAGGAGAAACTCCGCCCCCAATCAGGACAGTTCATTCCAGAGCCCACACTATGCGTTGAGGTAATGCTAGCTAAATCTGGCTGAAGCCATTATATTTTATGCACTAAGCCACGCTTCTTCCCTGCCAGAGCGGTAACGTTCTGATCAGCCATTCTGAGCTGGTTACATGAAAGGCCCAGCCACCAAGCACTTGCCAGCAGAGTCCCGGTAATCCTTTTCTGGTACTAGGTATCCTCTTGACATCTTATTCTTTCTAAACTTGAAAAAATTTTGATTTTCCATTTAATCATTTTTAAAACCTAACTTTTTTTTTTTTTTTTGCTTTTTTCCCCCTTCAATTGTTCATGGACTACTAAGGAGTAAGCATTGATCGATAAAATAATAATGAATACTGTATTATTAATTTTAAATCAAATACATTTAGAAATTTTTTTTTCAAGCAACACTTTCAATAAAACCAAATGAAAACTAAAATATGTTGCACATTACCTGAAACCTTAACTATATTTTAAAATATTAGAAATTTTAAATGTAAGTTTCATTTAAATTTAAGTCAATAATTTACTCAACAGATCATAGCCTTGCCAGGGATATCTTAATAATCAGAAATGCATGAGATTTCTATTTTGAATAGCTTGAAATCCATTCCATTCATCTTTCAAGTGCTTATATTGAACTGGGCCACAGGGCAGTCTGAAATACAATTTATATATTATATATTGGGTTATTTGACCGATATTTACTCAGTGTACTTAACATTTAAGTAATCTGTAACAAGGAGAACAGAAAACGTGACGGCACTCCATAGATGAGATTGTTTTTGTTACAGCACGAAGGACAGAATCAATGATTCATTCGAGGTGTGTTGGGAATACTTGGTGGAGGTTGGTGAATTTGATTTACGTGGCCCGCAATTTGTTGACAAAGCGGGACATCTTGGATGAGGAAGAGATATGGATATTTAAGCAATCGCTGTCACCAAAGCTGCCTCTGAAGTCCAGCTAGCATGCAGACTCAGTGCTAAGAACATTTATCCCGTGTCACGATGGTATTGATGTCACTGGTAATGGAACAGCTTAGGGCAGGGTGAAGAGCAGTCACTCTGGAATTAATCCAGAGGATCCTGAATGAAAGAGGATAAAACCGGACTGATCAGCTGGCTGTATGAAGCACAAAAAAACACGACACAATATACTCTGAATGGATGAGACATGTATGCACATGCAATTAATCAAAGAAACCAACAGATTAGAAAAATCTTCAGTATCCAACATGCAGCACTCAAAAGATCTCAGATTTCCTGGGGTGACTGAAAGACCTGGAGCTGCTCCATGGTTTAGGGCTTAGGTCAGCAAATTATTATGAAGCTCTTAGGGTGAAATTGCGAAAGAAGTGGACATGGGTGATTCCTGTGTTGTACGTATTGTAAGGTTTTGGATTCCGATGCTGCAGACTAAGAATCAGAATCAGAATATCTTTACTGTCATTGTAACGAGTACAACGAAATTAAGTGCAGTCCCTGTGTCAGAGAGA
>JAACJT020000086.1:12970498-13023092 GCA_009936485.2 Gymnarchus niloticus | reverse complement strand
TGGAAAAGATCATGAGCAGGGTGTGAGGAGTCTTTTAGGATGTTTTCCGCTCTCCTGAGGCAGCGAGAGTTGTGCAGGGCGCGGGTCCTCCTGAGGATGACACACCTAACATCGAGATGGGGGGGTGGTTGACCACCCAGGTTGAACCCGCCGTTATTGTGAATAAATGTACATAAAGTCTTTGCAGACAGTGCGGATATCTATTATTAATTCACCCAAAGCAGAACGGGTTTTTACCAGATACCGTTCCACCACAAATGTTCTTCTGTTCTTCCTGTCTACACCTTCATCTTCTCTGAATGCCTTTCTTAATTAGTAGGTGCCATGTTGGCTCTTGGATAAGAGATCAATTTGCATGAGAGCACAGGTAATTATGTGCCTGCACATCTGGTAGGAAAGGGGAGCTCTCATCTCTACTACAAAGCCACGGATGACATGAATGCCCTCGCAGCAGGACATCAAAACCTGAGATGTTTGATTACTTTGCTTTCAGTCAGCGACAGCAAGCCTCTTCCCGAGGGCGATCAGCATTTGCCCAAGTGTTTCTCCGTCTTTTTAAAGTAGTTTCCTAAACATAGGAGCACTTATACATACGGGTAGTGATGTGAAAACTGAATCTTGAAAACCCGCAGTGGGTGGGAGTATCCCTAACTACCACCCACTGTGGGTGTGGAAACCATACGGTGCACCTGCATTGCCTGGTTACTTCAGTGTACTCCCACCCACCACGAGTTTTGAGGCCTCAGTTGGATCCTCACTATACTTATTGCTTTTATTTGCCAGAAATGCATGCTGGGTAAAAGTATAGGGTAATTAAATAAGGCCATTTCTTTCTTTACCATATTATACAATCGGTAAAATTAACACGAAAAAACACCTCTACATTCAATAAAGACTTTAAAGGCAGTGTTGCAATGGCTGCTTGAACCGTAACCGTCAAGAATGCGTGGGAAACGTACCGCATCAGAGCTGTCACCTCCCACCTAGCCGTTCGCTCGACCTCAGCATAAAGCATTAAGTGTGTCACCTGCCAGCATTAATATTCCAGTCTGAACAAGACAATAATTAAAAACATCCTCATCAGTCAGTTGTACACAAGGGATGTCAAAGTCATTAAAAAACTTAATAGTATATCATTTTTCTAGGTAATAAAATTAAATCATCGAGTCATACTCAATGCCGTCGGCTGGGGTATTAATAAGCCAAGGAAAAAGTTTTGGTCTAGTCTGGTACTCTGAAATATCCTGAAGCTCAACCCAAAATGAAATCACTGTGGACTTTCCTCTACTGTAACCCTGGCGCGTCCAGAATTTAAATGACGTGGATATTACAAAGCACAGTGGAATAACAGTTTTCATAAGGAAATCAATTCTCTATATCTTCTCCATTTAATGAGATGGATTGCATGATGGGTGATAATGACCTGACACACTGGTGAAACTGGTGAAACACACTGGTGAAACATTAGGCCACGATATCCATAAATAATATCAACTTCAGACAATTTATTCTGTATTGATTGGAATGGTTCCAGGAGCTTTCTTCCTTTGGTGAAAACTGTTATCAAAATGAAAGCTAATTACAGATCAATGAGCTCCAGTGACCAAACAAGCACTCTGATGTCAGACGGGATCCAGATCGGACCGTTTCCCAAAACGCCCCTACATTATGTACCTTTGACTTTACAGTGGCCTCCGTGGGAGGAAAGTCTCTCTGTTTTACATACAGTACGAGAGATCAGAAACAAACGATTAAACTGGTCAGTAAAAATGGTGACCTATTGCCTCTTTACCTGTGAGGAATGATGGGAAAAAAGGAGTCACTTTGAATAATTCTCAACATGACGTGTTAATATAATAAGCCGACAGAAGCGTAATGTGCCCGCTTCACTCTCAGTCGACGTTCCCAGCTGTAGGGCGACTCCACGAGGGCACAGAAGCAGGATAAAAAGGGTCTACAAGAAAACGTTATGTCTCCTTGAGCCCAGAATTTCAGACGTTGCCACAAAAATGACCCCAATTACCCCTCTGGCTGACCTCCTCTTTGCATGGGACCCCACCAATCATCCTTTAAAGCATGATTAACATCGGACAAGCTGCTGTTTCATAGAAAAAGGCAGTGTGGGTCTTGTCAAAAGACCCAGACTGATAAGACCACTATCTAATTTCAGACAGTGACACTGATAGCGGGGAGAGAGAAAGAAGAGACGAATGTGAATTATTTTGGCAGCACAGCGTTTACACTCTGGCCCCTGGTCCTGCATCGCCCACCGATGCCACAGAGGGACGTGAAAAACTAACAGGATTACGGATATCGCTTGGCAGTCTGTAGAGAATAGAAATATTGTCAGTGCTGTGCAGAGAAAAAAGGGAAATCAAGTCACAGATTAATAAGTGTCACTGAGTGCAAGGACCTGTATTATTTTATCAGTTCAAAGAATTAGAGGGTAGGCCTTCCAAGTGACAATGATGACTACTTTCAGACTATACCCAAACTCAATACTGTCATTATTAGTGGTACCAAAGATGAAAGGCTATCCAAACAGGAAAAAAAAACAGAATAATTCAATAGCTAAATGTCCTTTAGTAAATGAAACTGACACAAAGTGTAATTTCCCCTATCTAGGTCAACATTGAATTGATTACATTGTACTGTCATGGGAGTTCATCCCAGCTCCAACGTTTAAATGTTCTTCATATCCCTGCTGAAAATCTAACCAACCATTGTTCCAAACTCTCGCTCACGGGGTCATCCCTGCTGTCCCGGCCACCCCCCACTAGGAGCACAAGATGCCCAGCACCCGTTACCAATGGCAACTGCCTTTGGATACTATTGCTAAGGGCATTATACCAAAAACATTGATTTCGGGGCAGACTCTTAAACGCATTCTAGCAGCCACACGCTAATGGCTGCACTCCAGTCGCGGGTCAGTCAGATAGCGGTTAGCCGGTGCGGCTCATTTAACATTCTGGCCTTAGTAGCTCAATGTTCCCCGCATCTCTACGGAAGCTCGCCGTAACTTTGCGGTGAAGCTAATTGATGCAGAAGCAAGAGCTCGTGCTGTACTCAGGCTTGTTTCAGCCATATTCTGTAGTAGCAAAGTGTGTCGCGTTTAAGCCTGGCATCCGTGCCCAAGGCCAACACTTCCACTTCCTGTTCCACAGGCCTACCACGGAAACCCTGTCTCGTCCGCCATAGCGCAACGGGTGAGAATCGGTAAACGCCTTGCAGCTCTCAGGCTCCGAAATGCGCACTCTTGACGAACAGCTTGACCAAACTGCTACAGATTTTCTTCCCCTGCAGGCCTGGTTGCTGTCAACGACAGGCCAGTTTGAGCGGGAGCCGCACGGCACAGCCAAAAAAAAAAAAAAACTAAAGAAAACACCAGCCGCTGTCTCTCCTGAAACGATTCTAACGATACGATTAATTAAGCTGCAGTTGTATTTAATCTACCTGCCTTTTATGAATTTCACAAGTGGCTAAATGCACCATCACCGGCGTAATTGAAACAATCGCAGCGATATCATGTGAATATTTAAATGCTAACGCTAGCTGTTAGCTATTTACGGACCTTGTAAAAGCTTCCACGATTCATAAATCCCAGACGTAAAAAAAGCGGCAGATAACTTGGGCTGCGTCAAGCGACCCGTTAAACATCGGAGAGGAAACGCGTGAGCATGGATAGCAGGGGCAGCCCCATTTGTCTGAGCTCAGTGCCATTATGTAGCGCTGCATGCTGTAATGCATTTCCGTCCTATTTCCGAAACGCTTCTTCTGGCCTGACGAGCACGTCGTTATTCATTTTCTGGCTCTACCACAGATCACTCATTTACTAACCACCCCGCCTGTCATTAGCGCACAAGTACGTGAGAGAGAGACACAGCCCAGGGGAAGCTCTGGGATAAGAAAAAAGAAAAAAAAAGGCAAACGAAAACACGCGAACACACATGTGAGATGTAACTGTGAGGGAGCAGCCTCTTAGCTGGCAGGGTTGGGCAGCACGCCGGGTTCCTGACGTGGATAATTGAGTGTGGCAATTTACCCATATCTGTCAACGCTGCTGCCAGAATGAACGTCCTCATTCGTCGGCTTCCGGCAGGTGCCAGATATAGAGCGTACCCCCCGACACATTGAACACACGATGGTGGGAAGTGCGTCTAAAGCATAACTTCAACTCACGCTCCAGAAGAGGTGGAGTTTAATGGGATTGGCTCTCAGATTCTCACATTTCACATACGTCTGTCTTCCATAAACGGATATTCAGTAAAGGGTCAGTGAGGGCCTTTTGATGGAATCACAGGTCAGGGTGAAACCAGGATATGATGCCAGCCCATCGCAGGGCACATAC
The DNA here is from genome assembly GCA_009936485.2 of Gymnarchus niloticus. NCBI lineage: Eukaryota > Metazoa > Chordata > Actinopteri > Osteoglossiformes > Gymnarchidae > Gymnarchus > Gymnarchus niloticus. The sequence goes on along the minus strand of JAACJT020000086.1, from coordinate 13,018,744 downwards.
ACGCTAAGGTCAAGCAGAAATGCTGGGGGACAACACTTGGACACCAAACAGTGGCTGGATCATGTGACCAGCTTTTGTGAGCCCTTCCCACTGTCACCTTTCCTGCCCACACCCAATCCTCCTGGGGGCAACATCTTGTCCACCCGAACGGCCACTGACATGACACATAGACGGCCTCGCCAGCTAGACATCAGCAGCTGACTGACCCTGAGCCGCCGTCTGTGGCAGGATGTGTCCGATCAGTGGTAGGCCGACAATGGGAACCCCCCCCCCCCTTCCCCATCCCTGTGGGCTGCTGGTTATTAAACAGCAAATGTTCTTGGGGGCCCAATGGGTTGCAGACACGCCGTATGTAATCTTTGTGTAGGCCCACTAAATAATGAAGACGGGTACGCTCTGCCACGTCGAATCAGGGCTGGGGGAGTGGCACTCGGCCAGCAAATGAGCAGGGGGATGTGGGGCTGAGCTGTGCCCGGCGGTGGCCTCAGAGAGCCACAGAAAGACGGCTCATGTGATCGAACGCTTGTGAAGCGCCATGCCACCTCCTCGGTGTGCTGGTTAATGCTGAGGCAGGTTTGCGAAACCAATGGCCAGCTTTAGCCTGCACAAATGGAAAGAAGTGTGCATACCTCTATATGGATGGTGACATTATAGAGAAATAGAAAGACCACGAAAAGCACAAAATAAACAGACAGGTAACAGAAAAGCAGACATCTACTCGTGCACATAAAAATCACTGAGAGGCAGTTTGGTCTGGACAGACGTGTTTCCGATTCACAGGCAAAATCGTTATTCTGCCTGTATGAGCAATGAGGCGATACGAGGGTTTTCTACCTTGACACCTGCAAGCACGGGAACGTCTAATTGCCATCTTGACCTGACACACCAACAAGTACCTGGCAGGGCAAGGCAGGCAGATCGGATCTAATAATCTCTTAAATCGTCGGAGGTGAAATATGTCCCTCCTACTCAGGCCTCCAGTACTTTAATCTGGGGTGGAGGATAAAAGCAGAGCTAATCGTATTAGCTTAATCACAGGAACCATGCTGGGGCTGCATGGCTTTGACTGGATTTCTGGAGTGGGCTTAGCTGTTAGCTGTCAGCTGCCACCAGTAGTCTACACCATTAGCATTCACTGCTAGCCTGCACTGTTAGCTTCCACGACTAGCTTGTACCATTTTGGTCCACTGCTATCCTGCATCATTAGCCTCTGCCACTAGCCTACACCACTAGCATTCACTGCTAGCCTGCATCATTAGCCTCTGCCACTAGCCTACACCACTAGCATTCACTGCTAGCCTGCACCAGTAGCCACTGCCACTAGCCTACACCATTAGCATTCACCGCTAGCCTGCACTGTTAGCCGCCACCACTAGCCTACACCATTAGCATTCACCGCTAGCCTGCACTGTTAGCCTCCGTCACTATCCTGTACTGTGAGCGTCACTTGCTAGCATGCACCATTAGCTTCCACTGCCAATCTGCACTGCTACCATATGCCGCAGCCTCTGCGACAATCTGGCACCATTAGCCTACACCGCCATCCTAAGTACTAGCTGGTACCACTAGTCTCCAGGGTACTATCTGCAAACTCTCAGTAGAATGGCAGCGACTGTATGTAATGTTTTTTCAGTGCTTGTGGGGCGCGGGGGGTGGCATGTTCGTAGATGGGATGAAGGGATATTATTGTGCAATACCTTAATGGCTGTTGCAGGGACCGTCATAGGAAACAGGGCTGGGGTGAAGCATAATTTAAACTGTCCCATTAACATATTGTCCTGCTGTCGGGAAATGCATTTTTAGCAGGCAGGCATGCAGACAGACACACATCGGCGTAGTTGAAATGCTTATTAAGCAGTACCATGTCGGTTCTTCATTCCATTTGCGTGGCAGTTGCTGTAACCTAAACTCACCCCACTTAACAGCATGTATCACCAAACAATTCACCTACTTACCCAGATGCATTTTTCTAGTACTGTAGTTCTGATTAAGTATGCTACTCAAGAGTACGACATAGAACTAGTTTTCATAAACTCACTCCTACGAGAAGCCCATTTCCTTAACCGCCACACCACCTGGTGGTCATCCGTAACCTTACACTTCAGCGGGTGCTCAGATACAACCAGCATGTGACGCACAATGGCGTGGAAGCCGAGGCATTACAATATAGAAGAATATTATTATCCACATATTGCAAATGTTTTGAACAGAGTGGATCAACGTGAAGAGAAATCACAAACGCAACGGGGGGTCAAAACAGGGTAAGCCGATGCTACAGTTTTTGATATTTTTTTCTGTCCAGCAATGAATTAATGAGGAAAAATAACACCTCTCTGCAAGTATTAACATAAAAGGTAAAGTTTTAAAATAAATATGCATAATAGTGGATTATATTATTCCTTTTAGCTTGCAAACGTGTGGTAATTGTTTTTCTGTGACACTGAATCTGGCCTCAGATTCAAGCGAAGAGATGCGTGAAATCTGTCTCTCGCTGCTGGAGCCGTCAAGTATGAAATGGGCCGGACTTCGCGGTACCCAGTGACGGGTCCCCGTGGTGTTTATTAAACATCGCGGCATGCTGGGAATCCCCATTGAGGTGGGAGACGGCGCGTTAAGAGCAGCGAGTACACACCCGTCGAGCCCCCTGACAAAGACACGCTCGGCATGCCCGGGCGTGACGCATGCAGGAACGGAGCATGCCCGGCGTCTTGCGGCTCAGGGGACTTTTCTGGTGTGTGAGAGTCCAGGCAGCGAGAACGGCAGTGTTTTTGTCGGGTGATGCAGCCCCAGGCTGGAGCACATCTCTTTCTTTATTCATTAAATGCATTATTGACACCGGCACCGACAACAGACCCTGGAACGCAGCGAGAAATAATTGGGACTGCACTCACAGTTAGAGCTCTTGGCTGAGAGACACATAGTGGGGGGCGAGCCGACGTGAGGGGGTCAGCCATAACAACGGGTTCTTAACAAGAGGAAGAACGGCACGCGTTTTAACAAGCGGAGGAGAGAAAGGCCCGCAATCAGCAGGATCGGAAGACACTTATCCGTATGGTATGCGGAAAATCAGAAAGTCGGCTCCTGACAGAAATCTACATCTTTTGAATAACGTGCGCTAGAAGGCCGACTGAAGACCTGGCACCGAGAAGTGGAAAGGGAAATGCTCGACAATGGTGGGGTGCTAGCATTGCTCAGGCGGAAGCCATCAGCTCCACGGTCGCGTCCCGTGAACGAATGGCCTCCATCCCAGCTTGCGGTGACGCTCGCTCACGCTCTTAACAAACCGAATTCCTCACCATCCGCTTTGTTTTCAGTCTGCACTGCAGTCAGTCCCTCCGCGGAACTTTTGAAAACTAAAAACTCTGATAAATATGCAGCAGTTTCAACAAAAGCACAAAGTTTCCATCCTGCCAATCGTTCCTTTGTGATCAGCAGCAATGAGCAGTTTAAGCAAGGTCTCTGAGTGGATCCGAATTTCCCATTTCCCTGTTTTTAGACTCTGGCTGCTGCTGTAATTACTCACTTTATTTACTTCACAGTGTTCCCCATCAGGCTTGTTTAATTGCAATACTCTTGCCACATTATTGACTTACAAGGTTTTTAAAGCAATAGGGAATGTAAAGTAATTAATGACAATTTCAGAGCCTCCTTTCCATTGGAATTCATTAAAACTTGTTTACAAGAAAAACAAGTATTCTCTTCACCTCTTTTTAATTAGTATGAGTTGCAAGGTCATTTTATCTTCAGAAACAAATTTTGCACAGGTAAGCAAAAATAAGTGACTTTAATATGTTCAGAATACCTTAGAAGCAGGCTGGTTAGAGTAGAAACAAAACAAAACAAAACATTGATATTCTTCAGAGATCTTTATGGATGTAAATATTTGAAGCATCGCTCTGCGCAAAATCATCTTAGACATACAGATAGACAATCAAAATCGTTGATGCTCAGAAAAGCTCTGACGTGTTTATTTCTGTTGTATCTGGAGAAAACAAATCCTTTAAAAACAACTAATTATCCAGACTGCAAACTTCAAAGATCATCTGAGTTTTGCAAAGCACTGATCAAACAACTTTCGATTGAGGAAAACGAAATCTAACCGAGTCGTCAGCACCGAGCTGAGGGTCTACCCCACCAGCAGGGTTATGCGACAAGCCACAGCTGAGAAGGGTTAATATCAGGTTGGGTCAATGACACCTGTGTGCAAGGAGCAAGAATGTAATGGTGATCCCACGAGGCCGCTTTGCCTTCGGAGAGTGGAAATTGAGTTGGAAAAATAGGGCAAACTTCCAGCAGGGTGCATGCAGCACCAACAAAATCCAGTGAATAAAGGGGCTGGAGCTTGGGTCGAGTCCATGCAGATGAGGCCTCTTTCAGAACATAGCATCGATAAGAGTGGAGGCCTTTAACACCGTGGGGTTTGAAAAGACAGGGTGCCCAGATTGCCAGCAGGAAAGCCACCCAGCGGCCCATTCCATACACTCTCCCATCCTTGTTTGGGTAGAGCCTGCAATGCTCTTGATTTCTGTCGCTACAGCCAAGAGCTTCTTGGTCCTGCAATCCTCCCATCATGTAACCTTCACCAGAATTAAGTCCATTAAAATTGGAGCGCTCAAAAACTGATCCCGTCTGAACTTCGTGTAAATAAATGGGCTTGTTTCCTAGCTCAGTCACGCTTGGAGTACAAACGAAATGACGGAAAGAACAAGACAGGAGGAATGAGGGCAAAAATGAAGTACATTTGAGAAGTGGTGTTTGCTTTGTCATTCTTTTTCTGGGATGACACCTAAGTCAATATGACCGCTATTACGTTCTGTCAAGGTAAATAAAGCAGGAATGAGTAAGCTCATTCAGGGCCCTCTGCTTTGGCTTGCCTTCATCTGTCACTCTAGCAGTGAAAAGGTGTCATGGCAAACCAAGGATTCGTCTTCATGGGACCACCTGCTTCAAAGCCTTTCAGAGCGCCCCCCCAAATGACTCGCTGGAAACACGGGCACATCAGAGGCAAAGCACATAGCTGGGTAGAGGAGGAAGTTTGTACTTGCGAGCACAAAATTCGCCGCTCTTAAAAGAAATATATCACTTGCGCTATAGAACCGAACCCATTAGCTAATCCTGAAGTCCCTGACCGCATGTCGAAGGTTTCATCTTCTCATCCAACGGCTCGATTTGTGTGACCTGAGTTCACTGCTATGGTGTAGACGGTCTAAGTAGACTTCCATGGTGGCCCTGGAAATAATCATCTTGGCAGATGATTAAAATCAGACAGATATTCTTAAATCTCTACAGGAAAGTCTGCAGTTCCCCAACTTAGACTCCTTAATGTCAATAAATTCACTCAGAAATTAAGTTCTACTTCGAAGCCTAGCAGAGGCAGATTTGATGACAATGAACTCCCACCTTCAATCGTTTATACAGCTGGATACTTCTCAAACGATTCCGGCGAAGAGCATTACTCAATGGTACGACTGCAGCACTCTTCACAAGATTGGAATGGCCAGTCACCAGATCACAAGAACAACAGCAACATTATAGCTCAATTATCAAAAGCCAGGATGAAATCTGTTTAGTCCGATTAGGCAGGTATTCTCCGTTCTTTTGCTATATAAATGCATTACTTGCAGTCTCAGCCTTACTGCTGATCACACCCCTTTCTCTGGTAGCTTAAAGACGTGCCCCTCCACCTCTACCTTTAATCAAGCGTCGGGTCTTCCAGCCTCTCCAAACATCCGGAGCCACAAAACCCCCTTGCAGTTCTCTCCGTGCTCCCTCTCTGCCGACCGCGGAGAAATGAGCAGCTAGCAGCTTCTGGAATGACATCGCACTCCCATTTTCGGGTTGAAAAGCTCGCTGCCCGCGAGACACAGCACAATCACGTTCACAATCTGTTTTCTCGGCTGAATTGAAGGGGCCAGAACATATATAGAACTTCTCAATCATCACTAATTCCTGTTGTTACCTGAAGTTTTGTTAATTTTCTCTGATATCGTCTTCAGTTGTAACACACATCACTGAATGAATGAACAAAAATATAATAATATCCAGAGAAGCAGAAAAAGCTCAGTGGCCCAGTTCCTCCAGAGAGGTCATATCCCTTGAACACCACCATTTCGACCGTCACTGTTGGCACTAGATAAACAAGACATATTCTGACTCGCATTTAATACAGTGTGTCGTGAGAGCAGGCAGGTGGTCTGTTTTCTTAAGACAGACATCTATATCAAAGGCCACATCCGAGCAAAACCTCACTGAAGCTCAAAGGTTCCAGTTCGATTTAAATCAATATGGATGGTATGGTGCCCCACGCTTTTAACGAGTTTAACTGCTTGTAAAGTAATGACGAGATTCCATTTCTACCTCAGTGGCAGCTGGTCAAATTCCTCATTGTGTTCACAGAAGGGAGCGTGCAGACTGGCAATCAGGTCTAGCCATCTAATTTGAACAGATGTTCAGTGTGGAGTGTATGAATAACTGGTTATGTTAATCGAGATCAAGCCAGGTGAACACGGGGCCATAGTTCCGCATGGTCACATGTAGACACATTGTAGACGTCTCGTTCTCGGCCAGGCTCCCACTGCAAACATATGAACCCTAGCCTCGGATGACGTTGGTCCCCGCGGTGTGTGACGCACAGCTGCTGAGGTCATGCGAAGAATCTCCACGTCGCTTAAAGGGCCCTGGTCAAGTCGGTGATGGAGTAAATTACTTCAGCCGAGTCAGTCCTGTTCCCGATAAGGACAGACTATACAGAAGGAAATCCGCATGACATCAGAAGAATGCGAAAATTCTACACACAGGGCAGAGATAGGATTCGAACCCCCAACCCTAGAGCTACGAGGCAACAGTGCTACACACTGAACCACCCACAATAAATATTGCATGATTTCTTCAATAAATCTAATTTTAGGCAAATGGAAGCAAAACATGGCGTTTCTACATTGTATCCAGTTTTTGAGCTTAAATATAGCTGTTCTACTCACAATCTGAGGATTATCAGAAGGAATATTATAAGATCTCCACTTCTCCCTCGAGCTACCAGCGATCAGAAGAGCCAGATTTCAGACAGGGAGCAGGCTGGGCGGCGTTCCAGACAGCTGAAGAGATCCGCAACTCCAAGTCATTTTCGGTTGCGACTGACTGAGTCCGCCGGAGTTCCCTTCCGCAGAAAGCCATTCCGGCCGTCTCCGTTATGCCTGTCAGCACGAACGTGTCACTGGGGAGGCTGTTGGAATGGACAGTTTGTCTCGTCTTGTCTTCGGATATAACAATCCCCATCCCACCGCCGTCCCTGTAGCCTTCCTCCACATCCATTCAAAGATGACAAAGGTCTTTTTTCATCCCTCATCAGGTCTGGAATGGGGGTGGGGGGTACAGTCAGTTGTAAATAGACATTTTAGGGTTGGGAATTCAGATCTTTCTGAAGCAAACTGAAATTTTGAAAGGAAAAAATTACGGATGATATATTGCGAAGATGTTCTATCATGTCTGACCTAAATGTAGAGGTTTGACCTTCAATCGACGAGGCTTCTGTAGAGAATCTATCACCATGCTGTATACACAGTCATGTCTGTTTACGCCTTGACAAAACTGTGCAGTCAAATGTATAAAGTTTTAACCTACAGCAGGATAAGAATCTTATACAAGTCTAACACACTCACTTTTTAAAAATAACTATTATAACTGCAGGCGTGGGAGCACCATATAAAAACGACAACAAATGCAAATTTACAGTCCCTGCAGAGTCTTTCCGTTTACAATACACATAATTTAACACGGATCTAACAAAGTGATGCTTCTAACATACTTTGTTAACAGCTGCTACAACTTGTTTGACGTCTCCTGTCACCGGTTCTACTTTGTGCTTACACGTTTCTCGAGAGCCATCGATGTCATTAAGAGCTCCACCAGGGAACACCACTAGCTGCAGTCACAACTTTAGGCGGGCCCGTCGATATTCAATTTTTTGTGTTTTCTCTGCCCGTGCAAAACACCTTTGGAATGGGCCACCTCTGCACTTCCTATTAGAGGAAACAGATACAGATTCACCTCAGTGCCAGCTCTGTTGTTTGTCACCCACCCCATCCAATCCAGGCCTTGACGGTTGCTGTGCCCCCCCATCCAATCCAGGCCTTGATGGGTGCTGTGTCCCCCCCCATCCAATCCAGGCTCTGATTGGTGTTTGGTCACCCCCCCCCCCATCCAATCCAGGCCTTATTTGGTGTTTGGTCACCCCCCCCCATCCAATCCAGGCCTTGATTGGTGTTTGGTAACCCCCCATCCAATCCAGGCCTTATTTGGTGTTTGGTAACCCCCCCCATCCAATCCAGGCTTTGATTGGTGTAAAAGAGACGGGCCACCATGACATTGCCCGCCCACATTTTTTTTTTACCCAATAAGTATGCTTAAGTTTATGCCGCTTGAAGGACCGCTGTAAGGGTGACATCCTCAAATCAACGCACTTGAACTCTGACTCTTTGAGACCTACTGAGCACATTTCATGGCCTGAAGATTTCTTTTACGGCGTTTTCCAGCTTACCTTGAAATGACTCACTACAGGCCACTGCGCTGAAGTCTCGATGTGCCCTCTCTATAGCCTTCAGCGATACCTAATAAGAACATATCCGATATGAATGTATTTCATAACATCTAAAAAGCTCTTGTTCTAAGAAATCTCTTAATCTACTCAAACTCGAGGTGCTCTGAAAGCTTATTCCAGCAGCTCATTGTGCAAAATGCTCTCAGTCTGAGTTATTTTGAATGTGCCTCTTCTGAAATGCAGGCACTCCTAAAAAACGAAAGAAGCGAATGTGCTTTCGATACGACAGCGTTTGTGTTTTTTTTTTTTCCTTGGCTGGGTTGCAAGGTCCTCTGAGAGTTGGGAACGAGTGCCAATCCGCCAAGCAGATTGTGTTTAAACGTATGCGAGGCCGATCTGCTTGTCTCCCTCCTTGCTAATTTTGCTGGTTGTTAAAGTGATTGACACGCGAATAAAAACACTCAGGGGGAGTTCGGGGAGAGACGGCACACGGCTGTATGGAAATAGTCAGGGCTGCTTTCGTCAACTTGATATTATGAAAATCAAATAATTAAAGATCTCCTCAGTGCTGAGTTATACCCCAGGGAAATTATCTCTAGGGTAAGCAAAACATTTTTTGTGTTCTTGCATACTAAGGATATGTTTGTTTTGAATATACGCCCTGCATGCTCAATTATGTCCTGTTAAACAAGTTGCACACACATTTTTTTTGCATTCAACTGTGCTTATAATGCTTTCTGGGAAAGTTAGGCCTTTAATACACGCATCTGTTCACACCAGAGACTCTCCCTTGATGTTTCTTTTTTTTTTTGTCTGGAAGAAGAAAATGAGCTCTAGGTAACAAAATGGCGTGTTTGCAGTGGCGGCACGATCAAGGGCCGCCATTGATGATTCCGCTAAGACCCGGGTAGTGGGTGGGGCTTCCTGCTCAGTAATACCCCCGGAGCAGACTCGCCATTCGAACCCCTAAAATACTGAGCCACCACACCATCCCACATTACATTGTTAATTAAAAAGTGACGCTTTTAAATTAAATAGGCATGCGTCACTTTCTCGTTTTCGCAGTTCCTCCTATCCAAATTTTGGTATTTGCTACTCCGAGACATTTAAGCATTCAGGCCACAGAGACTTCCAAAAAGTATCAGAGAGAGTGGCAAAACAACCATGTTTCCCTGTTTTAACAGGCCAGACCGAGCCTGGCTCCACAGCATGCCCTTAAAAAACAACATTCCTCCACAGATGGATATTAGGACCCTAAGCACCCCTTAGCCCCTCAGCACTAAAATATTAACGCGTGCCCACTATAAGAGCAGGGTACGTCGCCTGCAAATTCCCAAACAATAGCGACTTTCCTCTCGGTGCTGTAACTCAGTGACAGGCTGGTCCCTGGGGAGAGATTAGAGGCAGCGAGAGGAGTCATACAGTTACTAGCTGTAAGATGTTTTTTTTATCTGTTTGTTAGTTACCCCATTTGGCACAGTGGGTAATACTATTGTGCCACACCTCTAGATTTAGGGGTTCAAACCCCATTCCCGATCTGTGCGTGTGTTGTTCTCGTGTCGTGCGGCATTCTGCTTTCCATACACAGTTCAAGACCGTGTGGTTGTTTAACTGTGTTAGGTTCCAGGATCTCGTACTGACTAAGTGACTGGGAGGTGGACGGGCGGATGTTACGTATGGCCAGCGTACTCGCTGTTCAGCCTATAGCCATCAGGAGAACCACAGCTAAACAGTTTGAACCTACATGACAGTGAAAAGTGAGAGACTTCAGTCAAACAGGCCTCGTGGTTACAGTTGTCAGTCAGTTGTAGCCATAGTAAGATACCCACACAGGCATCCATGGGACACCCGCAGAGTAATGCCAACAATTTCCTCAGGAAGGTGGTTAGATCTCACTCCATCCAGCCAGCCAATCAGGACCAGCCGGCTTATGTCATGTGCTTTTCCAGACTGTCTAATAAGCTCAGGAAAAAGTATAGATCAGTTAGTTAGTGTGGCGATTAAAGACCACAGGAAGACATTGGTAGTTCATAGGGTCTAGTGAGAAAGGAACACTCGTTCCTGACCTGGAGGGACACGGAATCCAGTCTATGTGTGTAGTATACACGGTTTGGAGAACACGTTTCACTTCAGATACTGAGATTGATCTTCACCTGACTACCTGAGGAATGGGCTCATTAAGGAGGCCAACTGAAGCAGCCTAACAACGACGACGTGGCATGTTAAGTTCTGGCAAATTCCGTTAATGACCTGCAGTTTATCCCTCTACTAGATAAATCTCTCTAAGAAACGGTGCGGTGCCTGAAGAGAGCACCAGTGAATCCCGTGACTCCGGGCAGTGCTGTTCCATGAATACCGTGTCACTTAGCACCGTTCCCCAATAAAGCCAGCTCCCCGAAGTGTACTCACCCAGTGGTCCACAAAATTGATTACTTCACAGTGTCAGGAAAGTAAATCTTTCCAATGGGTCCATCTGAATAGAAAATGGAAATATCAAGTTTAAGAACGGCATGCTGAAACGCATGCACACGGTTTGCAAGTTTTTTAAAAGTATGTAACGAAGCTGCGTGCCATGGGGCGCTCCGCAGAGTTGGCCGCTGACCTGGCGGCTGACCTGAAATGGCACCATAGCACCATGATGAGATGGAGTACAGAGGATCATGGGAAATAGAGTCTGATATGAAGCCTTGGCAGAAAGCAAATGCTATGTTAATTTTGCATAGCAATATTACTGCAGTCGGTTGTATATATGTATAATCCATGTATAATATGAAGTTCCATTCCATACAACTGCAAACAGAGAGTGGACAGCAATGCATTGTGGTTTTGGGAAATAAAAAACAGACGTACCTCTTCACATGGCCAGACTGTCACGCATGAACTCAAGCTGGGTTCTCGTCTTAACATGGGATTGAAGCGGATTGGATGCGATGCGATTAATACTGCATGTTTCAGCCACCATGGCGGCGGTGGCTTTCCTGCGTTGCTGCCCCTGGCTTCCATTTCAGGCTGGGCTAATCCATCCAAATATTCTCTAAACTCAATCCTCTGCTAAACACCCCCGCTTGCTCCTTCATTTTATTCCCCCTGGTTATTTAGACAACATTTAATCTCACATAAATAACAGTCAGTTCTTTTATTTTTGACCCATTGTTTAAAAAATACTTTTTAATACTTAAAAATGGTGACAGATGGGGATACGGAGGGACTTCAATGCAGAAAAAACCTTTATTTTAAAGGCGATAGATATACGTTATCTTAAATGCATCATAGTCTTGGCAATACTTGGAATTTTCTTTTTGTTTGCTAAAAATAATCAATACATTGTATTTTTAATTCACATATTTATGTAACGTTACTAAAAGACAACTGCTGAGAAAGAAACAGACTTGTGGAAGAATGGCTTAAAGAATCAGATTTCAAAATGAAAATACATATCCATCACCTATCTATTCCTCTCTATATCCACAAATCATCTCTCCCTTCCTCCATCCATCCCTTGCTCCCTCTCCCTCTTTGTCCATCAATGCCTCTCTCTCCATCCATCAATCTATCCATCCCTCCCTCTTTATCTCTCTCTCCATCCACTCATGGATCCATCCCTCCCTCCATCTTCAGTCGGAGAGGGTGGCAGTACGCTAAGCAGCTCAGACCAGACCTCTCTTTCCAAGGCCCCAGCTCCTCCTGGGGATCCCCAGGCATTCCCCAGCCATCTGGGAGATATAACCGTCCTTAAAACTCCTAAAACCATTTGAAACTTCACGGCTGCCTGGAGGATGCCATGTCTTGAGCCAATTTCAGTTGGAGGTGCAGCCCCTTCTACTTGGCAGAAAAGGTTTGTTTCTCCAGTCGGAGGTTTACTGCTTTATTCCAGTCTTTATTGAGATCTGTTGTAAATCTTTTTGTACTGGGGGCTTTTTAACCACTGCCCTGGACGAGTTTTTCTCACTGGAGAGTCTGACGGTATCACTGCACTGCAAAGCCCCAGTTAAGGAGGGATATCGTCCTTTGTGTTCGACTAGAATGTGTCAGACACTGAGATCCAAATAGGATTACTGAAGAAGCAGGTGGTGGGGGGTTAACAGGGCGAAGCACAGCCCTGAGCCCCCCCAGATGAAAGATAACTTAAGTGAACTTACGAACCTGAAAATCAGTGTCGGAGTACACCAACCAGGATGAGCTCATTTCTGCAGCTCCTTCCTCCCTGGCATTTCCACTCCATATGCTACAGGGTTTTAAAAGACCCCCTTGACCCCACAGCTATTCTTTCACTTCTGGGGTCATGCGCTGATAAATTGGCCAATCGGGTGCATGGCAACTGGAGCAGCTTTTGGTAGCCGCCGTGTTCCGTCTCGATGTTCTACGTTCCCGGCCCTTTGGTCCCTCTCTGTCTGCAGAGTCACACGGGCAGAACGCCGGCCATTAATCACTTGGTGCTTAGGGAGAAACCTGGTGTGGGAAAAAAGACTGCTTGAATAATCTCCAGAGAGCTGTACATATTGTGGGAAAGGGCAACACTTACAGGACCTAATTTCCAAGCTGAAATCCATCCCTATTTACCTCGAATGTCTGTGTCCAAAAGATCGTCACCAGAACAGGCTGGATCAATACAAGACGTGTCACTGATTTCGAACAGCAGTGAGTTAGCCTTGGCGAATTAGAAATATGTATTTATAGAATATATGTATAAGTTCCCTTTAACGGCCGTTGGACAAGCAACGAAAGGCTTCTCTTTAGCCACCTGGAGTTTCGCCATCTCTCACCGGCCAGTTGAGGACGGACATGTGAAATTGCAGAGCCAGCATTTGCCGACGTTTTGCCGACACTGAGGTCGTTGAGCACACGTACGCCGAAAGTGTGATTAGCAAACTAATGGAAGAGAAGGTCATTCCAGATAGGAGGCTTGGTGATCTCCTGCAGATTTCCCATCCCCCAGGCCTTGCTAGCAATCACTGCTCCTAATTAAGGCACGGCGGCTGCGTGTGGGGGCTGGGGACTACCCACAATCCCCTACTGTCAGTACCTTGAGCAGCGAGGAGGCAAAAAGGAGACATCTTAAGTTAAAGCAATGCTCAGACAAAAAAAATGCTAATTTTTTTTTTAAGCCATCTCCTTGTGTTTTTTCTTCTCTGAGTTTTCAAATAAGACATATGAGTGGAATCTGGAGGCCCGGGTCTCAGAAAGGAGTACAGGGACATAGGATTACCGAAAAGGACAGCCGACGGTGCCTTTGGGCCTCCTGCAGATTCCTGGCTGGACACGCTCCCAGGATGTGACATCATCAGTCACCGTGACGGTGTGTCCTGTCACTCATTATCTCCGAGGCGGGCAAAAGGAGACGATAAAGCAACCAATGCGAAAGGCAGTGGAAATGGATTACGTTTTATGAGATGATCGTTATCATTTTTCCTGACGAACGTGCATGGCACCATGTTACTTAATGGGGCTCATCTCTGCTGGTACAGATCATTCTTCTTGATTATTTTTTTTATACTTGTTTGCCTGAGGAGCAGACAGTGCTAATATTCACTGCGAGTGTCTCGTCTATGAGTTATTTAATTAACGAACTTCTACGAGCACCGTTCGCTCCAGCCAAAATGAACACTGCCAGAAACTGAGCAAATATTAACACCTCTCAGGTAAACAAGTTTTTTAAAAATTCCCCTGATGTATTTTTGCAAATATTGTATAAACTCTGTTCTACTTAAAAGATCATACTGGGTCCTGTTATAATTATCACCAGGAACTGACGAAGGTTGGCCAGGAGGCAAATTAATTAGAACCGGGAAGCAGAATTCAGCACATTTTCCCCTTAATTGTAAAAGACTTCAGATCTTGTACGGTAGCAGAAATTACTTTGTGACACAAATAACTTTGTCCAACAGGCATAGAAAAGCGCCAATGTCATCTCCCTGGCCGGCAAGTGGCCAGTAGCTCTTAGCAGACTGTGCTATTCATTCACATGGCATTGCAGTCAGCTGGCGGTACCGGGGGGCGGGGCATGCTGAGGTCAGCAGGTTAGTCCCATGCTATCTGGGGGAGAGGTTACCTAGAACAGAGCAGTGAAGCACAGGGGACAGACAGAGGCTCGCCAGCAGACCCCCAGCCTGTCAGAACGCTAACGTGCACAGCCAATGGATTGATTGATCGGCACACCCGAACAGAGCGCCATCTCCTGGTGGTTTGTACTAATTACACTCCATATAATCACAGAGCAGGCTGGCGTTATGTTGCAGCTGTGTATGACCACAATAGCACCATTTTAGCAAAGGGTGTGTGTGATTCCTTGCAAGTTAAGTTCTTACATGGCGTCCACGTCTGCGATGAGCAGGCTGTTCCTTCACTGTTTTCTGCTGTACCCTGGGGAGCTTAAAAAAAAAAACAAGATTTATCATGAAAATGTGAAGACACCAGCCAAACGCCATCTCCAGCAGCAGAGCCTCGAAATGAAACTGAGAAAATTATAAATCCCAGATTTATCAAGAACAGTAAAAACAGATACTCACCAGGCTGCGACGCTCGGACCATTTACACTCGCATTCACAATCAGCAATGGTTTCCGATGAACAGGAACGACTACAACTGTATAAAATTACCGTGCTTGTTTTTCTAATACTTAGACTTTGTGCTACTGTTTTTTGATGGCTTTCTCCGGTGTAGGATGCTTTCCTGGTCTTAGGCTTGCCATCAGAGTTAAATGTGGATCTGGACATGCAGGATTAACACTGACCAAGTAGCACGCCACTGAGGGACTCCAACACTCCCATAGGTCACCATGGGTCATAATTACTGCCATGACACGTCCCTCACTTTTAGTCTTTATGATTCCCTGCCTGTGTATTCATTTAATCACCTAAAGGGTTTCACCTACTTCAGACACTAATTATGTTGAAGCAAAACATTTTGTTGAAGGATGACTTATACACTTATTCTTGCTTATTAGTTTTAATTAAGTCATATGTATTGATATCAGATTAGTAAAGAGTAATACAATGTAACACACTTGTTTGTAAATTATTGAGTATAACCAGCATCCTGTGCTGTAGAAAGATCAGGCTTCGGTGCGAAAGAGGACCACGTGTAATCTGGAAAGCTAAAAGCGCTTCAGTATGGTTTGCTGCCTGGCCACTGGCTGCAGTACAGCATCACATGAAAAAGGATAAAGACTTGTCACATTTCTCCGGATAAATGTACTGAGGACCTGCCGTCCCGCAGTCCACCCTGTAATAACTGCCTCGGTTTTGACAGGCGGCATTCCTGGACGGCTCATGCACGTGCCTTTCATCTCCGCCGCTCCGTCCAAATGTCGTCACGCTGTGCCCCTGTACTACACATGAACAGGAGAGCGGCGTTCACCTGAGCAGTACACGGGATGGACGTTTCCCTCTTTAAGAGCCTGGGCCTCCCGAGGGTTGACGGGATACCTGCTTTCCCATTTGTTCACACCACATCGTTTTAACGTTCAGGCCCTAATTCAGAAGCCAGCCTGCTGTCTGACAGACATTTATGTGACATTACGATAATGCTAGGAAGAAGCGTTTTTTAAATAAACAGCAGTTGGTGACTCAGCATTATTTTACATACGTTA
The DNA here is from genome assembly GCA_009936485.2 of Gymnarchus niloticus. NCBI lineage: Eukaryota > Metazoa > Chordata > Actinopteri > Osteoglossiformes > Gymnarchidae > Gymnarchus > Gymnarchus niloticus. The sequence continues at coordinate 13,002,620 of JAACJT020000086.1, read as the reverse complement.
ATGTACAAATGAGGTTAGGTCACACACCTAAATTAGGTCCACCCTGCTTTTATGGGTGGAGCTTTTGTAGTCCTCTCACAGGACGTGGGCTGCAGAGCCAAGGACCATGGGAAGGGTGGATGCGGGTGCGAGTGGAAAACAGGGTTTAATACCAAAGGGAGGGAAATACTGCCAGTGGTCTCTGGCCAGAATGCAAGGGGCAACAAAAATGAAAGCTAAGAAAACAAGAAGAGAGTAACAAGGAATGGAGCAGCAGGAACTGAGGGTCATATTGGCAGCAACATCAACTAAGGCATGGCGAACAAGAGGGCAGCAACACAAACTTAAATAATAATAATAATAATAATAATAAAGAAACAGTTGACATGCGAAGGCATTTAGGGCAAAGACTGTTAAATTTCATAGGGAAACGAGGAAGCGAGACATGACAGACAGACACGAAACCCCTAGTCAGTATTCCGGGGACTGAGGAGACGATTCTCTCTGTGTTTCTGAAGCTTTCTCGCATACACTGTTATTGATGTAGTTTCACGGCTCAAAACCAATCACCTCCCCCCCAGTGTGTGATTTTTGTGTGTGTCCCCTGTAATGGATGGGCATCCCATTTGAGATAAACCCCACCTTGCTTCCTGCTCCAGGGCTCCAGTTTGCCATGACCCTGAACTGGTTAAGCAGATCTGGAAAATGGATGGGGGGACATTCACATTGCGCCCATTTAAGAAGGTCCTGAAGGGCGGTGCTATGCGCGCCATTTCTGAATTTGACGATGCCTCGGCACTTCAAAATAAATTTTTTACCCACAGCACAGCCGAATGGGTAATAAACCAGTGTGTCACCTTGCTGGCCCATGTCATCCTAAGTGTCACGTAACTAAAGGGAGTGCGCCTCGGGGGTGCCCAAGTGAGTCACATGTTTGATTAAAGAGCAGCATGTGAGGATGACAGGTATCGATTTCCAGTCTCCCACTAAAATGACTATTGTTATGAATAAGTTGGGCTATTTGCCTTGTACTTACGCTTCTATGCATTACCTTCACTTGGACTGAAATCTGATGCTGAAAATGACGGCAAATTACAAGGAGAAATTAAATTTCTGTACATCTGCAATGCAGTAAAGGGCCACCTTTTCTCCCCTACTATGAATGCAATACGAAATTTGCTCCCTTATCTTGACTGAACAGTTGTCAGTGATGCTGCAGTAATTGGGATCTCTGTCCAGTCTCTGGACGGCTTACTTGCGTTAAGTTATTTAACAATTCATTTAGGCCTCTGATAATTGAAGCCTTTCCCCAGCAAGTGTTATTAAAACACTTAAGCTTAAAGGGTTGTATTAGCAGCAGAATGGTAATGCAATTTGGATTAAAGACATAAAAAATGTCCCCCACACTACGGTCTCAGCATTTGATGAATTGCCTCTTTCTGCAAGTTTTTTTTCTGTATTGCACTTGGGATCTGAAGAAGCTTGTAACTCAATAATGGATTTCCACTACAAAACATTAACTGCTTTAACCAGTGATTATTTTACACATTGAACGCATTATTTTTCCATCAAAATACATGATGTTTTAAATACACTATAAATGACCATATACCAAATACTAAACAACTGAAATTTATTTTTACAAAAATGACAACCAAGTTCAAAGAGTCGGTCGAATGGCGGTGTAGCTTTTTAGATTGGACAGCACAATCCCATCTCCGCAGCTAGATCCATGATTCCAGGGATGTTATTGAGCTTATCCATGATGTCATGAGGAAACCAGAGCTCATCGTGTGTAGATGGAGCAGGAGGGGTAACGGACTGAGTGGGAGACAGGGGCAAACACAGGCAGTCAAACGGGCTTAGAGATGGAGTCGGTGACATGAACTCAAATGAGGACTGAAGTGGAGATGGGAGGCTGAAGCTGATGGACGAAGCTGAAGACACAGGTGAGGTTGCCGATGCATTTTGAGAACGCAGGGTGCCGTTGATCCTGGTGAGCTTCACATATGAGGTCACATTGAGTTTAGTGTCGTCCAACAGGTCCACAGCCTTCTGCTTCCTAGGACACGCTGCCCCGGAAGGGAGGGCCGTTTCACCCACAGAGAACGAAGGCAGCGGACGAGCTGTGCTTAGCAGCACCTGGAGATTTTTTGTGTAGGGCTTCAGTTTGCATGCCAACCTCTTTTTTCTCTCAGGCAAGGGTCTCTGCTGAGACTGGCTGAGTACCGACGTTGCAGCAGCAGATCTCAGTGAATAGGGCGTAGCTGGGTGGCATGAAGCTGGCCCAGAGTGGCACATGGTCCATTGGCCATTCACGCAGGCTTTGGTCGATCCTGGAGGATCATAAGGAGCAGACACAAATGAAGAGGGGTAAACATACAGCCATTTCAACGTGGAACCAGATCGTTAGAAACAGAAAACAAGTGAGTGGGAGACTCACCTGCTGCTTTTTCACTGGATCGCCTGCATTTTCGTTTTTTCTTGAGATACCCCACCTAAAAAAAACACATCAGTCAGTACAGAGTCCAAACTCTACAGAACATCGTTTGGGTAGCGATGGCACCAGCATAAAATAAACATCATTAACATTACAGTGCCTGCAAACTGTTCCCAAGAATGCACTAGAATGGTTAACCTGCATGGCAGATTTCCTCCTTTTACTATGAAATACCAAAATTTCCAAAGCAGGCTCCTTAAAGATTGTGGCAGCGAAGAAACAGCAAGTACAACAAAAAAAAAAAACTGCTGGCAAAGTGATGCCATAATTTTGTAAACAAGGAGGCCAAAAACAAAACTGAGAACTAGAAATTCACTATTCATCTCCACCAAACACAGCTTGCTCGTTCATGAAGGCAATTTCTCTAAAAAAAAAAAGAAAATACATATATAATAACTTTTCTGTAGCTGTGGCCCTATCAGTCTGTATGTTGACATCAACAAATTTCTTCAAGTACTGCGGGACAATATGGCCTAAACTTGACCTGAAAATTATTTTTTCACATCTACAGCTGATTTAATATTCCATTTAAAAAAAGTTTGTATAACAAACTTATACAAAATGTTTAAAAAGACATGATTCAAATAGGTTTGTTTTTAGTATTCCAAACACAATAAAGGAAGACTTGTTCCGTGAGTGGCTGCTTACTGCTCATACTACTTAGTGTGGATTAACTGTACAATGGATTAAAATCTCCATTGGGATCAATAAAGTTAACAAACCTGAAAAAGTAAACAAACAGAACGTCACAGTGGAATAGAAGAACGTTTCGTTTACGTGAACCGTAACGCCCAGGCTTTTCCACTACCATATATGGGCAATACGTAACGTCATCGTATCAGTGACGTCACACCACATGGAACGCTCGTCAGAACGACGTCTTTTAGTGGGTGATGCCGCCAGCGTCCGCCTCGCGCTGCGCAGCGGCCGTTTTCACGAGCCAGTCCGGCGGGCGGTTATTTTGCCCAGGTTGAAGTAAATCGCGATTTTCATTTTTACACGTCGTTCTAAACCAAACACTCGAAGTAATTGATAAAATTGATTTATCGGCCGGCTTTAAATCAAGTTTAAGAAAGGAGATCAGGGAGGGCACTTGTCAATCGTTCGTTTTCCATAAATTCTTCACTCCAGACACCCACGTTAAGTTTTCTGCCGTTTATGACTAACAAATGCTCGCAATGTCTCACCTCTCACCTCTACTAATCTAAAACAAACATTTTACAAGACTTCAGGATCATTATTCGAGTTCTGATAAGGTCTAGGCATATAAACCTGCATCCTTACCATGGCTATTTCTCAGGAGGAATTGGTGTACTCTGGGCCTTATTTTGGCTAACCTCGTCGATTCTTCCAAGGTATAAATTCATAAAAAATACAGAAAGATGGCAAAGATGAAGTTACGGAGATTCACTGTGGCTGAGAAGTAATATGAACATACTCCCTTATATCCCCTGCATAAGCATTCCGTAAACAATCTACGGAATTCTATGACACAATGAGAGTAGAACACAAAATTTAAAAATTCCAATATCTTAATTAATATTCTTCAGTTTAACCCTGTGCCCTATTATTGCTGGCAGATAAAAAAAATTACAAGTTGGATGGATGTATGGATATATATGTAAATGGGAAAAAGCAGATCTGTTTGGCTTCCCTAATATATATTTGACATATTCATTATTTTGAAAGGGCTCCTCTTCTCCCATCTGTGTTCATTCTGTTCAAATTGACCTCTGAACAGTACGTTCGCATTACTTGTTTGCTTCTGGTAATAGAGCAAACGAAATAACCTGAATACCTTTTCAACCCTTCAAGATGGTCTGTATTGTATTCCCTTTTCATAGCAGTACATGTGAGCCAATGTTGTCACTGTGTCACTTCATTAAGTGGCAATTTTTCTCCACACAAGCAGCTTACTTCCTATATTAATTCAGATTTGCGTTGCAATGTACCGTAACACAGCCTCCAGGGTGAACAAATAAACAGGTTTCAGTGTTTACTACCTTCTTACCATCACTGACGTGCCTAATTTACATGCTCCTGATAAAAATAACAGGAACTGATATATACATAGGCTCTGATATTAGATAATATACATATACAATTCATTTATTTTAGTGTGTACATTAAACTGGCTCATAAGACTCAGCTGCAGTTTTGTTTCTGTCACGGAACAAGCCTCTCTCAGTTGGAAAACGGGGAAGGTTACTCTGGGTTCACGACCACCATAGAGTTTCAAAATATCAACAGTCATGACTGCTAAGCTTACAAAGCTAAGAAAACACTGACACTGTAATGTATACAGCTTAACAATGACTACATACAAATGACACATGAAAAGAAAGTTGCATAGTAGATAGCGTAGATTACAGCATCAATCTTATCATTTATTCATCCATCCAGGTCACGGGGGGGGGGGCACGCTTTAGAGACTCTCCCAGAGTGCAGAGTCATAAGGGAATGTGTTCACAATTAAAGGTTCGATATCTCCAACGGGAAAAAAAACACAAATGGGTGCCGTGAATCTCCGCGTACCAGAGAACGTTGTCGAGGTTTCTCTCGCCAAGGCTGAATTTGCCTCTGCGTGTCCTTTAAGCTGCAAAGCTAGGGTTTCAATTTGTCCTAATTCAGAACTTAATTGTGCCAGGCTAGCAGCTAATTAAATGTTCAGAGGAGTGATAAATTAGGGGGGGTCGATCATAACAACTACAGCAATTAGTCAGACAAGCCAAAAGCAGGCCTCACACCTGATGCATATGAATTTCACAGCGGAGGTAGTAGCCTCGTCACCGTTTGTGTGACACGCATGCTAGTCACTTATCCTTAGAAGCAACTTTTCTTCAAAGCTTACATGAGGCACTTGCCTGCGATATTTGCATGGGAGCAGGTCTGGCCAGGGAAACCAAGAATGCAGCGGGCTGCCTTTCTGTTAAATGTGCAGCGACGGCGGACCCTGCATAATGGCAATGTGGCAAAGCAGGGCGTCGCACGCAGCATCCCTATGATAACCACACCGAACTGCCTTTCTCCTGTCCGTGAGTCAGGAGGGCTGTCTTGGGGCTAATTTTCTACTATCAATACAAAGAAGGAAAATGTGACGGCTTACATTGGAGACAACAGACATCCCTCGGAAATGCAGCTTGGCTGTTTGTCGAAAGCGGCTTTATGGCTTATGCAAATCATTTTGAGTGTTTTTTTTCCCCTGTCTTTAAAGATTAGATGTGCTGCGTTTTTGGCAGATATTGCAGTGCCAGACTCGCCTGCTTGGACGCAGCCATCGGGTTGTTAAAGAACAGGTTTTATTGCAGCATTAGTCAGGTTATTGCACAGAGCAAACGGAGAGGCGTCGTAAATCTGCCCATCAGCCCTGGTCCCCATCGAGCAGTGGGCGTAACAACAGCAGCTGGAGGGAGCTCCCAGAAGTGGAGTCACTTTGTAACCAACATGGGAGGTCAGAAACACAAAGGTGATGGCTTCATATCTCTCAGCAGTGGGAAGCTCTGTTTCTTTCAGTAGACGAGGGCCAGTGTATAGCTAAGCAAATATGGGAATGGTGCCCACGTCAGGAAGGTTGTGGGTTATGGGCCATTATCAAGGCCCCTAACAAGTCGTGCTGGCATCTGGGTGACCATGTGCTCTGGATCGAAATTCTCACCCGTGTACACATGTGCCTGCATCTCTCATGGCGAGCAAGGTGTGATCGGTGAAATCTAGCCAATCATCCCACAGGAATGAATAAAGGAGTGTCACTCTATTCTAATCCTTACTGACATTGGTCCTCCAGCTCCTCTGAGTCACAGTCCATCCCCGATTCTAGGTGGGTTCTTTTCCCTTCAATGCTCCTTCTGGAGACCGGCCACTGACCTCAGTAAAGTGACTGCTCCATGGTCACATCCTGTGGGGTGTTCTTCAGGTGATCGTTACTGGCGGGTTGGCCGATCTCTCTCACTCAGCAATCGTGACGCTGCCGATGATGGACGTATGAATGTGGGCATGTCATCACGGACTTGCCTTCGCCCTCAGGTGAAGAAAGGGCAGCGATCAGTTCAACTGCAACTGATCTCGGTGGCATCTAAAGGTGGGTGTCCATCCTATTATCGATAGGCAAGAACATTTAAACAGCGTTACAACAGCAGGAAGGTTTTCACTGCACATTAAATGGCTTTAAAGTTGGAAGTGTCTAGCAAATGAAACCCCATAATACCCAGGTCAATGTTGGACAAGCTTGATCCCGAACAGCTGAGGCAGAACAGTTCCAAAGGGAATCTGGCTGCTCTCTCTGAGATGTCGTCTTTAGAATTTAGTGGAACAAAGACTTACTCACAGAGAAAAGCTTTGCTGGGTTTTAATTGAGTTAATCACATTATTATTGTACAAAGACAAAAGATGAATACGCTTATCTGTTAACAGCCAAATATATAATAAAGAAAGGCTGACAAAAAATGTTAGCACATAAGAGGAATCTAAAAATGTGTTTGCATGGAGGTCTTCTGGGAAATATAATCTTCAAATGCAATCAGTATCAAAGTTAATCTGACAAGAAACGCTCCTTGATAACGACTAAAGCTTTCATTTAGTGGTGCTCTTCAGCAGCCGAGAGAAAGACAAACACAACATGACAACACACGTGGCTCTCAATCCGTAGCACACACACTACAAACCGAGAGAAGTGCGGGAAGCTTTGCTGCTGTTAAGGGCGTCTGAGCCTCTCTGGAGACGTAAAAACGTGAGCAAGAGCTCAAGTTAAGCAGCTTTAAAGCAAAGAGACTGCAGCTGTGAATAAAAAGCATAAACATCGATACATTCATCTGTATTTTTTTCTCTATCCAGCTATGGATCTTCCAACTGTTTAAGCTTGTCAGGGTCAAAGGGTGGCTGGGGGAACACCCCATAACCGGAGGAGCAAACCCCACACACACACGGAGTCAGGGTGGGATTCGAACTCCCATCCCTGGACCGGCTATCCACTGAGCCACTAATTTGTAAATACACTAATTCATGAGGACATTTACAAGGATATCATTTGGTAACCATAAGTCCAGTTATTGTATATAAAAAAGGTATAGAAATAAAAAGGATGTTTAAAGTGTTAATCCAGTCAAGTTTTAATATACCGCATGCCTGAAAAGTAGTAATCCAATTTAAAAAAAACAAAATGACCTAAACGAGTGGTTTTATGAACTCATGAAAAATGGGCTGAATTTACTGCAGGGATTCTTGGATTTCTTTGGGCCAAATTTCCACACAAACCCTGGCAGTTTAGTGTTTACCAACACAGCAGTGTCTCCACATGAAGAAAACACATAACTGTCTGCTGCTTTTGCTTTCTGCAGCCAAGCCAGCATCCATCTTTCAACCACTTATCCAGTAAAGTACCTTGGGGGCTGCAGCTTATCCCTGAAAGCACAGGCCAAAAGGCCAGAGATGTCTGGATGGGATACTAGACCCTCACAAGGGCAGGTACACTGTGGCCATGCTGATGGAGCAGCTCACGAGCAACACAGAAGAATGTATGTCCAGAAACTTGCATGCAGGACTGGGATATCTCTGCAGGCCTGGCAATGCATGCGTCTCCAGTGGGACCCAGGGGAACAAGGTGGTGTGGCCCGCATTACAAAACAAGGCAACTCATTTGTGCACATCTTTTCACCATCTTCATATTTCCCCTTTAGGATTTGAAAAGATCCCATTATTACACCCAGCAGCAAACATACTGGATATCCGCCGTCTTTTTAAGTAAGAAGCCACTGAAATACCACACCTGCAGGAAATCCAGGGGGAGAAAGAAAACAAGACACACTGAACGTCTGTACTTTCACATCTTAGAAGTCCGAATACATCACCGGTGGTCCAACCGGCAATCACGGAAAATCCAAGCGATCTGTTTGGACCGAAAATCCAATTTAAATGCAAAACAGGCCACTGATAACGATCATCTGGGCTGAAATGAGCCTGGCTGAGGTACGGCATGAACCAAATCACTCAAATCTCCATCCCCACAGGACGAGAGCGAGAAGAAAATAAAATAAAAAAACACAAGTCGTCTTTGACAATAAACTGACAAAGTGACCGGTTGATGGTAGACTGCCCAGCGAAGCCTTGGGTGCACGACTAGTGATGTCTCTCCCACAAGCAGGTGCTTCCAGCTGGTCTCACACGAAGCCAGACGTGGAATCGCACAGGCGATGACACCTTAACCCCTTCACCCCCTGTAAAACCGAGCGCAGGTAACAAAAATGCAGGGGAAGTTATCCAATTAGGGCACTTAAAAATCAGCATGCATTATCTTCCCATAATCACTTATCTAGTAACAGGGTCATGGTAAACCTGGAACCTGTCCCTAGAAGAACAGGTCACGCGTGCACACACACACACACACACACACACACACGCTACAGGAGACTGAGAGACAGTAGTTTACCCGATAGCCTGTTTCTGGGCTGTGGGGGGAAAAACCGCCACACATCAAAGCCTCGCGGTAGCAATACCAGCCAGTGAGCCACTGTACCATCCTCCCATCTCCCATACAGTACAGATTCGCCGACAGTCTGGCGTCCATCCCAGGAATCAGAGGGTACAAGGCAGGGAAGACCCTGGACGCGATGCCGGTCCATCCTAGGGTGCGTGGACACTTGATCACACATCATGGGCAATATGCGAACTACACACATACACAAAGCAGGAGTGACAAGACAGCAGAACCCACTACGCCGCCCTCGTATATCATCATGCAACAAAATCGACTTTGCTGCACATTAGATAGAGAGCTTATCAGTGATGTTATACGTACTGCAAAGTCAAGTCTTCCTTTGGTTACTGTACAGCAAGGCTCTACACATTTACATCTCCACAGGAGGCAAGGGCTGAGTCACATGATTCGCCAGAGGAGCCTAAAAAAATCGGTACCTTTCAGACATTATTTGGTTTGAGCGAGACTGGATATTAAAGGAAGTGGATGAAATGAAGTCAGAGAGAGAAGGCCATTCGGTCCTGAGCTTTTCTCATCAGACTCTATGTTTACAGTGAAAGGACGGGGAAAAATGAAGCAGAGGAACTCAGAGAAACGAGTCGAGAGAAGCTCAGCTCAACTCACGCCATGGGACCGGTGCTTCTGCTAATTTGGGCCCGACAGCAGATTAAGAAATCAGATGTTGCTGCAATGCAGGATCACCGAAGGGACGTGGCGCGACGACACTGGGAACGGGACTCGCAAGGTTCCGGCTGATTCCCACTCGCGTCAAGCGGCACGCTGCCCTGGACTGATGTTGCTCTGGCAGGAGATCGGTGGCTTCAGGCACCAGCAGTCCCTGCCTCCCGGGTACCGCCTTTTGAAGCCCCCCCGGCTACTTCTGGGCCCCGGTGTCAGTGGAGGGGAGTAAGGCAATGAGCTGCTTGTTGAGTGGAAAGGACACGTCGGGGACTCAGCACAGAGACCCAATGGCATAGCACCCCCCCATCCAGTTTTGGTTCAAATGGGGGTCCGGGCTCGGATCAACTGTTCTACTGGAGGGGCAACGGATAGATAAGAAAAGCTTGCGTTTCCACCAAACAAATTACGAGTTATGGAAACAAAATCCCCTGCCCCCCAGCCCCCCCCCAGCCCCCCCCCCCCCCCCCCCCGCTGTGCAGTTACCATGGTAAACTGTGGAGTATCTCCCACATAGCTCCTGTGGGGATCCCGTTGGCAGTGTGCTGTCTTTTCAGCTATGTGCTGCCAAACGCCACTTGGTGCAAACTAGTTGATATTCCGGGTTTTTCATCCAGGTTCCTGTCCTGAGATGCTTGCCGTTCCCACCTGTAATTGGTAGTCATTTTCTTTTGTACTTTATATCAAATTAGTGGTGTACTTTTGGGAAATAAATCAACTACATTGGTCACCTGGGTTTTTGCCATGCCCTACTGTTAATTGTGGAATGTCAATATTTTTTATTAAAATGGACCTAAAAACCAAAGCTTTTCGTTCTCTGACTTTCTCTCACTTTCCTTGGTGTTTCTCTGTCGTAGGTCTTGGTAGATCAGTGCTGAAAGAAGAGCTCTGGTGAATATGGAGTATTTAGTTGGTAAACTAGTAGTGAAATTTTTACTTTTTGGTAACATCTGTGTAAATTTATACATTCACATTAGAGATGCTCAGAAAGCTGGGTCACCACAAAATATTTAGGGAAAGGATGTTTGCTAATAGATGTTCATGTTTGTATTTCACCACTAGAGGGCAGAATTGCTGTATCAGCAGACAGTCTCATACCACCCACATGAGTCTGAGGTCAGGTCTGTTTTCACGTTGTTGACTACTTCTGCATGTGTACGCTTCCTCTGTGTGTCAGGGACAAATTCTTTAATGTGCGGCTGAGTGACCTGTTAGAGAGTTGGAGTCCTGCATTCTCCGCCTTACATCCTATGCTTCTCTGGCATTTGCTCTGGATTACGGTCACCTCTGTTTATTTAATCATATTATTCAGTGCGTAGATTTATTGTTCTCCAAAAAACGGTGTATAATGTTTTTTAATTGAACCAAAGAGATTCTATGAGCCTGTTATTCATGTGTAAATGCCATTTATCTTTAACAGCGATGAAATATGCTCTATGATTGTCTGGCCTCGCTAATGCTTAGTAGAGTGGTAATGGAGTACCTTCTACTGCCCTCTATTGGAGCTGTCTAGTGTTGTGATTGGATCACACTAAGAGATTGCTGGAGCCTTCATGTGTGACGGACAAGCGCACCCTAATACCACGTCCCTGTTTTTATAAGAAAAGCTTTTGGTTCTCTGTGAGCTATTTGAATTTCAGTCACCTTCTGTAAGGAACACAGTTATTCATTCTCATTGCATTCATGTTGTAGTTTGAGTGCTACTGTGGGTGAGGTCTCTGAGGCTGCAGCCTTAATTCCTCCGTCCAGGTTCCAGGTGATGACGGGAGCACCTGCGCGTTGGACACGTGGAGATGAAAGCTTCATTCCTGGAGGGGTTTCTGTTGATGTGCTCCAGAGAAAGACGGACAGTCGAAACTTGGGAGGATTGAGCTGTAATGGTCAGGATGTGTGATGGAACGGGCAATGATGAAAACAAATACTACAGATGGCCTGCCAGCACGGGAGGGTCATCCCTGGTGTAAAATATCTTCTGCGAATGAGCTCCTTGTCTTTAAACCACACATCCACACTTCCACGTTGTGTTGGCTGGGGGTCGCGGGGAGTTAAAGGCAACAGCTGGACAAAATGAGACAAAATAATACCGTGTGCGACTCTCAGTAATGGAGAGCTCTGAGGCCATTTACATGTAGATGACAGTTTTAGCCTGGATCTTCCACCCACTCTGCTGTCTCTGTTCATGGTTACCATGGCTACGCTTGTGCCACTTATTTCTGTACGTTCAGTGGAGGCTATTTGTCATTTGCAGCTGTTCTGTTAAGGCAGATGAATTTGCATGTAGATGACATACCACTGGCCTTTTGTTGTTGTTTTCTGTTGGTTGCCTTTACCCCCGGCCCTCTGGATTTGGGCAGCCGGACCCCCTGGGTTAGGAGGTTCTTTCCCATCGTTGCTGTTGCTATGGCAAAGTCTGATGGGAAGACAGCAGATGGCGCCAGTGAGCAAATGACGCTTCTTGTCCCTGACAACCAGGGACTTTGGCTGTCTGTATTTGGCGTTTATGAACATGTTCTGCTGGCTCCGTACCAGATGACTGCTCAGTTTGGCTTCTCTCATTTTCCTTCAGTGTGCAGTTGTGCTGTCAAAGATATATTTTTTTATTTTGTTCATGTCCAAGGTCTTGGACAGTAAGTTCTGTCAGATCCTTCTGTGGTGCACTGCCGATGGACAGGTTCACTCGTATCAATTTCTCCTTTGAAATCCAGTTGGCTAGGTGGGTCACATGTTCTAATCGCTCCCAATGAGTGAGACAGATGGCAAAGCCACCTGCATTCCGGTGTTTTCCATCACAGAGCCCTCGCTCCTCTGCTTGACCCCCTCCTCCTCTCCATGTCTCCTGTCTGTGCTTTTCAAGTGCTAATCGAGAGGGAGGCCTGACGTGAGGTGGGAAGGTCCTTCTGGAAACATCCACCCCACAGTAGCTCTGCTGCCCTCTGCCTTTCACCTGCATTGCTTCTCCCTTCTTATCTTTCTGTTCTCCTTTTCGCGCTGCTGCTGTTTCCAAAACGCTGTACTCTCTATCTTTGTGGCCTGTGTTATCTGCGAGCAGAAGAGAAGTTTTGGTTGTGGTGATAGCCACCTCACCTCCAGTGCTCTTGCTTAATTTCTGCCTGTGGGGAAAGTGAAGCCTGTTTCCTGGGGTCATTTTCAACCATTTGTTTTACTTAGCTAGGCTTTCTTTTGAACTTTTAAAGCAATTTGTTTTCTTCCTTCTCCTCTGTGCTTGTTAAAGAAGCAAAACTGCCTCATTTGCTGTGCCTGATATGTCTTACTAGCTTTGAGACAGTTTTCTTTTAATTTCGCCTTTTCTGAGTTTAGTGCAGGGTATGCCCACTAGGTGGCGCTGTATGTCTGAGCTACCCTGCAAAAGCAACAAAGCTGAATGTGAGGATTCAGTGAGAGGCAGGCAGGTTGAGATGTTTCTCTGCCAGCCGATGCTTTTTACCATTCCCCCCCATCCTGTCACGTCGCCCAGTGAGCTGACGTGAATATTTATGAGCCGGCAAAAGGTCAACCTTTTTATTGGTGTTTATCCACCAAACAGGCTGCCTGGCCGTCAGCTGAGAGCTGTGCTGCATCACAGGCCCTAGGTCGTCTCTGTGACACCTCAAGCCCATAGAGCCTCCGTAACTGCCCAGCCTCAAATGAGGAAGATGGTGTTTCCACAGAATCCTTGCTGATGCTCGGAATGGGTGAGAGCGAGGCAGAGAGGTTTGTGGGGAGTCATAAAAAATGAGGGGCGCCCCCCCCCCCCCCCCCCCAACCACCATCGTGCTTGGCAGGACCGGCGCATGTGACTACAGAGCATACTGCGTGAGTGTGCTTCTGGCAGGCGTCGGGGGATGGTGTACAGGACGCCACCTCTTTCTGGTGCCCACGGTGTGGAGTGTAACGACCGTTCCTGGCACTCAAGTTTCGATTAGCTGTTTCAGCAGCCAACAAAGTGTGAGTCTCACCATTATTAGCTTATTAGGAAGGGATAACGAATCACGGCAAGATGCATTTACTATATGAATGAATTAAAAAATGAAATTAGCATCGATCTGCTTCCAGCAGCTCTCCATGAGACGTGAGTGTCACTGGGATGGGGGGGGAGGGCTCGTGCGTGAGAGCGTGAGAGAGACTCGACGGAGGTTCCGCCATAATTTCCCAAGTGAGTCTGAGGGAATGGATAATTGGAGATCCCAGAAAGCACATGACCGAGGATCGATGGCCATAACGAAGCCCTCTGTCTGCGTGGGCACGCTCAGCTTCACCGCTCCTGACACTGCCCTTGGTCGCTATTCCCTCCACGCCACACAGAAGTCAGGACGTCACACGGGGAATAAAATTTCGTCCCCTTGCAAGCCGACAGGCGCTGATGTCATGCGCAGAGCGACACAAACTCGGCTGTACTTGAACGTGTCGCGTGCAAGCGGTAAAGCGATCATTGAGGGTCAATTTTCATCTTGATTCCTGGGAACATGTTTGTGGACAGAGTACAGCTCTTCCCAAGTGGACTTCTGCGTCTCCCTTGTGGAACTTGAGCAGATGTTCAGTACACCCAGAAATCAGCATTGTTCCCCACACTCTATGAGTAGCACTGTTGCCTCACACCTCTATGGTTGGTGGCTCCAGTCTTGCCGCAGGGGGTCTAGGATAGTCTTGATGCCCCATATGACCTTGTCCAGGATGGGTGGTGCAAAGGTGAATGGATGGTAGCTGCCATCCACACTTCTACCTGGTAGAACCTTTTTGAAAGTTTCCTCATTGTGGAACCGTGTTTCAGGGTGACAGTGACAGACTTCATAAGTATCACTTGGTATTCTCCTGCTTGGTTGTCTCTTCATTTTGCTTTCCGGATGAATTTTTATCTTCAATTAAGTGCATCCAGTTTACTGATCTTAACATACTTTTACCAGGGGTAATGAGTGTGTGTTTGTTTGTGTGTGTGTGTGTGTGGGAGGCGGGGGGTACGAATTACCCCCTCAACCAGCTCTCAGCCATTATAACTCCTCCTTTTAGAGACGTATACCAATGTAACGGCAGTGAGGTGCCCTGAAGCGAATGCACAGGTGTCAGAGGTATCACCTCTGTCTCCCCGCCGGGAAGCGAGATGGACCAGAGAACTGCTGATTGGGCTGGACGGCTGATGGTCCTGTCAGGCGGCAGGCAGAAGGTGGAGCACACGGCACCAACGTAGATGACGCTCTGCTCCGTTTCCGGTCTCCGTTTCATTCGCCTACATGCCGACAGGATGTCCTGTGACTGAGCTGCTTGTCATGTCACAGGACCCAGAGTCCAGATGAAGAGTTTTATTCCAGATCTGGGCATACTGTGGTGTTGCCGCTGTTTGTTTTGCATTTCTAAGAAAGACATCCTTCGGTTTTCTTCCTACCGCACGGTACTGGCACCATTTTCTTTGTCCTAAGTCTGTCTGCCAGTTAGATTCATGTTTTGTTCCTGAAGACTTGTGTAAATGGACAAATGCTTGCTGTATGTGTTTTTTGCATTGTGTAACTATAGAGAATACACCAGTTTGTATTCACTTTATTAGTTCTTACCTTGCATTGCATTATCTTCTGATACTTGATGACAGACTCTGAATTTCCTTTGTTCTGCATAGATTATTATCTGGCTGTTAGTACTGGTTAGATGGGTCATCTGCAAAGAATGAAAGTTGGGTGGGTGGGTTGGTGGGTGGGGGTCACAATGACGTTGCCCTATGGTGGATATTTTACAGTAGTGCTGGGTGGCTGGGCGATGGTGGTTACTGACTGACTGTGACAGCATTGGAGTACGATGTAGTATGTTCTGGTGTTTGGGAGTGCAGTGGATCACCTCTGGAGCAGGGCAAGAAGAACACAACGCGATTGTTTCTCCTCTAAAACAACAGCCCACTTCTGCAATTTACAAATGCAACCTGCAAACGCAGATTTACAATTACGAAAAAAGTGACAAACCAGGTAATGTGAAAACACTACATTGTATGTGAAGCACGTTTGCCTGCTGAGACAAACATTAATGAATATTTAATATCTGCTTACAGCCTTGTTTGTAACGTGGGCAAAACTGAAGTTGTCTGGCTTTGCTCTGTGGGCCTGGAGTCTCATACAGAGCAGCCTGAGAACGTAGCAGCATTGTCTACCAGCCGTAGAAGGTTCTGCAACCCGAGGGCAGCGACAGAGGACAATTAAGCCAGAGTCCAAGGTGCTTTTGTCAGGCTGAACATGTTTTTTTTGGCTTTCGTTTTTTAAATAACAACCACTGGGATTCCAATTAGAGACCTGAGATCGGCTAATTTTCTATCGATCACAAGGTCATTACAGTTAATGTCTAGTACAAGGTTGGCTGAAACCAGTTCTCGTTGGCTAGCAGTTACTGTGGAAACATTTTTGTTTTAGCTCTGCTCTTAATTGCCTTATGGAAGTCATAACTTCGATAAATGCACCCTGTAACTGGTGTTTCAATTGCAAATCAGTGGCTAACTGAGGTGTACTGCTGTAACCCGTGGTGCTGTGCTCCTCAAAGGCTAAGGGGTGTGTGTGGGGGGATGGTGATCATGTGGTTTAGCTGACCCCGTTTTGCTGAGGCTTGCTGAATCCTCACCTGCTAAAGCAACAGACCGGGCAGCCTTGCCCATGGAGCTGAAGGCTATAGTAAAGCAATTTACATGATCCCCCTCATCTCCACCGAGCTTCAGTTCTGCTCAAAATCAGCAGGCAAACACATTTTTTGCGAGGAAGTCATCCTTGCTATCACTGCCTTAATCATAACGTCAGTGTCAGGGCTATTTGAGTCCACTGTCATGCCACATGGACCGAAGGTTTGGAGTGCCGTTGTATTTCCTTGTTTGGGATTTGTTAGACGTATGTTTTATAAGGGCTTTGCCACAGCTGTTGAATATCCTCCATCAACAAATGCTTTGCAGTGCTAATATTTTGTAGCTTCTTCCTCCTTTGAGGTAAATATTGCACCAACATTTGGAGAAAAGCCATATTTGAACCTAGATATTCCTCTATCTGCCGCTATGTATACTATCATAGACAACAAAAGGAAACCTTTCTCCTTCAAATAACTATAAAATGTATTTATAGATAAATGCTAAACGCATTGAAAAGATTATTTCCCTCGCTTTGGAATAGAACTTCTCCATGCCTTTCCTGTTGTGAGATGCTAGCATTGTGTGGAAATAGGCTGGTCATCCCTCTCAGGCTGAGCTAACATTAAGAGCAGAATTTCAAAACAAAGCAAGAATCTAAAAAAATATGCCACCATCCCAAAGCGGAATCCTTTCCCTACCCTTAGGACCCAGTCTGATCAAGAGAAGATATAGCGGGCCGAAAGGTAGATTTGACCGTTTCAGGTCAATATCATTTCTAGCAGACCATGACGTGGCTGTATCCTCTTGAAAAGGTTTCCTGGTTTTGTGGGCGAGAGACGCGGAACATCCACACTTCTGTGTCCGTGGAGATGAAAGGCCGTTCGGACTTATGAATGACAGATGCTATTGGCAGGGCCTCACTGTCGCCTTCACAAAAGGTGGCCGCTTCACCCAAGTTGGAAGGAAACAGAACTGGACACAGTAGAGTTGCTGTCTAGTGGAGGCGAGCCGGAATAGTTGGGTCCCTATGGCACAATGGCTGTCTAATGCAAATTAAAATGGTACCTCTTTGTTTAATGAAAGCTATCTGGCTATTTGTTGAGGCCTATATGAGTGATTTAGACCTGAGGTCTTTCAGATGGTGAAGCTGCTGTGTGCCCATCCTCCTCCCCGGGCCAACTGCTGGTCTCCCTATGACAGCGGTCTAACAATTGCTCAGATGCGGTTTCCACTACTTTCCCGACATGCTAATCTCCTTTGCTCATCTGCATTCTGAGCAGTGTGCCTCCTGCTCCAGGAATATTTATTTTCACGGGATGCTGATCTCGATCTCGGGAACCCCCCGTCGCAGCACCTATGGCTCTCGGATAAGATTTGTATCGGTAAAAAGCAACAGCGGCGAGCTAGAGTCGCCTATCTGTCGTGATTTGTCTTCTCGGCGGTGCAAAAGCTGGCCTTTTTGCTTGAACAATGGCTCCGCACCCTCATTTTAATGCATTATTCGAGACCATCTGGGCAGAAGCGGCAGGACACGAGGGAGCCAGAACAAAATAATCTAATTTTAGGTGCAAGAGATGGAAAGTACACTTCACCTTCACACCTAACAATGGGCAGAAACACCTAATAATGCCACAAAATATGCTGAGAACTTGGTAAACGTGCAATTTCAAAAAACAAATTGGCGAAGGTACTGTAGGTAAGACAATCTGAAATGGGTGCACGTACCATATCCCAGGTCTGCGTTATCTCTCTCAGCTTAAGCCATCTTTTTCTGGAAGACTCCCTAAAGCCAAAATGCATTTCTTTTCACCCCTGAAGAATGGACAGACTTGGGGGGGATAAAGCAAGACGTGGAAACCAGCTTTTTAACCACGGCAGGAACCGCAGCTTCCAGGATCGGCTTGAAAATGGCATCGTGAAGCAAATGGGTAAAAGAGAAGGACACTTCAGGGTCACTGAGGACTGTGGGAATACACCGGGGGTCTTCAGATATACCCGTCCCCTTGTTCAAGGTCATGGGTATTTTTTTTTTTCTGCAGCTGCATTGATTTAAGGTTTTTTTTGAAAAAAGGACGTTTTTAAGCAATTGCCCCTCACTTTAAGGCATGAAGGTTTTTTCATAAATGCAGTGTGCTGTGGTTCTAGAACCTTGCAGGCCAGTGTAATGACATCAGGACCTGGTACTAAACTGTAACACAACGTTACAGGACCTATAAATATCCTAAGAATGTGTTTAAACAGCAACTATACCTGCCCATTTTAATGTGTGTTACTGGTTCATATGTGTTATATATTATATACAATGGAAATGTCAGAAAGTTCCAGGACCCATATCATTGTCACATTCTATTATTGACAGAAAGAAAACACCATGTGTCCCTGTAATTTACACACATGTATGCAATGTGACATCTGTTTGCCCTTTTCCATCAGGCACAGGAAAGGTCAGACTGTAACAGCTAATTTAGTGGGGTCCCGAGGACCCTTTTGCCATCTGAACCAAATAAAATGAGTTGATATTAGGCACCTCGTCACACATTGCACTCTTAATTCTGGTCAAAATGTGCATCCAACTCTCTTACTGAATGTTAGGAGGAAGCCAAACAATTAGTAAGAGACAGGCATGAGAAAGACGGCTATGCAGGATACATTTATTTATGTCGCCAGTGAATGTAGGACAGGGGATGAGTAAATCTAGCTCTCCAGCATGACTTAGCTTGATAGGCTGCTGATTTTGGCTTTTAATTTTTAATGGGTTTCCTGCTGAGATGATTTCAATGTTCCCACAATCCTGTGTTGTACAAGTAATTGGGAAGTGGATTAAAGCTTTAATGTTGGAGTAGTAACTTTAATAAAATGGTTAACAGGTGACTTAGTTTAAAAAAAAAAAAATTGCCTTTCCTCCCTAAAGAGCTACAGTTTGCCACATTGACCAAATACTGTTCATCACCCCCTTGAAACTGCAGGATGTTTTAAGTATGAGTTGTCCATTCTTGTGTTATTGAGAATCCATTTACAAGGAAAAATGACTTTTCTGCAATATCTCCTGGAGGAGGAACCTCATTGATAACTGGTTTCACGTAGTAGTCGGTGCTGAAGAGGGAAAAAAGCAGCTTTGAAATAACAATGACATGCATCATAATGAAAAAGCAGTTTTTAAAATTAAGAACAAGTATTGTGTGACTCTCCCTGTAGTGTTTGATCAGCAGTAAGGATTTCACAGTCAGAGGGTACAATAAGGGAATTACTGCAATTCTTAGGGAATTGTGAAATGTCCAAGTGTAAGGTTAATAGAGAAACTATTACCTGCATGTAACTCGTCATTAAAGCGCTTATCTGACAAAAACAATGAGGATAACTCATTCAAAAAGTAAACTAAAAAAAGCCTGCCTGAGTCTCCTGGGCAAATCATTTTATATGTGTCTGTCAGTCGACGGGTCAGATGGTCATGGGTCTCCTACAATCGGTGCAAAACTGACACCAGAGAAATTGGATCTGCCACAGATCTGCTCCTCCGTCTTTGTTAAAAATAAAAAGTGAATGTTGGTGCACATGTTTCTGTAAAGGCCTTTGGAATTAGGAGAATCTTCCACCCTTCTAAAGTAACTTTATTTCAACCCTCTTATTTGATGTAAATAAGGTCATCGTAACCTAAACACAGATTCAAGAAAGCATTTAGCATGTTGATTTGTTGTTAATGTGAGACTGAAGGGACATGAAAAATGTTGCAAAAAAAAAAGTTGTGACACCATTCCCTGTTCCCCCCCATAGAAGGACGTGAAATCCAAAACCAATTTATTCCTCATATCTCTGAGGCTGTGATGTGAAATGGCAATGGTCCTCTCAAGAGCTCAAACAATGGAGAATTGGGCATAATCAAATAATGATTATATGGTCATTCATATTACATCTGGGGAGTATTAGGATGTGATACGTATTGGTAGTCCTACGGCGTTTACTCAAGGTTTAAACTGCTAAGGTCTCGAAAACCCTTTTAAAAATATATTTATGGAAAATCCAATCCCCCACATGACCTGAATAGCAAATCCTACAAGTCTATATGGTGTCTACATATTCAGAGAGCCCAGCTGTTCAAGGGCGGATTTTCTGTATTGTAATCCTGAGTGAAGTCTTCGAACACTGAGTTCGGCTAAAACGCGGGAGGAGAATAACTTGTCAAATTTTTCTCAGAGGTATCAGGCGTCCTTGTTCTCGTAAGCGGCTTTGTGCCTGTGTTATCACTGCAGTCTGGGTGCTGGACCATATGGATCAGGTCCCTGTGGATCTGCCTGCCTGTTAACATCATGCAGGAAAGTGACCTGTAAGAAGACAACAAAAAAATGCATTCCATTCCCGAGGAAGGAAGCAAAGCTATGAAAATGACAGAATCTCCTCTTTGATTAACAAGAATAAATATTACCTGCTCTCACAATGGACACGTAAAAAATTAACCTCACGCAGTGTTAAAACATGCTGTGTTTACAGACGTACAGACAAAAAAACAAGTATTTCTCAGCATCCCTGTCACATTACATCTTTCCCTAAATCCCCAGCAAGCAGGGAACGTTACACGTACGTTACAGGAACGTTAAGAACGTAATGAGAACGTTATTGGACGTTGTGGGGACGTTCCTTGTTTGCTGGGATTATAACGAGTTACGATATAGTATAAATTCTGTTTTATTTTTAGGTTTACCCAAAACCCAACCACAATGGGGCGAGGAGTTTACACTCGTGAGATCAGGCGGGATTTCTAAATCAGACGGCCGGTTCGTCGTTTTAATTCCTCTCCCTCGCCAACGTACACGTCTCCTGAAAATTAAGTAGATTACCAGTAAAACAGTGGCACTGGATTGATGGGGATGAATATTGCAGACCTTTCAGTAGACTGTATTTCCTGGTAACTGATGCCCGTTTCTCTGGGCTGTGCGTCACATTAAAAAAGCTCCTTGAGCTCGATAGTAACCACGTTACTCACTTTGCGTATTGATTTATGGCCGTAGAACTGTAGAGAGGCAGCCTTACAGTTTATAGCCCTTTCTAATGTTTGTACTCTTTCTTTCAGGGGCTTGTCTACCGATGAATAATTCCCAGTTTATTATGTTCCGCTCCTGCACCTACTCAGTACCGAGATTTACAGTAATGATCCATTTGTATGAAACTGTGCTCACACGGAGCTGTCCCGCCCTCTCTACGTGTGTACTTTTATTTTTCTTACTTCTTTCTTATTGTTTTATTATTGATATTTATTTTTTTAAAAATAAATGTTAATTGGTCGGGTGTTCAATCAGTAGCTGGCTCAACGGATCCCAAGTTATTAAATCACTTCAGGAGCTCCGTTGAAGTGTACGTCTGTATCGGTCTTTGTAACTAAGGGTCCAACTGCTCGACCCCTATTGGACGGTAGGTACTTGTACCGGCTTCTTTCCTGAAATAAGGAGCACCTTGACACGAAGCCCTGGCTCATAACGAGACGGTGAAAAGTGACAGCTATACGCTCTTTACGAGGCGCGCCATTTTATGGACGCTCCCTTAACAGTCTGGCGCCTTTTCTTTAACCGTCATAAAGCGTCCTCAGAGTAACTGCTCTTCTTAAGCACTCAGCATAATAGAGATTGCGAGTGGGAAATTTTGTTTATTTCGGGGGTACATTTTTTTCTTTTTATCTAATTTGCGACACGAACATTTCAGAGCCACTTACCATTTTCCGTAAGCAGCTGTTTCGTTGTTCCAGTCTGTATTTTTCTGGTATGTGTATTTTATCTTGTTATTCAGATTCACAGAAAGTCAAGTGTTTTTTTTCCTGACAAAATGTGATGACGCATTCAGTTTTTTGTTTTTTTTTTGTTTTTTTTATGTCCGCCATTAGTGAGCTATTCAGATGAACCTGGCATGACACCTGGTTTACTCACTGTTATCGTTAAGTATATCCTATATCCCCAGCACACTCATTTTTTGAGGCTTACATTGTTGTATTTAATGAATTTTGGACTTCTGTTGGATTTTGTCGCTGTACTTGAGCTTAATAAATGGTTTTTAGGCCCAGTTGAAGAATGCTGGGTAGATATTTTTGGAGTACAGTTTTATGACAGCGACACATGCCTCCCTCAGGCAACAGTCTGCTTCCCAAGAGCATATGGCAGTTGTGTAATCCCAGAAAAGGTACCGTAGTTTGGATTGTTGTGTCTGACCTGTGTTATCGCTCTCAGCCTGCCCTATACACACACTGCACACACCAAAAAAAGATCAGAGCTTTCAGTTACATATTCAGACCAATATCTCAGTAAGCTTCTGTGAAAGACCTGGTCTATGATAGAGATATAGATAGATGTTTTCTGTTAAACAGGCAGAGGTTTATTTATATATTTCCTGGGCTTATCATGTATCTGACTGCTCCCACCTCTTTGGGGCATGTGAGACTTTTAAGGTCAAGCGGTGCGGTCTTTTGAAGGTGGCTGACACTCGGACAAGCCTGCCCTTCAATCATACCTGTGGACGAGTTTCCCACATGTTGAAGATCGACTCGACTGCAGGTTGAATTGCCCTACAATGCTGACTGGGCTTCTGTGAGCCCAGAAACTGATCTGTATTTCCCCTCTTTCCTCTTTTCCCTGTAACACTCTTTCTTTCTCCATTTCTTCTTTGCCGTTCCTTGCTGCTGTCTCCGTCCTGTTCATCTCTGCATGACACTGTTGTCAGATTGGATTATCTGGAGCTCATTGCATCTTTCTCCGTGATACAGTGGCTTCATCTGGTTTCTCCCCAGTTTTCCCCAAGTTATCTCCCTCCTGCTTTCTCTGTTAATAACTGTCATTGACTTGTAATTTCAAGTAGCTATGAACTAAATTAATACAGTCCTTTCTTTTTATAGTTTATCTTTTCTGCATTATTCAGTATTTCTTCTCAGGTCCCCTCTGTATTGAGAGAGGCTGCAGAGATTTACACTATGCGAGTTTCTTTGTTTGAATCTGGGAATGACGTTTAATCATTAATGCCCGTCAGAGAGGGGCAGAGGCAGAGAAGGGCCTAGGGATGTGACAGCTCCTCAGGTGCTGTTCAAACATCGAGTAAGTACTGTTGTTAATGTCAGTCCAAGTAGGGAAATCGCAGTGAAGTGGTTTCTCCCAGAATCCTCTTTGCTCTCTGATTCTGGGCTGATAGCCTAGGGAATCCTCAGAAGGAATCAGGTGAGCCACAGAACCAACTGAATAAGAAATTTTAGCTTATTAAACCCATTTCTTGCCCTTTAGGGTCTGAAATGCAGGAATGTATCGTTTGACTTAACCAATCAGATGTCTTATTTGACGTGGATGCAGTTTTACCTTGCAGATGCAGATTCCATATCCTGTTACGCAGGTAGGAGTGTGGAATTAAATTGGTTGTAATTAGACTGGAGGCTAAAGAATTGTAGGATGCTGTTTGGCAGTCCCATTAGAACATGACGACAAAGGAGATAAAGTCCGGTGATTTTTATGAAGAGAACATTATGGACCCATGTGCCATTAAGGATGTTGCTCAGCAGTGAGAAATTGCTGTAACAGACAAGACCTTTTCTTTTTCCCTCGCTGATCGAATGCGATCCAGCTCTCTGGAACACCATTGTTCCAGGATACTAGATGCCTGCTCGGTTTCCTTGCAGACCAAATGTGGGGGCTGTCTCCACCTGATTGAAACGTCAGCAGAGCCACCTGCGCCAGCAGGTTGGAGGTACCCTCTTAATGAGATGTTTTGAGCTGAAGCGCCATCTGTCTGCTTGCCGCCTCTGACACCCCCTTTGGGAGGAGAGAGGGGACCCATGCAGAGAAAGAGCGATGCTTGTGTAGGTGATATCTGTGGGTGCTTGTTCTTGACGTGAGGTACTGCCTTCTGCTAAAACACAGAAACCTAAGAGAGCATTCTAATGACAGCACGTCTTATACCAAGACATTACTAATCAAGTCTGGATTGTGTCTTTCATTGTGTCACTTTGAGTGTTCATTCCACCAAGTCATGGAAAGGTGCTAATCAGACTTGACCATTCTTTTGAAAAAGTGTCTTGTAATAAGAAAAAAAATCTTTATTTCACTTGTTTTTTGTCCGAGATCAGTACATGGAACTATATGGTAATTCAGCCTTTGTGAAATGCCCTGAATACTAGGCCGTGTTCCTCCGTAATGGACTGAGTGTTATTGCTATGGCTCTGACGTGGCATGCTGCTACCTGTGAGAACTGTCTGCAAAAACTGATTGGTTGACTGCCGCTGTATGGGTTGGACCTGTCTACATTGAGCCAGTTGGAAGGTTGGGGACATGCCACCAGCATGGCCATTGGCTTTAGCTGACCTGGTGGAGTCACAAAATGACATGTGCCTGAAAGAATGAACAGCTGACAAGTCAGCATCAGCCCAGAGTTGCGTCTTCATCCCTGTCCTTTTGTCGTGCTTGTCTGATATTTTATTATACAGTCATCCCTGAAAACAAATGACGTGGCCTTTTTGAAGCCCTGTCAGGATCTGGTATATTTCAGATGGCACTACAGAGTCTGTGTTCTTATTCCTTTGTCCTAACAATGTCAGCACTCAGAGAGCTTGTAAGATGGTAGCCGGCATGTTTTGGTAAGAGCACCTTGCGACTGAGGAAATGGCTTCTGTGCATGAGTTGGCTGTAAGTAGCCAGTGCTCTGCCTGCCCATTATCTTGAGCCATTTTTCCTCTCCCACGTGTGAACCAGCCTTCAAGAGCTGGCGAAACCCTTTGTGCTCCCCCCCCATGGGCTGAGAAAATATCCCTACATCTTTTCACATTCATCTGCTTGAATAGAGGTGCGGGCTGCTGATGTTGCGATGGCACAGGCTCACGAAGAAGAGCTTTTTGGAGCTACGCTGCCAAATTCCTCAAGAAGCACCGCCTCCTTGGACAGGCGGCCTTCCACAGCCCATCCAGGTCTTATCCTAAGCAACAACTGCAAATGAAGGTAAACTTGAACAAATTAAGCTAAATTTGAGACCCCTCCCCCCAGCCAGCACTGCTCTTGGGGAAAACCTTAGAAGCACACCGGCAATTAGAGAAAAGACCCGTGATGCATTTCGACGAACAACTTCTCTCTAATCAGCGTCCCATACTGGCAGAAAAAAGACAAGAAGTGATTGGGAGGTCTTGGGTTGCGAGACCTTGATTGTAATTGCTTTATAAGTGGAGCCAGCCTGGCTGAATATTGGCAGCTAATCCACGGTTTGGGCAAACAGCCTGTTAGCACATTATTGCTTTTAAATTTAGCCTCAGAATTGTAAAACAAGGCCCCCCCCCCCCCCCCTTTTTAATTAAATTGCTGACTCCCATACAAGGTGAGCGGTTTGATCCCCGCTAACTGCGGCTATGGTTGTAGGAGGCTCAAATGAAATATTGATGCCTCCATCTGAAATGGGGTTGTGTGTGAAAAAGGCTAGCAAGCAAAAAGCGCCATTTTATTCACTTCTGTAGTGGGGTATTTTCACATTTTGGCCTGTTGCTCTTTAACCTCTTCCTGTGTAGCTACGTGGAAATTACTCCATGTGATGCGTTGACCTCTCCGGTGGCAGACCAGAATCCACTCAGGGTTCCTCGCTCTCATCTCCCATCGAGTTGAGAAGCCTTCACCCATTCCTGTGCAGCAACATTCAGACGTCTACCTTTAGCTCTCTCGCTCTTCCTACCTGCTGCGGCCCTTTTCTGGTTCATACATGGTAATGATGTATTTATGAGCCCAAGGGTTGTAGAGAGGCAGCTCTGTTTATACCGCAGTCGTGCAGCATTTCGAGAGGCGGGGCACGGCCCGGAGCTTGGTTTTTATTGCACCCGGCCTCGTCTTTACAAGGAGCGTAGGGCCAAAAGATGAACCGTCGGGTCTCTCTGGGACGGCGGTTTTTTTCATCACTGTCGTGTGCATCACAGCAGTTTAGTGCCAGCCTCCTCTTCGTATTGATCCTTGTTGAATTATTTACCCACCCGGTGGACAAGTGAGAAAAAGCAACTGAAACAGCGGAGGCCCTGGTTAAGTTGCAATTAGCTCTCAATCGCTTCGCTGCAAACTCCTCGCTGCCCAACTAGGGCAGTGAAGCCTGCAGGAATGTTGATATGTGCTGGTCTGTCCTGCTACAGAGATGGAAAAAGGTTGGCTTTGGGCTGCTCTCACATGTTTGCTGACCCCTCTGGAAATGAGCAGACACTCATACAGTGTCATTTAAGCTCTCCGATTGGAGAGAGAGACCGACCCGTTATCACAAATGACCATTTGACCTTTAAAGGGTAATTGCCTTTTTAAAGGAAAGAAAACCTTAACAATTTAACGAAGGAAAGTGCGGGGTTTTATTGGCAGCTACAAAGCAGGCTGTGAAATCTATGTATGGAAAGCAATGGGATTTCGAAGCCTGGATTTTAGTGTTATGGTTTAAAAAAAAAATAGGAAGAAATGAAATTTTTATTTAGTCATCCCCCAAAGCTCTAGATTCTGGTGGATTGTACTATAAAAGCATTGAGTGTGATTAAGTCTTAATACCCACGTTAATGCAAACCGAGAGCCCGTTTGTCCCAAATCTCCACATTGTAGCTGATGCTCTCAGTAAAATTTTGCATTGTTGGGTTGGTGGCTGAGTTCCTCCTCATCATTTTATGATGGTCCTTCCTAGCATTGTGGGACAGACAGGCTGGACTGTGGCTGGGTCGAGTGGTAGGTTCCTGCCTGGCCTTGCCAGGGACGCTGTGCCAGTAATTATCGTGTAAGCGGAGCACAGTGTGCGTGCACAGCGTGGATGTCGGTGCTGCTCCCCCGGTGGTGATTCTGCATCATTACTGAATGTGACTGGGTAGGGACATTAGTGATGGAACATTAAACCTCCACATGCTGCCCTCAAATGATTAGTAAAATAAGTTATGATTCTTTTTTAATGATTTATGTTAGCTTCAAAGAGTTTGAGTGGAGGCAATGAAGTGGCAGTGGTGGTGGTGGGGGGGGGGGCAGTTGGGTGTGGGATGCAGACCCTGTCCAGCCCAGGTGTGTAGATCTCTACGAGGTGCCATGATCCATGCCAGGCCTGGGCATTCATGCAGGACACCCGGCACGTCTGTCTGCCTAGCGTGTTGTGGGGAGGCTCACCAGAGGGGCCTTGATTCTTGGCTCCTTCCCGAATATTGAACTTGTCTTTGGATGCTCGTGTGGCTTTTGTGGGGGTGGAGCGGGGATTCACACAGTCAAATTAAACACAACTCCGTCTGTCTCTCTTCCTGCAAGTGGACAGAAGACTACTGTGTGGTTTTGGCCATAGGCTAACGTGTAAATCCGGACTCGGCGTCGATTCAGACCTGCTGATTTATTGTTCCTTTACAGGTTTTATATACTCAGCTGTCTCATAGCTTTTTCCAGCGCAGTCAGACAGTGGGAGAGAGACTCTTCCAGGCAGCTAGAAAGCATTTGGGATTTTATTTATTTAGCCCAAGTTCTCTGTGTATTACAGCCGGCGTCGATGGAAACAGAGGCAGCAAATTGTGTTTTCTCAACACTGCTGTAAAAAGGAGAGTCCAGGTCCAGGCTATAATTTTCTTCCACGGCTAACTCACAACTTCTGACGGCCCATTGGTGCTAAATTAATTTCACTTCTGTTACAGAGGCCTTTGCTTGAAACGGCTCCGTATTGCCTGACTGATGGGTTTCAGCGAGGCCATCGCCTATGAAAGTGGAGGCGTTTCTCTGATTCTCCGCCCTCCATCCATTTTCATTAGCTCTGATAGGGAACATTTGGTCTCAGTTCTGAAGTGGGCAGTGGGGTTGAGTTGAGTTTTGTTCTACTCTCATCCTTGATAAATGGGCCCAGACACTGATGCCAGCCCCTCTTGCAGTTGTAGTCCGTCTGTGATAAGACGCTTCTTTGGCTTTTCCTGTTCTTGCCCCATGCTGACATCAAAACAACTGTATTTTGTTTTTGCTTCCTCTCTGCCTCTTCGGTGAAACCCAACTCCACTCTTACTAATGTTGCCAAAACCCTTTTTATGTAAGCTGTTAGTGTCATAAAGAGGCAGGGACTTAATTACTTTTAAACATAAAGCTCAAGTTTTGTATTCCTGTCAATTTGGCATCGTACTATAACCACCCTCAGGACCCTGGGCTGTCCCCAGAATGCCAGCTAAGAAGCCACGCCTAATATTTCTTTCACATGGTGAAAGAAGAAGTAACCTCAATCAATCGATCGATCAATCAATCGATCGATCAATCAATCAATCAATCAATCTTTATTTATATAGTGCTGTTTCAACCGCTGGGTTTACAAAGTGCTTTACAGGCATTTTAAAAAGTAAAGAAACAACAAAAAAGAAATTGAAAGTCAGAAATTAAAAAATAAGATCAAAAATCATGAAAGAATTTAAAAATTAAAAGTAAATATGGAAGAAAAAGTAAAATCAAATAAATGCATTAAATAAATGAAATAACTCGTCATAAGTCATTAAAGGCAATGGGGAGCAGATGTGCAGATGTGCTTCTTTTAAAAGTACTCAGAGCTGCAGTAGCTCTCAGCTTGGCTCTCAGAGTTACCTCACCCACAATAACGTATTTGGCAGGCTGATCCCATTCCAAAGACCTGAACTTGAGGGCTCTAGGTCCTCGTTTAATTGGCTCTGGGTAGATATATATTGGGTGGGATTTCTGCTACAGTGTGGACCCTTCTACCTGCTCCCGCCCCCTTGTCTTGTTATTAAATGCCGATTGAATTTGTTCATTACATGAGATGGATTTTTTTTTTTTTCTGTTTTGTTTGTTGAATGGATGAATATTAATCTTTTTTCCGTGCTTTTCTGGCAGCAAAAAGCCGTCCCTCCTCCGGAATAAATTACAAAAAGTAACAAGCCTATCGAATGGCATCATTAGCTTGATTAACCAGGCCCATATATCACAGTCAAAGGAGTACAGTGAGAAACGAAGATGAAAACTGAACATACTTGTACACAAACAGAGCTTAATTAAAACACACAAATGATTCTTAGATGATTTACTTTGATTTTTGATTGTCATTTTGGTTGATTCTGAGTTCTGTGCAAGGTTTCTGTGAAGAGAGAGAAGCTTTTGTGCCCGAGTCCATTTCATATTTGTTCTGTGTGGTTTAATAAAAGAATGAATGCCACATATTGTAAACCTGATACCAGAAGACCGTCTATTCTAGTGTACAATGACATCATCTACATTACAGCTTTTACTGTGCAGCGATTGGTCTCAGTCTGTGTTTCTTGCTGACTTTGGTGGATTTGAAACTTGACTTTTGATTTTGTTTGCAACTCTGGAACACCCATTCAAGGGTGGTTGGAAACCCTGTGTCTTGCACGTGTCCCCCAGCTCTGCCTCACCGGTTTCCCCCTGCCCCATCCGTGTCCCCCAGCCCTGTCCCTTCTGTGTCACCCAGCCCTGCCCAGTCCATGTCCTCCAGCCCTGCCCCTTCCGTGTCCCCTAGCCCTGCCCCTTCCATGTCCCCCATCCCTGCCCCTTACATGTCCCCCATCCCTGCCCAGTCCATGTCCCCCATCCCTGCCCCTTCCGTGTCCCTCAGCCCTGCCCCTTACGTGTCCCTCAGCCCTGCCCAGTCCGTGTCCTCCAGCCCTGCCTGGTGTGAGCTGAATCCCTAGTCAAATCCCTTTCAGAAGTGAAATAGAGCGAACAGGCCCAGCAAACTGCAGCTGACGATGTGTGACAGCTCCCCTCCCGTCCTGGTAGTCTCTCAGACACAGGCAGCCTGGCCTTTTCACTAAGTCCCCTGCAGAGTTTGGTCGGCAGATAATGTTGGGGGGGGCCACACAGTTCTGGTGTACCCCTGTCTTTTAACAGTACAGCATTGCTCTTTTCCTGAGCTTGTCAACGTGGCTTCACTTATCCAGGCACTCAGCATTCCTGGAGTGTGACGTGGATCTGCCATGGTCTTGTCTGCTCTGATACATTCAGGACGGCCTGCTTCACGATACTCCGGCTTCTCCTTGTACACTCAAGCTTATGACAGAACCTTCAGCCCCGTTTCCCACCAGTGGAAGACAATGGTGGTGGTGGTGGTGGGGTGTCGGGTGGAGGGCCAGCCAAATTGACCATGCCGATCTGACATTGACAAATCAGGGTAAACGCTTCGAAGGAGTTGAATCAACGTCACCCGATTACCTACAACGTTTAGTCACGTGCAGAGCTAACTAGTTCACCAAAGGCGTAGTTTTGACTTTTGCCACAATGGCAGGGGTCTACATTAAAAGATCACACTGTATTTGCTCCCTGATGTATCCGAAATGTGTAGCAAAAGCATGGGATACGACTAATTATCATGGCATTAATCTGCCTGATGTTAAAAACTAACAAAACTGGCATCTGTGTTTTCTCTGCAAGCTTCGCTCTGAAACATGGTACTGCAGTGCTTTCCCACTGACGCCAGGGGACAGTCAGCGCTCTGAGGATGAAGGATTGGCGTCCGCAGTCCGGCAAGAGAGAGGGAAAGAGAGAGACGGAGAGAGGGAGATCACCTGAGGTGAGACGATCCCGAGACACCCGGAAGACTCGGAGAAGATTACAGAAGCACATTTACCACTGCAGAGGCAAATCCGACAGCCTAAAAATAGCTTTGTGTTTTTGTTTTTTTTGGAGCAGATATTCCTCAGTGACTAATCCTGAGGGTCTAATGATGGCGATTAATCTAAAAATGCCTAATTAATAATAATGGTGGACTTAAATCCCCCAACAATTTGGTGCGGCTGCATGGATGTGTACGGCTCTGCATTTTGTTTGTGCGTAAATTTCCCACATCTGCCACGTGACTCAGCTAGGTTAAGGTCCCCCCTACCTCACACGACTCGACAGCCGCTGGGAGAAACGCATGAAATATTAACCATGCTGCCACATCGTGGCCCAAATCCCGGGGATTCATTTGACTGCTTAATTAACAGCCGATTGAACAGAACCATTAGCTCCTTCGCTTTTCACGCTCTCTCCTAATTAACGACATGCCCTCAGATGCCGTGGCCCGACCCTTCACCCTCCCTCCACCCGGCGAGGTTAATGGCTATGCCTGATTTCCCTTTGCCCTTTTCTTGATCCAAAAATGGGTCTCGCACCTCTGCTGTTGTCTTTGCCTGGCGTAATACGGTTCGGGCGACTGCCGCAGTGCATTCTGGGGCATCTGACTGGAGGAGTGAGTCGGGCCTGCATGATGAGTTCATTAGTGAATAAGCGGTGAATGGTGTGTGTATCACACCGTACCCGAGATCCGACATGAGCCCCCGGTCTATCGGCTTTGGTTAGTTACACCCGACTGTTTCTGCCCACGTAGCGGCTATGTGGCTGCTGTCCGGGCCTTGCATCTTCATTGTCCTTCCATCTGTCAGGATTTCACTGCAATGTGCGGCGAACAGCCCACTATTATAATGACGCTAGCACGCAAAGTGACATTTCTTCAAAGGAAATATCCTCACACACACACACACACGCACGCACGGGGTGAGCTTTTGTGGTCGTGAATAATGTCACCTTTAGCTGCCTCTCTGGTGAGTTTGAAAAAGCTGCTGTTTGCCCATCACATGCTGTTCCTCCTCTCTCTCTTTTTTGTTTTTTTTATTCGAGTGACGGCCTGAACTATCTTTGTCCGCTATCTGGTGCGGAACGACCAAGATCTGTCACCTCTTTGACGGATGCTTGCCGGGCTCTTAGCAGAATTGTGTTTTACACTTCATTATGGCACGCTATCGCTGTAAAATGTCACCTGTGAGTGGCATTAACTTGCTGTGGGTGGCATGGAGCAAATGGCGTGTCTCCATCTCTGATAAAGCTGTGTTTATCTCTCCCGGACACGTCTCGCCACTGCACCCACCCCCCCCCCCCCACCCCCCCCGCCGTACAGCCTCCTTTGGGTTAAGGGCTCCAGCGGTGCTTCCCCCTGGGCCCGCGCC
>JAACJT020000086.1:12951996-12970398 GCA_009936485.2 Gymnarchus niloticus | reverse complement strand
CCCCCCCCCCCCCCCCCCCCCCCGGCCCCTTTGTGCTTCTACGTGGGAGGGAGATCTCTTGTTTTTGAGGGTCACAATCCATGGGCCGTCAAAGCCCCCCCGGTCCTCCAATCTTTGTGTCGACCGGTTCAAACGTACAGATGTGGTGCTGCATGTTTCATGCCGCGCCTGACCTCCCTCTTATTGGATCCTTACAGCAAAGAAAATCGGCAACGACCAGAAGAGGCTGAGCAGTGGCCGGGAGGGTTCAACGCCGTATTGGAGACCTTGTTGGTGTCCACGGCTGTTACAGGTATTAAAGATGAATCAATTTCTCTTGGACCGAAGGCCAGTAACCATGGTGCTGCCTTCGCCAGCTAATCCACCTTTCATTATTCACCGTCAACGCACTACAGGGAATTAAAGGGCTGCAATCAGATTAGTGGCAAGCATACCATGCAGATCATTCAGATAACGGCGTCGTCGTCAGCCTGCACCTGCGTTCTGCTATGTCAACCCGCTCCATGAGCTGACCAATCTGGCCAGAGGGGGGCCAGCTGTGTGTGGTATGCCTCGGTAGGACCACGACTTGCCCCGGACGTGGGGAGCGCTCTCTCTGCATGCACCACAGAAGACCCACTGCACAGAACGGGTCCAGCCCATGCCGGCCGGCTAGATGGAAAGGCATCCTTTTCCAGAATTTTCCATTAAGCTCATACCCACGGGCGTCACGCTGTCACGGGCACACGCACGTCCTACCAGGGGACGTGTTGGAAATTATAACAGCTCTGCTGGAACGCTTGAGCAAGGAGCAGGGAAACAAAGAAACACACGTAATTCAGTATCTTTACGAGACTTCTTTGGGGCATCAATCCCGTAAAAACGCCGCCAGAGAAACTGAAAGCCTTTATCCGTCAGAAGGAAGCAGGGACGGCCCAGTGCATTCCGAATATAGAAGAAGTATTTTGAGCTTTTGTGCAAACTGGGCCAAATTGCCAGCCAAAAGCCGTGACCCCCACTCAGCCGCACTTGAGAACACTAAAACACCGAACGATATCTCTCAGGCGGTTGTTATGCTGTCTAGGCTGAACGACCCTCCAACTTTATCAATACGTGGGCGAGGCAGAGTACGGATCAAATTGATTACGGGGGACAAGTTGGCCTGGATGGCGATAAGCCACCAGAAGTGTTTAAAACTCCAGCTAAAGGCTACGGCATTATCTGGAGGGATGGGACACAATTGAATCTGATGGCTTCTGGCAGGAAATCACTGCCTATTGAAGCTTTAAAGGCGACACCAGCCATGAATAATGGAAAACTTAAGCCAGCAGATGAAAGCAAAATTGAACCAATTTTCCCTCTCCGATCTGCCTCGTTTTCTGGGGGATCTCCAAGGGATCCCGTGTGTCCATGGGGCGCGTTCCGCAGATCGAGCCAGCGACTGTGGGGGCTCGATCGAAGCTGCGGCTACAAGGCTGGACGTCCTTGTCATTAGCTTAGTGCAGGTACTGGCTCACTAGCAAACACCCACAAACAGACACTCAGAAACAAACTGGGGCGCGTCCAGAAGTCAAATGTCATTAGCCACTCCCTCCGGCCCTGCTGTGGTGACAGCAAGGACAGATCCACAGGCTTAGATACCACTACAGCTATTAGCCTTTATGTACAGTACTCAGTTTTCCAATAATCTCTTAACAAGGAACAGTCCACAGTCTCCAGGGGGAGTAATAAGAGTAGGCCATCTGAAATCTAATCGCAGATGTACATAAATAACTCCACATCACGCCCTGTGCAATATTTGTTCAGTCCTCCACCGAGAATCAACCCTTAGTCAATAAAAAAAAAAAAAACACTTTCCATTGTTTATCACTTGATAGCAGCATAAAGGCTCTAATTAAGGAATGATGGTCCCCATTAAAGCCACTGAGAATCCTCCAGGTTAGGGATCCCGCGAGGACAGTGGCACCGTGCATCCAT
This sequence comes from Gymnarchus niloticus, assembly GCA_009936485.2. Classification (NCBI taxonomy): domain Eukaryota; kingdom Metazoa; phylum Chordata; class Actinopteri; order Osteoglossiformes; family Gymnarchidae; genus Gymnarchus; species Gymnarchus niloticus. The sequence continues at coordinate 12,968,442 of JAACJT020000086.1, read as the reverse complement.
CCTTTAAAGTCTCCGCGAGGATTTCTGTGTATTCGGCATTTTACAGCTGTGCTAGTACAGCATAATCTCGAAAACAAAGCCTGACATGCCTCTTATTAAAGGAAGCAGATGCGGTGGGCTGGAACAACGAGGTTAAATGCCTTTTCAGGAGATGCCCATCTTTTGTTATTATCATGACAGGGACGCTCAGAGGAAGATAACGTATATACATGAAAATGCTACGCTGTCTGATAGCATTCGGGCCCTGTTGGCATATTAAGAGGTCATTTCTGGCTGGCTGGCTGGGTGCCACTTGCCGTTTTTAAAGGAATAAAGACAAGAGTCAGAAGGTGGGCTTCGAATGATGATAACACCTCGATAAGGGCAAGGGTGACGGTAAAATCACATTAAGCATGTCTGCAATCTTACACTTCCATACACTTCCATCAGCATGCACCGGTGCAGGAAACAAGGAGCAAACATGACGGCAAGATTACACCTTTCGCTTGGCAAATGGAGGTTTACGTCAATCCGTATTGCAGGGGGTAACGCACAGGTAATCACGCAATGCCATGGCATTGTGTGTGTGTGTGTGTGTGTGTGTGTGTGTGTCGGGGAAATATCCTTATCTGTGAAAGGAGGGGCCTGACAGCTCTGGCATAATGAGAGCTACTCTCATGCTTCAAGCTCGGATTTCAGTGCATCCCTACATATAGGGGCATTCCACCGGCAGTAAAGGGTAGCGTTACACGTGAAGCTCGGGGAGGGTGAGGGAGATTGAACTCAGGACACGGTGCTCTCCGCTCAGGCAGACAAAGCACCACAAGACACCACAAAGCGGCCACGCCGCCACCAAGAGCTGCCGCCAAATGAGCGGAGTGAGCATTGGCACGTGGGCAATGGCTCCGTCTCGTCGATACGCTTTCGCTGGGCCGATGAGGCAACACTTCTCTCCCAAAGGATTTGTTCTGTCAGGTGTGTCGCTTTCTGCTGGAGGTCTACCACGAAAGAGCGTGGCACATCCAGCGAGGCCGCGTCTCGTATCCTCCTGCGCGCAACGCGCATGCTGACGCGATCCCCTTCTCAGACAGGCAGCCAAGGTCACGAAAGTAGCACAGATCTAATTAAGCCGCTTCGCCCTCGGAAAGAGGGAGATGCTTAATAAATCTGGCGCGTTGACCTCTGACGGCGCAACACCTGTCGACGGTGTCTTCAGCCGCGGGTGAGCATTAATCTAAGGAGCGGTGACGGCGGGCGATGAGGCAGGCCGGCGGCCTGCACGGTAAGACGCCACACACCTCCTCACACGGGAGGGCATCATTTTGGAGAACCGGGATGGGCACTCGGAGCCATGGCCCGAGGCATCAGGGGTGGTGGCAGGCTGAAAGCAGACACAAAACAGCCTGGGGATGGATAGACAGGGGTCACACAAATCCAGGACAAGGCTGTAAATGGCAGGGCCGCCACAAGCAGGATTGCTCCATAATTGTGCATCAGTAACCCAATATGTTCCACCCACTTTTTGGATGCTTTACCCTCTCTCATCACGACCACGATCTACGGAAAGAAAAACATAAAAGCAAAACCACAACCCCTTCAGTATGCTAGAACTCATAACCATCCGTCCCTTGAGGATTCAGCTCAACCTTATCAAGTGGCTTCTTTAAGTGCATGTTGAGGGAAGGGGATAACAAGCCCGAGCAGTTTAAGAATTTTATACCAAAAAAGGCATGAGTTATTAACCAAGATGCTTCACTTTCTTTGATGGCGGTCATGTGACCCTCAGCCTGACACGGGATCAGCTGTTAACACAGACTGAAGGCGACATATTTAGCCAACCGAAAACAGGCCTGGTTTCCCAAACTGGCGAATGGGCATCAATAAACCTAAGTCAGCAAAGAAATTAAACATCTCACATTTCTGCACCTTGAACATCAGAGAAACAATATTGGCTCATCAATATTGCATGCAGTTTTGGTTACCAATATGTAGCCTAATATAACTTGTGGGACATGCAACAGGCTTACGACGGAAACGGCGACCCCCCCCAGGGCTGGTGGCGGTGTCATGTTTATCCGCTGTCTGCCGTCAGGCAGCATGAAGCCACGTGGCGGGAAGACCTGCTGCCACATTTATGTGCTGCCGCGTGATGAAATCTGAAATCCAGCCTTGAAAACAGTGCAGAGTCGAGGACCATCGTGGAATTTCCGGGAGCGGCGGTACATCGCCTTTCTAAGAGGGTTTCATGACGGAATTGTCGCATAGGTAAGCGGCGTAATGAGGTCACAAGTTTGTGGACCCCAAGAGCCCAATTAATATGCAAATTACCACTCCACCCCCAGATGGAAGGATGGTAGTGAAGGAGATATTTAATTTAACTCTGCCCACAGGTAAAGTTTAAAAGATCTCATTTGTAAACTAACCATCTATAGCCATGTTCACATGTATTTGTTCCTCTTGGACAACCATCACTGTCAGCAGAAACTGTCACCAGGGCACTGACTCAGACCCCGAAACACCATGAACATTTATTGAGCACAGAAGCACTGACTCGGGCACCGAAACACCATGAACAGTTACTAAATACAGAGGCACTGACTCAGACCCCAAAACACTATGAACAGTTACTGTGCACCGAGGCACTGACTCAGACCCCAAAACACTATGAACAGTTACTGTGCACCGAGGCACTGACTCAGACCCCAAAAAAATATGAACAGTTACTAAGCATCGAGGCACTGACTCAGACCCCGAAACACTATGAACAGTTACTGTGCACCGAGGCACTGACTCAGACCCCGAAAAAATATGAACAGTTACTAAGCACCGAGGCACTGACTCAGACCCTAAAACACTATGAACAGTTACTGTGCACCGAGGCACTGACTCAGACCCCGAAAAAATATAAACAGTTACTAAGCACCAAGGCACTGACTCAGACCCCGAAACACTATGAACAGTTACTGTGCACCGAGGCACTGACTCAGACCCTAAAACACTATGAACAGTTACTGTGCACCGAGGCACTGACTCGGGCCTCGAAACACTATGAACAGTTACCGAATACCGAGGCACTGACTCAGACCCTGAAAAAATATGAACAGTTACTAAGCACCGAGGCACTGGCTCAGACCCCAAAACACTATGAACAGTTACTGTGCACCGAGGCACTGACTCGGGCCTCGAAACACTATGAACAGTTACTGTGCACTGAGGCACTGACTCAGACCCCAAAACACCATGAACATTTACTGAGCACTGGACCCCAAAAGCCACACTGAGTTCTCTGGCAAGCATGAACCAAAGCCCCAATTACACACCACAAAGTGACCACCAATTTTGCGGAGTAAACTCCTACACAAATAAAACAAAGCAAATAAAACAGGCTCTTAGCGTGGCATCTGCTGGAAGTACTCACTGTCATTACCCAAAATGATCAGGTCTGATTCAATAACAACCCATTAATACTCAACCGCCTACAGCAAGCTACTCAGCTCACAAATGCCCAGACCTTCCACACCTTCCTTCTGTCCGTGAATTCTCGCAAACCAATCTATAGAAATTCAGGACACATCCTGAACAGCACCATCTACCTCGCACTGCCACGAAATTGCCACAACACCTTCTTTCCTTCTCCTTTCACAAAGAACACCCATCTTTCTTAATTATTTATGGCTTAGAGGAAATAACTGCAATTTCGCTTAGAGTAGCTGCCGGGTGGAGTCGTGTTTTGTCTGGATGTCCGTGAGTGTAGCCAACATAGGAGGTGCTCAATGAAAGCAGGGGTGCGTTAGAAGAACGGAGATTCGCGAAACGCACTGCCGTCACTTTGCCGTCATTAACATAGCAGGATTTAAATGTACACTGCAAAATCAACATACATCTCTAAACAAATTTAAATACGGCTAAGATGTCAATCTGTCTCATCTGACTCTAGTGCCGACAGACTACGATCGTGGAAACACAGCGGAATGGGGTTAATGGCAGGGCATGGAGATGTTGATGACCCCACGGAGTGACATATCTATATTTACCAGATACTATTCATTAGTATCTCATTTTCAATTTGTGTCTCATTTCTCATATATTCGGTTAGCCATCTTAACAGGGACGTCTCCTCTCACACACCCAAGTAAGCAGCATTTGAGTGGCCTCCATCCAATGCTCTGACATTCAGAGGGACAAACCCTTGTCATGGCCTTTTACAGCTGGATATTTGACTGCAGCAACCTCCCCCCCCCCCAAACCACACCGCACACCCGTGTTTCTGCCTGCAGGAGCAGCATAGGCCTCCAGGGAATGCCTGCGTACCTGGTGCTCTGCGATAGGCTGACACACCAAGCAGCCCGGTGGACTCAACCAATCGCAGCATCTCCAGGTGAAGGACACCAATGACGTGCCTCAGACACCCAATCGGCAGAGCCCACTCAAAGTGAAATCTTAATGGCTAACCGGGCATTAATTAACATTCTTACATGTCATGTTTCATGTGGCACAGGGAGCCGGCCCACTGCGTGCGTGTGTGTGTCTGTGTGGGGGGGGGAGTTAACTACATCTCTGAACAGAAAGGACATGGGATGTTAGGCACAAACCACTAAGGAAGGCTAACGTAAGGTCTGCAGAGGTCTGATTAATCAGGACTGCCCTGAGCCGAGCACTTGAGAAAACGCATGCAAAATGAAAAGTCAAATGCCACAACTGAGGATTTTCTCCCACGAAAGCTCAGTGGCCCCTCATTTGTACCCAGTCAAGCAGGAAGCAGCCAGTCAACCTGATCAGGTGACTCGGTCCCACGGCACTCTGGGGAACAGCTATGGGGAGACGCCGTCCCATACCCTGAGCTCTTCCTCTGAGGTCCATAATTGCCTCAGATGCACGACGAAGAACCTTACTGAGCACTCCACTTAATATGAGCTCATCTACTGAATGTGTGCTCTGACCAGGATCAACCAAAAGTGGTATTCAGACAATGGTCATGGCCATGACTACCCCTTGTGGATGAGAAGGTTAAGACCAGGTTTTGGTGCAAACAGAGCACTCTGGATGCTGATGACACTCTCGATTTATGTGCTACTTTCAAAGATGATTCACAAAGGACATACACAAAAGCAGAAACATACTTTGTATAGTAAATGTTGACATACTGTATTACTGAATAAAAAATGGCTTAACCAAAGAGACAATTTTCCATAATGTAAATTAAATATGAATTTGTTTTCTGGCTAGAATAGAATTAGTCTACTCTAATATATTACTCACTTGAGGCAAGAATGTACCCAATATCAGCTTCAGACAGAATGGAAAAGCCAATCACATGATGAATGAGCTGGCCAAACAGCAACCTTTATTCCCCCAAAGACAGCAAAACAATCAGGTTCTTTTTTCCCCGGAATGTTACCGATCAGAGCCGGGCGATTACTCATTAAATCTGCTTGTTGTGGGTCGTTATGTGTTGACAGATGCGATTTGGAAATATCCAGATTACAGCAAAATTGTTTTCATATGGTTTGGTTTATCGTGCAGTGTCTTCACTTTACAACTGAAGACACTGAATCAAGGCTTTACTGTCCAATTATCACTAACATATTTTCTATAGAGAAACAACCACTCCATTTTCCCTTAAAAATCAACATTAAAACGCTGATTCGTAATTCTCCAGTCAGCATTTTCAGACTATTTCGGAATTCGTTGGGCGCCAGCCTGGTACTACCCACTACACCGGGACTGTAATATAGCTCTTGTGCTCGATGAGGTGGTTGAACTTGATCCCCACAATGATGAACGTGGCATTGGGAAGCCTGAAGATCGGAAAGCAGGCCGTTCGGGAGTACAGCCCTCGACTGGGTCGCTAGTAATTGATACGAGCTTCTCGACACACCCAATAATACCAGTAATAAATACTGCAGCCCACTGCTGACAGTCGTATTGCGGTTTGGTGGTCTCCAGCGATCTCACGAGGCTCCGCTTTGAACCTACTTGCTGTTCGCTTTCATACTGCGGGAGGAATCCGACGTAACCTGGTTAAAATCGTTGCGTTCGGGGACGATGAAAAGGGCTCAGCTTGCCTGAGGCAAGAACAAGATGGAAGAACAGAAATAAAACTTGACTATTTATTTCGAGTCACAGTATGGAGGGGTGCTAATTCCTGCTTCCTACTCCCCAAAACCTCAGTCCCAAATGTGGACACACTGGGCCCACGGGAGAGGAATAGGGAAGCTGGTATGAGCAGTCTGTCAACGCTGCTCTCCATCCATCCCAGCCTTGATGACACGCCAGGTCATCTCAAGGGTTGCTCCTGCCTCAATCTGGTACAAATAATTTGTTAAGATTATCAAATTTAATAAAAGGCAATCGTACCTGGCTGTTTATTTGTTCCTCACGGACACCTTCAGAGGAAGCCCGCAATCGGTCCATAAATAAAGAGGCAGTCATGATGTTACGTTGAAGATCAATACCCGTTCATTTCCCATATATTTAAATCACCATGGGCTCATCAGCTCAAACCCACGATGGGTCGTGTGTATTTACAAACACGGGTAGCAATATCTGAGAAAACAAACACTTGCCTTAAAATACATTAACGTGAGCAAAGTTGGGCTTTTGTGATCCAAGAAATCAGCACAAGAGGACCGGTAACATTGACACAGCCGGAATCACACTGAGAACCAGGTTATGTGGGGTTTTTTTGAGAAAACACTCCGGGATGCTGTCTGAAAATCACGTAATGCCACAGAGAGCCAGTGGTTGCAGTTCATCACAGACGAATTACGGGAAGGCCAGGCTCATTAGATCGGCTGTTCGGAAAACAATTCCTGCCCACAAGCAGGCCGCGTAAACAAACAGCATTTAGGGCCTGCGGTGATTAACTCGCCGTGGAATAAGCAGAGAATGAGGAAGCCAGCCTCCGGCATTGGCAATAAAACCAGAATGCTGCACCGCGGCTCCACTCGGAATAAAGATATACTGGGGGAGGCGGCCCGAGCCTTAACCACAGCAATATACGCATGACGCAGTTTCAATTTACACTGTGCGAGGAGCCACGGCCCACGGTGCCATCGACAGCGGTGATTAATGACCGCGCCTCACGCATGACTCCACAAAGAACCCTGCCGGGGGGGTGCAGGTATGCAGGCCGTCGCTCAAGCCCGATCCCGCACGTCAGCGAGAGCCGATTGTGAAATATGACGTGCGTCGAGTGTAAAGGGTTCGCTGCCCCCTTATGACAAGTTTGCCGGCTGGCAGTGCCGAGGAGGGATGCTGTCTGAGGGGCAATAAAGCGGGGGGCCGGGGTGGGGGAGGGGTGTGAGACGCTACGCTGCGGGGCGTGGCGGTGCCATAAGCACTGTGGATTTTACTGTAGATTGCATTACAGAGCTCGGCGGCCCCAGAGACCACTCAAAGGTGGGGCGTAGTCCTACTTTTATTATCTCAAGCCGTTCCAGAGGCTTCAGTTAGGATTCACCGAAAGAAAAAGTGCAGCGTCAGTGGTACGCTCCTCGCCGCGAGGCTCCAGATCCCGCTGTAAAAACATATTACCGTCAAATCGAATGTTTTCACATCTTCTCTTTCTTTGTTCAATTTAACATTATTGCCCCTTCGGGTCTATTAAACATTTGATTCGATGATACGGGAGTCGCACACGTGAAGTTTATTTTACTTGAGGAGTTCTCAGCCAATCCCAGACATTCTGGCAAAGTGCGGCCCGCCCACGAGTCTGCGCCTCCTCTTGGCATTCCACCTCCTGACAGATCTCATCAAAATTCCTCTGCCACCCGTTGCGGGCCGCAATCAAGCCGGACCTCATTTTGTTTGCCGGCTCGCTCGGGGTCATAGCACAGTTGGACATCGCTCACAGCCCTCCCCGACCTGCTGGTTCTCCAATCAGAGACCGCAGGCGATGGGGCACGGCTCTGTTTGGTGGACAAACCGACCAGGCCATTACTTCACTTCACACGTCACCCTTGAGATACTGAGCACCCCCCCCCCCCCCCCAATCTAAAGGGATGTCTCAGAAGAAGCCACCGCGACGACCACCAGAAATAGCGGCGTTCTACGGTTTCAGACGTGGCTCGGAAACGAGCCTCACAAAAGGCGTACTCACGACATGTTCAGGTGTCTGAGTGAGGCAATTCCGATTCAGCTGCTGTAACCCTTAATTCAATGTCACGCCCAGACAAAGCACACGAGGAGATGATCGAAAATTCATACCTTTGCACAGGCCCTCCACGGGAGAAACGGCACACTACAGCCAGTCTTACACGCCATACATACAGAATGCACACAGAAGGGCCCAGCCCACACAGGGAACATATGAACAAGCACGATGATCAAACACGTAAATGCCCATCTGTCTTCCAGCGATTTATCCTGGGCAGGGGTACGACATACACAGTAGGTATCTATATGACCGCAGAAATGCACGCCTTTTTCCAGATTCAAGCCTGAATATACGGTCTAACATTTCTGACCATCACGTCAACCTACTCCCACTTTCGCCCACACCCCCATTCCAAGTGTGTGTGTGGGGAGGGGGGGTGGTCAGGGGGCCATTCAGCCACCATTCTTCTAAAAGGAACCACGCTGAACACAGTTCCTCGTACGTGTGGCACCCCAAAATCGCTTCAGCGGTGGCTGAACCGGACTGCCTCGTTTTTAAAATCCCCCGACGTCTCCCCTCACGGTCCCCCCGCTCAACCATGGAGCGTGTGCATGACGTGTGTCACACGATCACTGCGCCTCCTTTGGGAACCGGCCCTAAGTTCACACGAGGAAAGCCATTTCACTTGGACCTGCGTGGATCAAAATGCATTACGTGACGACACACATTTTTGCCAAAGACGGCAGAATGAAGTCACTCCTCTGCTGTACACAGTATTTCAAAGAACAGTAGAATGCTTACTGTCCTCAATGTGTAAAGTCGAAGGTACGAGTTACACGGGGAAAATCGGCTATGGTGGTGGTCCAGAGCTACCACAAACATCACTGGATTATTCGTGCAAAACGGGAAGGTGTTTTACAAAAAAAAACCTTCTCGGAACTGCAAACCGCGATGAAGCGCCCGATTGCAAGGAGTTAAGAAAGGGGATCCGGAGATCCATTTCCAAGGAAGAAGCACTGTACATAATTAACCGACAATTAACACTCAATGTTAATATCTCCCATCTTTTACTATGGTCTTGAATTGAAATTACGTTAAACTGCTGTCTTCAAGCTTAAAATCGTAACTGCGTGAGGAGCAAACCAATAAATCTTCAGTGCAATCATGAGCCATAACGTGATCGCACTGCCCCAGATTTACAGCGGAACATCATGTACGATGATAACCTTTGGCGGTGTTCACAAATTATGATGTCGTTAAGCCTTTAGCATGGGCAAAACCACTTCCTGTGAGACGTGCCAACATAAAGCATCCTAAAACAAAGACGGGGCAGCGATAAACGACGGGACATCAGTCGTGTGACTTTATCAGCTGTCATCTGGAGCTCAGAAGTGGAGGATTTCCAGACATACCTGTGTGTTACAAAGAGGGTGGACATGAGAGATGGTCGATAAGACGATACCAATCTGATGGGCCAGCCGGTGCCTATCATAGGCTCCTCTGGCGCCCTGCCCTTCGAGGTGCAGCTAAAGGTCTTCTCCGCACGGGCGGGTGGCAGACCACACAGCTGGACCCAGACTTGCCCTCCTTGGAGAAGCACGCTGCGCTGTCAGAAAGAAGATAAGCCAGTGGTTATTAGAGCTGCTGAAGACGTGTGCCAAAAATATGCAGGGTCTGGATTCTGGCAGCACAACAGCTGTGCAGCCCCCGAGCAAAGGTACTTAACCCACGTCGGCAAATAGGCAGACAGATAATTAGGCCTTGTGCTCGCTGGAAACATTACACAATTAAAAGGCGCTAAGAGGTCATGACCTGTAAATATGAGAGAAATCCGTCACAAGCCTTACGTTAATGGGCCACGGTTCCACGGTAACGATGGACGCAAAGATAGCAGGCAGCTGTGTTATTAAAACAAGCCTTCTCGGGCATGCTTAGACAGTCATCTGTAGGGAGGAGACCACGCTTCATTTCATATCAAATCTGCCTTCTGCTCCCAATGGCCGCCGACGTGATTACAGCGAGCCGCTTCCTTACCTGTGGCAAGCTATTTCGCAGCGGTCAGGTTACAGTCAGCGCTAATTAAAACGGCGGTATTTATAGAATTAGCCGTGAACTAATTGGACCCAAGCAAGCCAAAACGGTGTAACGCGAGCAGATGCGACGCAAACAGTCATCGGCGGGGCAAGTAAACATCTTTCATCAACTATTAAAGCGCCGGCTCGGCCTCTCTGGAAGGCACCCGGTCGCGTTAGCGTGGCATGCTAGCACGTCGCACCTTGAGTTCCCTCTGGGGAGGCCGGCAGGACAGAAGGCGTAGATTGCCGTCTTTCAGGTTAAATTAAACACTCAACTCGACACCGCAGCTCTGGCTCTCAGCCAGGAAGACCAGCGCCATAAAAGCAGACGTATTATGGTGTCCCGGGTGTAAAAATTCATTCGGCTGCAGAAAAATAAATGGTAATTAATTCGCAATATGGCGGCAATAAAGTGAGATGGGCTTCCAGCTTCCTAAAGTGCCTCTGCTCACAAGCATGCGTTCGTTTTAGATTGGAGTCACTCAAAAAAAAAAATAAATAAAAATTTAAAAAACTGACTTTACACGGGGAGTCGATTTGCTCGTAGCCTGCTGTGCTCGAAGCGATGGGACAGATGGTGGACTTCCAGAGAGGCCGTGAGTACAACAGCCTTGTTGGGATGAGGCTGATTAAAATGTTTATTGGACTTAACGTCGACGAGTGGCTACGGTATTCTTGAGCCGGGCGGAGCCACGCAAGGGCAGGCTTTCGGCCAGCAGGACCAGCGCACTGGTACTCGGGGGCCCGCTCCGAGTCTCCCGGAGCCCTCAAGCAGCAAGGTCAGTGGGAAAATGCTGCTCAGGCAGATTCGTAGAGTCTTATTTTGTTTGGTCAGGGGATAGCACTGATAAAGCAGTCGGATGAAGGAGGACGGTATTGATTCAGGCGCCCAGTGCTCTGGTTGTTGTTTAATTTATTATGGAGGGCATTTTATCTGACAGACGGAGGTGGTGGTGGTGCCGGGGGGTGTAAAGGAATGCCACCTTACATGCTGGCCACTAAAGCTTCTGCTGGTCTAGGGCAGGCATGTCAGGCACGGAAGGAGACCTACACCTGTGTGCCACTCAAACGGGGGGGGCCCCGGGCAGGGTCAGTCAGTTTAATTAGTGCCTGCTGCATGGAGACAGTGGAATGACAATAGCAGTGTGGCGTCCCCACTGAGCTCAGCACGCAATGATGCTGGAAATCCATCCAGTGACCCGGTAGGCGATGGGGGGGGGGGGCCTTCGCACGCGAACCCGTGCATCCAGACGCGCCTGTCACTGCCCTGATTCAGACTCGTTTCTGGGGGCTTGCTGCAGTGACAGCACCGTTACCCCTCTTAATCGAGCTATGAATGCACCCGCCGCCCCCCACACACGTTGCCGCTCAGCGTCGTGGCACGGTGGCACAGCTGTCCTTCATTAACACCCCACCGCTCTGTGTGCGCGGCTATGAATGTCTGCGTCGTGGATAGAGGTTTACAGTCATGACGAGCTCTGCTGTTGTACCCTTGGACAAGCTACATCTTTTAACCACTTTCTGATAAATAAATTACTGCTTAAACACCAAAGTCCTTCAGAACAGACCAAGTTAAAAAAAAAAGTAACATTCATTCAGTAATGAAAAGGCCATCGTCAATTCTGATGGAGAATTAGGAATGACAAGTGTGTCTTTTAAAAGGGATTTCAGCAACTTTGCCTTTAAATATCTTCTGAGAACCCGTGTGACTGTAGGAAAATTAATTGGATGGAATAGATTGACAATTGTTTGTTCACGATGGTACCTCGGACATTTAAAAACGTGTGCTGTGTACGTGAATTAAAATCCTTTGTCACGTTCCGCCAAATCATCTCCTGAACACGGCTGCACAAGGTGGCCAAGTCACTTGGGTTTCCTCAGCTTTTCGCCGCGTTTCCAATCCACTCGCCGTCATCATGGTGAGGAGACACTTACGCGACTTCCACACCCGTCATCAGAATGACACAGGATCACCTTCCTCCTCTTGAAAGAGAGGAGGGGTGAGACAATGAGATTCTGTTCCTGTTAGCCGCCAAACAGGCCTCGTAAATGTCAACCCACCATAACGAATGCCAGGCGGCGGCCAGCACACATTAGCGCATGGCTACTCGCCGGGGGGAGGCCTCGTCTGAAAAGGCTGCTGCCATCCCCATCTTCCCCAGGCCTGGTTGGAGAAGCAGGCTTGTTCTTCACAGAGAATTCCCCGGAAAGCAAAGGAGTCCATTTTTGGCCCTGGGTGCTCTTCATTCAGCTGTACCACCGAGTAAAGTGTTCAGCTTGAGGGGGAAACAGGTGACATGGTAACAGTTGGCCTGCGTGGCATTCTAACCGTGCCATGCCGTCGATGACAGCACAGCCCCGCTCAGCTGTTTCCACGCCGTCAGCCTCCCTCATTCCCATTACAAACTCTGCAGGCCTGCCAGTAGCCAGGGCCCCCGAACCGGCATGCCGCAAGCGTGGGCTTCCCAATGCTGATTAAAACCTTGATTGGAAAATTGTTTTACAGCCCTGTGTCGAAACCTCACGCCGAGCTGAGCTGCGGTTAAAAACGAAAAATACAAACGCGATTTCAGTCTGGGCGGTAGTGTTTGTGCCATCATGCCACAGCAGCTATGCAAGGTTTGCTCTTTATGGCCACTTAGGAAAAAGGGGGAAGGAGCAGGGGAAAAATCACGGGGGGGTGACAGAGGCACTAAAGCTTAGGGGTAATGGAGATCTGGTGAGATGCCTTGTGAAAATGCTGATGTCATACCAAGCACTCCGAGAGATGACTCTCCATCTTGGCGACCGTATCGCTTCAAAAGGGCCGTGAACCCGAGGATTATGTTGTGTCCGGTCCCGGAGAGAGTCACCAAACTGTTAAGGCCTTTACACTCAAAGGAATTCCGTCTTAGTATCTAAACTTGTGGAGATCAGCCCACGATGGACACTGACAGGAGATCTCAGCAAGGAAGAGCAGTTCTTGAGCACTCGAGCAGCTTCAAGAGCATAGATGTCACAAACGAATGCCTAAAATCACAGAAGATAAAAATACAGTTTTGGTAAAATGCTACAGCACTCAGCCGCTCATTCCATTCATTTTTATCTAACTATAATCCAAAGTAATGTTTTCTGTATCAGCTACATCCCACTCCTATTTTAAATAAATTTGGTTTATTACACAACAGGATTGACAGTGTAAACATCTTATGCGGTGTACCTGATGGCCTCCTCTACATTTCACACCCCCCATGGCTCTGTCATGCTGACGGTCGCTTAAATTTAAACGCCACAGTTTCATCTCATAAGAAAAATGTCGGGTTTCCACCAAAGTGGTGGCTGTCTTGGCCACGATCGTGTTGTTCTCTGGCTCCCGCTCGCGGCACAGTTGGCCAACCTGGCTCTGACCCGATGGGGGTACCACCCTTCGGGAAAAAGAGAAGGGGAAAAAAAAAGAAAAACTACATCCTCCAAAATAAATTTTATCCGGAGTATAGTGTGGTCATTTCCAAGAGTCTATTAGGCTGAACAGATGGAAAACAGAATTCCACTGCAAATCTTCTCCAGGCGGTATCCCCCTAATGTTTTCACAGCCATCTTCCACAAATGGATCTCTTTCTTTTTCCCTCAAGTGTAGAGGGTTTGGTTTGACATACCATTCCCAAGAATGCCCCAACCTCCATCCCTCTTCCTTATCTGCAGCGTGCAAGTGTGCCGAGACAGCCAGCTACCACACCACGAGTCTTGGAGAATGCGCCCACGGAGGTCTGAGTCTGCATTGAGCTCCGGTTTTACGTGAAGAGGCTCGCGGTCGCAAGCCTGACAGGTTGCCTGCACACAGAAAATCAATACTGTCTCTGCTGGTTTTGCCAGATGCCTTGCATTTTGCTTGTTGGCATCGTGAGCTGGTGTTTAGCAGCCCGAAGAGCCATTTACATTACAGCATTACGTTCACGTTTATTTATTTTTGTCCAAAGCGAACCACGAGCCAGGGAGATGATACATTAAGCATGCAGCTGTTAAGGGGCCAACTTAGGCAAAAGTGCTGCTTGGCTGAGCGTCCAGTGAGTGACCAGTAAGTGCAAATTAACATTAGAGCAAGAGCTGTACAATATAACAGGGAATTCTTATCAAAACGGCATGAGGACGAGGCTCCAACTTGAAATACAAGAGCATCCGGTCTTGCCAAGAGACTATAACTGAAATAGCTGGTGAAGTAGAGGCAGGTCAGATGGGCTAGTGGAGGTTACCTCCGAAAACACAAGCCATTAAAGGGACCGTAAAAGGAACAAAATACTGCATGCGACGTGCCGAGGCTGATGAGTAGGGCTGAAGCTCGCTCTTCGGGTACGCCTACTCACACCCGGAGCGAGAGTGCGAACTTGGCAAAGCGAAGCTCTGAAGAATACCCAATCTGCCTCCACTCTCCGATATGGGGACTTCGGCGGCGGAAAGCGTCCCCAGCTCTGCAAATCCTACAATCGGCTTAGGAGGAATCCTCCTCGGCGCAGCCGTGACCTGCCTGCGGCACCTGTGGCGTGTCTTATCTGATGTGATCCGAGGGAGTGGGGAGGCATCTGGGCAGGTCTGTGTTTAAATGCAGCAGGCGGTGGCTGGAGATAGCCACTGTCTATCGGGGCTTTGTACTACAGCTTCTGGTAGGACACTCGGCACTAAGGGTGTATTAGGGGCCGCTTTAGGAGCAGGTAATCCCGTCAGACGGAAGGCATGAGACACGGCGACTGCCCCAGGTGGACAAAATAAATACCATTTCATTTATTTTTACTGGGCCTACCTGGAATACTGAAGCCCTCTCTCGCCTTTGAAAAGGGCCCTGCGTGGGACAACAAGTCCATGAGAGTCTAAATCATTAGTTGAGATCTAATGACTCGAACCTCTTCTTGAACACGGGTAAGTGGATTTGGCACAGGTAAGCGAGCAAAGGCATTTTTCCTTACCTGTTCACAGCCTGGCACAGAACACCAGAATCAGTTCTAGCATCGACCTAGCGAGATGCAGTTTCCGTTAACACAGTGACTCGCGTAAACTCTAAATACTGGCTACTGCGGCGTGGTCTCCACTCCGCCTAGCAGAGCAAGATACATAAACATTTGTTTCCAAAATAAGACGAGATATTGTTTTGTGATCAGGAACTCGGACTGAAAAGTCCCTAGACGAGCTGTTGGTTTAGACAGTGCTCACTGAGGTTATTGGCAAATTCTGACTGCTCACTGCTGCCTTAATAGGAGGTGACACCTTCTCAAGTATCACGGATTTGTTTTCCTTCACCTTTTTATTTAAGTTTTTGTTATTATTTAATTATTTAAAGGCTTAGCTGTCTCTGCCTTTCTGCCATTATCTGTCAGGCTGTTCTCTGACCAAAAGAGAGAGAAGCACATCATTAGGGCGAATGAAGCATGCTGGGAAACAAGAAATTAATTAACCGTGGACCCGATGTCTGTTAGTCAGTCGCCAAACGAGGCCACGCCCAGTTGACTGTACATCCAGTCTCTAGGATCGGCCTTGGAACGGACGCTACGATATCGCGTCCGGCAAAAAGTAGAGGCACAGCAGGAGTCAAACAGATGGCTGCGATTTCTATTTTTTTTTAAATGTCATGTCTTTCATAAGCAAATCAACATTCACTTTGGCATTCCTGCTGAAGCCACAGCCGCTCTTCCCGAGCTAATGTGAGTCAGAAACGTCTCGGTCTGTTTAGTAAATATACAACTGTCCACCTGTCATCTGAATCAGACTGTTTGTGCTGCTTCTCCACGGCTTAAAAAAAAAGGGCGTGAATCGGCTGGCCATGACCGCATGGGGAAAAGGAATTCGATGTCGTGTGACGTTGATCCCGGTGATTGGATTTTTTTACTGGTCAACCTCAGCATGACCTCTGACGGTAAAAGCCGTTCTCGGAGGCGTTACAGTTCACCCTGGTGGTCGCCGTACCATCCTGGTAACCCTAAGAGCACCGTTCATTACACCGTGACCCCAGAGGGCCCACCAAAAAAACGGACCAGCAAAGGGCAGCTTGGCCTTCTCACGGTGGGAGTCATTTTCCCTTCGCCGGATTTGGGTTGCCCCACCGAAAGATGTTAATGTGTTACCACGCAGTGCCAGATAACAGCTCTTTTTAGAGGTGCAAATTAGAGCACGGGGGCATCAACTGGATCGCATTGCTGACGTCAGCGTGATGTCCAACATGCTGTCCGTTTCGGTGCCCCCCCTAAACTCCGCCGGTCGTAGTGAGGCCACCCCTAACTTCCTTGCAATGGGCTCCACAGAGACGGTGTGGGGCGAAATCGATTTCAA
>JAACJT020000086.1:12926629-12948070 GCA_009936485.2 Gymnarchus niloticus | reverse complement strand
CTGGCAGGACTCAGGAATTCCAGGCTGCATCTCGAATTCAGCACCAGGCACTTCCAAAGCTGGCACGGGGGAATTCGGCCTGGCACATGCACGCGGATTACAATAATTACAGCCAATAATTATCCCTGCTGTACCTTTCTATTAAAAAAAATAATAATAAAAGCCTTAGTAATACCTTTGGCTGCCTAACATAAAACACGCGTATGTCCCCCCCCCATTAAACAGATGAATTGAATGAAATGCATTAAGCACCCCCTGAAGGCAGGTGCTAATGTCACCGTGATATACCGCGCTCAGCACCGCCATATGGTGCCTTTCTCGTAGCCTTGGAGTGCAGATTAAGTCAGGAACCAAAGTAATTGTTTCCTTAATAGTGTGTGACAGCAGAGAAATGTTCTACACAATCACTGATAAAATATGTAAAACGTTGCCGCGATGAGGTAAGCACTGCACAGCCAGAATAAATAGGGTTTTTTTTGCCCGTTCCAGGTGCTGTAGTGCCATTATGAAGCATTTCTCTTACAGCCACAATCTTTTACTATGACTGAATGAGGCCCAGGCGTTCTTCACGTGCCAAGCCCTCGCGGCGTTCGCGCGCGATCCCAGAACAACAAAGCGAAAAATCCCCTCCCGCGCGGAATATCTGCCGCTTTGAAAACGCGCCTCGTGACGACGTTTTCCTTTCCCCGAAGCCCGCGAAATCAAACGAAACACATCGCCGCCGCCACCCCCCAGCAAAGCGGGTTGGCGGAAAGGAGAGAAGACCCCAGAAGGGGGGCGCCATTCTAAATGGGCTCAAAGCGCTCAAACGTCAGTTAGGACAACTCATTGGTCTTTCTGATATGGATGGAGAAGTTGAATCTTATTACAAGAGATTTTGCTAAAAATGATTATATGACCTGTACACATACAGCACATAAGGTGAAAGTTTATTTGGAAATATGAAACTCAGTTTCCCATGATCCCGTGTTCAGAGATCCCAGTCAGACACAACATTAGAGGTGGACCTTAACCGGATATCCACACAGAGACACAGGGATCATCCCAGTCCCATTTGTCAGCGTTTGACAGAACTGTCCTCTCTCATTGCCCCCAATTACTCCCCGTCTTGCCCACCCCTGCTTTTGGAGACCACGCCGAGGTCAGGGTGATTAGACAAGCCGCTGCCACAGCGACGCCAGCTCTGAGTGGTGCCGCTCTCGCTGCCCTTATCACCGACGTGTCACCTTACCCAGGCAGCGGGGTGAATCACTTAGTGGCCAAAACTCTGCAGAGGGGGAAGATGGGAAAAAAAGCAAAATGTCAAGTGGGCTGTTGTGCCGGTAAGTCTAATTCCACAGCTCTCAAAACAATGAACACAATCTGTAGCAAAAGCATTTCAGTATTCAGCGACGAATGTATTTAGAAAGAGAATTTACAGAAAGCAGAGATGGCTTAATTTCATTTTGATCGGGTAAACAAAACCACCTTCCACCGTTGAATGTTGCTACGTTGATAAATAAAACAGTACAACACTTTTACAGCAAGGCAACACGCTGGGGACGTCGTATTTCTCCCACGCAGTTACGGCCATCTCCCAGAAGCCTTTGCAGGATGGACGTCAAATTAAACAGGAAGTGAGCTTTGACCTGGAGCTCTCAGAAAGGGAACGGTAAAATACCTGTGTGGCTGGGTGAATGTCACTCCCGGCTGGACGAACAGCACACGGCTGTCCTCATCTCACGCACTCAGAGCTAGCCAAAGCGGGTTCGAAGCCAGCATGTGTACCCCACATGGCTGCTCTCTCCCTACGGTCCCGCTGGCCTCCCAGGTCAATGCTGGGCTCTGCAAATGCCACAAGACGCCAGTGCGTGATCGCCACGACGACTCGTGCATCACGTAGGTGCCTCACCCAGCAGCACTGGTCTCGACATCCCAGGATCCCCTGCGACTCCCAGCCTCAAATCTCTGGGGGGATAAAACGTCAAACGCGACAACCAGGTAAAATGTGGTGAGGTGTTTCCAAGCGAATCTGAAAGCAGGACAGATGACACTCTCCATTGACAACAGTGGCTCAAGTAGCTGGGCGGGCAAAGTCAATCAGCAAAGTATCCAATTGGCTAATAGATTTGGGAGTGGCATTTTTCTGAGCCAATAGTCCACAAGAAATCTACTGTATCACTGTCAACATTACAGATTGTTATTCATTTGTCTTGGACATTATATAGACAATGTCTGCTTATTGTCAGACGAGCATACGAAAGCAACTCCCCGCTGCTTCATCTTTATAACAACACAGGACAAATCCCTTGATCTGAAAACAGCCCCCGACGAGATATTAAATTCTCCTCCTCTCTTTTCCTCCCTCAACCATCGTTCTCGGCGTGTCATTAAGCAGGAGCAGTAACTAAACGGCGTGGTTGCCATGGGAAATTCACCGAGCAATTTACGAGCGCCACTCAAACGAAGTAGGAAACAGAGAGAAAAACTGCATTACTCTGGGCCTGAAAAATACCGCAGAAAGCCCGTCTCTCTCTCTCTGTCGGCACACAATGTCTGCTGGACTTAATCTCGTTTTGAGCTCACAGGAGAGACACAACAAATAATTAAAGCTCCTGTCACTTGTATGAAAATCCTACTCAGCTACTGTAGGTGTCTTCATTTATTTTAATTGTTTATAAAAACAAACTGCCGTGTGACATGTTAACCATTGCTTCGGTTAACATTGAGATGTAGAACACCGATGCAGTAATAGAAATAACAGCACTAATAATAACAACATAATTCTACAGTGAATCAACCACAGAGTGCAGAATTAGACCATGCTGCTTGTAAGAGAATTTTCATAAGTAAAACGTAATCAGATTCACTGCTGTACCAGGGCAACCGTTAGAGACTGTTTACAGTCCACGTCTGATCCAAAACATAAATACACTTCAGTTTAACCTTGAATTCTCACTGGGTTGTCTTTAAAACTGGGACGCTGGTGTCCAGATTCAGCATGGCTGAAGGGCTACATTGAACGGCAGAAGATTGTGTGGCATCCACGTTTGAAAGGGCTGGAAACCAGGTAAAGAGGTGATAGGACAAAGGTGGACAGTTGGACACTGAGAGGCATTATTCACCCAGGAGCTCGATTTGCCAGGAGTCTCTGGTAAATGATCCGAGTGGAAGAAGTATTTTCCCAGAAGCCTTTGAAGGAAGGATGGGGGGGGTTGTCATATGCGTCATACTGGGGCCTAAAATTGACATAAGCCCTAGAAAACCTGACCGTAAGGTTTCAAAGCGGAGGAATTCACCCTCAGAGATGGGGGGATTAAAGCAGAGCTGCTCTCAGTCCACCATGCTGGGGGGGCATGGCAAGTTCATGACAAAATGGCCGGGTGAGACCCATATTGCCCCGCGTGCATGTGGTGAGCGACGGCCTAATGCACAGCCAGGTTTTCTGAATTTGCAGACATACGAAATGCACACGGTACCGCCTCACGACTGCCCACGCTTAATAAACGAAGCCAGCACAGCCATTCCCAGACACGGAGAAATTCTCACACAGACCGCACATGCCAGCACATTTGGAAACCGCTTGGTGAGCGCCGCGCCAACGTTGATTGAATCCGAAAGGCGCAGAAAAGGAAATCACTAGTTTTCAATACTATCTGGATCCCGTGATAACCTGTACCGCGCGCGGGAAAGCTTGGCAGGTAGCATCGTGACTGAGGCACCCTGGAAATGGGGGGGTAAACCAACAGCCCTGCATGCAACCTGGAACACGAGTGTGTCTACTGCTAGGCTTCACCATGTCTGTTACCTGTAAGGTGTGGCTGTGAATGTATGCCCTGAGCAGGGCTGGACTGATTGTCGACATTCAGGCCAGAGTGTCACCGAGCGCCTCAAGCTAATGAATGCTAAGGATAACCAGGACGAGGAGGCCATCGCTACTCTTGACCAGGACATTCCCATCTGCATTGGCGCAGAGAGGCAGCCGCTAAATGCATACGGACACAGCGACATGGCAAGAAAGCTGCAACAATGCCACAAAACACCGCTGGGTAACATACTCGGTCTAGCCTATCGGTGGATGTGATGCAGTCGATCTCCCGAGGCGAAGCCAGGTGCTGCGTGCGGCACGATCCCCCTCTCGAAGGCGTGCCGGCTATTTTATTGTGCGGGTGAACGCTGCTGTGGGCGATCTCTGCTCAGACTGTGCCGCCTCCTTCAGCTTTGGAGATATGGTGAGGTCATTAAAACGTGACTACAAGCCCACTGCAAAACCACCAAACCGACTGGGCCAGGTCTCAAAGAAGGAAAGCAAAATAAAACGTCTCATCAGGTTACAGGGGCCCTTCTCGCTCAGTAATGGTCTCCATGTGTCCGCATCCACACGTGCTCTTCACTGAGGCTGCCGGGGACGGCGAGCCATGGCCAGTTTTCACCACAGGAACGCATGGGGTCCCGGCGGGGCCGGCACGGTTACTGACGGCAACGGCACGGCGGCCAGGCCTTGGCTGACGACTGCAGTCCTGTGGATAGAAAACACACTCATGTATATTTAAAGCCCCTGGCCCTGGCCCCAAGCTCTCTAGAATCGACTCCCTGTCCGTCGGCACGGTTCACTGCTAAACTGCTGTGGATGGCAGGTACCCAGGAGTGGGAAGGCTTCCTCTATTGCTAATGAACACAAGGCCTCTTTCTGCTTAGATCTGCTGGCCTGCCAAAGCCAGGGAGATTCGATAAACAGCTGCTGTGTAAGTACACAAACACCATCCCAGTGTGGCTTCAGTGGCCTCCCGTTCCGTCGCGGTGCTCCGAAAGCGGCCGGGCAATTTAACACCGCTTTAACACCACTGAACGCCGCGCTAATGGTGCCTCAACCAGAAGCCAACTAGACATGACAACATATCCACCGCTCCCCTTGCGATGGCGCGAGTCTACCGGTCTGTGGGAACGCGCCATGGGATGTGGACATTTCCTTCGGCGAGATGTAGTTGGAGGGTCTAGAATGATAGGAATGAAGGTAACAATTTCCTCTGCGGCCTGGACAGATGTACCTACGTCATGTGATTGTAGTGCCTCCCGAGGTTATAGCAGCAGGACGGGACAATAAATATCTTTAAAAAAAGCTGGAATTGAAAAGATTATACCGTATATAGAAGCCAAGAGGCTTCTTGTTTATTGACAGCTGGCTTTCTCATACTTTATACATACCGCATATACTCATCCTAAATAACAACTGTGGTCTAAGCAGAACTACGTTGCTCTTGGTTTACTCTAAAAATAGATCATTTATATATTCAGACAGCAGAGAAAAACTCCCATAAAATTCCGTCATCCTCGGTGGATGATTTTGCTGTATTATTTTAAGATAATATGTAACAGGCATTGCCAACACAGAGCTGGGGGTTCAGATCCCACCCCATTGTAGAGGTTTCCGCCCACAGCCCAAGGGTGTGCACTTAGGTTAACTGACATCTTGCCCATGGTGTGTGTGTGTGTGTGTGTGTGTACACCCGTGGGGAGATGGATGCAACAGATACTTGAAATGTTGATCTTTGTCAATCCACTTTGTTAAAACTCACACTATTAGACCATCAGAAAGTTTTTTTTTACAATCCCAAACAACCTCGAGTCTGGGTGGTTAACATAACCACAAAAAGAGATTTAACTGTTTTGAATACTGGCTAAACTCAGTAATTTCTATCACACAGCACCGGTGCTGGAGGTGAAGAACAGGCCAGCTGAAACCCATCAATTACCTAAATCTATGTCAGGTCTACATGCTACATACCACGTCTCTACCAGAGTTCACGGTCCCATGACTATCCATACATTACAGGCAATCCAGGGCCAGCAGGTGACCACTAATCTGCACACATCTCTTTTTAATACCATAAATTTCATTTTCACAGCAGTGTCACAATGCTAGAAATTTAGCATTAAACTTTAGTTTTACAGTCAATTTCAAGGACTAAAACAAAAATGGACTTACAATCCCTACAACAAATTAAGTGAAAAATACAGTTAAGGAACGTTTTGCACTGAGGAATACGGCTAAGAGAAACATTTTTATAAACAGTGCATAAATGTCAGGCCACTAGAAGTGACGTGAGATGAGACAAACGTTTACTCGACTCTCATTTGGTAGCAATCCATCAGCCAATGGAGTTGAATGCCTTTTAGATGTGATGTTCGGACACGCAACTCAGAGAAATCTTACATGAAAAACAAACAGCAAATTATTCGAAAGACTACAATGTACAAAGTTTCAATAAAGATCTGTTCTGATGATGCAATGATTGCGTGAGTATACATTTGATATTGGGCATATATATGAAACCACACAGTTTCAAACAGAAACTGCACGGCAGTCACCTGTAAGGGGCGTAGTTCTCCTTTTCAGGTCCTCTGGAAGGCGTCTTATGTTGAATACGTTGATAAAATTGCACTCCTCAGTTCCGCCGGAAGGTGTTTTAACCTGCTCCAGATGTTCCACAGACACACAAAGAAAATCCCCCATGGTTGAATTCCGCAATCAGCCATCCGTGTTTGGGCCGCTTCCAGAAGCACCGTCGTCCCCCTGCTCAAACCAAGGCCGTGACGTTGCGGGTCGCTCCGGACATCCGTGTTTACTTCAGTTGTCCTCAGGTGACCCCAGCTGATGAGGAGACGGCAAGCTGAGAGGGGTGCCACCCAACCCAGCCATGCGTTGCATCACCATGTACAGCGGAAATGCAGGAAATGACACTGAGCAGAGCGATGACCCCCTCGATCCCCCCTGGCATAATTAAGCCAGGACGGAGCCCCAGGTTGGTTTCCAACATCCGGTTCACCTCAGCGCTGAGAGGTTATATAAGAAAATGCAAGGCTGTACAAGTCACAGTCGCCACTGCCGCCCCCCCTCCCAAGGATCCCCAAGAAAAGGAAGGGAACACGTCAAGGTGATTAGAGAGAGGGGTACATATTAGTGTGGGGAATGTAATTACGGTCCCCAGCCCTCTCCCCGGGCTGTGTCAGATCCGTTATGCTTAGTGCTGGCTTGGAGGGCTACAGCAAAAGGCAAAACAAAGAGTGCAGCAGAAAGGGGGGTGGGGAACCAACCCAGGAACACAGCCACCTACCAGGCAGAGCAATACTGCCCCCTAGTGGGGAAATTATGCAAAACGCAACCTATTCTCTAAAGAAAACCCGAGTAACTGAAGGATAGGTACACATAAACTCAAACTGGGTAGTAACACTCTTGCAGCGGGTCCGTCGCTGGCACCGCACTCGGCCACGGGCCGGCAATGATGACTCTGTCGTGATGTAACCATTGGGGAAAGTGGGACTAAATGGATGCTTTTTTCCCTTTCATTCCTTTTAAAATAAAATTACACTTCAAGTGTGACCCTACTGTTGTTCATTCATCTCTAAATGCTTGAGGCAAAACAGACAAATGGGCAAAATCCAGGAACATTTCAAGTTCACCGATCTTCTGTGGGAAAGCCTTCATTACCCAAACACGTCACTCACGCGTTTCACCCAGGAATCGTCAGGCCTTACAGGTGCCACCAGAGGAGACTTACCGTGACTAAGACTCTGCCTACCAGTACTGGCGGAACCAGAGCACATCACCTGATGGGCTCCTCTCAGAAAACATCTGTTTCCGCACTACCTGTCTGCTAGTTCACCGGGGGCTATCTTTCTGTTTTAACAACCCCCAGAGGGAGTTCACTACTCGGGAGGCGGAGCTCTGCAGCAGACATTTAACTACCTAACTCACACCGACTGCAAAAACTCTCACCACAGTTTAGACCTGGGGGGGAAGGGGGGGGTAGAAAGGGTAGCTTTGTCAGTCAACTTCCTCAGTTTACATTCAAGTCTTTTCAACAGTGTTTCAGAAGATTTTCTGGCCATTTAAAACCGGCACAGGGGCGGCAGCGATGGCAATCAGGTTCTCGGCAAGTGAGAGAGGATAGTGATCTCCTGTGTACATTTCAGAGAGACATTTATCTTTTCACACTGTCTGCCACAGGAACAGGGCGGCGGAGTGCAGAGTGGGAAGGACAAATTACCTTGTTGTTCCGAGGCAAGTGTAGGTCTGTCAGCGGAGCAAATGAAGTAAAAATATACAATTGTCTTCAGAAAAGAGAAGCCTGCCAAAGACTGTGTCAGAGATGTGAAATTCGCACCCAAAGGTTATCTGGGATCTGTTTGGACAGGAGTGTTTGCCTTCCTGTACCTGCCATTTTTGTTTAATGGCCATACCACATGTGAACGGGGGTCATTTGTTCAGCAGTAGATGTGGGATTTTAGGCCAGGCTCAGGAGACTGGTTACGGATGAGCAATCGTTCCTAACCCCCATTTAAACAGAGAAAGGCTGCACTGATCTTTAACGTTACGTGGGGCACTGTGACCTTTATGCTGACACACCGGTTCCTTTTTGAAAAGCGTAATAAAAATAGTGTGACACTTCTCAGGCCCGGGAACGAGGCGCAATCTGCAAATATGCAATTCAAGCACAAATAAATCGAATTTAACATCGCCGCTGCAGCGACCTTCCGCTGGTTCGTATTACTTTGCAAGTCTGGCTGCGAGGAAACAGACCGCGGTCCGAGAACTCCATGCACGCTGCGCCCGGACACCGCGTACGCATTTCCTGCGTCTCGCATTCTGTTTAAGGGAGCAAACGGATGTTTCTGTGGTCATGCATCTATGGCAAAAGCCTGCTAAAATTTCCCTTTACGATCGTGAGAAACACCTTTAACCTTCCAAGGTGATGACCTTCAGTGGGCTTCCGTGGAGCAGATAGTGAGTACACAATATTCACCAAAGAGCAACTTTTAGTTTAGGAATGAAAACGAAATCATCCACAGCTTTTACAAGAAATTATTTATCAAAACAACAACAAAAAAATCAATTCCCCTGCAGTTTCTCTAAAATTTATTTTTTTTTTTTTGCAATCTAGCAATATTTCATCCATTAGCTTTCTGTATCCCAAACAATTAGACGTGCTTTTCCTGCCAACCCAAATACACTCTAATTCCATTTTCCACTTAATACAGTCTGCATTAATTAAGGACCTGAAAAGGAGAGACCTCAGGTACAGACTTAAATAAAAACTCAGAACAAGCATGACTAAAGTCCTAGATGCGTACCAGATGGTAATGTCCTTTTATATAAGCATTTGAATAACTAATTCATTTATTATTGCCAATATGACACATTTAGAAATGTTTCAACTTCAAAAAAACCCTTCAATACTACATTAACTTGGAAGATGTACATGTTTTTTTTTTTTTTCTGGACACTGAAATGTAAGTACCTTAATATATTTTCCCGTATGTCGTTAGTCAGTAACCATAGAAACCTCGCACCCGTCATTTTTCAGACCCCACAAATCATTTCACCCATTGTCATGATCAAAGTAATAGATCTCCAACAACGATCACACAGAATCAGCAACACTTACACATAATATTAACAGTATAAAGACAAGAATAACATGACAAATTCTCTCTGATACTGTGGTTATTATTCAACGTACACTGACCTGCAACCCCATTACAAATTTTTTTTTAAATGCTGACTTTTCTAAATGAGGTATATGTATTACAGTCCAATTAAAGATAACCTCTTAATTCCATAACACCAGTTCTCCATCTGAGCTCCAGTTGGCCCTGTAATTATGAGCACAGAGATCACATGTAAATTGGCTGCAGTTGTGTTACTCTGGGCAAAACCTCTTAGCAAAAACAGGAGACCCTTTCGGCAGAGAGGCAGATACCAGGGAATGGTTTAATCTCGACTCAACTGCTTCGCCGACGGTCAAATCGAGCTCTTTGGCCTCCTTAGGAGACCCTGCATCTTCAGACTTCTGATCTTGTTCCTTCCATTCCTGGGGGAGCAATTTCTAGATGGCATAATGACATAAGATCGCCTAATGGGAAGATCCCTGTAGCCGTCACAGGAAGAACTGGATTGTTCGGCTTCCTCGAGGAGGTTAATGCGGCTTTCTGACCAGGCATCGATAGGCACTCCAGATTGGTCAGACCAATCACTCTACCAAGCCAAACTCAAAATGGCTGCACTGATTAAAGTACCTGCAAAACACTACAAATAAGCTAAAATTGGACATCTGGCCCATATTTCTGAAGCCCCACTCCACCTGACTTATGAGCGATTCAATTTCAGGACATATTTACATA
This sequence comes from Gymnarchus niloticus, assembly GCA_009936485.2. Classification (NCBI taxonomy): domain Eukaryota; kingdom Metazoa; phylum Chordata; class Actinopteri; order Osteoglossiformes; family Gymnarchidae; genus Gymnarchus; species Gymnarchus niloticus. Next base: position 12,937,909 of record JAACJT020000086.1, on the reverse strand, counting down.
GCACAGTTTAAAGGAGTTTAAATTATTAGTTAAATTACCAAGAGAGAGAAAACACCCAGAAGTTACCAACAGGAAGCCAGCTCTCATGATGAGAGCACAGTGATCTCTGTCACCGTTCTGGGGCTGCACCCCGTCGCTAGGTAACAGAAACTCGTGTCATATAGCGATTCCCCCAAGGTTCTGAAAACCGTCTTCGGCTGGCAAAGAATAGTCATTTATTTGGGTGATGAATTGCAGGGAATTAATTCCCCCCCACCGATAAACCCTTTCCGGATCACACGTTATCGGTCCAGATTAAGTCACGATGCAAACCGAAGGAAACTGAATACAAAAAAAACAGCGATGGAATGGGAGCTAGCTTATTAAAAAGGCCAGATCCAAATCGACATCTAATCGGCGACTCAGATCAGTCAGCGATGTAAATACGTTTCTGAGAATCCGAAAATCTCCCCTCAGGCATTAGCACTGTTAATATGTATTTACTCCCTGTCCATTTAAATGAATGAGCAATAACCATCCAAATGAGTGAATCCAGGGCTGACACAAAACGAGGGAGTGTATGAAACACGGGTTTCTTTTTTGGTGTACTTTATTGATCACGAGAGGGGAATTCTGGAATGGGAGTTTTGCCCACACAGGGACTTGAACCAAGGACCTTCCGTGTGACCCTGTACCAGGTGGCTTCCAACACTCAGCTGTACCTGAGACAACTTGGCACCGTCTTACAGAAACACTTCTTGACCACAAAAACAACACATCGTCACCTCAGTATTAGTGTGTATCACTAATAGATAGAGCAAAAACGACTGCCACCCTTGGCTAGCAGTGGGGGGGTATGCTGGACGGCATGGAAAGACAGAACAGTGGGCGGTCCGCCTCCTAGTCCCTCCCCAGCCCGGCCTCACCACTGGTCTGACCCTGAGAACCGTGAAGGGCACAACCATGAGGAGGGCCCCATCCGCAGGCTCCGCTTCCTCCCAGAAAGGCTTTGTGTTCTAATCCTCTGTGACACTTTTGTCTTATTACTGGCGACACTCCCAGCGGTAATGGGACTGATGCTCTCTGTCAGCTTTTATCGTTCTTTTCTCCTTCCCAGAAGACCAGCTAAGTGCTCCACTGCTATTTTCACATTGGCCCCTCCCCCGGGATACGTCATCGTCTTTGGTCTTCGACAATTAATTTGTTCGGCTCGCCATAACTTCAGATATGACTTCCAGACCTTAATGAGCAGGGCAAACACGCTTACCGTCAGAGCTGTCACTGATCACTGAGAGTGCACGGTACCATAGCCACTCATGGGGACCCCCCCATTCCAGAAATCATTGAGACAGATCATTCCAGAACTATGGTCTCCACCAGCGCTACATCGAGCCACAGAATATTCTTGTATGTCGCTGCTGTCATACTGAGGACTTTCACATGCTTCACCATGAAACATCTGGTTCATCAGAAATATGGTCCAGTCACAATATCTGGATGCAATCAACCGTTTTCTATGACCGCCTCATGAATACAAAAAAAAATTACTGCTGGGAGAAGGAATTCATTGAGTCACCCTCAGCTGCTAACAGGCACAGCCATTGTGGGCTGGAGCAAACCCTCCCTGAATGGTACAGTCTGCCTCCCCCCTACATACTGCAGGCCCACAAGGACCACCTGGAGCTGCAGGTTTCAAATCGGGCTCCCTGGCGTGGGTGCTGTTAATGGCACAATCCAACAGCGGTAAAAAGAACACGTTGCCTTGATCCACATATGGGCTCAGTTGCGTTTCACGTCTTTGACAGACACATTCGGTTGGAAATTGAAACAAAAACAACCACGTGTTCTTCCCTGGGTACTGAAACCAAAGCAGTCCCAATATGCACTCTGGCATACCATACATGCTCTTTCCAATTTACAGCCTAATCAAGCAGTGCCACCTTTAGTTTAAGAAGCAGTCACGATGAACCATGCATCAAAATGGTCCATCGATCTACTGCAATTGGGTACAATGCTAGGGCACCAAGTAATCTAGCTAATTTAAGGAACTAAGACCTTCAGCTTTCTCACCAGTTAATATTCAATGTGATACCCAAGTGACAGTCCCCTCTACATATCGTGCCACTTAAAATAGTCATTCTCTGCAATTTCGTACTACTTGGGTGTTTTGCAGACCCATTTTTCCAATTGTGACTAGGCCAGACAGTGCTTTCCAATTAAGGGAATCTGGGATTATGCTCTGCAGAAGGAAAAGTCAAGCAAAGCATTTAATTTCATCTCAAGGGAATTCGTCACTGCTATGCAGCGTATCTGTCTGCACTTTCCATCATTTATGGAAGGTTTTGTATTTTCTTTATGTGCATCTGAACCACAAAGGATAATTGTTAAATTCAAGTATGGAACACACTATCAGACAGCTACACAGACAGATCTTCAGTTCTCGGTCTGAATTGTCCATGCGTGCTTTACAAACATCGGAGGAGCTCTTTTTTGTAGACCTTGTGTCAGGCAGCTGTTCCAAATTGACTGGTAGGGAAGATGATCTGGATGTTTTCCCTTGTTCAACAGGGATACGTGATTTGTTCTTAAAAATACTCCATCTTTTCATTTGTATGCAGTCGGAAGGATTGAGAGAATATTCCAGGATCAAACAGGTCTCTTCAGATTCTCTTATTGTCGACTGAGGAAAGCGCAGATAGGAATGTCTGGATCAGAGAGCAAGACTGGGGAGGGAATGAAAAAACACTCCTGAAAGTCCTTCCAGTGAAAAATGTTTGCCTGTTGTGATTGAAATGCTGTATCCTAATTATATCAAAGCGATTTCACAAGCACAGTCTTGCGGCTGATTTCCATTTTAGCACAGATGAAATCAAAAGCTAGGAGTCGCATTCAATTAGCATGTTAAACTGACACCATCAGCTCATTTAATGGATGCTGAGATCACTGCAATGAGCTCGTTATTGATTAATGGGAGAAAGGTACCAGTCAATATATACGTGACAGTGGGTAGCGTAGCTTGTTTTTTCTGACTATAACAGTCAATCTTTAAAGCTGTCTGAAGTGGGGGGGGGGGAGAGAACGTTCCAGGAGAAGCCACCGCCTGGAGGGTCTGCTCAGGGGTCAGCATTAGCTATGAGGAGGCCAGGCTACAGAGGCTACGCGCAGATGTGTTATTATCACGCCTGTGAGTAGATACCCAGCATGTCAGTCGGTGCATTTGACCCTGCTGACATCCAGCAGGGCCTGGCTATTGAAAATTACAGCTTGTGCTCGTTTCAGCTTGACCTGAAGCGGACCTGATACGGGCTGAGCCCGTATGGCAGCTTGTAGAACCAAGAGTAGGGGGTCTACATCCCAAAGCACCAAAATACGGACTCCCTTTGTCTTTTGCTGTTTAATACTAACGTTTAAAGGTATATCAGCTCCTGGGGTATTGCCTCCCAAAGGACCATGTGAATCCCAGACCAGAAATACCTTAGCAGACAAGTATGGTATGACGAAAACATCGACTGAGAAGCAAAGCGAAAACTGGCTTTATGGTGGAGCTTTGACTGTAAAGATCAAAACAACAAAACAATGCTAATAGCCTTCAGCTAGAGGCACGCAGATGAGAGAAAGGTCACAAAAATTCCTGTCAAGCTAGCAGTTGTTGGAACGCTGTTTGTGGAAGCTTCTACAAACCTGCAAACGAAAAAGAGACGACTCCATTCGACACGGAAGTGATGTCAGCAGAGAAAAACTGACAAGTCGAGGTAAGCTAGCTAGGATTCTCACTGCCGTTAAGCCTGTACGCTAAGTATTCTGAGAAGAGGTACCAGCGATTAGTACGGCTCTTGGAAACTGTAATTAATGCCGTTTGTTTGTTGTTCTTGTTTAAGACTTCAAACACGCAATTATGTTAATGTAGCTAATTGAACACCTTACCAAACAAACAGGTGCAAAACACTAAAAAATGCAAAAAATATCATTTATACAAAAGGGAAATAAGCCAGGTAACCCTTAAAATTCAATTGCAATTCTCAAACTTGCTTGATTAAACATTAGCTTGATAAGCAATAATAATATAATGAATTACAATTTAAACAAGTAAACTACAAAACCTTTAAGTCCATTTCTCACTATTACATTTTAGATTAGATTAGATTATTAGTATAGATGTGAGACTCATCTAGTGTTTTATTTACATACCTGTTGAACTAGCTTGAATTGTAAAGATTGAGCGTTGACAAGCAGCATTGAGTAATCGTGGTGATAATTTACTGTATATATTCAAAATAGATTCATGTTAGGGTCAGCATAGTCCATGAACATCATCATATGATTATGTTTTATGGAAGAACATCAGCGAGAACAATTTTACATTTCAATGTTCCTTACAGCTACTGCTGAGTGGAATTTTCATGACGATGTTTTTTGGGTTTGACTCCATGGACGCATCTTTTGAAATCATCGAGGTAACGATGTTGACACGCGCACGTTCTTAAAGCGACATGGCCTCATGACCGAGGGCCCAAAACGTTTCCTGAGGACCGTTGGGACTATCAAAGGATTAGGACAGTCGATTCCGAGATGAAAAAACGTGGTTGTCCTAAGAACTACACTGCTAAAGTAAATACTTCTGCCATTGACCACGATCGGGCTGGAAAACAGCGGAACCGTTTTTTTCTTTCCACGCTGTAGGTGGCTACGCTAGTCAGACACCATCTTGTCTCCACTCCAGCCGGCTACAAAGAAACGTCCAAACGTCTGGAAACAGCAGCACGTCTTCAGAGACCCCGTGTTTGTTTACTAGGCTTCTTCCAGCGTGCTCCCCTTCATCTTGTTTGCAATCAGCCATCACATCTGTTTCCATCACCATTTCGTCACCCTCGGCGTGAAGGAATCCTACGGAGAAATCAATTACCCTTCCTGCACACCCGGAGTGACAGAGAAGACTCTCTTTTCCCCCTGCCATGATTTAATCATTTCCATCACCACAACTGGAAAACCACCAGCAATCGCAGCTTTGAATATTGATAGGGACAATAAATTAATATCCCAGATTATGCAGCCTTCACCAGAATGATACTCTGAGAAGCCACGTTCCACTCTGGCGGAGGAGATTAGCGATTAGTGTCAGCCTGTACACGGAGATAAAAACTGATGCCGCTTTCTACATCGGCTCTAAAATACACAAAGATGCATGGGAAGGAAAACAGCATGGTATCAATTATCGATTAATCCTTAAATCAATGGGCCTTGAATCCTTAGATCAAATGTGCCAAACTGAGCAGAAAGGACCATCAAAATCAAGAAGCCCACGTCACACAACACGTAAAGGGAGAGCAGCCGGCCTGATGACGTCACACAACACGTAAAGGGAGAGAGCGGCCAGCCTGATGACGTCACACAACACGTAAAGGGAGAGCGGCTGGCCTGATGACGTCACACAACACGTAAAGGGAGAGCGGCTGGCATAATGAAGGTCCATGAGGTGGACTACATCATGACATGCTGTGGATTCACTATGGGAATATCCATAGAGATGCTCCACTCTTTCGAAGGCGGAGAGGAAACCACAAGCAGGAAGGACCATCTAACTTTGTGTAAGAACAGATGTAGTGCCATGAGGCACCCAAGGCATTTTTTTTTTTTTTTTTTGGCAGGATGTGAAGGCCTCGATATGGAGTGCTGGAGCCGACGTAGCCCCAGGTACCCCTGCAATCCAGCAGGCCGGGGGAAACAGCATTATCTGACGGCCCCGGGCGCTCTGCTCCACCTAACATTATGGGGCAAGAATCGAGTCTGTCGTGCTCCAGGCAAACGGCCTCACAGGAACGGCAGGGGAGGAATACCTACAGTCACATGACCTTTTTTTTTATAAGATAAAGCCTTCGAGGACCGAGCACAGAGTGCCAATCAATAGGGCGAACAGCCTGTCACCTTGGAGATCAATCAAGCTGCTCGCTGCCACTTTATCAGCCTTAATTCATGCAGATCGGCTTCCGAGTGCACAGCATGCGGTAGTCAGCTGATTGATTTTTAATTCGTTCTAAATTTAGCTGCTCGAAAGAGCGTTAATTGCAACACGGAGGGATAACGAAGAACAGGGTTTCATAATTGCTCGAAGTAAACGGGTTAGAGAATGTTTATAAACGTAACGCTTCAGCCCTCGCGCGGGGCTGCATTTCCCGACAACAGTGGTCGCCATGCTGGAGGGAAGTTTCCAGAAAAGCGAGCCGGAGTGGCCTCGTGGGTTTATGAAGGCATCGCACCTGCCTGGTTCGCTCGTCAGCGAACTAGAGTGCCTCCTTCCACAGGAGACAATGAAGCCTCCACAGAAAATGCCGGAAGCATGGGTGGTCAAGACCACAGAAAAGAGCAGTTAAAATGGAGTGAAATTAAAGCCAACATGTGCAAAACCCAGCTGCCCTCACATTACCTGCTTCAATAATACCACACGTGCGCTTCTAGAATTTCAACTGCCACAAACTGTCGTTAAACAGTCTTTCTGCTAACCACAGTCGCCATTCGACAACTTAATTTCTTAAACACCTGTGGCTGAATTCGCGTTGAGAGGCGACGAGCTCTGACATCAAACAGCAGCCTCTTCCCAAACTTCACAGTAAATAGCAAAAACCACCTCTACTCTCAAAACAAGGCCCTCTCAATGCCCCTCATTAAGTTCCCCTGCAGGATGCACGCTGTCCCTTCCATTTGCCTCCACGGGAATTCACCTGAGGGCGCCAGACAAGAAAAGATTAATGGGGAAGCGAGGCTCAGGCCTGTGCTGCCTTGCCAGTCGTTCCAATCTGGAGATAATTTTGTGCATGACAGTCAAAGGAAAAAGGGTCTGCAAAACCAGAATATTACATTTCTCTCTTATTTTACATTCTAACAACTGTGCCGTTTCTCCACAGGCCTCATGTTCTATGGTTGCACCACATGAGACAATTCTTTGTGTTGTACTCAATGCTAAATATAAACGCATGCATGTGTGTTTTAACGGTGGCTTTTTCATCTTCATACCTCAGCTAATGCAGGTAAATAAATGAATCGCTATGGTATATCTTTCCACAGCCTTAAGTCGGATAAAACGGAGGCTGGAGTAGGAGAATAACGAGGGGAGAAACACTTCTGCGGTGTCCGGAAAAACCGGCACTTTTGGGCTGCGCCGTGCCACGGGCGTCCGCTCTCACCATTAATAACATTCACGTTTAATAATCCAGATGATTTCCTTCACGCTGCCTGTTTGGCAAAGCGCACGCATAATCACAGCTAATACATAGCTCAATACGACTGTCAGATCTCATTTGGCGCAATTTGTGTGTGATTGCATTTGTTTGCATTCCATCTGGAAAAAGGATCGCATGACAAATTGTCTGAATTAATGCATCCCAGTTAAGGCTAACTGAAAGAGAAATCAAACTGTTTCCTACACTTCCAGCATCTCGGTTTTGATGCAGAATACCCTTTTGATGGGCACAGCTGTCAAGCATCAATGTGTACGGCACCATTTCCCTGGGAAACTGCCAATTCTGCATGATTAGCTCCCCTAACATAATTACCACATCATAGTTGAGGAAGATAATTGCTATTTTGATATTAAAAGCATCCTGTGGAATACAGCGGCTGGTTTGTGAGTGGTTTTAAATGTCACTTGTTAACAGCATGTTGTAAAGATGCATGTTTAGTTGTCATATTTCCAATTTTCTGTTTACTGTGTCACCGGTTTATTGATGCTCTCTGGCTGCCGAACCGAGTCATAAAATTCCCTCGAGCTCCCAGTCACTTCCATTTCAAATTTAGAAATCTAAGGGGTTCTACCTCGTCACACAAGTCTTAATCATTCTCCGTCAGGTCAGTGTGACTTAACCGATGATTTTAGCTGATTTGATTAGTCCGCGTCACTGAAACTCAGAACTTCTTATTGCCAGCATGTACGACACGCTGGAACTGGGGTGCTAGGTGTAGACAAGGAACGCAGAAAAATGCAGTATTAAGATACAGTTGATAAGTTACAAGCAACAACAGTGGCACACAATGGCCTACATATAAATGACAGGAAAATGCTGCGTTCAGCAGTACGATATAGACAACACACACACGCTTAGCAGAAAGGGCCATGTGGGTCCGACGTGAGCTGTAAACCCCCCCGAACCAAACGTTGGAGTTGTGTGCGTATACACACTCACCTCTAAAAAAACGTACTCTCACCACCACACGCACTAACCCCACCAAATCGAGCCCCAAAGATAGGTGTGTCCCCTACAAGCGCATGCCCACTCGGAGCTGTCCACCCCGTCTCCACCAACCCCATGCAGAAGCGGCCAGGTCATTCGCATCAGTCACGGTGGATTGTGCAGTGTCTCAACCCCCAGTCCGCTTGCACGGGCTCTCATCCGGAGGGCGGGCTCTAATCTGCTGTCACGCCGCCAGACCGGAGTCCATACATTATTTGTCACGAGGGCAGTGAGGGATACACTCCTGTAAAGGAAGCAAGCCGTCCTGGCGGGGCTGTGTCCTCGCAGCCGCCCTGTAGGGGGCGACAAGCAGCGTGCAGTTCCATGCCGCAGCTTAGACACCAGCCACCAGACAGTAAATCATTAGTATGTATTAAGAGGTGTAGTTACGAAACAACGGGCCATTTATATCTCGCGACCCTGCCACCTCCTTTTATTAAGATTACATTAGCCAAAACGCATCGAGGCAATGTTATTTGAATTGAAGCGGCAATTATCTTGTCAGTGTTTGTGCTCATTTCCTGCTCGTTTGTAATTGCAATGAGAAGCGGAGTTTTGAGGTCACAGACTAGGTAATTATTTTCCACACGGAGGACTGCCAAGTGAAATTTTTTTTTATAGTACAGTATAATGGCTTTTTTTCCCCCCCTGAGGTTGCCAACAGAGGGGCAGAAGCGAGCCGACACACGCGTCCGTGAGCAGTTCAAGTTCTTCCGATGGCTGACTGCGTTGACTGCCTCACATCCCTCCCCCGAATGCTGGGCAATAATGTCTCTTCCCCCTCCGTGACTTCCTGGAAGGACTAAAACCGCAGTCGACAGGCAGACTGGGGCACAAATCGCGATTCATCCAGCAGGCCCGGCACTGACCTCAGGGCTCGCCGACCCCGAATGACTTACTGGATTTGTTTAGCTCGGAGTTCGTACGCTTTCCGGTCATTCAATCTCAATTAGCTGCCATGGAATTGATCCGAGGGAATGACAGGAATTACATGGGGGATTAATGACGGCTAATTTATGACTACTGAGTAGCGCATCAATAAAAGCGCCATAGATTGATCACCCGCCAATGGAGCTGGGCCGTCGCGGCCATTACTTTCCTCAGTAATGACTTCGAAGCTGTTAAATGACTCTGATGGATGATCTACACCTACACTGTTTTATACGGTAGCACGTGCTTCATTCGCCTCCACCCCCACCCCCCAAGTGCCGTTTGTATTCCCCTTTAGTTCATAATATTTAAGCCAACGAGGATCACTTCACTAATGAACTGCCAGTCAAAAGAGTCCTCCGCCTATCGCGCGACCGTCTAGTTTGGTTTATTTGATTCACGTCGTGAATTTCAAGCCACCACGGACACAGCCATGACCACATGACAGTCAATAGTACTGTTTCAACTCAGCGACCTGCGGCCTGCCGGCCTAACGCGGGCCTCGCGGTGTCGCTGTCACGGCACGACGGCAACAGAAGGTCTACCCGGGCGCCTGCCACAAGCAGCCTGGTTTTGAACACGGGTACATCTGTGAAACGCCGACGATTTGTGTCAGCCGCCCAAGTGACTTCTGGACCTTGCAAACCCAGGGGCACTCACCAGTGAGAACTGCAGAAGGTGGTGTCCCGCACAAGAACATATTAATGTCAGAGCGGAAATCGATAAATGCCAGGGGGTGTCCTTCAGGAGGACTCAGGTGGTCAGGGTGTGCCTGGCAAACAGGCACTGTCATCTGGCAGCATTTTGTGTCCTCTAAGTGCTTTTAGCAGTCAGTACTCATTCCCCATTACTCATCCCCTGGAATCAAAATGACCCAGCCTCCCCATCTCACCATTCAGGGCGTCGTTCCCTCCATCAAAGTGGAGATGATCTTTTATTTTTTTTTATCATTTAAATCTGTTGTCAAGATTGAAATGATAAGGTCTATCCGAGGCTGAGAACTAGAAAAACGTTCCGACATGGGGGTCACAAAGTCAGCGTGGCAGATTATGTGAGACCAACAGCCCTTGAAAAACTTATCGCTCTAGATCTGAGGCGCTCTAATGCACGTCTCAGTATCTCGCTGTTTTTTCTTCTATTTTCCCCACTCTGTTCACCGTCGTCTTTCATCGCGATGCCAGCGAATCCCTAAAACGGCTCCTGCCGTGAGAACAACGCTGTTAAAGGTGAAAAACGTCTTAGAACGTTGGTAGAGGCAGATGCGAATTACCTTGCAGAAATTCTGCGTAAACCAGGAAAGAGAGCGTTGTTTGGGGGGGGTTGGGTGTACCGCAGTGAAACGACAAGATGGAAAGCAGGTAGGAGCTTTCTGACGGGGATTTGGTCAGGGGTGCTCGGTGTTCTTCTCTCCATCACCGACGCCATTTTTTCCAACACTCCAGGGTAACCGACAATATCAACGTGCCTCTTCTGTGATTAATAGTTCAACGCATGCCGAAGCTTCTGTCCAGTGCTAATTATACAGCTGGATGTTCTTACCAGAGCAAATGAGGCCAAGCACCTGGCTCAAGGATACAACAGCGGGGTGCCTCCTGGGATTCAAACCCAGCGAGTCACAGGTTATGAGGCCATGTCAGATGACAGATGTAGCGTTGCAAACCATAAACCCATTAAAACCAGCAGACCGGTTCCTACAGGCAAAATTCATCGTGTAACCGGTGCAGCAGGACGGCTAGACAACAGATGACGTCTTTGCAAAGGGTCTTCCTTTAGGAGGAGATTGATTTGGATACGTGTGGCCACACGTCGCTATGCTGCACCAGTGACACGGCTCCAAAACAAAGTCAGGCACTACATACAGCAGGTTTATGGGGATTTTTGCAAAGGAGGCACTTGGAGTGGATTTAGGAGGATTACCCAGCTTGGCTTGTTTGCCTTTCACTTTAAATCTGCCAGTGACTTGAAAGAGAGAGAGCGAGACAATGAGGAAGAGACGGGGGGCAGAGAGAGAGCGAGACAGTGAAGGAGAGACGGGGTGAAGAGAGAGAAAGAGTGAAGGAGAGACGGGGCAGAGAGAGAGAGAGTGAGACAGTGAAGGAGAGATGGGGCAGAGAGAGAGAGTGAGACAGTGAAGGAGAGATGGGGCAGA
>JAACJT020000086.1:12899442-12924022 GCA_009936485.2 Gymnarchus niloticus | reverse complement strand
GGAGAGATGGGGTGAAAAGAGAGAAAGAGTGAAGGAGAGATGGGGCAGAGAGAGAGAGTGAGACAGTGAAGGAGAGATGGGGCAGAGAGAGAGAGAGTGAGACAGTGAAGGAGAGATGGGGTGAAAAGAGAGAAAGAGTGAAGGAGAGATGGGGCAGAGAGAGAGAGTGAGACAGTGAAGGAGAGACGGGGCAGAGAGAGAGAGTGAGACAGTGAAGGAGAGATGGGGCAGAGAGAGAGAGTGAGACAGTGAAGGAGAGATGGGGGTGCCTTTCTTTCAACCCGAATGTCTGCATTACAGATCAGCAGCTGCAGAATTTTAGGATGAAAGAGAAAATCGGGCTGGCGGAGTATTTTACAGCCGGGCTGGTCTCAATGCGGCCACACGGACATGAGTCAGACCCACATTGACACGGTTAATTGGCTTTCTGATGGGCTGCTCTGCCGTCCAAGACAAACTTGAGCAGCGCCAAGACAAGCAGCCCAACATCCCTGCCACAGGGTCCGGCTCAACTCCCTCACCTCTGGCATGACGAGGGCCGCCCCCACCCCGACTCTGGGAACATGGTGTGGGGGAGCTCTCCAGTCCAACCAGTACGTCGGCCCCTCATCAAACTCCATGGGGGTCGGGGGTAGAAAGGGGAGGGGAAAAAGAATCTAGATGAAAATGGTGATTAAAGATGCAAGCCGCAGTGAGCCGGTGAGGGTCAGGGGGGCCGTGCAGTCCACTCCGAGCCAGACAGAACAGGCCCAGCCCTGCCACAGCGGGTTCGTGGTTATGTGGCTGGATTCCATGTACTCTCCCCATCATAATTCACGAAAAACTGCAAAAGCTCGGTTAAAAAATAACGGGGCAGCTCTACAGGAGGACGCTGCTTCCCGTCGAAGGTGTCGGCCGACCCAGCAGCAGCAATAAGAGGAGTTAGGACATTTTGGACATATAAAAGCCTCAAATAAAAAATGTGCTATGCAGATGTTACAGTAGTGGCAGGTCACCTCAGGGACATTTATGAGAAAGCCCGTCGAGAGAGAAAACAGACTACAGCTCTGAGACTGTATGCCTGCAGCCTTGCAAATAAATTTCTGCTTGACTGACGTGAAAGCTGGGGGGAAGGGGGGTTAAATTGGAGTGGTGATGTTCACGTACATCCTTAAAGATGCAGGCTTTATTTTATTGGGGGGTCGACAGTCTAAGTTTCATTCTGTCACATTTTTGTACTTATCTGGCCAGCCCTTTAAACCCAAAGCGATTCACAGGTCAGCGCGTTCAAGCTCAATAATCATCGACACCAGGTTCATTTCCGTGGCAGGCAGCGATAACGAAATGTCAGAGCAATCAAAGCAGTTTAAGCTGCAGACTTAATTAACTGAGGTGCCAGGACTCATCTGGTTCAAACAAGACAGCAGTTTGGGGGGGGGGATCTATGAATGGGGAGAAATACCCAGGATGCATTGCATCTTACTGCATAGTAACACCTAACAGAAAACAGAAACCTACCCTTATCTTTACCTGGACGGTTAATCATCCCAAAGTCAAAGTTAACAGGTGAGCTTCTCAGCCCGGAGCAGTGCGGTCTACGTGACAGGAGATGGACACCTGTCCAGGTGCCCCTCCTGCCCGTCACGCGCTTCACCACGTTCCCATGGGACGACAGAGAGACTGAATAAACCAGCTAATTGACAGAAGTGACAGGCTTACAGGTGGTGATTATTTTGCTCTGCTGTTTTTATATCCAAATGCACAAAACAGGCCATATGGTGTGTAATTTCATTATGACAATATTGTACCGCTCCTATCACTCGTCATGTCGAGGACCACCAAGGGAGCACATTTGTTGATAAACAGCACCACCCTGTGGCCAAGTGGCTTGGGAGGCCCACTCAGCCTTGGTATCAGATGGGAAATATTCACGGAACTTAACTTAAGCCCCGCTCTCTTGACTAATTTAAACCCACCTGCTTCATTTTACTCCCCACTCGTGCCTGAAGTATTCTAGCAAATCCTCATTCGTGTCCTCTTTAGATAATAATCTAAAGCATTAACATGTGTGCAATGCAGGCCTGGAATGAGCTTAGTGTGTACAAACTGCAGTGGCTCTACACACAGAGGACTAAACACGAAAACGATCAGCGTTCACGGACTGCATACGCTGTGCTGTGCCCAGGGTCTATGTGTAAAACTGGAATATATATGTAGACCACAGCGTAAGCCTGGCTAACTTTAAACTGCCTTAAAATAACACGTATAGAGGTCTGCCTGGCAGAAACGCTCACAGCTGCCAAACACGTCAGAATGTGACAGCACACGCTGGCCTTGGAATCAGACAGGGGAACTGTATCATTATTGTTATTATTAATATTTCTGTCTGCGAGTATGTGCAGATTTTCAGAACGAAAAATGCACTGTAAATTGTCAAATCTACATTATTTTTGTGCGAAACGCTCTGCCACACTTTGTCGGCAGTGCCAAGACTCAAGGAAAAACTACGAAACAAAAATTCTAAGAAAAACAGTTTATGGCCTTGAAAAATGAATGACTCTTCAACAGTGGGATGAAAGCTGTTTTTTTGGAATTATCTAGTAGTACTCTAACACAGAGGGAGAAGACATGTTGGAAATTGCAGAGTTTTATTGATATTCTGAGAATGCTTTATTCAGACAGCATCCATAACGGAAAATGGAACGTTTTATTAATGCAAATCAGTGGTTTTGCTTACTTTTGTGTTTCATTTTAATTTTCAACTTTTGGGAAAAATCATATTCCTTATTCACTTCATGAGCAAACCTGTATGCAGTCAAAAATGTAATAAACTCCACAGTCTACAAACCCTTTGGAGGCGTCGGGGGAGGATAATTTATGATTTTTGTAAGAGTTATGTGGAAGTATGCCAGCACATTCCAGTCTGTGTTTTACTATTACAGAACTTTGAGAGGTGTGGTTATAGGATTAGAGGAAAACTGTGCTTTAGTGGAAAAATAAATCAGAGAAAGGTCATCTTCTCAGGAAGATGCAAAATATAATTTTTCATTAACAAAACATGCCTTAACGCACGAGTAATTGTCCTGAAACTTGCTGACCCATTTTACACCGGCAGTTCTCACGAAAGGCACAGTTAAGAGCCTCATTCTTTTTTCCAAGGAGAACATTCCTGCCCAATTCAAGCAGCGGCTACAGAGGCCTCAGTGCTCCTAAGGAAAGCCGGCTCCGTCAGGTAGGTTGGGGAAACACAGCCCATGGTCAGCAGGCACCAACATAAACCTGTTCACCGGCACACGGGTGAAAACAGCAAAAAAACTCGTATCTACGCCACAGCAAAGCTATTCACAAACGTCAAGTGAAATGACGATGATCCTTATAACATTGATTAACGTTTCGACAGCTTTCAGCAAAATTGTACCCATATTATGAGACATTTAATACTTCATTAACTATCCATTGCAGTAAACAGATGCAAGCGAGGAGGGCTGTTTGCATGCGGAAGAAAACTTAAAGGTTTAATGATTTTAATTTGGATTCTAATAACAGCAATTTATTGTGGTCAATGCAGCAGAAATAAATTAAGATCTCGCCACTTGGGAACTATAATTCAAACCATGACGAGCACAAGTAAAATTAAATGCCCGTGCTTCCATTATATCCTGTATGTTATTATGTATGTTCAACTCAAAACTATTAGACACCATTCACAATAACGAGATTTGACAATTATAACGTTAATAAAGAAAAATCTTGACAGGCTTTATTGATATGGCATGGAATTAAATGATTAACTGTCTCATTAAAATTAAGAACCTTGAAGTGCAATTACTTGTGAAATGAAATGACCTTCACAACTGAAATTATACACTTTTTACGTTTGCTAAATTGGCAATAGGGAAGAAATGACCAAGCGACACCTCGCTGTTACTGAATAGCGTGATATATCCATGACTCTTGGTAGACTCTAGACGCATCCATCATGGCGTGATAGAGAGTCTACGCCACCCGACCTAAATGCACGGTGGACCGACTCGAGATTAGCACTCTTCGCCAAGCCAGCGAGGGGCGTCGCCTTACGAATCCAGCATTTCAGACCGACACCGTACGTCCCGACTGAACGCATTGAGCTCAGCTACCAGATGTCTCTTTAAAGAATTTGTGGAAATTTGAGAGGAGTGTAATCCTTCCACAGGAGGCAGGGAAGAATTCATTTAATTAATCCAAACAGTCCATGAGCACGGCCCTGAATTAATCATGAGGCCATTTGCCAGCGTGACCATGGGATCCCATTTTTTGCAAAGGCGAACTGTGGTTGGCAGAGCCAAACCCAGGTTCTTATTAAACCATAAATCACCAAATGTGACAAAGGGAAAGGCCAACTTTGAATCGATGTCACCCAGAGCCCTCTCCAAGTTGCCCCAAGAAAGCACTTACTCGCATGCATGGACATGACTCAGCATCACTGAGGAAGAGACACTACTCAATAATGACCAGGCAGCCATTATGAGTTTTAGCTACATGGCGCAGTAGAGGACATGTGATGAGTTGCTTTAACAGTCTCCAAAGTGGAACGTACAGCTAGAATGTAGTTAACAACCCTAATACATCAGAAGTGTGAATGAATGCATTGATTTTTCTCCTAGTGAGATTGCCTTACACTTTGGTTTTAGAGGTCCTTTGATTCAATTGTGTCACACTGTACATTGTCGTACTGATTGATATGGATGATGGGGATAACTAAACCTTGGTCAAATGTGGGCGAAGCTGCCTCCATGTGACTGGCAAGCAGGGGACCGGATAGCAGAAACACATGGAAGTGTTTTCGAGAACCAGTGGCACTTAAACTAGCCAAGTTCAGCTGTGGGGGCCGGGCTGTAAACGCGAAGGCTCTCAAACTATTCCTTTCATCACAGCAACGCCCACCGTATCGAAGGTACTCGAGTGGGTCACCGAGGTCAGGAGGAAGTAAAGGCTGATGTAACTTTGCGGGTTCGGCGTCTGTGCCTGTGATCAGAAGGTCACAGGTCCAAGTCCTGTAGCCAGCAAGTCTTCCATTGTTCCAGCATCACTGGGCTCTTGAGCAAGGCCCTTAACATGAATTGTTCCAGGGGCACCGGACAATAGCTGCCTGTGTGCTGACCCTTGGCCCTCAACTTGGAGAGCAAGATGGGAAAGCACAAAAACTACAAATATCCCTATGGGGATTAATAAAGTACTGATTATTATTATTATTATTATTATTATTATTCTAATAAAAGGCCGGTCACAACCTTATTGCTGACCAACTATAGTTTGCAAAGATGGGATTCAAGTAAGAATTTTATTGTACTTTGTAGACTGTACCATGTACATATGACAATAAAACTTGGGGAGAAAAAAAAACAACAGGGCCTAAAGATTGCCGGTCTATAAAATTCACGTGCGAGCGAGAATGGCTGTAGACCTTACATATTACACAGAGTCATAAACCAACGTACCATGCATGATTAGTATATGCTGGCTGCAGTTGAAGGATTAGTCATTTTTAAGTAATGTGACAGATACGATCATGCAGCTTAAATGGGAATTCGGAATTCCCGACTTGCTGTAATCGAAATTTCTTTATAATAAAAACTTGATAATTAACACTTGATGGTCCACAGCTAAGCAGGGCTTTGGATTAATTTAAGTTAATCATTTAAGGCTCTCTTGGATTGTCTTGGAAACAACATCAGGGCCCGTGACCGACAATCAATGTTATCGCGTTCATACTGGTGTAGCAGGCTGCGTGGCGCTGTGTTTTGGGGGATGGGAGGGATTCTCCAGTCGTGGTGTGACAGGTCTTCCACGTAAGAATAGGACAACGGTGCATCTTAGCCAAAGTTAAACAGAAAAATACCACCACATCAGTTACATTCAAATTCCCAGGATGCCATGCACCCTGTTGGCTCTCCTGACCTTAGCATAAATAATAAATGAGGAAATTAACTTGTGACCTTTTTAGAATGCCCCTCCCCAACTACTGGACTCAGTTAGCTCTTCCCTCGTTCCCATGCAGTAACTGGTTTCACGACAGATCTTCAGGTTAAAGGACTGGACGCTAAGGGGGTATTGGCTAGCTATCAAGGCATGTCCTCTGTTTATCCGGCACAGTCTCAGCCTCGTCGGAACGCTAACTCCGCATTAAATTTGGATAGTCTACCCCCATCCGTTGCTTACCCTTCCACGAGGTTTTAGAGCAGAATCACTTTCGAGGGCAGGGTATTTCAGAACGCATCGAGCCAATGTCCTCAAAATAATAAGAGTGGCGTGAACCCGCTTCCCGCTCTCTGGGGCGACTCGATAAATCCATCGGTCGAAAAAAGCGTCTTCGCTCTATCTGAATTTGAGAGCCGTACGCAATACACAATGGCGGACCGGTTCTCGAGAGTGAGGACCGGACCCCAGTTTGAAGCAGGGGCCTCTTCTCCATTCACAAAGTACTCTGCCTCTGGAATCCAGACCATTATGGCTGCGGTCTGGAGAAGAGACGCTTAACCCTGGGCCTGTCATTGTTCTGAGTTTGTAGAGCAATTAGAGCCTAAGGGATGCATTTAAATGGGAGAGAAGCAAAGCGTATGGGGTGGGGGGGGTCCGCCACCCGCGGTGTTGTTAAGAAGCCGAGGACACACTCGGAACGATGGCGGCCTGATCGCTTCCTGTACAGGACAACCGTAATGGCACCCGTGTGAGTGCTTTCGAAACGACAAGGTAACCCTTGACCCCGCGGTCGAAACAGCGGACTCAGAGAAAACGAGAAGCTTGGCAAACACTTGAGGGAGATAACGTTCGTCATTTAAATTCTCCATCCACGGGGACAAACGAGCGAGTTATCACGCATTTAACGCTGCAGAGATTACAAAAAAAAAACCCACGTGACGAGCCTATTCATCTGGACAGATCCTACAGAAATGATGATTCTAATTTTGGAAGTGGGCCAAAGGAGAGGACGGTCTGAACAAATAATTCAGGTGTCAGGCGCACGTCACTCTCCTTACCCCTCGAGGGGCGCATACGTGACGCAGATACCGGGTCAGACACGCAAAACCCGCTAGGCTGACACGCCAGATCTATCTGCGTGCGTGAAGGTGATGGGGTACGGCTGGCAAGACCTTGGCACGGCAAACATGCCCGGAGGGTGAGGGCACAGAGTGAGCGGCGAGCCTGGGGCAAGCTCGCTGAGGAGCTGGCGGTACTCCATAAGCCACAGCTCGAATACTGGAATACGGTATAGAAAAAAAAGTGGGTCACATGCCCCACCCCCACCCCATCCTGGTTTCTATCTTCCCCAGACCAACAGCTGCTGCCTGGACTTCTGGGCAATCTGGCTGACATCCATGCCCTCATACCTGAGGCGGAGGAGCACAGCAGAGATTTTGGGAGAGGGACTTGGGGGGGGGGGGGGCTGTAATTGACAGTCAGATGGGGGTGTTGGATTATGGGTGGTGAAACACGGGGGAACGGAGGACCACCAAGGTGGGAATGCTTATTATAGAAGCTTCCGGGCCAGAGAGATACCAGCAGAAGTCTTTTCTGCCAAAAGGTGCTACGTGAAATGGTTCAAATTGAAGTGGTCCCACCTCATAGCTGCCCTTTAGCATTTAAATGTAGGCTCTTCATGGCAAAATAAAAGGCTGAGCTCACTACTACTTCTACCCCATTCCAAGTAATCACTCTGTTATCCACAGTGACGGAATGACTTAATATTCCCATAAACCAATATGGGATCCACTCGCAAGTCTTAACTTTACACTTAAAATCGTCAGTTTCACATCAAGACTAATATGATCGAAAGATCATAGAGATATTAAAATTCCTAAATAATGAGCTCGTACACTGACATTTAAGCAATGGAAAAATAAGCACCCAGGTCCCTTAATGCCTCTGTCTTTCTTTAAACAAAACAAAAGTAAATTAGCTAATCTGAAAAGATATTAACCTTTTAATGTTATCAAATGAAAATCCTTTGCGTCGTTTAACCGCCTAGATTTTTGTTTATTATAAAAGCAAATAAAGATTGGATAAGACAATTACCACACCTTACGATATTCATCCTTCATTTGGTATATAGATTACATTTTCTTTCTCACAATAGTGTGAGTGTATGTAGGTGTGTACTCCAGTCTTGTACCCTGTGCTGCCTGGGATGGATGGATGGAACCCAAAATATTGAGTCAATGGCGTTAGGCCAGTTGTCTCGAAAATTAACACAATGCTGCATTATTTAGCAAATTCAGAACATATTAAGTTTATATGAAAATGTAAAATAAGCCACACTAAACGCTCATGACAATTCTGCATATTTAAAAAAATGATTTCCCAATTAAGTTTCATAAAGAGGTTATATGTGTAATATACAACGGGTTTATTATTAATTCAAAGAAAAACTAAAACTAAAGGAAGACGAACGAATAAACCCATAGTCAGGCTTTGCCTTAAAGGTAGGGACTGAAAATGTCTTCATACCCCCCCCCGAGAATCATGCTGTAGCTGGGTCCCCACCATAGATCAGGGCTCCCCCATTCTAAAAAAGCCTCATCAAAGCGGGCAATCATCGTTTCTTACACTGCGCCTGTGTTTCTAAGCCAGAAAGTACTAAAAAATGTCTGCAGAAACATTACTCAAATTTAAACTGAATAAAAACACAGATGTATGACTACTGGTTTAGGTACCGTTCCTCCCCCACCATCACTTCGTGCCTTTCAGCATGCCGACACGTGGCTTCATGTCGCTGGGACCTGCACATATTTCCTGGCACCTCCAAACGTCCTGTATACCCACCTGACATGTCAGCAACTGAACATCTTCAGGATGCTCTGGGACGGCCACACGGCAGTGATTTCCAGCCCCCACTGATATCAGACAAATACAGACAGCTACAGCAGAAGAGTAGAACAACGTTCCACAGGCCACGGTGACCAACCCGGTTTACGATACGAGAGGGACACTCCCACGGGCAAAAGGTGGCCACAGCAGATGTTATTGGGCGAATCCTGTTCCAGGACGCACCCTCGGTCCAGCCTCACGAGTCACCTTCAGCTGTCAGATTTCCATCTGTTGATTTTGCTTCGATAAAATCTTTGAAATGGTTGGATTTCGTATTAGTATTTCTCGTTCGGTATTGACACCTCTGGACAGATCTCTAAAGCGGAGGTATATCCTTTCATTTTAAACACAGGTTATGTCTGCTATTAATAATTTTAAAAAACCACCTTCCGTAAATGATAACGTGGCAGCAGATAAGGGTGTGACTCGAGAGGCTTTGCCTCGATTTAGCTTTCTATCCTCATCACCTTCCTTCTATGAAACTCCAGCATATCCTCCCCCGACGCCTGCCCAACGTGGCACAGGGGCAATACAGGGGCAAGAAGAGTATATAAAAATATAGAACACAGACACTTGGCTGTAGGATTAAACTCCCGCTCATTTGTCATAGTGACTAATTGAACTTTGATTAAAAATCTTCAGAGCAACGAAAGTACTGAAGACAAATACGCTCCATTTATTCTGAATGTCACAGCGGATGATAAAAATACATCCCAACAGGGTCGTCCAGGACCCGGCGGTGGCGACAAGAGACTCAATTTTCAAGTGATTAATGACATTGAAAGAGGGGTCTGGATTGGTCGCCACGGCAGGGCTTACCCGACTCGGCGTATTTTCACGGCCACGCTTGACTTCGCACCTCTGTGAGTGCCCAGGGTCGGCGTTGCTGGTTCAGGACGCCGGATTCCAGCCACATCTTCTTCCCGGCACCCTCCATTTTTTCTTATTCAGGGAGAGGTTCCTGTAGGGATTATGATTTAATAAAATAGATTAATAAAAAAGGTCATAGATGCCGAATATAACTACCTGAGCAAACCAGCGTGACAGGCATCTGACTCCTGCCATGGAGCCCGTGACAGAGCCCTTCGAACCAGCGGCAGGCCGGGGACAGCGGTGCAGGTACCACAGAGTGTATGAGGGATCAGGGCTGCTCACGTTGCCGGGGCAGGAAGGGTGTGAACCAACAAAGCATCAAAATGAAAACTTCTCTCCTACTGACACAAAGCTTCACCTCCCCACAAACCAGAATCCGTGACCTCGGTCGTGTTAAGGACCCGGATCGGGGAAGAGACACGGCCGGCCGGGCGGCCGCAGCGAACACGTTGGTTAGTGAGACTGCTCAGTGCAGGCCACACAGGGCAGCCCAGCCATGCTTGTTAGAAAACAAACAAGAATGATTGCGGAAATAAAACTGGCGGGGCAAATAAATAACTTGGCGAGGTTTCGTCTTTTTACATCGCCCACTTTTACCGGACGGGCCGATGCAGTTCATTTCCCAGCTAGTTATTTAACCGACCGCACAGTTCTGTCAGCCTCGTTAGAGTTCATCCGTTGGCCACAGAGCATGTAGAAGACGGAGGGACGCAAGGAGGATTCACGCTGTCTCCGTCCACGGCATGCACTACCGGGATGGCTTCCCATTTTCAGCCGTAATGCCTTATCGTAAGTGACTGAATTCTCCACGCTGCTGCACTGCATCAATCGAAAGAGCAAAATCAAGCAAATCAGCAAGTCAGCGCTTTGAGGCGTGTTAGCAGAGAAAAACCGTGAATGTGCAGCCTTCTTTAATTCACAAATGACAATTTTTGAACCGGCAATCAAGTGAATGATAGTATCAAGAATCTTAATATTAACTCGACAAATGCCAGGTTGTGATTTTCGGCCACGGTGGAACTTCGAAGAGCATCGCGGATCAATGCGGCCAAGCAGTGCGGGAGAAAGTCAGCGGCCGCGGGGACAGCTCACCATCAAGGCAATGTCACGGTGGCCTGTCTGCCACCTCCGAGTGCCGTCAGGCTAATGGGCAGAAACCGGCACGGCCAAGCCCTGTCAGCCACTGACAGGCTCTGACTACTCGCAGTCGAAGCTGGCACAGGGACCCCGGGAGTGTGACATCTGCTGGCCGTCTCTCCGTGCCTCTCACCCGGCCCATCACAAACACTCTGCATCCCCGGGAAAGCCAGCACCAGAATAAACAGTGCGGCTTCGACAGACGAGTTGCAGGCACGTTCGGGTCGGTTATATTTATCTAAAAGTGACAGAACTACAGGTAGACGATATTCTGCAAATAATTATGTGGTTTCAGCTAGAAGATTTTCCTCTGACATCTGCAGAATCTTGTTTTGAGTTCCTTTCTCAGCAAGAACTTATATTCTGCTTGTCCCGTTTAACTACAAACGTAAACAGGTTCAAACTTCAATTTTGCCGCACCACCGCACGTCCGAATGGCTTTTTTCCAATGACACCACTTCTCCGCTCGCAGTACGGGCTACGTGGCGCCTTAGCAGGTAGCACTGCTGCCTCAAAGTACTTGGGTCAAGGGTCTGAATTCTTCCCAGCTCCCACTTCATTCTGACATTGTCAAGCGGCACCAAGACAAACCTCAAAGGAGTGTTTTTCCATTCCCACTTTGGCTGTGACAAAGTGTGAAGGTGTCAGGTTACGTGCCGTGCTCTTAAACACTCGACTTGAGGAAGGATCTTCTCCCTTCTTAACCTTCGTTGTTTCATATTGCCACCTGCTCATAATTTTCAATGAAATGTATTTTTGTTGCACACCCCACGTGTCGGCCGTGATCCCTTAGACGAAGCTAAGATAAAGGAAATCATTTATTTTAATTTACGATTACATAAATAAGAAAGCTATGCGTTCAGTACTACAAACAAGTCTGCTTGTGCCTTGGATGAAAGTTTAAATTCCTTAATAGCTTTGAAAACTACAGATATGGGCACCTAGCGTGTGCCTCCAGTGTAAATTTTTCTCAATCCCCACGTATGTATGTTGTACCAGCAGTTGTAAAGGGATTATAACAATATTCGCGAGAGTGAAAACCAAGACCAGATTCTGAAGTCTTTGAGTGGTAGCATTTCCGTACCTGTTAAGCGTGCCCTGGAATTCATGCCGCCGAGTTAACCTAAACATATGCAAAAATCATTTTATTCTGCTTTATAAAACTTTGTCTTGTCGAGAAGAGGCTTTCATGTCATTATGGGATTACTTTACAGACAGTGGCACCTCGCCGGGGCAATTCAAGGCTACGTTTCGCTCCAATGTTTCTTCTTCCATTTTACAAAACGTGCATTAAGGATCGATAAGCCGCGAATTACTGAGAATGAGTCTACAGCCCAGGTTTCTCAGTAGAAAAACATTTCACAGAAACCTTTTATTCTAACAGTAGATCAAAACGCGTACGGTTACATACAAGTGGGAAAAATACAGGACAAAATGGTGGGGTAAAGACAGTCCAAAGAACACAAAACAGTTGTTCAGCTTATTAATGGCAGCGTGTTCCCCACCACAAAGAAATCCATCGCTCTGCAAATCCAAGTGCGAGGAAACATTAAAGACTCCTTTGCTGCAGCCCACACACATAAAAAAAGGGTCTTTTGTGGGCTGGTGGAATTCTCTAAAGAGCAAGGCCTATATCCTGGATCTATGCTAGAGGAGAAAAGGAAAAACGCTCTCGCTAAATCTCTTTCAATTCCTTGTCAATGTAAGCGCCTTTACAAGCAAGACAGCTGTCACCTTGATGTACAGCCCCTAGCCAACGCAGTAATGTAGGCTAAATTGCCTGAGTCTCCAGCGAAGATGCAGTCATTGTGGAGGAAATTGGAAATCAATTCTTGTCATCACTGAACATAACTCTTTTATGAGAGCGCCAGTTCATGAGCTTTGGGCGGTCGACAGCAGTACAGTCGTGGCAGCCATGTCCTCGCATTAAGGAGGAGTGGGGGGAGATGGGGGGGATTTTTTTTTCCCGATCTCCCTGCAAAGAATTTTATTTTTGAATGTGTCTATTATCATCCACTGAACACGCTGTGAATGCCAGTCTGTGAGCTCCGAGCAGTGAGGAATTAGCAAGGCCACCAAGCACAGCAGGGTGGGAGGTCCACAAACACAGAGGTCCGAGGCTTTCAGGAGAACTGACCTAATCCAATCCCTCCGTACTCCCCAACTGGGCCTCGTGTGGCGAGAAGAACTTGAGCGTTGAGAGAGGGGTTGAACATTATAGCCTCCTGATTGACTTAAATCCCCGTGTACAATTTTAACTGACCTCTTCCTTAACCGTACCAGTAAAGCTAGCAAATACCTATACGGTATATTGTTGATGTTACGGTATTCTCTTGATTTACCACACCCGTTTACCCAGTAGGGTAAACCTACCAACACAGTGGAATCTCTAGGATGGCTGTTCATCACACAATCGTATGTCAGAGTTCCTCCTCACAGCCGCTGAAGTCATTCGCCTTGTGTCATGCCAACTCCAAAGATGCTCGATGCTCCACTAAGCAGTTACCACTTGTAGAAGGTCAGATGTCACAAGGGCTAGGCCAGTACCCAAGCCTAATTAAGCACACCCTAAAAAAAAAATAAAAAACAGCTATCATCAGAACACTTCAATTATGTAGCCCAGAACACGTCAATTACACAGTGCAAAACACGTCAATTACACAGTGCAAAACACGTCAATTACACAACAAAGAACATTTCTATTACAAAACACTTCAATTACACAGCAGAGAAGCTGAAAATTCCTTTTTCACTGAGACACTAGTTTGGGTCCCCCTTTCCCCATCCCATTCTCTGAAGTACTTTACAGCGACATTTAATAATTTTTAATGCGCTGTAAAGCCTATCACAATGTGATTATGCCGAGATTTTTCACACTGAAGACTCACAGAACGATGTAAATTATAACCAATACAAGGGCATTTTGAAAGGCAAATCGAGGCGTTTACACACAAATGCTTCAATGAGCAGAGTGGATATTGTACTAAGAAGGCTATGCTTTTCCAGCAGATGATTTGTGTATATAATAGGGAGATAACAGGAACTCAGACCCCTCCAGATTGTACAAGAATGCTAACACAACATGGGAGCCAAAGTGTGTTTCCCACAGGTATGATTAATAGGGCAACTGCAGAGGAGAGAATTGGAATTTAAGTCATAAAATAAACATTAACATCGCCCAGTTCAAATAGTAAAGCATCGACGACGTATCGCACTGCCTTTCACCTTAATTATCCTGATCTTGAGCAGAGGAACGAATCACGTAGCCTCTAGGTATTGTTTGACCCCGCAAAAATCAAATAATAAATAGGCTACAAAAATTACGAAATGATAACTCTGCCCTCCGGGTGTGCGATTAATAATCTTTGTGAATATGCGTGTTTTATTGATGTTACAGATGTAATATCTTCTGAAAGCCAGGACCAATTCTGTGGCCTCGAAATATAAATTTGGTTTTCTAGTTGTACGTAATAACAACGCGATGCTGTAATTGCTGATGTTCCTTTAACAGCAATAGAACACATTTCCACCCTTCTAATCAGTGACTAACTCTTTGGGGTGTGAATTTCGTCAGATTTTCCATGTCACTTGTCTCCATCGTCGGACTCCGCTCTGAAAACGGAGAAGGCCCCGTTCACATATGCTCAGGTGCAGGAGGGAGTTTGGGGAAGTGAAATTAACTCGGAAAGCGGGGTATAGCGACCAAATCCGAGGAGCAGGCTGACAGCGCTCTCTGACTGCGTCTATCCCGTCGCAGGGTCTCCGGGGACCCCCGCCGCATCCCGCCGGCAGCTGTGCACAACAAAAAGCAATCAAGTGCAGAGCCGCCTTTCCAGCTCATCGCTGTCATCCTGCAAGACGCGACTTTCAGCTGGCATCCATTACGCGTCGGAACCTTATAACAAATCTCCTGGAATAAAACAAATTGTCAGAAGTAATAAAGGACAAGGGGCTGTGGGGGGGGCGCGGGGGGGTAGCTGCTCAGAACAACTCCGCCTGTTTCGTCGTTTGTTTGTTCGTTTGTTCCTGCAGTGTTTTAATTTTCTCCTGGGACATTTACTAAAGGAAAACTCATTTGTCATTCTAATTGGGTCCGTTTAAAAAAAAAAAACTGAGACGACTGCTTCGCTCAGGGTTTGTTTCTTCTTTAGTGGTCAATCTGGTCATTTGCTTTACATACCAGACCAAAAAAAATGCTTTGAAATCGAAGTCCTGACATAAATATCCCTATATGGCCAAAGCAGAATCTTGTTTTTCCATTTTCCATATAATGACTTCATGCTTTTTTCAGTCCTGCATGTCAGAAGGGCGTATGACGGTAGCGATTCTGGCTAGCTAACAGTAGCCATTTCAATTTCAGGTCAGAATTTTAGATGTGGAAAAAAATACAGATCGTAGTTCACGGGCGTGTAACCAGTCCTATTTGTCTTTTTGACCCATGGAAGCACAAGTGTTTTTCAGAGGCAAAAGTATCAACGGAATGCCTGGAGACTAGGATTTTTCATGTTTTTCTGTAACTACTTGAAATCAAAATACAAAACAAACGATATGTCATATGTAAGCAGTGCCCATATATATTGAGAACTCTCTCTAAATCTTAGATTCTTCAAAATAGCTACAGTTTGTCTTAATAACTCCATAAAGAAGAGGAATTCTGTTAACAGGCCTCAGCAGGAGATCGGGGTACATGTCTTCCCCTGCCTCAGCAGGAGATCGGGGTACGTGTCTTCACCTGCCTCAGCAGGAGATCGGGGTACGTGTCTTCACCTGCCTCAGCAGGAGAACGGGGTACGTGTCTCCCCTGCCTCAGCAGGAGATCGGGGTACGTGTCTTCCCTGCACTTCTGCATAACTTCTGATGCATTGCTTTGAATCATAACGGGTCCATTTGTCCCATACACAGTCTAGGGGACTTAAGTCCAGAAACTGTGCTTGCCAGTTCCTCAGTCTGAGATGTTCTTCACAGTCCTCCTTCACCGGATAATTTATGTATAAATTCCAAGTGTTTTGGATCATTGTTTTGCTGAGGAATGAGAGACTGCCCAGTCAGCCTTAATCCCGATGGACTGACACTCTTAAGTCAGACAAATATGGTAAGTTGGTGGAGATTGTCATGCCTTTGGTAAACATCACTAACTCTGTCCCCAGCAGAGCAGTCCTGAACTCTGACGTTGCCTCCTGCACGCTTGAGAGGCGAAGCCCACACATGCAGAACAGAATGCCTGCATTGACAGCCTCTGTCTCAAATACACAGCAACTGGACCCAAACATTTCACATGCTCATTAGTCCAAGAGAGCGACTGTTAATAGAATGGAATAAAGAGCGTGAAGCACCGTTTCCTGTAGCTGGGCTCAAACTTTTAATGGGTCCCGTACTCTAGTGGGTAAATTGGCAGGACAGACATATGGGACATCAGTGAAGCGAAGTGCCCCCCATTCCTCCCATTAAGCCCAGTATAAAACCAGTGCTGAGTATTTTCTTCTTGGAAAAATTAAGGAAATGGCCAAAGATCTCTCTCCAACATCTGGAAACTAAAGTGTGTTTATGGAAAAAAAAAAGAGAGAGAGAACTTGCTAAACTTCAAGAACGGGACTCCAAAAAAAGTTAGCGGGCCCCGGAGGCAGTTAATACGCAGAAAAGCACATGACAGTGTTGCCAAAGGAAACAGACGACTCTGTAAGTCATACCACACAAACGTAACCGCTGTTCACCAGGCCAGCCAAACCTGCGACAAAGAAAAGATTTTAAACTAGGTAAGGATAGATAGGCTGTCCTTGGGGCACAAGAATAACTTTAAGGAAAAATAATCCACTCAGGTGCTTTTACACAGAAGACTGGTAGACAACGGGCTCATTGTGTAAACGAGACGTAATTCAGAGGGAAAAAATACAAACCTTTATTTTCAGAATCATTGGACACTGGGCACCCAAAAAACCCCAGTCATCTGAGCTGGGAATGAGGTCTTTAGAGTCTGCTTTAGCAATGCGTTTAATTTTTTTGTGTTTGTTTGTTTATGCTTGAGGTTCTTTTTTGCGTGTCATGTGACACGGGTCAGAGGGTCACTGAAATCAGGGGAACACCAACCCCCAGTCTTCAGTGATGAAGAGGCGCTGTGTTCAAAGGGCCAGTTACTTAGCAAATCTGCAGTTCTAATTCCTGGCAAGTAGCACCTTTAGTCCTGCTTAAAAGTCTATTTTTATTGATTTAAAAAACACATTAAACGTCCCACTCGCCGTTTAGTTCAATTGCTTATTCTTCTGCAATTGGTATCACCTCTCTGGTGCTAAAGGACGCCATTTGTTAAGACATTACTGGCCTCCAGCGGTGTATTTATCAGTGGTGACAATTTTTAACAGCCGTCCTGAAAACACATTCATCTCTGTTCATCCTCAGCTTCATGCACCATCAGCTTTGCGTCTTCCTCTCTGTCCCAGACAAACATCAGTCAGGCAGCTCCTGTCCTCAACCAGATGGACTTCTTTGATCTATTATTTCCTCATTATTAATTTATGCATCATCTGATGGCAAGGTTTCATGGTTCAGTACGTTTTATATTTGAAATTTTTTAATTAATTCCAGCAACCGACTTGCAAATGCTCATACCCATAACAAAGTCAGACTCACCTTGGTGGATTTGATCGTTTCCTTTAAACTCGACTCTTTCTTTTGCGGCAGGTGCCTAATGTTTTTCCTGGAAGAGCGTGGAACGAGGGAGACGGCTCCTTCACGTGTTTCCTTCCCTGTCATTGGGAGCAAGTCCTCTTCCAGAACAGAAGTAGCATTGCAGGGGAGAGGACACGCTCCCAGTGCTCAGAGACATAACCATAATCCGAAAATACAGCGACAGAAAAATGTTCCACACAACATGTGGCAAAATTTATCCAGAACATTTCAAATTTACACACTGTCACTTGCATCTATACTTTTAGATTTTAGGGAGACAAAACTGTGATAAACTCCAGTACTGAGCAAATCCATTGTTGGGAAACTGTAATGCTAATTCTGTCAAATCTACTATACGATTTGGCTTCTGAAACGGCAATGCAAATTCCTTCAAATCTCAAGTATGATTTTGCTGGACTATGTTTACCAGGGCTTTGGAATGAAGGAAAACTCTTTTTTTTGGTCTGTGTCATGTCATTTGTGTCATGAAAGCAAACTGTCAACAAATTCCTGTCTGTGCCTTTAACCAAACTATGACATGACTATCTCTGACTTCCTGTCTGTGCTGCTGCATTTATATAGATTAAAAGCACTATGTCTGTACTACCAATGGCTTCCTGCTCGGGTCTCACCGACAAACCAATCTGCAAGGCCACTATCGACAACTTCCTTCATTCCCACAGACATGCCGGTAGCGCCGAGGGCCCGGGCTCATTACGACTCTGCGTTCACACCCGATAGAACATCTGTCGGGCTACCATGCCGAGTCAGGCCCGTCCGGCAGGTGCGGGCACACAGGCAAGTGGGCACGCCCACCAGTCCGTTGGGACCTCCACGAGGTGGAGGGAGCACCCATCTGTCCTCCATCTGCTAGGCCGCCACATCCTAAGTGGAAGCACGGTAGTATATGCCACTGTTTGGGTAAGACAGGGAGCGGGAGGGTCCCGCCGTATCTGCACGGCTTTCACGGAGCACAGCAAAGCCTCCCTTTGTCTGTCTGCTTGTTCTCTCCTCCACTTCTGCGCTGCCTGCAAAAGCTTGGCAGCCAGGCAAAAAATGCGAGGACTTCCAGCGTTTCGAGTGGAGCCGGGGGAGAAATCAGCAGGACGTCCGTGCGGCAGCCAGGCCTGCCAAGGGTTACCCAACGTCTCCCCTGCGAAATCACTGGTTGATTCATTCAGGAAATCGTTCTGCTCGCTTCCTAATATAAGTGATGCTTCTTTGTGTCATTTATCCCTGTGCTCTCTTCTGCTTAATTCTGTGGCTGACGGAGATCACCTCGAGGGTTGTTATTAAGCAATTCATTTTAATCTGAATGCGTGTCGCAATTTTGGATGAATTCGTCTATTTTGGTAACACATCTGGTGGAAATACTGGGCCTTATAAAGCTATGAAAGGCCATTGAACGTGATCTGTTTCAATTCAGGCCTATTTCGCCATCGCTGTCATGGCTCCAAACAAATAATTAGAGTACTCATTATTTACAGGCCTAACTGCGACATGTGCATCGTCGCATTCGTCGGCATGCGCCCAAGGCTCTGCGTTGCACTTGCAGAAACACGCCCTATGGTGCCGTTTGAAAAATCTCATCACAAAATCCATGTCAAAATAGCAATTACACGTTGCCCGGAGTCCGGAAGAAAAATGCAAAGAGAAATAGAAATGTAGTAAGAGAGTTTCATTACACAGTGCCTGGGAATTCAGTGTCTGTTTTCCTGATCTCACAACAGCGCACACCTCCAGAAAGGACCCATTCGCCGCATATTCAGATGCGCCACAGAATGCAAGGCGGTCGACTGAGTGTGACGGGGGCACTACATAAGCGGGAAAAGGCGTGGCAGGAAAACCCTGGGAAGATTCCGGACAGCTTGCGGAGTCCCCGGTCCCCTACCCAGCAGAGGTGGAACATCTGGCCGTGTGCCTCAGTGGATCTGGGGAACCTGTCAAAGATTGGAGAACGTGAAGAACAACATTCGGCTAGCCAGTCAGTTTCGGTTCCCATCATTTGGGCCTCAGGTCCACAAGCACGATCCCTCGAGCAATCACAGCTCGGACACTAAAGTAAGGATGACGTTCGTATTAAAGTCCAACTCCCGCTCCGTGATGTTGATGATTTTGCCTTCTCTAGCGGTTAGAACCCATTAACAGTAAGAATAGACAACTGAAAAGCCCTAGGCTGGCTGGATGACTCTGTCCCCTGGTCACAGCAGCTGTTCGTCGTCATGCTTCATGACGGCCTTGCGACTGAGCGAAATCGAGGCGGGCAAAGCCCCAGAGAGTGCATACAGTATCCACCTAGGCCTCGTTTACCCCTCACGGCCTCTGAAAATGAGCTACACGATGATGAGACAAAGAGAGCAATAGAACAACAATGTAAACCGGCTTGCTGGGGAATTTATTACCTGTGCTAATTAAAGTGCGGGACCACCTGCCAGCATCTCCTTCTAGCTGAGCTGCTTCACGCAGACTTAATCCCACCTCGAGTTCCCTTGGAAACGGGGGGGTGGTATCGGCCACCTCGTTTAAATGTCGCTCAGAGACAAACACCAGCCCCGACCTCCCAGTCGCCCAAGAGTCGGATGATTTTGAAATGCCAGCCTCTCGTTAGCAATTCCGATGACCTGAGTGGCAATCATGCCATTTTCTCATCTTTGGCTTGTTCCACTACATCAAAGCTGACGCTGGAGTCGAGCATTTTAATTCATGGACGGTGGATGTAGACATTTTACAGCACATGAAAATGCAGGATTAATAATGGTTGGCTGAACAGCCCAAGCTCTTGAACACCCGTGTGATTGTGCCACAGCTTGAGGGGGAGAATTGTATCATCACTCACGGACTCATAATCAATTGAGTCAGTAATGGAGGTGGCTGGAGGAAAATGGAGGATTGTTACAGAACCTTCTGGAATAATAGTAGACTGGCTCAGTGTCCTCGGCCGTCTCCCCAGCTGAATTATGCTCTTAGACGCTGTGAGAATGGTGGGAATCTTTCGGATGCTGAGGTTAGTCATCCCCATAAAACATGTTAGTGTAATGTTGAGGAAACGGCCAGCTCCTCCACGCCCTGGGGTCTCTATGGCAGCTCGTCATCGTGCGAGCACAGGAGGGACTGGTCAAAGTGCTGAACTGCATTGCGGAAGCGTGTTTTCCTTTGATGGATCCACGCAGACGATGCTTCCCCGTGCCCACCTGCGTACTCATGCAACTCCCTGTCCACCCTTGATGGCGCAACACAGAGCACCAATGGAGTATGGTGTTTTAAAGGAGATTGAGCGACAGGTACAGGCTCCACTGTTCACTTGCCCCCAGCAGGCTTTTGGCCTGTCCTCCGTATATAGACTTGACTATTACATGAAGAGTTGGATTCAAGACATGTTTGACTGGAAGGGCTGGACTGAAAACATGTTTATGACTTGCAAGGGTCTGATTTACTCCCACCTCTGCCACAGAGCCCCAGGTTCCAAACTGACATGGAGAGGCACGCCCCTGCACGCCCCCAACACAATGCATGAATCTGTACAGGCAGCCATTTTTAATGCCTTTCCCAAAAGACTCCCCCTCTCCTCAGGATGAAGACAACTTCCTATAGGAAGACTAACCAGACTAACTGCAGTTCAAATACGGCCGAGATGAGCTTCATTCCAGAGGGCATGAAAATTAAGCTGCAACAGCAGCATTACAACTCTGATCACAGGGCTGGAAATCAAGGCTACGAAGAACCAAAAAGTCAACACGACGAAGCAAGGCCAGCATGCCAGGCTTTTTAATAAAGAGCTGAAATGACACTCCGGTGTCTCTGAAGTATGAGAACAAACAACCTATAGTGCGGGGGATCAGGGGAAGGCAGCCTTCCTGTGCGATTTCGCATCCTGAGAGTTATGGCACCAGTAGGTTATAGATCGGCATTCATGTTGAAGGTTCAAAAACAGGCTAGGAGAGAAACCCTGAAATGAGGTACCAGAAACCCAGGTCATGCTGAGGTACTTTAGCAAACATCCGGCTGTATAAACAGGCATAATGTCAAGCTGAGACTTGGGTTTTGGAGGTTAGTGATGTAATTTCAAGTACCTTCAAGATTGCCACAGTAAGCAGAAATGTTTTGCGTGCCCTCATGTTTTCAGCAGAGATGTGGAAGTAGCATTTTTACTCATACACTGCATATGGTGTACGAGAATTCAAACAGGGAAAGATAAGATGAGAAATGTAATAAGAGTTCCCTGGAAATGGGGTGGGGGGGACAAATTCTGACTGATGGTGTAGAAGGAACGATCGAATGCTGGGCCAGAATCAGGATATCTAAGATATTAATATTTATGGACTGCATGGAATATGGGGCTCTGCCTCATATGGGAAGTTGGATATTGGCATGGCGATGCCTCTCCAAGGACGTCGGACGCGTCACACTGAACGATGAAGCCCCAATCGGGACTGGTTCAAGCCCCCGTACTGGATGGCGTATCAAACGGGGCGTCCGGAGGAAGCCGTACATCCGACAGAGGGATCAGCTTCGGTGCATCATTATGCAACACAGAGGCAGTGTTACCATTAAAGAGCGCCGCTGAATAGGCAGGGCAGGGATGGCACACAGTGTTGACAGAGAGGCTGATGGGAAACATTCACAGGTACACAAAGGGTGACAAATTGCCCTGATTACATACCTCATTTTTAAAGCAGTGCACTGTACTGCTCACCTTACATTACAGCCCATTTTTATACATTTAATGGATATGTATTTCTAATCAAAATGTTGCCCTCAGTCTCTGTATGCTCAGGATAGCAAATCATACAGCAGAATTTGGAAAAATTTAGTTTTTGTGTTAGACATGCAAAAATTTTACTTTAAAAAAAGTG
Organism: Gymnarchus niloticus; assembly: GCA_009936485.2. Lineage (NCBI taxonomy): Eukaryota > Metazoa > Chordata > Actinopteri > Osteoglossiformes > Gymnarchidae > Gymnarchus > Gymnarchus niloticus. Next base: position 12,901,673 of record JAACJT020000086.1, on the reverse strand, counting down.
CCTAATAACTGGAGGTGTTTCATGCATGCCTTCGCAAAGGTCTCCACCGAGGGGCTATCGGCATGGGTGGTCCACAGCATGATAGGCTCGGCCGTTGGGGGCAAACGTGATAAACCACACCCCCACACCGTGGGAACATAATGGTGTGATCCAGCCCCCTCCACTTCGCTGAAGGTGGGGATAGCAAAGGCACAATTTCACAGCTGAGCGCACCTGAGTCTCCGCAAGGGAGGAAACCTCACCCCTGAAATAATAACAATGGCAAATACTGGATCAAAGCACGGAGAATGGGTTCAGGTCCTCAGCTGCCGTCTTCTTGTAGCCTCAAAGCACTGCTGACTTTATCAAAACAGATGGTGATCATCCGATTTATTTTATCTTCGGCAATGTGGCATGGTCAGGCTCTCCGGCTGAAGTGAAGGTTCAGGAGCTTTCCCCTGCCGTCTGTGCTTCTGTCAGATCCTGCCAAGCGTATTTAATCATCCGTCATCCACACAGTTTTTTTTAATTATTAGCCTCTTAGTGATTTAGTTCAGGGTTTGCATTCTTTCTCTTCCTCCTTGGTTGCTAGCGCCCCCATCTGGCTACTGCCTGGGGACAGTGACCCACCATATTAAGAGGGGTGGCCTTCATCACAGTATGGTTTAGTGCCTTGGGGTGTTGGGGGGGGGGGGTTGCTCCCCCTGCCCCTAGTGGTCAGAAGCCTGAAAACACCCCTCTGATTGACCAGAGCTCCTGCTTTGTGTGTAACCAGGTTAACCAACCTGAGGGATGCATGCCATGCAGAACAGCTCCCCCCAGTGCTGGGGAGGTCTAGTGGGAAAATGGAGGCGTGTACAAGCATGGGTGGGTGTGGCTTACTAGCAGGTCCAGTGCCTGGTGTCATTCCAGATTAATCTTTCACCAGACTGATGAAAGCGTGACATTTATCTTTTAAACAGAGAAGCATGAACATTGGGTTTTAACATAGGAGGGGCAAAGGACCAAGCCCCCCCTCCACCCAACCGCGTCTTGGAGATTCGAGAGGGACAAACCCCTTTGTGAGAGTTCTCCACTGCCAAAAACAGCCCCCTCACAAAATGCTAATGCACCACTATCTAATTAAGTGTCACTCACCAAGGAATATCAAACACCAGCATCTTTACTGATGAAATCAATTTGCTGTTAAAGCCTGCAGGCAACAAACACTACATTACAATTGCTGATGCTAATCAAAAACCATAATTGCTTTTTAAATCACAATGTTAATGACAAGATCTTGATGTAGAGTATTGTAATTATGCTATTAATATGGACATCTTTCCAGAATAGGCAGCCATCTGTTAGGGCTGAAAACAAATAAAATGTTTCCAATGCAGATTATTATTATTTTAAGGGGCTCGTCTTTATGTCAATTCCAGATGCTGTCAATGCAAAGGATTTCCAGGGCATTAGTGTTGACTCGAGGGGACGACTGGACAGACTCGGAGCTATGACACGCAGCATGGCTGTGTAATTCACCTGACAGCCTATAAGAGGCGCTGTATTACTCATTAACCTGGTTGCCCTCCCCAAGCTCGGTCCCCTGCAAACTCACAAATACACATCCAGTTCAGCGCTATCGCTTTAAACATCCGTGCAAGCGTATAAATAAATGTATAAATGACTGAAAATAATTCTTAGGTCTGTGCTTCGAGAGTTCCCTAAAGAAAACTTTTATTTCCTCTTCAAGGTTTGTACGAAGTTTCACTTTCTCAGAACATCCTTGCGTTGAGGGAAAATATAAAAATAGTAAACTTGTGTCGCAACTTCAGTGGGACTCACACAGGAGAAGTTTTCTTCTCCTGGTTTTTGATCAACCTGGAGAAGACATCCAGAGGCCTTCGGACCCCTACCCGCATCCATGTACGAATTGACTTGGGGGACACCCAATGAAAACACACTGTGTGACACAGGAAAGCCCATATGTGTCACCAGGGGTGGGCATTGGTCTCATATTCAGCCCAGGGGAGAGGGTGGTCTCTCCCGTGCCCATTTTCTGGCTTGGGGCCCCTGAATCTCATTATTCCTCTGAAAGCACACACTCTACGAGCACCCGAATGGTTTGCAAAGAGCATTAGCATGTCAATGAGATCCCATCCAAAAATGTAGGTAACATAAATGAATAGCAGGCGGCCCCCCCCCCCCACACCCTTCAAACCAGCAAAACCCAGACTCGCCCTGTAAGGGATTGTTGGAGAGGCAGCAGGACC
>JAACJT020000086.1:12877590-12888018 GCA_009936485.2 Gymnarchus niloticus | reverse complement strand
CTCTCTCACTCACTCACACACACACACACACACACACACACACACACACACACACACACACACACACACACACACACTATTGAGAATTACTCCACAAGACATTTCATAGTAAGTGTACAATTTGAAGAAATCCTCAGTACAGAGGTCCCAGATGCTTCGATCAAACAAAGGAGAGATGATGGAGATATTCCTGAATAAATCATTTTATTTTTCATCCCAGGTGGTTTAAAAACTATAAACCTGTTTAATTTGTTGTTGTGTTCCAACCACGACTGGTACAATATTCAGCTTTCGGGCCTCTGTAGTTCTAAATACCCTTTCTCCAGGATGACCCCTCCAAAACTTAATGAGGTGATCGTGATAAGAAGAACTGAACTATCTACCAGCTTCCCAGATCAAAGAATAGCTAAAATCATTTCTAGTTCAAGAGCATTTCAAGCATTTGTCGGAAAGTTACAGAGATGGTTCCTTTGGATCTCAGAAAAAAGTTTGAAGATAAGAAAAGCAGCAGGGGCCAAGTCCCAGAGCTGGTCTACAGGCATTAAAATATCTCTCATGTCAGAATTTCGTTATTGATTTGCCAAATTAATTACATATTTTCTCCTGTTCCACCCTTTATAGGGTTATTGGACGCAAGTTACATTCACTTGGCACCATTTCAATGTACTGAATGTCATAGTATTGTGACGAGCCCTCCTGCTTGTCACAGTGTAAAACTTGGTGTATGTGGCATTAAATGTTTTGTTGGGATGCTCAACAAGCGGTTCAATTCCTGAAATGGAGAAGTTCGACCAACAGAAAGTCATTACCACAGAATCACATTGGCTTTGTTTTAGCTGTGTTGCTTTAACTAAATACTTGGACCCACATGCTTGTTTTTCTCTTTTCCAACTTTTAGTATGGAAAAGCTGGAAACAGATTACATTATTCTACATGATACACGTGTGGTTTTGTTCTGCGTTCACAGTAACTCGATCATTTTTGCCTGAAAAATCAAGAACAAGTGGAATTCCGTTGATTCCCATTTTAGAGCATCAAAAATACTCCCCAGTGAAATTTAACCACAATATTCAAAAGCCTTCTGGGTTTTAAAGAGAGAAATTGTCTTCTTTATTATTCAGATATTTTTTTTTACAAAATCAGAATCAACAATGTTGAAGGTGTGGTTAGAAACAATGCAAATAGCTGGTCTTTGGACAATGTACTATTAAAAATAACCTGGATATTCCCTGAAACCTTCAAGCAAGCCAATGGTCAGTGCAAACCAGTACCTGCATACCAGTGGTTAGCTAGTAAATTTTGTTTTTTCCAATGTCCATCCCGACCACCTTAACTTAAGAGGCAAATACACAGCGCAGTTAACACAGAAACCAAACATGGCATTTTATTCACGTCAAAATTGTCTCACACTCCAGTCGTTAACAGCTCACCTCCCCCCCCCAAAAAAAAAAAAAAAAACCTAAACCTGTTGCCTATTTCAGTTGTTGGGGGTGGAAACCATGGTTTAGTTCAAAATTTGATTTAAATTCAAAATGCACAAATGTTTATTGAATATATGCATTAGGGTCGCATTTATACTCAAGTTCATATAATGTATTCAATTCTGGGGGGGTGGGGGGCGGGGTGCCAGAGGTATATAAAAAAGGGTCCAGTCCATTCAGTTCCTACTTAACATAATCATATTAGCAATGTAAGTTGAGTACATTGTACTAAATCTATTTCAAAATCCAACCTCAAGACATTAAGGCAGAATTCAGTCATTAAATGCTTTGAATTGGGAAGTGAGGATAAAAGAATTTTAGCACATTTACTTTAAAAGGGCACCTGAACTTCAGGGGGGCAATAAAAGGTCAAAGATGACAGGTTACTAGAATTTGGAAAATTTCAAGCTCCGAGAGGTTCAGCGTATCTGGAAATGACTGATGGAGCTCAGGTGGTCTCAGAACTGCATCAAATCTGTGCTTAATGTCACGTGATTTTTGCTCTCTGATATCATGGCACCATCCTGTAAGAAGTCCAGATGCAATGTGCACATTCGGGAGAAACAACAGCTACAAAGTCCAAAAACGGAACACAGAAGTTGCCACTTAGCACAACTTTTATACAGTAGAATCAAATAAAATCTGACATTTCATATTTATATATGTATATATATTTACACAAATCAAGGGTGGCCAACTTATTGACCTTCATGTGAAAAATATTGACATGTAGATTTCAGCAAAAATGACTAATGTTGCATGTTTTCAGAGACAGGAAATAGACAGCATCTGCACTCGGTATACAAGCTTTATTCCGACAGTGGAAGATCGACACCTGAAATGCCATTCATCTTCCTCTGTGCACAAAAGGCTGCATATCCCAACCGATGGTAATTTACACCACACATTTACTCTGACGAAAGAAAAAAGTGAGTCGGTCGAAATATAGCTATGGTTTAGTGGGGGAGGAGGAAAAAAAAAAAAAAACCAAAGGGATCCTTCTCGTGTGTGCAGGAAGGCCACGCTCGGTTAGAGGGGATGGGGGCTTGACCGAGTTGGTAGGCACACTCCACCTGCCGCTGGCTCTCTACGGCAGCTACACCAAACAAGCACGCAGCAGTTTGATCTCGTCTCTCAAGGGCACGCTTCACAGGTGTCCTTGGCCAGATTTCACACCGCAATCCCTCCCCCCAAAAAACACAAGCACAGGATAATTGAGTTGACGCATTTTATTCCTAAAACAGAGGCCGCACCACGCGAGGCGGAGCAGCATTTATATAGATTTTATATATATATATTGCCGTTTGGTTTTTGTGTCTAAATGTGTGGTATAAAATACTATATAAGAATGTACCTCTTATTTGAACACAGTGAACTTGATTGCTGTACAAGTACTGTCCAGCTACAGCTTAGCTGTAAGTCCCCCACACACAAGGCATGGACATAAACCCCAACCTACTTCATCTGTACATGACAATACAAATCTGTCCCCCTTACAAAAAATAATACTCTAAAAGCAACCTACTGCAACTTTATTTTTGTAGTTTTTGTTTGTTTTTTTTCTTTTTTAATTAAGATGATTACATATATTTTAGACCAATTGCTTTAAAGCGGGAAGGCAATATAAACCTTCTAGATTTTTGAATATATAAAAGAGGTTAAGAAATAAGACAAATTATACATTTAAAAACTTACAATAAATAAGATAGATGCAGGCATTTCAACTGAGTACAATTTCATCCAAAGAGGAATTTCAGACCTTTACGCGAGTCAAATTACTTAGATTCTGAAAGCCCCCCCGTCCCCCCCCCCCAATCTTCCGTATTTTACACACGTGACACTGACTGGCCCGTTTCAGCATCGCTGTGGCAAATACCATGACTGCAGTGGGGAGCTCGGCCTCTACGGGGGGAGACGCTGCGATGCCAGTGACAGCGCCGACAGCCTCCATGGTACTGGCTTCCAGAAACATCTGGCACACTTGTCCACTTGCATTGGGAGAGCTCCAAACACTATTAAGTCCAGCACTGTAGTCATGTGACGGGTCAATCCCTTTCAAGCGCCACTGCTGCCACTCCTCCTCCTCGGCCGCTACAGCATGTTCATGATGAAGTTGTACATCTGATTCAGCACCACAAAGTGAACGGGTAAGCAGGACCGCCTGTCCTGCATTGCTGGGTCGCACGTCAGCCAGGAGAGGGCATTGTACTGCTCGAGAACAAATCTGCAGGAGGGAGAGTGGGGCAGAGGTGTCAGTTAAAGTTAGGCACCATGGCTAAAGTTACTCAATTTAAATTAAACTGGCCATCACTGGTTAACGTTCAAAGCTACGGGCTAGTGTCCCTAACATGTGAGATGCCCCGACGTCACGGGCAGGATACCTGAGCACATCTGAGGTCTGGTTGGAGTCGAGGGGGTGGGAGTGTTTGCTGTGCAGCAGTTCATCTGATTGCACTGAAGGCACGTGGAGGTGCAAAGAGGCCTGGGGGGGGGGGGCGGGCAGGTTAGAATCAATGGGGCACGCGGCACCTTCAAATGTTGTCAAACACCATACCTTCGAAGCACAAAACAGCACGTATCTCCACGTTTTATTAGGGGATGGCAGACTGAGAACGAGTCATTTACTAAACCAGCCGTGGACCTAAGGCCCTGGTTCCGCCTCGAGCAGCAGCAGGATTAGGAAGATTTGCTCATTTGGTCAATTACTGAAACGGTCCTACAGAAGAACAGATCGATTATTCGAGAGAGGAGACCAGAGTCATGTGACGAGATGGGGGTAGGACTCACGGGCAGCCTCAGGCATTACACTGCAATAACGAGGACGGTGCTGAGCATGTACCTTTAGGAACAGGGGGCACTGATTCTGTGCTTGGGGGCAGGCTGACCAAAACCAGTCGGGCAGGGGGCCAGCTTTAGCCGTCGACACGAAGTAGCCAAGAGCCAGGGGCTGCTGGAGGATGTTAGGGGCCTCGTCGTGAGACTCCATGCGGTCAGTGCTCTGTCCCTGGGTGACGAGAAGAGCAATCAGCGATGGTGTGTGGAGAGAGACGTGGCGCAGCGAAACACCAGAAGGGAAGACCCTGGTGGTAAGGGGGGTGGAGGCAGTTTACCTTACTGCCGTCCCCTCCGGGGTGGTAGTGCGAGCCGGGGGAGTGTACAGGGGAGGTGGTGGGCGAGGCTGGCAAGATGTTAATGATGTCCGGGTCCACCAGGTCGTTCTCGGTCTCCAGCAGCTCAAAGATGCCGATCGCGTCCGACCCATCTGGAGAAATCAGGGCCACGGTCAGTAAAATGGATTTCACCACACTTGTCCGTCGGCAAAAGTTAACTCGTGCAAACCTGACCCACCGTTGATGGGGTTGAAGGCGATGTCGAGGTTCTCCGTAGTGTAGCTCGAACTGGCAACCTGCACGAAGGCAGAGGTGGGAAACACCAGGATGTGCGTGCAGGACGTGTCCTGTGGTGTGTTCAGCTGGGACGTCTGCATGTTGAGCGTGGTGCTGCGCCCAAAGACCGATCCAGTGGACACGGAGTCTGTGGGGATAGGGGACATGTGCGTTCTGAGAATCCGAGCACTCCGACAGCCGTGCTGGGTCACTTCGCAGGAGAAACGAGCAGTCACCAAGAACGTCTCTTCTAACAGTGACACAAAACGAGTACACAAGATACTGACACTGAGGTCCAATTTAGCAATGAAATTTCAAGCAGCCAAGGCAGTGAGATCATAGACATTCTACTGGGGGACTGGCCTCCCCTCCCCTCGGTTCCTCCCAGGGTCTCTTCCTCCTGAGGGAGTTTTTACTCTCTGGGGACCTGGGGCCTGGGACTATGTGAAGTGGTTCGTGACACCGCTATGTAAATTAAACTTAAACTGAATATTGCTGAGTCAGACTGCTCAACTGGCTCGATCCTCAGCAACACAACCGTTCCCGTCAGCGCCCTCACCGGAAACCCAGGGCGACCGGTTCAAGTACCTGGCATGATGACAAAGGAGCCCTGGGGCTCCATGGCGACCAGGCAGGCGCTAAGGATGCTGGGCGTGTCGGCAACAGAAATGCCACACATCCTGCACATCTCCTTCAGGCGCCTGCTGAGCAACTGCAGGTTGGCCTTGCTGAGAAGAATGCTCCAATCTGGAAGAGTGAAGTCAAGTCATCAGAGGCAGCGAGGGCCAACGTGTCCTCCTTTACAGCACAAACGGCACCAAGGCAACTTTCACCACAGCTATGATATCGTCAAATTCCTCGGGCATCGGGTGCACCGCGAAAGTGCCACCTCGTGTAGAATCTCGACCTGACCTCTCAACTCCCCGTGTCCTATCCTGCCGAGGCGACCGATCACCACTCTCCATGGCAGCGAGGTCATCTGCACCAGACCCAGACACCAATCCCACAGCTTCTGGAGTCCCAGTCTCCTGGCAGAGCCCTTTTTCCGTCGTGCCCTGTGAGGGGGAGCCGCGGCAATGAGCATGGAAGCCAGAGGAAAGGGGGGTGGAGGAGCAGGGCCTGCAAGTCAACTAACGCCGTTGCTTCAGGAGTAAATAAGGCACAAATTAAAAGGAGGAAATTTAAATTGTGCAGGATAGCCATCGACCCTTTAAACGACACGCAGGACATGTAATGACTGCTCTGCGCACCAGCGCCGCTCAGGAAGACTCCCCGCCCTGAGGCGGCCGGGCGGCAGACTCACCTGTTGGGCACGTCAATGCTGATGACGCAGGTCTCCAGAAGCTCACCATAGAGGTCAGTGGCAGTAGCCAGCAGCCAGCGCTGATCATGCGAAAGGCAGTAGCCCACAAAGAGCACGTTGTACTTCTGGGACGCCTCGCCAAAGGTCTCGCCCAGCTCCGTCTGCTTGTCCTTCACGGGGGCCAAGATGAAGGGTGGCGTGTAGAGTCGCAAGCACTCTGGCCTCTGTCAACGAGAGCGAGGCCGTCAGAAAGCCTCCTCGAGCCACCAATCATTAGGGAGAGGGAGGGGCCCGTACCTCAGGACTCCTGAGGGCGGTATCCAGGGCAAGGCCGGGCCCGAAGCCTGTTAGCGTTTTGACATTGGTGGAGGCAGGAAGGGGGCGCCGACACTGGGAGAAGACTGAGAAGGCCAGGGACTTGAGGTGCTGGACGTAGATGTGGCGCTCCTCACTCCGAACTGGCTGCAGCAGGTACTGGCAGGGGATGATCTGGGGCAGGGACACAGGGGCTGAGTGCAGAGGCAAGAGGCCAGCAGGGGGCAGCACTGCAGGTCTCACTAAGAAAGGTAGGCCAGAAAGCGGATGGATGCAGGGCTGCTAGGTTTTTGAGTGCAAGGATTCTGACGTGTGTTAATATTTGAAACGGTTTTTAATAACCCTGCTCTGTGGAGCCGATTTACCTGCACAAACACGGCGTTCCTGACGTGTGGGGGCAGGAACTGCAGCATCTCCAGGTAGCAGCGTAGGAGGCCCAGGGTCCACACGCTGGAATGTGGTGTCCCCTCCGCATCCTCGTAGCTGAACGGGTCCACGATGTAGATCATGATGGCCGGCGGGTAGGTGACGGCGTGAGATTCTCCGTCCGTGGGGACGCCCACCTTCTCACGTTCCATGGTGCTGAGGGGGTTGAACGACAGACTGTCAGCATGAGGCACTGGGATTGTGGGATACCACATCAAACGCATGAGGATGGATAAGTAAATGATGGATGGAGGAATGGACACACAGGGCACAGGGAGCTACCTCTCGGCTGGTTCCGTGGGCCCCTGCGTGGAGTTGTTGCCGCCACCCGTGCCATCCCCGGAGGACCCTCCACCCTGACCGCTGGGTGGCTGCCCCAGCTGTGTACTTTGGGAGCTCCCGCCCTGTGTTGCCATGGCGCCGAATGGTGGGAAAGAGCCCGGCTTGGCGGACTGCATGGCGCCCCCTGAGGCGACGGCCCCAGCGACTGTAGGGGCACCACCAGAGAGAAGGGGTCCCCCGGGGGGCCCGGCTGAAGAGGAAGGGGCAGAACTTGGGGGCTGCACAGGCTGGGCAGAGGCAGATGGGGGGTTTGGCTGGGCGAGCAGGGAGCCATCCAAAGACTGTGCTGCGAGGTACGGCGCTGAGGGGGGGGCAAAGAACAACAAAATGGTTCTACGCGAGAACAGGGGGAAAAAAAAAAAAAAAACAGGACAGCAGCACGGCTGTGGGTTTAAACCTACAACCTGAGTCTGTTAGCAGTGCCCCCTCGTAACCACCTGGGCAACCCTCAAAACACAACCCACTAACAATTACAACAACTGGCATGGCGTCTCCTGACCAACTCATGAAGAGGGATGAGACAGACAGGCCCGGTTAGACCCAGCAGGCCACAGAGGCGAGCTTCACACGATGCGGACATACCGAGCTCGTGACGGCACACTTGGGCGTAGAGTTTCAGCTTGGCGAAGGCATCCCCGTCGCCAGCCGCCTTCACGAACCAGTCACTCACGGGGCGCTCGGTGAGCTTCCTGGTGGTGGAGCCTCCCACTCGCACAATACCATCCGCGTACACTCTGGAGACGGGCCGGTGCTGGCCGAGGCGGCAGGACTGTGGAGACCGACGGGGGAGCTGGGGTTATTACAAAACGACCTGACCAATCACGCCCGCTGACAGGATGGTGAAGACCACACCGCGTTCCCCACCTCATAGACGGCAGTCAGGTCTCTGAAGAAACCCCGTGCACCATTGAGTAGCGCGTCGTTCTCAGGACACACCACCAGGTATCCGACGTCCCTCTGCGACCCGAACGGGTCCAACAGCAGCTTCTCCCAGTAGGGCAGGCCAAAGGGCGACAGCACCACGAAGTCATACTCGTAGCCCACCAGGAAGGTGGGTATGGGCAGTGGCTCCGGTGACTCATCCGTGCCTGTAGGGGGCAGTGAGGAGATGCTCAGCACCTGTACCTTCCCGCAGTGCCGCTGGGAGTCTGAGGGTGAGCGGCTGCTTACCGTAAGAGCCTCGGCCAGCCATCTTGTGGAACTGCTGCCAGGTGAGTGGACCCTGGACACCCCAGGAGCGGACGGTTCGCTTCTTCTGGATGGTGTCCTGAAGCACGGGCTGCAGGGACATCAAAACCCGCAGGACATCCTGGGAGCAGAGCATGCTGACATCCACAGCTGGGGGTGGAGGAAGACAAAGGGCACGGTGAGTACTTAAAGGGTAGGGGTGAGGGCCCAGATGCACCAGGGTTCCGGAAAGGGGGCTCACCGTTGCGTTTGGCCCACGGGTGGAGGCAAGTGCTTTTGACCAGCACCTCGTCCACCTTGCCACCAGACATGTTGTCCATGAACTGGCGGCCGTGCTCCAGCGCCAGGTAACAGTCGCCGTGGTAATCCCTTTCCTCAACGCGCACACAGGTAGAGCCGCCCACCGTGCCGTCGGCCTCCAGGCCCAGCATGGGCGAGAACGGGTTGGTGCACTGGTCCTGGAGCAGCAGGATAAGCTCGTCGGGGACGCGGTCCTTCAGAGCGCCGGGCCGCTCCAGGGAAGCGGTGCGCAAGGCTTCAAAGCGGCGCTCGGCCTCACGGCCCGCATCCGTACCACGCCCGATTATGTCCAGCTCATCTTCGAGGAAGAGGCCGGCGGCATTGCCGTAACGCCTGTTGACCACGGCGCTGAAGCCACACGTGCAACAGTACTGTGCCTCGCAGCTGGGGTCGCTGACATAGACGCCCACATCGGCACCCTTGATGTTCATGTTGCACACACAGATGCAGCAGCTGTCAAAGTTGCAGTCCTTGAAGAGGTTCATGACCGACTCGGACAGGATGAGCGTGACGTACAGGCTGTGGGCTTCCGGCACCGACGGTACCGTCGCCGGCTCCACGGAGTTCAGTGGCCGGCAGGTGGAGGGGGTGGAGGCGGGCGAGTACAGCTCCTCGTACTTCAGTGAGCCCTGCACGCTGGAGGGCCCGCGGGGCGTGCGCGGGGTGCGGGGCGTCCGCGGCGTGGGGGCCGAAAAGCGGGGTGTGACAGGGGAGGGCAGGATGCCTGGGCCGCTGTTGCTTGGGGGGGCACTGTTGGACAGGAAGGGCGTGTGCGTCTGGGGCGTGTACGTCTGGCTGTAATCCTGGTCCAGAGGACTGCCGACGCTCGGGATGTTGCTTTGGGGAAGACGTGGCGATCATTAGCCCGGTACGCAAAATACACCTTGATCAGGACAGCTGTACTGCCCCTGCTGGGCATGCAGGGTAAAACGCTGCGGTGACCAATAAAACACCACTTTAACACGAGACCCGCCGCAGCCCCGGACAAACTCCCCAGGAATGTCTTTCAGTTCGACGGGCTGGGCTGCTGATGAGACGCGGACCCCACACCCCCTGCTAACAAGATGGCATTTCGAAGCTAGCATGAGAACTAACTGCCCCCTTTGGTGCCGAGTAATTTACAACAAGGAGAAGACCCACGTTCTTTCCAACACAAGAGCAAAACTAATAGAGAAGCAGCATGTTTATAAAACATGAAATTTAGCCTAGACCGAGTGGGGACCTCGAAATGGACAGGAACATACCCATATCTGGGTCATTTACATAGATGAAAAACTGCAATACGGCCGAAATAATTATGTCAGGATGCCACACTTCCAAAACCAGCAAGGAGGTCTGGTCAACGAGGACAGCCTTGTCAGTGTATACACATGCTCCCTACCTGTCCTTGCTGATGAAGGGCAGGCCAGACACGGAGCCCAGCAGCTCCAGCTTGCCCAGCGCTCCCAGCGCCCAGCTGGGCCGGTAAACGCATTCCTCCGGGAGCTTGATAGGCGGCAGGCACTGGCTGGGCAGCGTCTTGAGAGGTGCGAACATGGAACAGCCCACGAAAGCCTGGCACTGCTCAGGCTTGTACACGAATGAGAAGCCCTGTGGGGGGGGGGGGGGGGGGCCCACCTCGAAACCGCGGCCCGGGATGTGGAGGGGGGGGGTCGGCCCTCCACAAAAAAAGCCTGCGCGCGCCGCG
>JAACJT020000086.1:12858083-12876725 GCA_009936485.2 Gymnarchus niloticus | reverse complement strand
GGAAGCATGGCGCCTCGACATCCCCAGCGGCACCATGGCAACGCTCCGAAATTAACCGGAAGTGGAGGCCGGGGGGAGGGGGGGGGGTTCGGTCAGCAAACGTGGACGTGAGAAGGTAACGGCGGCGACCGACGCCCTCAAAGGGTTTAACGGGGGGGGGGGGGGTGGTTCAGCAAACCTTGATCTCGGATGGCTTGGGACTGCAGAAGCTCTCCTCCACCTCAATCTTGAACTGTCCCCCCAGCGGGACTGTGCCATCCAGCACGCTCATGCTGGCACCCGCATCTATGCCGCCATATTCTTTACCGCCAGTGTTCATGGGAGAGTAGCCCATGATGTGCTGCTCCAGGGAAGGGGGCGTGGGAAACATCTGGTGCAGGTCTGCAGAGCCTGAGGTCAGAGGGGAAAAAAAAACAAAAAAAAAACACCACCAATCAGAATTCTAGAAACTCTTCCACCGTCCAGTATTCAAACGCAAAGGAAGGAAAAAATATGGAAAATGATATTAAGAGGACAAAATCCTGTGAAATGTTTACAAGATATTACATGAAGCTAGAATTTTTAAGGATGTTTTATTAAAGCCCATTTCTGGTTCTTGACAGGAGTCCCCACAGAACAGCATTTCACAGTCCATGCAAAAAAAAAAAAAAAAAAAATTATAAAACATGACCAAGAGCCTACGCACTCATTCTAAACTCTTCCCTCCAGCTCCACGCCACTTACGGTTTGCAGGTGTTAACCACCAACTGTCTCCACTGCTTCCTGACACCAAAACCAGCTGGAATTCAAACAAGCCACCAAAAATACCCAACCCCTCCACTAGGTGGCACACCGTAAAGAATTTTGACGAGTAATCAATTAACCAGTAGTGAGGTCTTTAATGTGCATGGGAATGGCAGAGAGCCCCTTCAAAGTCAGCGGGGAGTAAATGGCATTTTTGTACCTCATTAATTTGCTTTGGCTGTGCGTTTGGGGCATTTAGACAGGTTTTAAAGAGACTGATCAATGGGCCTCATTCAGTCTGGAGCTGGCCGGTCTTACTTATGCAAGAGAGGGGATCGAGCGTCGCCGGTTTGGGGTCCTTATTGCCGAACTTTTCATCCGTCCCGTTGACAGCTCGTCGAGATCCAGGCTGTGGAAAAGAGGTGTGGCTTAAATATATAAACAGCCACTGAAAACAGCCAATAGAATTACTAGGCACAGGACGGGGAATTAGCATAACAATAAAAAGAAAACCCATCTGAGCTTTTGGAACGTTCCACAAACGTTCTTTGATCATTTCACGTGCTGGGCAGATTAACAAAAGGCTTTACATTCCTTTGCGTTCAGGACAGAGAACCGCATCATTTTCATGCTTGGGGGGAAAACTCAGCACACACATATTAAAAAAACACCCATTGCGCGCGCGTACACACACACACACACACACACGGCACCCATCTCCCAGGGCTGTTTCCAGCTAATGTCATATTCATTACAACCCACTGCCACCCTCCTCTGGCAAGCCCACTGACCGCCAACTCATCCTCGTCAGAGTTGAAGAGGTTGTCCAGGTCATTGATGGAGACTGCCAAGTCCGTCTCGTTCATCAGGCTGGTGGAGGCCGTGCGGTTATGGGCAGCCACGCGCTGGGCATCTGAGGGAGACAGGGGCTGCGGTGAAGGCCTCTCGCTGGGAATGTTAGCCCGAAGTACCACTTTTATCATCACGCAAGGCATGGAGGGCCAGGACAAGGCAAGGCATGTACCGAGGACGATACCACCGCTGACAGGTCACGCCAACTAGGAAGCTAACAGAAGTCCATGTTTCTGCCACAGGGCCAGTAAAGTGCCATTAGCTCAGGGCTCCGGAATACGGTTCTAAATATATATATATTTTTTTTTTTTTTTTTACCTGACTTGCCGGACGGGCTGAAGAGAGACATGGCATCTTCACAGTCTGCTGACCCAGAACCACCGTCATCTCCCTACGAAGGGAGAGAGAGTCAGTGTCACTGAGCTACTTCCTCTCCTCTAAACAGACAGGCACAGAAAATGCCAAACAAAGCATAATGGTGATGTGCAGGAGTGGACCTGTAGGGGGCGCCACTGTGCTATGACAATGGTGCCTAACACCTCAGGTGCAGATGTTGCCAACCATGTTAAAGACATCCTGAAAAAGCTCAACACTTGTGTGGCATTAATATAGAAGGGTGCAGAATGAATTCTTCAAGCTGAGGAGCTTTTCTCCTCCCCAGGGGAACAGCAAGACTTCCTCTCTACAATCACATCACAAATTACTGATACCAGGCAGGGTTTGACAAACTGGCCCATGCCCCTATGTTTCAAAGCCAGTGACCCAAAAACACTTGCACCATTCCATCTCTCCCTGGCAGACACAGCTAAATCTCACACCCCTAAATGGGGAGAGCAACAGAAATGGTGAGGCTGGGCACACGACCACGATGACATTCCGGAAACAAGCTGGAAAAGGCTAACAAAAATGGGGTTGAGCCAGCCAGGTCTTTGTGAAGGGGCAAGGAAGGTTAACGACCAGGCTTCAACCATCAGCATGAACAATAGAAACCAATGCAGATTGGATGAGGACTTTAAAGAGCCGGCGTCCTCCAGCTAATGTCTGCTAGCTGGAAGACCTGCAGATGGTTTATGAAACGACATTTAAACGGGAGCACAGGAAAGACTGGTGACAAAAGAATTCACAGAACGGAAGAGGGGAACAGCAACAAAGTATAAAAGACAGCAGGTGCCTGTGCCACCATTAGGGGGCACCACCACGGCCTACCTTGTGCTTCCTCCCGGCTTCCCTCTCCCCGCCCTGCTTGTCCTTCTTGTCCGGGAACATGAACTCTACGTCGCCGTCCACGAAGGCATACGGGTCCACTTCGGGTTCGTGCTCGCCGTCGGTGATGGCGGCTGACAAATACTGATTCCGCCTCTGCAGGTAGCTCTGCACCAGCTCCTGGGAGACCTTCAAGGCCTTTTTGGAGGTGGCCATTAACCTGACGGGACATCACGTGTATCAATTAGACGGACGTGCGCCTGCCTTTTCCACATGGGTCCAAGGGTCAACTCTAACAAAGCTCAGTCTTGTCACACAGGAGCTCTTCGAGCGTTGTCCTGAAGAGCGTTTCCTCACGATCACTAGCAATAGCCGATTAGTTTAATGTTCTGCTCTGTGCAGCATGGTCAGCCTACATGCTAGCCACACAGTGAAAGGCTCATGGGAAGCTGAGAAGAAACCAGACAACAGAAGGGATCCAAGTGTAAAGACAACACTAGAGAAATAGAGCTACGGGCGTCGGGGCGCCAACCTGAAATACTGCAATACATGATGAAACCACCTCAATATCTTTGTGAAATTCCTTTTAACGTGAAGAAAAAAAAATGAGCTGAGGAAAGAAGGTTCAATACTAGGACGTACAGCATTGCTCACACTGCGGGTTCAGGATTAGAGGTTAAATCTTCGGCGACAGGATGAGAGGTCATACAAACTGGAAACAGACTTCAAAACAAAGAAGGATTCCTGTTGCCAGGCAGAGGTGGGAAAAGCCCACACAGAGAGCGTCCGGGCGAGCGGTCGATGGCAAGCGTGGGTCTCGGGGGTGCGTCACCTCACCACCTGAGGTTCAGGTAACATTCAGGGGCTGAGCGCAGACACAGCTAATGGTTCTGAGTCTAAAAATTGGAACGACTCTACATGGAATATGGATTTATATGGAGGCGGAGCAGCATTTCAAAAGGGAGCAAGAAAAGCCATTTAAAAGGAAAAATGTGGAGCCTTTAAAACATGCTGAATGAACCCGTTTCCCTCGACTTGTCCCACCATAAAAGTACAACAGCAGAACAGATGAATGGACCTTCATTCTGTTTAAATTTCCATTTAATCACACTTCCTCAAAAGTGTCACTTTAGCATTCAACTCTGACCCCACCAGCTGACAAAGTATCACTACCAGGACACTCGGGCGTACGTCTCCAGGGTGTACACTCGGTGCTGGCTGAGAACAGCATCATGTTTAAATTCCCACCTCGTGTACAGAACAGAGGCACTGACCAAGCTCGAGCACAGACTGATCCGAACCAGTGGGGCAGAACAGCCCGGCCAGAGATTAACAGCCATTCAGAGCTACAGCCAGAGGATTACGCAGTACAAGAATAAATGAGAAGCTTCCTGGAATTACATAACCCCACCGAGCTTCCGTTTCACCTCACCTCGGACGATGGATCTGTCTGCGAATTCCCACCCTCCATTTCTACCCACTTCAATACCCAGCGGTGCGTGTCTCTCCTTAAACGAGACTCTACGGCGTCAACAGCTCAAAAGGCAAGTAAATGTGGCGAGGATGATGACCCACTTCCAAACTGCCGTGGAGGTGCCCGACTGACGGAAGGTTCTGGAATCGGCTGGCACGACACTCACTCTGTGATGGAGACCACCGCGTCCTGTCCTCCCAGGTGCTCATCCCGGAGCTTGTCGCCCGGCAGCTGCGGTGTGGGGAAGTCCACTTCTTTCCTGCGGGGGAGGTTGAAGAAGCGCCAGGGCACGTGGGCCGAGTCGTCCTGCAGGCTGACGGCCGCCCCCACGTACACGGTGGGCTCTAGGGCCTCGGGGTAAGATGGCTGGAACGGAGGAGCCAAGGCTTCCAGGCGGGCATCCTCCGGCCCCTTCTGGGCCACTAGGCAGGGCTCTGTGGCCGGCTGATAAAAGTGCTGGCCATGGGGGGTGGAGGGGTTTTTCACGGCCTCTCCGGGCTCCTCGGCCCGCTCGCACGGGTGGGGGCTCAGCGGAGGCGGCTGGGGAGAGCCCACCATCTCCGGGGGGCCGTTGTGAAGCTGGGGCGCCTTGGCGGTTCCGCCAACCACGTCTGCGTGGTGGAGACCAGGGAAGCGACCGGCGTCCTGCACCCGGAGGCCCAGCCGGCCTCCGTCGGCCTCCAGCTGCAGCTCCTCACAGGCTGAGCTGCGGTGGTGAAAGGGCGTCTGTGGCCTCTTCTGCTGCTTCTCGCCCTTCTCCGGCTTCTCGGCGGTCTTGTGCTTCGCTGTCGGCTGGGGGGCCTGGCCGGTTGACTGCGGCTGCCCCGACACACTGCTGGTGCGCTGCTTCACGCTTTTGTGCCTTGGGGGGGGATGTAAGAAAAACCCAATCATTTAAACTTAGCAAGCGAAGCCTTGACCAAACAGTAGGGCGTCTAGGAAGCTCATCCATCTCAACTGTGACTAATGGCAGGGAGGCTTAACGAAGCACTTAACAGAAGTTATGAAACTAAAGGCTCACTGACTTCAACCAAAGAATTTTGCCGCGCAGAGCCAAGTTGAGATTGGCTCAAATTGGCCATTAACATCGGTGCATTTAACCTCCAATGGCAGACAGTGTGCACAATAATCAGTAATGCAACAGAATTTGACTATACAAGAAGTTACTTTCACAGAGATCATTTCCTTACTGTTCACCAATTCCCTTTATTATTCAGTTTAGAAGCCGCCAGACCCATAAAACAGAGAAACGACACCCAGTGTGGGTCACGCCCAACCAGAGGACTGACACACGCCTCATTGGCTTCATAAAGGTCAAAAGGAGGATGCTGGATTGAATTCTTCAGATCAGACTGCTCTAAGCAGCACCCCAAAGTACAGGGCTGGACCCTCCCCTCAGCAGAAGTAGTAATGGGGCCGTCTCCCCCTCACACACACAAACTAGACGGTTAACCTCCTTCCAGTTGACAGGACAGACTGACCCCTTGGAGAGTGAATTCTTGAACAAGGAAAAGAAAGAAAGAGCATGGACCATTGGGCCCACTGATGCCAACCCAGGACAGCCAGAAGGGGCTCACCTCGAGCAGCTGCAGCTTGACCTTTGTGTGGCCTCCACGAAGTCCCAGGCTCCCACCTTGTCAACTGGCTCGTCCTCGCAGGCACCTCCCGTCACCGCCGTGAACTTCCTCCTGGTGAGGACGTGGCATTAGACCGGCATCGCGCTCAAAACAGCGGCACTAAACGCATCCCTTATAATGTCAAGGGGCTCCGGTAAAAAAGGCAGGGGTGGAGCCAAGAATACCCGCGGGGCAGCGCCCGCGTGTCCAGGGCCATCCGGGCCGTTAACATGTCAGCTGAGTCACCGCGCTGGTGTCACGAGGCCGCCACAGAGGCACACGCCCTCACACGTACTTGTTCTGAGCCCGGTTGAGGTTGCACTCCTGCCAAACTCGCTCCACCACCTGGCCGGCCAGCTTCCGTGGGACCCTCCCACCATGGTGGCCAGTCGAATCCGTGCTAAAGCCATCCGACGCCGAGGGGAATTTCACCCACTTGGGAGCCAGCTGGGAGTCCACTGTGGTGGGGTTACATACAAAAGCACGAGGTTTCTCCTGGTCACTACAGCACCCTCACACTCAGGCTTTAAACAGACTGACCGCTTGCTGGAGGCCAATGTGGGTGAACATTTCCTCTCACGCCAAAAAGCCGACGCACCTGTCTGGGCCTCCTCGGGCGAGGTGGGAGGCGTGAGGGTAACAGACGAGATGGCAGGATCTCGCTGGCAAGCAGGTACTTGGTGGCCACCCGAATAGACAGCTGTGCAGTGGGCGGACCCCACGGGGGCCGCAGCAGGGATATCGGACTGAGGCACCAGCACCAGGCAAGCGGGATACACCATCCGGACACCACCTGCCGAGGAACGGGTGTGATCCATCAGAAACCGTCAGGAAATTAAGAGCTCATCCCACCCCGCCAGGTCCCACAAGACCCTTACCAACGAGGACTTCCACGGCAGCCAGCGAGTCATCCTCCCAGTCGATGTCCTCCATCTTGTCCTCCGAGATGTCCTTGGAGCAGGGGCTGATGGGATAGAACTGGTTCCATTCCTCGATCAGCTTCTGCGTGGGGGGGTCCGACAGCTTAAAGGACTGGCCGGTCAGGGTGCCGTTGAGCCCGAAAGGACTCAGGATCACTGCAGGCAGAAAAGTGCAGGTGAGGCTCTCTGCAGGTGGCCACCACTGCGCCCTTTATACCCCCAGATGGAACCCCCCTCAGCACTCATAAAACACTCCCTAGTCGGGGAGCTGGGGGGCAGAGGAATGCCACGAGGCCCACCCACTGCTGCTACCCATTGGGTCCGGGTTAACAAGCTGACACACTCCCTCGCAATAGAGGGCACCTGCTGCCAACTGACCGTATCGATTCGAGTCCAGGGCCCACGGAGGCTGAACGTCAATTAATCCATCCGTGTTGCTCCGCTGGGAGGGGGAGAGAGGCACCCCCACCTTTGCGAAGTGGAGGCTGATGTCACCATGACCTACCGTCACCATTAAACGCCCCCCGAATCACCTCTGTCGGCCGCCAACCGCTCTACCACAGGTGAAGGGGCTGAATCCCACTGAGCGTTGGACCCTGAGGTGGGACCCAGAATTCCACCAGGTGGCGGTGTGGTGACCCGTCACCAAAACCCTGATGTCCGTGTTCTGAGGACTAAAGTCATACTTTAATTACTGTTTACTGCTCCTCAAGGCAAATGATTGCTTTTAAACAGCCATACTTTCGGACAAGATGTGCCGTGCTCTTCTCCATTCTGGCGAGACGCTGAAATCCTTAAGCTAGACCAGGCTGTCAACAGTGGCGTAGAGCGGGGGTGGGGTGGGGGGGGCTGGTCACTGCAGAATACTTACTGACGCGGGAAGTCAGAAAGTGACCCAAGTGCGGAGTGGCATGCAAATCCAAAGCCAACTCGACATGCGTGGGAGGGGACGTGACGTATATTGGCCAGCATGCTAAGTAACCACAAACAGGATTGGCAAAGGGGGCTAATCTAGCAGCCGCCCTTGCGACTGACCCTTAAGTTACAGCAGGCAGACTTCAGAAAGGCTCGGGCCTGTAAGGAGAGAAACAGGCGACGTACGCTGGCAGCATCACACAAGTGTAGAGCGGCGAGAGGCAGGCCCAAGCTTGAATCGCTGCTGCAAGGCTGTCATTTGCATTTCAGGCATTAGAGCGAAGTACTAACACTAGCCAAGCTCTAGCTGTCATATTAACTTTAATTAAAATTCCAAATTCTTCTAAAAACACCAGCGAGGCAAAGATCCAGTTCAGCACGAAAGTGGGAACGGCTCCCCTGAAGACACGCACGCATCATTTAAAAGGGCCACGAGTCCACTACAGCCTGGCGGTCTCTTATTAATGGGGGGGTCGTCACATTTGACCGACTCGACAGTCACCTTCAGACCTAAGCCGCATCCACGTCTCAATTTCCCAACCAAGGGTAAGCCACTCAGATTACAGGGTGGTTATGAGAAAAACCCAGAACATGCCAAACTACCACGATCAGTCACCATGTCAACCTGAGCATGACAGGCCATCCCAAATGGCAGGTTCAGTGTATCGGTGAAAGCCGGAGGCCATCGAGAGCTGTGGCGTGGGGCCCGGGCCCCAGGGCCCAACTGCGGCTCACCTTGGAAGGGGCTGCTGGATTGCTGGGCCAGAGTCAGGTGTGCTTCACTCAGGTGGTAGACCGGCTGATGCTGGTTGATCTCCACACTGGTGCACACGTTGCTGTCTCCGTGCAGGAAGAAGGTGAAGGCGCAGGATAAGTGCTCGCTGCAAAGACACACACGAGGGGAGGGAGGCAACGTCAGCCAACCAAGTGTTCCGGAACCTGTCACCACGGGACGCATCGGGCTCGAGACCCGGCACTACAGCCGAACCACCGAAGGCATCACGGGACTGCCGTCCGGAGCCGAGTCCTCTCAGAACATCCAACTGTACAAAGGGGCTTAGCGTAGACCAAAACGCCACGTTCAGCTGGGCGCCCGGCTGCATGTCGTCATGATGTCAGTGCCGTCCGCTATCACGAACGAATGCACAAAGTGAGAGAGGCCCGAAGGGCAGCAGGGAGACCGGACTCCATTGTGCAGGGCCCACAACGAGACCTTTCACTGGCTGCCTGTCTGAGATAAGGGGAGGCAACATCAGAATGTTGTACTGAAACCCAAAATTGTCCTACGGGGGGGGACCACTAATGGTTCAGCCCTCTCCACTCCTGTTGCCACCCCAACAAGCTAAGGTGCAGAGGTGGGGAGAGTTCTGGGATCATACACAAGGGGGCAGCGGTGCGGACTGAACGCTGACCACCTGGCGGCTGCACACGCCGTTTGGCGAGGGCGGACGTGCAGGTTATTTTTAGAAAGCGGGAATTCTATGATAACAAGCGCAGCTGTTGAAAAATGAAAGCCGTCTCATTTTTCGAGCTCGACACTTTTTTCGGTCAATCGCAAAGCAAAACGTTTCGTTTTTCTGACTGCTACGAAACCAAAGCACAGCCGCACAGAGTTGTTCGTTAAAAGCCTTCCAAACCACTCGAGTCACACGCAGGTATACACCCCCCCCCCCCAAACAAAGCGTGGAGGCTGAAGGAAATCTGCAGAAAGACCATCCTGTAGGAATTCATTAAGCCACTGACACTCAGACATCCTGTAAAGGGCTCAGAGCGCAGCAGGATTTAGCCCAACCATCAGCGTTCCTCACGTCTCCCTCTTAAACACCTAGAGGGAACCGGCAGAACAAACAGAAGAGCTTTTTGAGAACGGAAACAAACAGCCGCACAACAAAGGCGAGACCGAGCACTGCCAAAGGCAGCAGTTATAACGGTGTTTACCGCCTCCACCCTCACATGGCACTGAGAGCCTCCATCCTCAACTCAAAGGGAACCGGGGAAAGCGGAGCCATGCCTGGCTGCGGCCACTCTGCACGTGGCCCCTAGGAGACCCCTCTGCACCGCAGAGCGATGCTCCAGTTGCCTCGACTTTGGTAGCCGGAAGCTTGTCTCACCTTCATTCTCCCGACAAAGGGCGTCGATCTCGCCCCCACCTCAAATGGGAGTGACGGGACCTCTTCCTGGAAATTCCAGGAATTGGGACTTAAAAAGATAGGGGTGAGGGATGACGTTCACATCAGCAGGCAGACAGAACAGGAAATGCCTTTCCGCACGTGCACACACACACACACGAAAACAGCGAACAGCAGAAGACAGGCAGCTTTGAAGGTTTTTCCGAACGCTATTCACAAACAGGAATTGGAGGATTCGCAAGCCTTTACCGCCCCACCTTGCGAGGGACTGAGCCACCAAGAACAGGAAGCGGGTTTCAGTGCGACATGTAAAGAAGCATTCCAGCACTGTGAGGTGAGCGATGGGGCAACTCCCAGCACTTTTGGATCCCCGTTAAAATCAAGCTAATAGTCAAAATGAGTGTCCGACCCCTCGGAGGGGTTCCCGGTGGCAGTGGGCCGGGGCAGAAACACATACTTGTGGCAACCTAACTAACACTGGAATGCAGAGCCTGAAAGAAAAGCGGGGGGGTAGCTGGAAACAGTCAGGCTACCAACAAAGTCACTCCAAACCTTTAACCGCAAACAAAAACAATATGCAATCCACTAACACCACCCAAGCTCTGGAAAACACACAGCCAAGTTTGATACTGAGCTTCCCCTGCGGAGCAGGAAGTGGACGACTTCCACCTACAGCACAGACTGGAAACTGCAGCCCCCAAATCATACAACAACCAGCACCTCCGTCTTTTAATCTGGCAATTAATCAAATTCAGAACGAATTACGGAAGTCATTACCAGAAGCGTTGCTTGGTTGATAATTGCTCTCCCATTCCATTAAATGAAAGCATTTGGAAAAAATTAAATCTTAAATTCGTGTGAGAATAAAACGCCATTTCATTCAGGGGGTTAAACATTCTCCCTCGTCCCGAACTATGGGACCACTCCGTTTGGTTTGTTTCCCAGTGGACACACTGGGCCGTCAAGGACAGAAGGCTGAATGACAGTATTAGCACGCCGATACCCGGAGGTGATGGGAGCTGAGTTATTGTGAGCCTCGTCTGCCGACACGGGTAGAAACGGACTGCCCAAACTCAGAAGAGACAGAAAGACGTGTGCGCATTTCCTCACCCACCACACACAGACACACACACAAAAGCTGAGGCCATGCACTGCAGGGGCCATCACCTTGGACTACTAACGCCCAGTGGCGGTATTGGCAGGAAACCTAGCGTGGATACCACAGAAGCTCCTTGACGTCTACCCATGCTCCCTCATCACTGACGGAGACTTATGGTAGGCGTGTGCTTCCAAAGGCTACAGTGGATAAAAGCACTTCAGACTACAGTGTATGCACCAAAGGGGCCAGCTAGGAAGACTAAAGCAACAAAGTGTAAGCAACCTGCTGGGAAAACCCCCTCCTCATTATGACAAATACCAGCCGAACTCACTGCTGCGGAGCAGACTCACACACAGCCCCCTTCGACAATAAGGACAGCGGTTTAGGAAGGGGAGTCACAGGAGTCACATTCTGCAGAGGATTGCTATCCCGTGTGTAGATTCACAGCAGGTCTTCGGTACAGAGCCCAAAGCAGGAAGATCCACATCCTTCCATCACTTGGCTCCAGGCATACGACAGGTAGCCCCGAATCCAGCAATGCTGGCCTGGGGGTCTGACGCAAGTTTTTCATTAGTATGTGAACCTATAAGAGGCACATATAGCAATCCTTTCACGAGAGCGGCCGAATGTTTGGTTACAGAGGATCGTGCTGTGAGCTGGACCGACTGGAGGGGCCAGAACAACTCACAGACACAGCCGTAAGATACAAGAGTCGAGCTGCAGCATCGCCGGAGAGCAGAGCTCCCCCGACCTCACCTACCCTCCCCCATCCTGTAGCCATGCCAAAAGAGCACCAGCAACCTGGCCCAGGGCCGGGCGGGGCATCAGCTCTGGTGACGAGCGCAGTTTAAATTAGCCAGGCAAACAGCGGGAGGCCAAGGAATTCCCAGCTCACTTGACAGGGGCTGTTCCCTGCACTGGGGGGGGGGGGGATGATGTCATTTCCCCCTCGCTGACCCCACATGACTGCCCCAGTGTCGAGCAACACCAACTGCCCTGAGGGCTACAGAACATATCACACGCTGGGCTGCCAGCGGGCCAAGTGCCAGCCAGCTCCTGGTTTCAGAGAATGGGGTGTGCTTGCAGACCAAAAATACAAAAGAACAGCAGAGAAAGACAGAAACACAGAGGCAAAAGCCACTTGAGCCACCATTCTACTGGTGAGCGCCACCTACAGGCTACACTCAAGGTGGCTCCATTCAAAGCCGAGAGATTCACTAATACCCTAATCAAGCACCAGACAAGCTGGAGGGCGTGGACATTTACTCCAAAAGACAACTATGGGAGTCGAACTGCTTCCCAATGCATCCGGACACCTCCCGTTGAGAACATCCTCGGTCATACAAGAACCACGGGAGGACGGTTTCCCCCAAGCATGCCCTGGGAATCAAAGCTGGACCGCAGTACCCATACGTTCACCGCTACATTGAACCAATCAGACTCCAAGCAACTCTCCGGGGAACCGCAGCCAGTCACGGCAGCTGAGCCTCGGAACCTCGCTTGGAGAACCAGGGATGAGCTGCCACACAGTACCAGTGGAGTCAGGAGCAGGTTAACAGCGGAAGGACCACATGAAAAAAGTCTGAGGCACAATTGAAGCGGAAACCAGGCAGGTAGACAAAAGAAGATGGCAAGCAAACACTTACAATCGCATTAATGACAGTAATATTATGCCACTTGGCACAGACTGCCGGTCAGAAGGCTGCCACAGGCATGTACTCTGGTATATGGAACAAAGCCGGGAAGGAAGCCGAGGTAGAAGCCGAGCTCTACAGAAGTGATTTGGGGGGGGGGGGTAGTCACTGCAGGAAAAGATTATATAAAAATGTTTACCACAAGGTTACGCAAAGAAAACCACTCCACATTTTTGAGCTTCACAACTCTATACATTCTCCTGAGGCTCAGCTAAGACCGTATACATTCTAATGGGTCCCCCACCACAGCTCAGAGCAGAAAGTCACTTCTCCTCTCCAAGGGGCCCAGGTGGCAGGTAGGGGCTGCAAGGCATGGTGCGGACCCTGATGGATGAGTGAGGACAATATCCATGGGCCTGAGAGCACCAGCGCCACCCTGTGGGTTAAGGGAAACTGTCATTCGAGTGCTGGGGAGGGAAGAGCGCTTCAAGCAATGAGTTTTTTTTTTTTTTTTTTTTTAAATACGTGAGAGGCTAAGCGTCCCGCTGGCCCCCAGGTTTGAGCCGGCACCGATACAGTATGGATTGGGGGAAGGGTCCATCCCACATTCCCCCAGCTTCCATTCCACAGTGCTACCGTTATCCTCTGCGGAATCATCTAGCAACACGATATTCCGGAGAGAGTCACATGGCACGCTGGTCTCTGTGGAATCCGTGTTGCTAGAGAGACCAGGAGGGGTGGGGGGGGGATAAATTTAGCACTTTAGCCCCAGACTCACAGCTCTGCCTGTTTATCCTCTGCTGTCCTATTTCGTGCTCCCAGATCTCCACTTGCTCCCGGTGTGAGAGAGACAGCGCTTATCAGCCTGGTGATGAAGAGGCAGAGAGTCACTGCATTCACACACGTCGCGCCAACATGCTACACAACAAGTTGCATCTTCTGGAGCCGTGGCTGCAGATTTGAGCCCGAACATTCCACCTCGGCTTTCCCACACCCCCAGGTGATCTTAGAGACAGTGATATGAGTCGGAACAGAGGCGAAGCGATGAGCCGGTCGTGTTATTAGCCAGGAGGTGGATAAAACATTGACACGTCAGTGGCTAGGTTTGGAAGCATGGTTGAAATGTTGTCATGATGCCGGTCAGAGAACCCCTGGCGTACACAGCATGCATATTGTGCCTCCCACAGGAGGGGATCAGAACTCCAAGCGACACCATCGCTGCAAAGGATTTTTATAAAGGCAGTCAAATTGTACACCAAAGTTTCATTATACAGCTGACACATCCCACACCATCCAAAGACCTGCCCTGACAAACAAGTATACTGTGGATTGTAAACAGCTTCTCGTGTCATACGGGTGAGAAGCGGCACCCGTAAAAGCTGGGTAGAGTGGCAGACTGTTAATGATCAAGGGATGCCTTTACCAGGAGAGAAGGAAAGAGATGCCAAAGAACGTGGAAAAGCCATTTTAAACCACAGGTAGCACTCGCCAGGGTGAACAGCTACAAGGAACCCCTTGATTGGTTTTGAACAGCCACCTTTCAGGTACACTAACGTCAGACAGGTCTCTCTCTCACAAAGTCTAAAACCACCAGGACTCAAAAGGGGGTCAAAGTCCACCGACCTCAGGGTATCCTTCTGAGGCAAAGGTCAAATTTAAACCTAAGATGCATCTCATGTGGCGTAAACGTGCTCCACTACGGCTTCTCAATGAAGGACACAAACCGAGGAGTCTACTGTGAAGACGAGCAGCCCCAGGACACGACAGCAGAGCCTCCAAGTCTGGGCCAGACTGTGACGGGACCTGGATGGCTGCCAGGTACGTCTGCCCACATTTGAGATGGATACACTCATCCCGCCACAACATCTTGCATACAGTGGTGCCTAAAGCCACCTGAGCTTGCAAAAGCGTGCATGAATACCTCTGCACCCGGAACCATTTCAGGAGTCATCAAAATCCTTACAAAAAGACCAGACATTCTCATCCTTATCGGTCCACACTGATGAAAGACCTTCCTGGCCATTTGCATACCTTCAGCATGACAAACCACACTGCCGTTCTTTACCCTTAAGGGTTAAGGAATGAGCAGAGTATGAAATGTAAGCAGGCCAATGAGCAGCTGAAACACAAACGGCTCAGGTAACGCCGGACCCTTCAGAGCGAAGGTCTGATTCGGAGGCACGTTTCCATGGAAGACCCTCGTTCTTAGTCATTCTCTCGAGATCCACAAAGCAAGGAGTCCTCTGCCCACTGAGAGCGTACCTTCACTTAAAGGACACCGAACGTCTCCAAGATCAGCCAGGGAAGGCGGCTAACACCAGGCAAATGTGCTCCACTGATCCCCGGAGAGTCAATCATAACACGACGACGGTGTTAATGCAGACAAAATGTAACGTCCACAATACATTAACTAGCACAAGCAGAGCAGGTATTTACAGCCTCGATATCAGAGGAAACGCAGTGAGCCACTGCCAGCTTTTAATGCTTCTGTGTACTTCACTCAGTTGGCCTCATGATCACATGTATTAATTTGACGACAACGACATTAACCCTCCAACTTCCACACACACACGCACCAAAAAAAAAAAAAAACTGGCAGAAAAACATGCGACAAGGAGCTGAACACGCTTAACTGGCCCACGTCCTTAAAATACCTTGGGCACAGACCTTGACGGCTTGGCCTAATGCCACGGGTACACAGAAGCACAAATGGAGGAACTGAGAGCCGGGGGGGGGGTAGGTCCAAGGGCTGGATCCACGTCTAGCTAGGCCAGTTTAGAAGGCTTTAGGACACCTTTCAATGATCCACTGAAAGTCACTATAAAATATCTTAAAAAGTATTTTGAGAAAAATGATAGTTCCCATTACTATACAAGAGCCATATTTGAAGGGAGGTTTAAAATAAACTGAATTTCAGCCACAGTGGTAGGAGGCTTTAAAAAAAAAAAAAAAAAAAAAAAAACCCCCCCACACACCCACACACACGTCAGCAAATAAGAGCTAACAGTAAATATTAAACCCTAAATCAACTCAAGGACAAGTGTGCGCCTCACCGCCAGGGGTAATGTGAACCCATTCATTGGCTGGCCAGCGGACCCTGAACGGGTGCGAGGTGTAGGCCAGCGTCCTCACACCCACGCAGTTTGGGGAAAACAGCAGCTGAGTGTCAGCCCCGTCCTTTATACAGGTGTCTGTCAGAGAGCCACACAAGCGTGACCTGGCCACACCCAGCTTGTACATGCACACACACAGGTGGGGTCTGCCGACTACATCCACAGGGCACACCATGAAACCAACTGTTCTGCCTTGCACCCCACGCACAAGGCAGGGGATCCCAAAATGTTAAATGCAACAGCCGGCCACGCAGTGCTTTGACGACAGCACTGCAGGCAGCCTGACGAGCGTCCATCGTCACCGGCCAGTCTGCTGCCGGCCCCTGGCAATACAGGACACGGCTGCTCTGGCAGACTCATCGTGCTGCCGTCAAACACGCGGCCTCTAAAAAGGCCAAGGCGTCTCAGGAACGTCCTTAAACGTGCAGCGATTTACAGTGACCGCGATGCTTATAAAAAACTGAGTATTCTGCATGGCAAGCATTCACGGGTCCAGTCCATTCATACTGTAACTTAGGGTTTCATCAAGTCAATATAATACTGACACCAACCTCAACGAGGGCTGAAATTACCACTGCTTCAATAGCTCCTATTCACAAAACTACAAGCAGTGAGATTTGACAAAACCAAAAGAACTATTTTCTTGTTCAAGTTTAACCTCCAGACAAGATCTTTTTTTAAATGCAGTGCTTGCCTGTAGTGTAAACAAATCACATGAGACACACAGAAAGGAACTCAATGCATACACTCACGAGTGGTTTGGCTGGATTCACAAGTTGACAAACAGAGCATCATCCTTCATGACCCACAGACGGGTTTGTGACCATGGCCACGAGCTCAGGATGCCACCCACCGGGTACTTGTGGGGATGGCCAGGCACCTTAACCACTGAACAGACCGAACGGTAAGACACTCCTTAACTACGGCTGTTACAGTATCAGAAGAGAATTGGCACTGACATGTTTATGGGTTTGAGCCTCAGAACCAATTTGGTTTTGTGCCGAGTCACCACACACCCCCAAGGCTGTTCAAACTCCACATAAAATGGCCTGCAGTGGTAAATTCTCTGGGGGGGCCCAACACCACACCAACATCACACTTGCTGAAATATGACCCTCATATCACATGTAAAAAGGAATGAGCGATTGTCTGCATTGTCAGCATGATGGGATGTTTAAAACACTGCAGCACAGGGAAAGACCACACAAGCCACTGTATTAGGGGAGGAGCCTGCAGTCCCCAAACATCCAAAGAACATACCTGCATGTTTATGCCAAGCACTCCAGAGAAAGCATCCCCGCTCTGTCCACTTCAAATGGGGCCGTGGAGAGCAGAAAAATCAGGCGCACACGCATGGCCCATCGGCCTCGATACAGGAGATGCACGCCCCAGAGGAGATAAGACTTTAAAGGGAGCCCCACAGAGCACCCAGGGGCCTGAGTCTCAGTTTCTTATCATAAAGCCCAGGCGGCGTGAGCGAATCCTGCCTGCACGATATGGGGGGGGGACACACCCCACGAATAAGAACTTTGAAGAATGACGAGAAATCACCCTGCCTCCTTCTCTCTGGACACCTGAGACTCCCAAATGAATTTGAATGAAAAAGCACCCAGGACTGAGATGGAGTCCCTGATGAACATTTACTAGTTAAAACCTGATGACAAGTCATTGAACAAGGCCAGCCAATCAGAGCAGCTTCTGAAAAACCAAATGCCCACGTATAAAAAAAATCCCAAGCAGACTCCTATTCAAGATCAGCACTAATGTTTGACAGCCAATCAGCTGCTCCGCCTGTACTCCAATGAGGGATGCGGCTGAAGAGACCCAGGTGGGCGGGGCTTACCTCTTGTTGATGGGCTTCTCATCCTTCTCGTACGGCTTGACGAACCACTTGCCGAAACGCACAAAGCTGCGGTTCATGAGGCAGCGCTCCAACAGGTTGTGGATCGCCTTGAAGAGGAGCGTGCGGCACTCGTAGGACAAGCCGGTCTCCCACACGCCGTCCTCCTCGGCTGCGGGGGGGGGGGCACAGATGACAAGCGTCAGAGACCAACAGCCTTGATCATGCCATCTTCACTCCCCCGTGGTTGGTTGGGATAGTACTCTAGGGAGAGCTTTCACAACCACAAAGGCAATTTAAATTTTATTTACATTTACATAGCATTAGAGCATAGGATCAGCCAGCATTCAGCACCCCTGAAGCAGTCAGATTTAAGGGCCTTGATCAAAGGCCCGACAGCAAAATGCTCTGCCAGGCGCAGGATTCAAATCCATAACCGTCTGAAAACGGACCCTGCTTCCAGGTGTGTGTGGCTCTGGGTTCAAGAATTATCCCTCAACCCCCTCCCAAAAAAAAAACAAAAAAAAAAAACCTGCCAACAGCCACTAGCTCAACTGACAGGCTGCCTGCAGTCACACGTTCAGCACAGATTTTCAAACTAAGGAGCTGAGGTATGCTGTACCATATTTACTAAAACAGCGTAAAACAAATTTAAGACGCTGATCAATTACTGACCTGCGGACACTGCCGCACATCAAAAC
Source organism: Gymnarchus niloticus (assembly GCA_009936485.2). Lineage (NCBI taxonomy): Eukaryota > Metazoa > Chordata > Actinopteri > Osteoglossiformes > Gymnarchidae > Gymnarchus > Gymnarchus niloticus. The sequence continues at coordinate 12,858,506 of JAACJT020000086.1, read as the reverse complement.
TGGACCCAGTGACACAGTCTACAGGGCCTATTTAGAAATCGCACACATCCACAGTTGATGCGTACTGTTTATGCAGCATTGCTGCGACCCGTCTACTCTTACATGTATCCTTTATCTATCCAGAGCTGCGGTGCATTCGATGTGCTGAGCAATGGCAGACCTAGTGGAACGGAAGTGTTCAGCAGGTACCTCTGACTGCTTAGCACAGAAATTCAGATCGGGAAGAGCTGTGTAACTTCAACATCTGTTTCTCAGATGAAAACCCATCATCCACCTCTTAAAGGGAGGTAAAGTTCAGAAACCTCCTTGGGGGGGGGGGGGGGGCATAAACCCCCCCTTTCCTTTCCTCCTTCCGGACTTAGGGGTTTTTTCGGAAGACCTCCCACCAGGCAGCTGTTCCCGGGGGGGGGGGGGGACCGGGGG
>JAACJT020000086.1:12827394-12844776 GCA_009936485.2 Gymnarchus niloticus | reverse complement strand
ACCTGGAAAGAACTTGCTTTATAAAATAGTGTTTAATTTTAAGGTTAGTGATGTGTTTTAGCTCTGTGTAAAGCACATCCAGACAGAATAGGTTGGAATGGCAGTCCTCCAGGCTGGCCCCGTTCGGCACGAAACAAGAAGTCATCCTGTCACAGCGAGCCGGGACACGCCATCCTCTCAGAGCCGACAAAGAAAGAGGGGATTTTTCCAGCCCGGGCCAGGCCACAGCCGAATTATTCGCCGATTTATTTTAAAAACGGTCGCCGAGCGAAATTCAACAACCAGCGCCCGTCCGCCGAAGACGGAAAAGGCGACGCGATCGGCGGGCCGCTTCGACTAAAATTCGCGAATAACTTACGCTAAAACGGGGGAGGGGGGGGAGAGAAAGAAGGGAAAAGGCTCTTAAAACAAAAAAAAAAAAAAAAAAAGAAAAGGAGAGCAAAGAAGCAACTCTCCCCTCCCCCTTTGCTTAAAACGGTCTCGGGTTTTTCAAAAAAAAGCCGTTCCCCTATTCGACTACCGCCTCCGAATTCGAATTAAAATCGACGAACATCCCGAAGAAAAACGCCATGGAAAGCGGCCGCGCGCCTAGACGTCGCCGATGGCTGTCGAGTGTGATTTCGCTGCCCGTTCCTGCTGCTTTCCATTTGAATTCATGGATTCCTTTCTTTAATGGCGGCCACAGGGAGAACTCTGCCTCCCGGAGCCCATTGGCTCGTTCCTGGTCATGAGGCCTGTAATAATACGCTAACTGCCGGCTGTTGCCGCTGAGCGGCGCCACCGAGCGACCGCCTTTCCTTCGGTGACGACCAGGGTCTTTAAAGGCGGGCCACTTTCGCAGCGCGCCACCTGGCGGACCGTCGCGGCGACGAGCGGCGCGGTCACGCCCGGGAGGCAGCGTCTCGTCACGACGGCGCGGCCACCGGCGCGCGGCCATCAAACGGGGGCGTCTGTCGGCACCGCGAGGCGCTTGCGCCGGTTTGAGGGAGGGAGGAAGGCTGGCTGTGGGGGGGGCGGGCTGTCGCTATTAAAGGTGCAGGAGTGTCGGGCCGCTGCTCGTCAGAGTGTTTGTGAAGCATTTCACTATAAATATGGTCACTGCTGCGTATTTGTTAGCCTAAAACATCATTATATAATTATGACTGTTGTGCTGTTGTAATTTGCTGCGCTGCAACTATCACCAGCAACAGAAAATTGTGTAGACGTTATATTTTATCTTGCACGCATAAGATGCATGAGAATATGCGTAATTAGCTTGTTCAGCAAAAACTTTGTGTCCAGTGCTCAGTGCAATAAAACGCTTTAGCTTTATCCAGTTAGCAGAGGCACAATATTCTGTGGGCGTCTGTAGGTTCTCAGGGCTGCCACCTTGGAGAAAGATGCCTATGGAGCGAAAATGTTCACTTCCTGGGGACCGGGCCCTATCCCCAATAAAGTATCATGACCAGACGTATAGATGCAAAGGTCATGACCGTGATTCAGTGAACTATTTCTTTCCTTGCCTTCAAATCTTAAGTGAGACATAAATTGTTTTCTTTGACTTAGATGCCTGAACACAAAGGGACTAAAAATATTGTATATGAAAAGCTGCTGGAACGTTGCCTTAATTTACTTAATTGTAAAACTTAATTGTAAAAAAATGACAGATTTTTTTGCAAAAACTCCCTTAAAGCACAGTTACGGCTCCTGAATACTCCAAATGGGTTCCTTCTGAACGGTGTAATCTCAGCCTTAAAACAATTCAGTTTCCCAAAAGCATCAATCTGTATATTTTACTTGTCAGGGCACATATGCACATATCTGATGATATTTTCTTTATCTTGACCTAGATACAGAAAATAAAAGTATTGCTTGAATTAATGAATTCTCTATACTTACGTCTGCTTGAACGAGAACAACATACCGAAAGCCGATATTGTGTGACTGTATAATTATAGCTAAATATACGTTTTCAAAAGAATGCGTAATTATGAAAATGCAAACTGATGGTATAGTTTGGAGAAAATCTTCATAGCAAAATAAAATCTGAACGTGAAATATTTCAAATGTATAAAAGGAGTCACTTTTCAGAATGAAAAATGTACCTGAAATGCTAACAGTGCATATTTAAATCTTTGCAATCTCAGTCTCTCAGAGACCACGGCAATGTGAGAGGAGGAGGATAGTTTGCAATGGATCAAAATGTATTAATATCAGACTGAAATCGTTTCCACCAAAAAGCAAATAGCTGTTTAAATATATATCTAAAGGAATGTATCCAAATCACATACATCAACACAAAAGCGCCTTTATTTTAAATGGATGGTATGAATAAATGAAACGAAAGACTAAATGTGTTTCTGCAGCAATTTTTTAGAGTCTGCTTTAGGGCTTCTGACTTCATTTGGCTATTTGATTAAAAAATAATCTATGATGTGTAATGAACAGCCAGTTAAATTAAATGGGTATGTTCCCGCAATCCTTCCAAGGTTGTGAAACTGGAGTCATCCTTTGACTGAGGATTTGTCACAGTGGCTCAGCAACATTCGAAATATTAAATATCAAAATAATTAAAGTCTTCAGTCAGTCTGATTGACCCATTTGTGTGAAAGCACACATTTCATTATTCACACTGGATGAAATGTTGACCCAATGTTAAAATAATGCTTTTATTTACCACCACGCTAGTTAAATTTTCCAGTCGACGGTGAGGGCAGTTATCGTGATGGCATGATTGTACATGATCAAAAAGACAGAGAAGAGTAATAGTCCATCGAATTCCAAGTTTACAAGAAGTTATCAAATTTCAAACAGAGCGTGTATTCTCAGAATAAGACATATTTTTCCTCCCATAATTCCCCAGACCTTCGGACAGATGTGCAACTCCTGCATGGGGCTTCAGTTAAACGTAAGGATAAGCGTATGCATGCTTTTAAAAAGAGGAGAGCTACTTGTGAAATTCTGCACCAGGGTGACACCAGTACCCATCAAGGGAGTTAAACAGCGACACATTAGAAACAGAGAATTCTCTCTCTCTCTTTTCATTACCAAAAATTGATACAACCATTTTTACAGCACATCTAATTGAGAGTGCTTTAAAAAACACGGTCCACCTGCCAAATAATGGAAATATAATTACAGCATTGTAGGGTGTGTAATATAGTCACATTGCTTGAAGCTTTATTTTCAGATAAATCTAACAGGGAGGAAAATGTGCATTTGTTAAGGAGGGAATTAAATCTGATCGAATTAGCACTGTATTGATAATTCCAATGACAATATGATTAGGATCAAAATTGAAAGGAAAACTGTGAGAGCGATTTAGCCTGAAATTATTTGCTTGAGCCGTGCGGTTTTATTTGCCAAAATTACTGACATTTCAATTATGTCCGGCTTGTTGTGATTTGGGAATGAATCTAGAATCCGTCAAGCCAATAAGAATTGTGTCACATTTTCATGTTACGTGTGTATAAAGCTCCGTGGGTGTTACTGTTGTCTCAGAAATGCTAAACAGGGGGATTGAATCTCACCTCTACTCTGTGTGTGGTGTTTGCGTGTTCTAAATGTGTTATGTGGGCTTTCTTGGAGGCCTAGGGTTTACTCCCAGACCCCAAAGACACACAGTTAGATTAACAGGTCCCTTTGAATTACCTGTAGAGTACATTGCCATGTACGTGCCCTGTGACAGGCTGGCATCTTGTTCAGGGTGTACCCCCAACCTCATGCTTGATCCAGACTGGGACGGGCTCCAAGCCCACCACCAACCAGGATAAGCGATTAAAAGATGGAAGTTAAATAGTGATTTAGTGAGTTAACTGGACTACTGAAGCACAGTCACTGCCTTTTAAAGCAGTGTGCCTTTATCTGTTCTTTAACAGAAACCCTCTTCAAAAGGGGCTTTAGAAACCAGGCGGTAACCTTCAGCTGAAACTGGGGGGACGACGCTGTTACTGAGGCGTCACGTGACCATTTCAAAAGCCTTCTGCCGATCGATAGCATTGACCTATCAGGAAAGTGTTCTCTCTGCAGAGTTTAGAAAGGGCAAAGGAAGTCACCCAGTATGTACAAGGCCATGATGCCTAAGTCCACAGTTCAGCGGCTAAACCTTCCAGTATCAAAGGTGAGAGGCAACACGCGCGATACTTTCAGTGGTAGTGTAACCGCTCAGTGATCAAACGGGTCGGCTAGGTCAGACCGTTTAAATAAAGCGGCAACCACAATGAATCGTACTCTACACACAAAAGGCTAGATAAATTTAATATACAAGAGAGGATTGAGGGGATTTCATCAGGCTACACACAGAGTAATTATCTTGTCTAAACACATAGATAATGATACTTGGCCTTAGCCTGAAAATCTCATAACAAAAATGAGGCAGGGGACTAAGTCTATGTTTATGCTCTGAAATGCACCTCTTAGGGAGAGCCTATTTAGCCAGGCTCGCTGGGAGAGTGAAATGTTGAGATCATCCATCAGCTCCTAATCTCATGCTGTAATGGTGTGTTGGACCTCTGCCTACTGAAAGACAGACCCAGAAAAGCCAGACATCTATTTGCGGTATCCTTTCGTGTGCTGCAGTCCTATTTTTTATTTTATTTGTATTTTATTTAATTTTCAGTGGGCAGCGTGGTGGCTCAGCGAGTAGCACTGCACCCTCACTCCTCTGGGATCGGCAGGTGGGTTTGAATCCTGGGGGGGGGGGGTTCAGATCCCATCGCAGTTCTCTGCATATAGAATTTGCATGTGCTCCCTGTGTCATGCACATTTCCTGCTCCAATCTAAAACCATGCACTTAGGTTAATTGATGTCTCTAAATTGTCTGGTGTGTGCCCAGTGATTGGCTGGCATCCTGTCTTGGGTGTACCTCCATGCTGTGCTGTCTAGGATAGGATCCAAGCCACAGCTCAGGAGAAGAAGATGGAGTTCTTTGTTTGTTTATTTTTTGCATGTGCATAGTTTGCATTGTCCCCTACGAGGGAATATGCACTCACGGAACCAAACAGAGAGTTCAGCACTCCCACGATGCAATCCTGTCCTTGTTCCGTTGACAAGGAGCAGGGGAAGATGCGTGAAATGTCGGTTTGATGACAGCCAGTGCAGACAGCACACATACAGTGGGATCGCCCACTACCTCCCACCGCATCCCGTGCCTCAGCCGCCCTACCATCACATTGAAGTTTCTCCACAGTTGACCAACAGGGTGAGAGGCAGTTACACCGACAGGTCTGCTCCCTGGACATGCCGTACCCCTTCACCAGACCACGGGGGCAACCTGTAGGGGGCGCCTCACTCTGACCGCCAGGTAAGAAGCATCTACATTCATAAAGCCCATGTGGGTGACCTGTAGGGGGCGCCTCACTCTGACTACCAAGTAAGAAGCATCTACATTCATAAAGCCCATGTGGGTGACCTGTAGGGGGTGCCCCACTCTGACCACGAAGTGTGCGACCCCTACCTCAGTCTTTCATCGAGGGTGTCTGAAGGGCACCTCTTCAGCAGGGGTTCGACGCTCTTAAGAACAGAGGCTCTTCAGCACACGCCAGCGTAGCTGCAGATGAAAATAAAGCCCCTTGTGCTCATTTGTTGCCAACTGGCCAGGGGTTCTACAGCAGCGCCGGGGCCTTTGAAAAGCGAAAGTCGGGCATCCCCGCTGGTGGATTATCCGGCATGATTTCTCCCGCTACTATCCTTTCGAACCCGCTTCGTTAGCCGGACTTCTTCTCCCTTGTAGTTGTGAACAGATGGGGAAAAGGTGTCTGTAACAAGTTCTTTTCCCAGTCTTTCTCTCGCTCTCTCTTTCACTGTAAAGAGCCGCTTCGAGCGTGAAACAGCATGCGGCTAATAAATGCAGCAAGATTCCGTGCAAATTGTGAGGTAATGAGGCCGGTTCTCCATCCACGCCTGTTGCCATAGCAGGAGGACTATGGAAAATGTTCACTTTCTTTTTCTTCCAAGATGAATGCTTATGAGGCGGCACAGTTCTGTTTCTTAGCCAGACAAAAGCGTTGTTTAGAGACTCGGGATGCTGGGTGTGTAGGAACAGAGCGAGGACCTGGTCAAGGGTACAACAGCAGAGTCCATCTAGGGATTCAACAGCAACCTACAGCTTCACATGCTTAACCACCACACTGAATGGGACTTTTTTTTTTTGCCATTTGTATGATGAAAGGTGGTCCTACTCTCCATTGAGTCCAGTGCTGGGTCAACTGTTCATCTGGCAACACTGGGATTAAGGGTGGTGCTCAACAGCAATATGGGACTTGAACCAGTGACCTTCTGATTACAGGCAGAGACATCTAAAACCATACAGCCAGCCTGCCATACTACACAGGACAGCATGTTGGGCACTTCATGAAGTAGGTCAAATCTGCAGACGCGCGTTTAATCTACAAGACCGGAGGTCGCCCAGGGACTCTGAAATAACACTTAATTTTTATTGTCCTGCTCCCAAAATCGCCATATTAAGGCTGTGGCATTTCAATGGAGAGTATTGATAAGAGCTGTAACACTCTGAGATTGTATCCATGAGAAGACCTTGTAAAACATGACCTATGGCCACTGAAGGTTAATGCATCTCGGTATTTCCTTCCCCCGTAGACTATATTCACATTATATTAATTAGGGACTCTATGATTAGGCAGATCCATTTATGTTTTGTGCTGAATCATTTTGGTAAACAGCCTGGTCCACATGAAGATGATGTCTGTCACGCACGCCATGACCAACCAGAACTCCACACACCTTCTGCAGATTCTCAGTGATAAACTTTTGATGGATTATGAAGGCAGTGCTTTTTAATATCCTCCCTCCTTGACCTCTGTTTCCTCCCTCCAGTTACTGGAAAGCTTTATTTTGGGTCTTAACTTGAAGGAATGACATGCCATTAAAAAAAATTAACTACATTTATTGTTGCCAGTTAGTTTTGGTTTCTGAAATATACTTTTCAAACTGGCGTCACTCCTGTTTCAAAATTTCACAATATCCCCAAAAGCTGTCATTTTTACTGCCTTTTCAATCAATGCCATCGTAGTGTCAAAAGAATCCAGCACATTTGCTGGAGTATTTAATGCACAGATTTATGCTATCAGCTTTCGGGAAACAACAGCAGACTCGTTCTTGAGAACGTGGCCTTCCTCTGCTCTTTCTTTATCATTGCTTACCTTTCTCAGGACTCGGAAGGGGCGGAGCTTCTCCCAGGGTAACTCAGGTTCGAAGTCCACGATTTCTGCGATGGTAAGCCGTCTCAAGACAAAACACAGAATTGGGAACATTTGTGAAAACAGATATGAAATTCCAATAAAGTCAATTTAACAAATATTTCCACCTCTGAAAAGTCTATAAAATAGTAACATTTTCTGGTCCAATGATGAAATGTAATTAACAACAACAACAGTGTGAGTCTATATGGCGATTATGGCAAGGCCTGAAGCAGCTGGACCACAGGAAAGGGGAAATACTGAGAGGATGCACTGACAGAGGTTCGACTCCCACCCTCACTGGTTACACACTGTATGGGTTCTCTCTGGGTAGTTTGGTTTTCCCGCGCAGTCTAAAGACCTCCACTTAGGCTGCTGGCCTATCTCAACATCTCCCACAGTGTGTGAATGCGTGTATTTGCCTTGTGATGGACTGGCATCCTGTAGGTTTACCCCAGCCTTGTTGCCTGTGTGGCCTGGCATAGGGTCCAGCCCCACCCCCCCCACAACCCTGACTGGCATAAGCAGCTGGGGAACACAAGAAGGAGGTGAATGCAACCACGCAGTGGCCCCAGTAATCCCGCAATCCAGAGGACGACAACATGGAAAACATTAAACCTGCTGCACCACCTCCATACGCTGGGGTAGCCCTGAGCTGTCACTGCAGGTGGATCGCTCGAAGGATCCGACGGAAAGCCCCTCCTGGCGCACGCTGCCGACCGTCAAACTGCTTGTACCGCTGCACTCAGCAACTCGTTAGCCATGTCGCTAACTCGCCCTATCTAACTAAATGGACCCGGGCAATAAAGGGCTTCCCAAGAACCCTGGGGGATGCTTCAGGTCGAAAAATAAATTAGATACGATACACCATCCTCCCTACTGCACAGAGCTCTAGGTCTCTAAAGAAGGTTGATTGAGAAAGGTCTTTTTTAAACACCCACCCCAGGCACAGCATGAAGTTTCTTCTATTGTCCTTATTTCAGATGATGTTGCCAGAGAGGGTGACAGCCACAAACAGCAGCCGGTCCGCTCCCCCATGACAAACAGAGATCATCGCTGACAGTTCAGCCAAACTAAACCCCAAGAGACATGCCTCTGCATGGCAGGGCACTCGAACCTTCTCCAAGGGGGTGGTGCCTGCATTTCCAGTGTCGTTGAACAATAAGTCATCCAGGCCACCTAAAACAACAGCAACAGGCTGATACCTGGCCAGGAAACTTATGAATGAAGTGCTCCCAAAAAGTATCAGAGCAGCCATATTCACAGGAGACCGGGGCCCTCCTGTGTGTCCACGGGAGACCGGGGCCCTCCTGTGTGTCCACGGGAGACCGGGGCCCTCCTGTATGTTCAGCTTCTTGTTATACTTCCCTGTTGGATGACACTATTGACTTATTGCCTGTGTGTACATTTGTATTTTAAGAGGCCTTCCCTAGAAGAGCATTATTAAACCATGCCCAGATGGTTATCGCAGACTCTTCAGAGACATGTCCTGAGAAAGATAAGGGCCTTCGACAGCAATTTTTACATTTATACCACCTACGGCTTATATCTGCTTGCTGTGTTAGTGTAAGCTCATTAACGAGTAGCTCTGTCCCTCCGCTCCTTACAACTGCATCAAAAAGGATAAAAACTACAGGTGAGGGGGAAATATTGTTTATCTGGCAGGACCGTGAGTGGCTCCACCAGCCCCGTGGCGAGGGCCAGCTCATGCAGCAGGCTCACAGAAAGAGGAGCCACACCTCTGCGGTGAAAAAACCATGGAATCGTTTCTTGTGGGAACACTAGTTTCTCAGGTGAGTTAAATAAGCACCACGAATGCTTCCCGGGGGGACAGAGGCACAGACTCTGCCATGGATTTGCTCGGGGACTCGGAGAACCCGAACGGGATGACAGACAGCACGCAGAGGAATGTCACCGTACTACACTCCCACCACACTCCTGGCTCTTAAAGCCGAATCGGGCCTCGAAGAAAAAAATATATATAGTAGGAATGGAGATTGTGGTGCATGAAATTGAGGCCTTTGGCTCATGGTTGTGCTTTTGACAACGAGGCTGACAAACACTATCCCAAGCAGGCCCTGTCCACTAGGAGCTGGCCTGAAACGCTCATTTACCTTCTAATGTTAATCAGTGGCAGTTTTTAAAAACTTAAGGTCATCCACAATACTGAAATCTACCACCTTTATAAATAGATACGAGCAGATCTCTGGGGTTTCCGTGACTTCTGGGAAGATCAAACGATTAAAACAAGTCACGTCACCTAGCACCATCTTCAGGGATTGTTTGCATATCGTTATTTCAACCGCTGAAGCAATTTTTACTATTCGTGAAAAGGAGGTGTCTCAAAAAACTCGAGAAAGGAAAGGTTTCAGGAACACCATACCTATAAACAGTTTCACAGCTGTGCATTCCCAGGCAATTTGGTTTGCAAATCAGGAGGGCACTCAAAGGTATTGAGTATCCTTGACTTTGCATAATACTCCCATTGAAAAAAAAAAAAAAAGCCATCGTAGCTTCTGTTCCTTCTGCACAGACGGCTGCTTGTGTGGCACAGCGTGGGCTACAAGCAGATGGGATTTTGCATTCCTGTACACCAACGCCCCCTACAGGACGGCACCTTTGCCAGTGATGAGGCCACCATCTTGCTGCCTGCTTCCTCTGGCCTGCTTCAAGCCACAGCCAGAATTTGTATAACTGATCCAGGGAGACAGGGAAGGAAGCTGGGCTTTGACTACGGACTTTCGCCTTGACACATTGGGTCAGGCTGGCTTTTGGCTGTGCGTAACACAAAAAACCGGGACAGACCAGCCAGCCTGTCTCCACTTACATTCCCCAAAAAAAAAAAAAAACAAAACATTTTTTTTCTGAAGCCTTAGCCTATTTGCAAATGATTCCCACATTTCCATGGAGGAAAATCTTTTGGATGTCTCGTAAACTAAGAGAGGCACTATGACGTAGACCTCCAGGGTTGGGGGTTCGAATTCTTCCCCTGTTATGTGTGTACAGAGTTTGCCTGTTCTCCTCAAGTTCTGTGAGCTTCTCCCTGAAATTCAGTCGTGTGGAGTGGCCTCCCTATATTGCCCATAATGTGTGTGTGAGAGTGTGTGTGCCCTGTGATGGACTGGCATCCCATCCAGGGTGTACCCCAGTCACATTCGGGCTCCTTTGGTACTCGTGAGGTGGGAGATTGAAGCGGAGTGTAAGGAACAGCGAGGCAGTAGAGTAACCACTCTATAGTACAATACTAGGCCATCCCCTGTGGACAACGACAGACCGCTGCCAGCTTCATCAGGACCATCGTCTGAAGCCCACCTCTGTGGAAGAAGCAGTCAGCAGGAATGGATTCTCTGATGGACTGGCCAGCACAGGCACCCAATCTGAATCCCATTGAGCTTTTATCGCAGCAGCTTGGTCGCAAGGTCCATGAGAAGTGACCTGTAAGTCAATAGCATCTCTGCTAAGTGTTACAGGAAGTGTGGGGTGGAATTTCACCTGAATTTCTTGAGGAACTGACAGCTAGAATGGCGGAGGCCTGCAGAGCTGTCATTCCTGCACATGAAGAACTCTTTGATGAAGAGAAAGTGGGAAAGAACTGAAATGTTTCATTCAAAATGGAGTTGGTTATTTGTAACATTACTGTTTTGACTATTTCTGATCAATTTAATGATACCTCATTGAATAACATTTTTAAAAAATTACAAATGAAAGCGTAAATAAAAAAAATAATTAAAAAATACTAATGGTACCTTTCATGTATTTGTGTAGGTGACACTTTTATCAAATCAATGTTTTAATTTTTATCCTGCTGGATTTTTCAGCTCCAACAACCTTGATGAAAATATACAGTTAGAAGATGGGTGGATTTTTCAGCAAAAGTACCTTCCTCAAGGGTCCAATAGCAGGGCCCCCTTGAGAGCAGGTCACAAGTTCATGTCCCTAAGAACTAGCAGGGATGTATCTGCCTTGTAGCTAAGCAGGAACATTTTACTGTCAGAGATGAAGCTCATATTTTCAGCCATTATTCCAGCAGAGTGCATTAGAGAATATGAGGTGTGAATAGCCTCGTTAAAGGCTTGGTCTAGGTCTCGGTCATAGCCATCGGTCAGCAAGACCCTGCTGTCAAACAGAATAATGAGCCTGGCTTAAAGAAATAGCCATCCCGCATGACACATGATGCTCACGCCATGCAGATGTAGGGGTGCGTACATCCAGGCCTGAGAAAACCAACGACGCAGCTCCTAGCAACTGTATCCCTGTGATGCACAGGTCGTCAGAGTCTCAGGCAGCTTTCGTCTAATGGATGCATCTCCGCCAGGACTCTGCCGCCTGGGACTATCTGAGCATAGCGACCGCCAAGGCGCGGAGGGAAGCGGGATGGCTATAGTCTTTGGTGGGAGATAAGCCCCCGGTGACGGAGGCCTCAGTTAATGCTCTCGGCGTCAATAACCCCCAGTGTGGCAGGCTGGGGTGGAGAAAGAAACCGAAGGCAAGCCTGTTCCTAAAAAACAGCAAAACACCAAAGGAGTTTAATCGAACTACTGTCCTCCAGAACGGACTGGGTTCACGACTCAGGACAGACACAGATGAAACCCCAGAGGGGCTGTGAAAGCTGTTTCTTCGTTTCCCGACATCTTTCCACACTCCCACTTCAAACGAGGTCCCTAACCTGCATTCATCAGCACCACGAGCCACAGTACTCACAGCGAAACACTCTGGGGGTCCATCCAACCCAACGGGGGGTGGGCCCACTCTGGTAAAAACAGAGCGTCTATGTGAATGCTCAGAGACAAACCACAGAAGATACACTTCCTTTTATCTCACACTGTTGCTCCCGTGGAACCTCACGTCATGTCTAGAATTTGGTCTGTTCTGAAGACCATAAACAGATGACAATGTGTGTCAATTATGGCCCTTTTCTCTGGGCACTGACCCTCCCCTAAGCCGTAATCATCCCGCAAACCCAAATCCACTGTATTTAAAGATCACGAGCAGAATTCCCCAGATGCTTGCTGCCTTGTCGCTCTGAAATGGCACCCATGGGAACTGAGGTGGTCAGTCATATCCACTGCCCTACTCGAGCCCCCACAGCGCCATCACCAGACTCTAACTGCTGCAGTAAAGCGGCTAAAACTCAAAAGCTCCAGCGGAGTGACAGAACGCCCAGTTAGCCAAAAGCATCAAGCCAACCCCAGTCAGCTGTCGTCTCTGGAGCCCCAGAGCACACCGGCCCAGGGGAGAGGAACAGCCCAGAAGAGGCTGGACGTCAGCGGACCCCTCAAACACCAGGAGGCGGGGCCTCTGTCCACTAGCAGTCCTTCTGCCGACTCGTGGCCTAAATATAGACCCCTCCGCGGTGAGCAGACAGCGCCTTGGCCCACCGCAACGAACCTCTAGTGTCTGCAAATTAAGAAATCGGACATTACAGAGTCCCGTGTGCTGTCTCCTGAAAAAAGGAAGAGAAAAAAAAAAGCTAAATATAAACAATTTTATGGCTTTGACCAAGATTACTTGTTTAGTTTTTTACCAACACAATCCAGGCTTTGAAACAGACCCAAATGAGCTTTTGCTACATATCAATGAATACAAAAATATGGATCTAACAGACCTCAACTCCGAGCATACAAGTGTAGAACAGAGAGCCCCTTCCCAGAAACAGCAAATGTTATTTTCCATCTCAGCCAAGATGATCTTTTCTTACTATTCAAACACAACAGATGCAGAACATGTAGCTAAACGCCGTTTTTTTTTTTTTTTACATATACATACAAAAATTAAAGTATCTTTAGCTTTCACAAATGAAATGGATTCCCGTTATTAAGAAAAATCCGCTTGTGCTAAAATAAAATCATTTAAACCTTGATAATACTCGCCGTAAGTCTGACCGCCTCTCATCTTTCCCACTTCCTTCCTTGTCTTCCTGTTTTTGTTCACGATGCGCCCAGGAAACCAATTTCACGCCCGTCCTCGGAATGTAATTAGAGGGATTTCGATTGCAGAAATACATGATTAATAAGAAGAGCAGAGGCTGAGTCCTCTCAATCCCACGTCCCCCTCAACCACTACAGAGCCTCCCTGCCCCGCCCCAGAGAAGCGGGGGGGGGGGGGGTTGGTTATTTGGTATTCCCTGCATTTTGAATTCAGGCCATATCTCAGTCAGGTTCTCACTGCATGGACGTATAAGTCGGGAGGGAGGCTAAATTAAATCTGTGGCTTAACTTTTATTTTTCCAGCATTTCAATAACTGATTAGTCTCCTATGACCCAGGTTTCATGCCAGACTTGGCAATTTCATTCAACAGCTGACTGGTTTATCCTGAAGTCAAATAAGTGCTTTGCTCAAACAGTTTCTCTTTTAAGGCCGCGAGAGCACAGTCGCTTACCGGGAGGAGTGGAACGTAGAGGGGGAGACGGATGGATGAATACGGAGGGAGGGGGGAAAAAAAAAAAAAGAGAGACTGAATTTAAAAATATGAAGAATTACTCAAACTGCTGGGAAGGGTGAGGTTTTCATAATGCAGTGCCCACGATATTAAGAAAAGAGGGAAAAAATAGAATAACCAAATAAAGTTTGGTCTGTGGCAACTTTCACAGGAATCGGACACAACAGTACGGTGGCCTAAAATTGAATCATTTGTCAGGAAACACATGCAAAACAAAAAAACAAAAAAAACAAAACATTTGAACAGCTGAGGATGGAAGACAAGTGACTCCTTCTTCAGACTGGCCATCAGCAGGTCATAAATCATGGCAGCGCTGTAGATGAGGACTGGTTTACTTATGGAAACCCAAAATGGAGCTGGATGAGAACTGTGAGGCTTACGAGGAACTTCTGAATGTGTTGACAGCAGGAGCCTACAGGAACAGCCAAGATGGACTTAAAAAGGCTAGCTAAGTAACTAAAAACAGTACAGTACTACAAAGATCCCAAGCACCATACTTAATTATCCCAAAGCATGTTACTGGCACAAATGGAAATGTCAAAACTGGAACAGGCAAACAGCCAATTTACTGCTCTGTCCCTATTTTTCTGAATCCATGATTGTTAGACTGGGCTGACGTACGTGTTTGTCCAAGCGAGTGTAACCGTGTCTTGCTTTGAGTCTGAAATTCACAGATGCATCTCTTTTGAAATCCTGTTTACAACTGGCATACACACGTACGGCGTTCAGCATACATCGGGCAGAAAACGATATTTAGTGGTGCCAGTGAAGGTTTTGTAAACATGTAGTTAGGCATGGAAACAAACAGCTTAGTCTGATTCCTGAATTTCGGCTGTCAAAACAATTCTCTTCATCACAGAAGGAGCAAGTGCCGGCAGAGAGGAACGGTGGAATCCACAGCGAGATTCAAACACAGAAGGCCTTACGGCAGGCAAAATGCACCAAAACCGAAAATAAGCACCCGAAAATACAGACTCTAAATACAGAATAGCCAAAAAACAAACAAAAAACACTACCCTGAACTAAAAACGTTCGACAGAATGACATTTAGCGCGCAAAGAAAATCCGATGTTGGCAAATGAAACCGGCAATTCACAGCATAACGAGCTATTCTACAACTGGCCCATTAATATCGTACTTGGTGCCTGTAAGTACACACTGCAGGATGCTGGCAGCGTAAATCACGAAGGAGGTGAAGGACACTGTTATTTCAATCTTTTCATTTTGATTTCTGCAGCCATGCATGTGTTTTCCTTAAAGCTCGCTGTCAAATTTACTGACTCGGTTAGCATGTCTACAGAGGTCAACTTCCTCTCCTTCTTTTTACTTTACGTCAGTTGCAAACCCCGTCTCCCGATGGAAATCAACAACCGAAGCCACATTAAAACCAGCAAAAGAGAAACCTTACACGTGAATATTTTGGTTTTAAAAAAGTACGTTAAATTCCTTGCTGACTTGATGGTGACGCTTATAGAAAAAATTATTCTTGCATGGGGAGAAGCGTGGTACGTTATTTAGCTAACATTAAATAAAGTGACTAATCTGATTTGGAAGGAAAGCTCTACACGCAGAACAGTGGTGACTGGAGCTGCCCATAAACTGGACTATTTTAGAAAATGAGATATTTTGAGACTTGTTATTCATTTTTTTTTTTTTAGGTACACTAGAGGAGATGCATCCTCAATACTGGAACTTCCACAGCCGCTGCTTTCTGGCAGGAGAGTAACTGCCTGACTCAATGATCAATTACATGATTAGTCACGAGAAATACACAAGATCTCCTCAGAGCTCTGTCCGGCCTTCCAAATGCTGTGAGACGGGGCCTTTGAATCCCAGCAGAGATGACAGCGTGAAGCAACGCCCCATTCTGAACCATCACGCCGCACAGGACTGAAGGACACTTTCAGAGATGAGCCAGAAATGAGCACAACCTTCTGTAAAAGACAGCCACAAACACAGACTGTTGATATTTCTGTTACGTTCCCCCCATTTTTCCCCAGTGACAAACAGTAAGCAGATAAATTAAGTCTGGTTGGGACGTCTAGTCAAAGTCTGTGTCTGTCGTCATTACTGGATTCCTGTCGTGACATTTCTTATAACCAGCAGGACAGAAAATGTGTGGTCACTAGATGCCTGATTCAGAACGTGTCGCAGCTCTAGTGTGACATGTAAACTTATTCCTAGCAAAGGATGAGGAGGTTTCAACACCCACAGTGGCCAAGATTACCATATGTTGTCAGTCACCGGCTGGTTGGACCCAAATGGAACCAAATAACGTAACCAGTGGGAGGTGGGTTAAACCAGTAGCTGACTGACAGCAATTTTCAGGTCTCAATTCTCCCGAGACCACCGTTCCACCAGTAATCTGCGGATATTAAGCCCGGCACTGAGGTCTCCTCACCAGAGACGAAGCTCCCTCCAAAATGAGGGCCCCCCTGTGGCTCTTTAGCGAGAGAACAGCATGTGAGAAAGTATGAGTAGGCAAAATCCCAGTGGGCCGGCAAGCCGGTGACTCCACCCACCCCCACCCGAACTATGAATAGCCATGGCAACAAAAAAAAAAAAACAAAAACACTGAATCTGCTGTGAAACAGAAGAACAAGGAGAACGGCAAGAAAAATGCACACAATACCCTATGATCCATTTGTCTCTTGGCAGGGGGCTGTATTAATATTAATCTGCTCTGGAGTCTGTACGTTGCTTGTGTCTATATATAAGGTGACTGGGCTTTCATTTGCACCATGCGTCTTGCTGATTAACACCAAATGACACAGTAATAGAGTTTACCATCCTACACCTTAGTGTGCCGGCTCGCTGCCGGGCTGTGCCACCTCAGGGCCACTCCAGACATCCCTTTGTATCCGTGGCTTTCTTAGGAACTCAGGAAAAGGTGCTCAGGTGCATCGGGTGGCTTTAAAGTTCCCCAGGTGTCACGTGACTGATTCTCCTGCCGTATTCGTCTGAGCAACCTTAAAGGGAGTACAAAGGGGAAACAGGCATGGCCTCCGTCAGAGGCTGTCCTGAAACAACTGCCCTGTTTTCACCCTGTGATACCACCCCGTCTGAGTGATTCTCCATTTACCACTTTCTGGACATTGAGGAGAGGGCAGAATGCTGGGTGGGGCAAGTACACCCCACCCCAACCCCAGCTTCCCCCCGTGCCTCTGGGACACCCCATTTTAAGTCATTGCCCTAATCTCCCACCACCACAACATAGCTAAAAAACCTGACAAAGTCAACCAGGAGCAAAGCCGCGGAGAGACACAGGCTGTATGCTGCATCGTTAATGTAGACAGGGTGCAGGATACCAATCTTTCAGTGCGGTCGGTTAACCCAGGGACTGCCTTGCTTCTTACCAAACACGTGTTTGTAAACAGAAGCTGCTCAAGCATGTGAAACAAGAGGCATTACCCCCGACGAATCTCTAAAGCAAAACGATCTACTCATTTATAAATGGGATCTTTACAAATATATAAAGCAAAATGACCAGCTTGTTTATAACCGAGCAGGATCCTGACGAATCTATAAAGCAAGAAGATCTACTTGTTTATGCTTGAGATCCTGACAAATCGACAGTATACAGCAAAGTGATCGACTCATTTATAACAGAGTGTGATCCTGATGAATCAATAAAGCAACAAGTGATCAACTCATTCATAACCTAGCACGATCCTGATGGATCTATAAAGGTAAGCGATCAACTCATTCATAACCTAGCACGATCCTGATGGATCTATAAAGAAAAGCGATCAACTCATTCATAACCTA
>JAACJT020000086.1:12804362-12827294 GCA_009936485.2 Gymnarchus niloticus | reverse complement strand
AACAGCAACAATCGCGTCAGCCTTCGACAACGAGGGGAGTTACACCAACAGCAACAATCGCGTCAGCCTTCGACAACGAGGGAGTTACACCAACAGTAACAATAGCGTCAGCCTTCAACAACGAGGGAGTTACAGCAACAAGTCCAAAGCACCAACAATTCAATCTGTCCATGCAGTGAGTACCTGTTCTCACTAAAGCAAAGTAACAAGTATATATGATCTCTGTCCACACTGATGGGTATTCTGGGATTGATTGGCCTCATGTTAGCAGCCATCTGCTCTGCATTCGATTTATACAAGACAGAGGCACGAAAATGGGGTCTCATTGATTCAATTACATTTCGAGGTGCCGCCAGATAACAGAAAAGACAGATTCTTTGATATCATGGATAAAAGCTGACATGGATGCTGATGGAGAACATGAGTGGGATGGGCTCACCGGTGATGGACTTCACTCATAACTGGATTTACTGCTCTGGTTCCTGGTTTTATTGGTCATTACCACACCTCCACGTGGTACAGCTCAAGGTCAGCAGAACTCAAGACTACATTCTGGAGGAGATCATGTGGAGCAACCATGAAACGTCAAGAATATCAGGAGCAAAGGCAGTAAGAAAGCATATAATACCTCACCTTATACAGCACAAATACTCCAGCAAGATGCATGTACTTATGAGGATCAAGCATTGAGTACCGTCTCAGGGCTACACTGTGACCACAATTTGCTTTGGTTTCTGGTAAAATCCCAAATGGCAAATATTTTGGTCTAATTACTACCCTTCGATGGTCAGCTTCGTAAAAAATGTCATTTGAGTTTTTGGCCATACTCAGAGAATTAGCATTGCCAATCCCAGAATGCACTGCTGGTCCTGCACAGCGCCATGCAGGGGGAAAGTTACACGCTGGCCATGTGTGACTCACTGCAGGAGATATACCCAAAGCCAACAGTGTGATACTGAAGATGAACACAATTCCTTTGGCGAATACTTAAAATACACGCTTTGGTAAATGCAGAAATAATTTGTAACGCCTGCAGTCTGTAAGCCCATGCAAATGTGTGCCTGCAATGTAATAAATAATCACAGTTAATTGAACACTGGTGGTATCGAGAGTGTTGACAACAAATTGCCGTTTTTCACGGTGTTAACTGCTTCCCAGAATATGACAGTCATGTCATTTAAATGAGTTGAACAACAGAACATCACGTTTTAGGTGACAGCACTCTTTTTATGACAAATGTAGACAAGACCTTCTAGTGAGGTCCCCAGATCCTGGGTGTAATTGGCCGGTCTTCACTACTGACACCTTTATTGCTGAACATTATTCACACCACAGGAATGGCAATATCACAACCTTAAAGATGGGCCAGGGGTACGTAGGCATTCCGAAGGGCCTTACCTGCAACTAAATTATGGACAGGCCATATACAACAATTCTGCTCATTTCCAACAGTCTTATATTCCTCTATAATGTAAATATCCCACTGTGTCCAGAGGTCAGATAAATGCAGTCTATGCATTTTTACACCATTTTGGAGATGAAGAACCTGACGATACCATCTGAGTTTTTGTAATAAATCATAGTCATCCTGACAAAGGTGTGTTGTGTTGAGAGAGAGTCTACTTATTCTTTGTTGGCAAAGCTGCAAGACTCAGCGGTGAGGGCCCCTGGCTGCAGGTGAGCCCCCTCGGCGGTGAGCAGATGGTTGGCGTGGCACCCAAAAACATCCGGACGGGGGAGGAGACAGACGAATGGCGTGTGAGAGGTTTTGACTAGCGCCGGTCGGACCACTCGCTCATAGCAGAAGATCAGATCTGGCCACGTCAGCGAGGGCAAGGTGAGAGAAAGCAAGCAGGAGCGGGATCCAAGGTGGCTCTTGAGTGAAGCGACAGTCACTGCGCAATGCATCGTCACGCAGCTCCACTCAGAAGAAACACACCTCTACACGCTCACGGCATTCAAATAACCCTCAATAACCCCTAAACCTGTATGACCTCATTAACCTTAAAGCACAAAGAGTCTGAGGCTAAAGGATGTTTATTACAAAAAAAGCGTAAATATCCTCAACAGATAGAATGGGGTTATGAATGTAAATTCACACGTGCTGCAATTTACGCATTTACTGATTCCTGCATTTCATTTGCGATAAAGAGCAGTCATTTCACAGATAAAGGTGTTTAGCAAATCCATCCCACTTTAATCACTCATCCTGCACACAGCAGCGAGTCTAAGGCAGGGGAC
Source organism: Gymnarchus niloticus (assembly GCA_009936485.2). Lineage (NCBI taxonomy): Eukaryota > Metazoa > Chordata > Actinopteri > Osteoglossiformes > Gymnarchidae > Gymnarchus > Gymnarchus niloticus. Next base: position 12,825,053 of record JAACJT020000086.1, on the reverse strand, counting down.
ACCATGGATGGGACGCACGTCCTTCACGGCACACAGCTAATGCATGCTTTTGGACAGCAGAAAGGAGCACCGAGAGGAAACCAGCATAAACAGGGGAGAAGATGGGCCTTGAACCCACACCCAGCAGGTGTGAAGCCATGGCACTACCCAGTAAGCCATCGAATGCCTCGCAATACGTAAACCCTTAAACCAGTAATCACTTCCTGTGGAAATTAGTCACCTCCAGGTGCCGTCAGTCGTTGATGAGGCTGGTGCTACAGGCAATAGGTATGCAGAGTCCAGGTGGGCCAAGGCGGCTTGAAAAATTCACCTGAAAGAACAACCAGTACAACATGACTGAAAATACCTCCTGGACAAAATCAGCAACGCTAATCCCTACATGTAATACTGAGTAAATGGCTATGGATGATAAACAGATGGTTTGTATGTAATGTGACATCTGATCCTGCCCAGCACAGGGAGAACACAAACACCACACACACACACGGGACTTGAACCTCCAACCCTGGCAGTCTGAGGCAGCAGTATACTAACCCCTGAGCCACCATATCCCCAATATAAAGTAACAGTCTTTAAATTAAAAATGTACAGTTATACTTCTAATTTTTAAGATGTCCACAGTAGCAGTAATTAAGAAAAATCAGTTTTCACAGTATTATGGCAGCTTTTTTGTTTTTCCCCCCACATACTGCATTTGTAATGACTCAGAACACAGTAGGACCCAGTTGCAGAATCAGACAGTTTAATCAGAGTCAAAACAGGCAAGGTCAAGACCAGAACCAGCAGGATTTCCAAAAGCCAGGGGAGAATAGAAAACATAGTCGTTGCCACTGGCAGAAGATCAATACCAATGCAGCAATAGACAGAGCAAACAGAAAGCAGAAAGAGAAGCCAAACAATCAGGGTCATACACAGGCAAACTACAGGATCCAGACGCACTCAGTAATGGTGTAGACAACACAATACCTCATAAGGAGGCAACTGAACAGCAGGGCTTATATAAAGGATTAACAGGGCACGGCCTGGAAGCTACTTGATGGTAATTAACGAGGCACAGCTGGTTAGTGTTCCGGGGATGATAACCGGGAGTAAGTTGGGTGTGGTAGGTCCCATGTAGGCTGGCATGGTGTGGGTGTGACAGAATTACACTCCTGAATATCATACAAATATACAGGAACTGTATACACACATCATAAATATTGTAGGTTCCAATCGTGAAGAAGCCTTAGGTTGAAGCTTCACTCTCTACCAACCGGTTCGCAAAATAATGATCCAAGAGACCACTCGATGCTCTTAAAACTATTTTCTTTTATATCCAAGAGTTTTGATTTCCTTCCATACAAGATATAAAGTTCAGTACAAAAGATAAGAGAGACGAAGTCCAATATAAATTATAAGAGAGAGACACGAAGGTCAAAAAACCGCGTGGCTCCCTCCTTCCTAAATAACTAAGTCGTACGTGTCTCAAAGTATCGGCCAGATCACTATTTACTTTTTCCCCTAACTGGCTGTTAATTACTAGAATTAAACTATTAGGATGCCATCAGCAGGGTGACAAAGAATGTGACAATAACTAAAAAAATTATCAATCCTACCACCAAAGTGATGACAAATGTGTCATTAATCAACAACGATCAATTAAGCATAGCTAGGCTCCTACAAATATATAATAGGATACTTCTGTTTCCAGTAGCCATTACAACTATAGGCTAAGATTAGATCAGGTAAGATCAGAGGCTGGAATACAAGCCAAAGTTACCTGTGTGGACTTTAGCCTGGGCTCAGAAAGGTGTGCAAAAGACCATCCGATGACCTCGCCTATACCTAGGGGTGGTCTAATATTTACAACACCTCATTGGTTGGGAGTTTGCACAGGTCATGGGTTTGTTGGCAAGCAAAGCTTGCATGTGCCGGCAGTTTGATCTTTTTGCTGGATAAGCGAAAGCAGGACTTGACCAATCATCCATCTTCCAGAAGCACCCGTTTAGCACAAGGCTGGAGCAGAAGGAACAGGGCAGGCCCTGGGCAACGTGGGGTGCTTTTTGAACTCTGAGTGGAAACCCTGGCATGCATGAGCCACCGGTATTCACTCATACAGAGCTGAGGATAACCCTGCAGGTGTGAACTCTCTGTGCCATCTCCATAGTTATACCAGCTATAACAAGCTGAAGATTCCATTGCTAGAGGGTTACACTTCACCAAAATCTAATTCCATACCCACTTAAATTACCTTTCAACGGCCAACACATCCTAATACGAATTTGCGATTTTAAAATCCACCTCAGCAAGCACATATTTTAGGGTACCACAAGCCACTAAGCTGCAGAACCACAAGACACGTAAGTTAATGTCTGGGAGAGTCGTGTCTAAGAACAGTGACATCGCTGTGGTCCAACTGCACAGTTTTGTAGCAGTACAGAGTCCGCCATTATAACCGAATCAGACAACTGCTCCTATCTGCCAATGAGCAATGACGCTGGACGTCTCGCAGTACCCAGAGTATCGTTTTGAGAGGGAAGCTGGCAAATCAGCTGCCCACTTCAGTGGACTTATGGAGTCACATGGTCTCACAGTTAAATCCATAATTGGCCATTAAAATAACTTAAGTATGTAACATGGCACAAGAAATGAGGCCTCAGTGCTGATTGTCATTCCAGGTCATATCATGCACAAAAGATTTTATTAATACCCATGTTTTCCTGGCTTAACCAGAGCAAACTGAAAAGTACGGAGGGTGAAATCTGTAAGCACTTGGCATGTGGACAACAGATCAGAGATGACTGCTTTGTGGATTTTGATAACGTAAAGAGATTAAAAAAAAAATGTAAATGTATACAGCATGTCGGAGAATACAGTACAATCCCCATCACGGTTTAACTACTATGGAAACAGAAATTAATGATGGGCAGTTACAAATAAACAAGCAGATTGAAATTCCCCTCCACATTTTGCATATTCTGAGGCTTGCATGCCGATAACAGCTGCACCCTGCAAAATTTACATCTATTGAAATGTCCTCCAAAGAACTGCAGTTATAGCCACAAAAAAAAATAAAATTCAAACACAAAACATACATACAAAGAGGAAAAAAAGAATCAAGAAGGGGTTAAATAGGTCTTTAAATCAAAGGCAGAGGACAACTCAACCACACTCATCCACTCACTGGTAACAAATCACTCTTTCTTCACCTCCAACTGGCTTTAATGTACTGATTACAGTGTCATCATCATTTCAGGCCCCAGGTTCACCCTTCAGAATAAGTCATACTAAATTAATGTATAGACATGCATTCAGGGAGAGTGACAGAATGTAAGCTTAATGAAAGGAATGGCTGTATTAAGAGACATGGCATGGACTGCAGCATTGAGCCACTATGTACATTCTTCATTTTTGTCAAGCCTACATGATAAAATCCTGATGATAAAATTGATAAAATTCCTTATTTATATATTTCTCCCTATTTATTTTCCTGTACAAATCTCTCTGACACAGGGACTGCACTTAATTTCGTTGTACCCGTTACAATGACAATAAAGATATTCTGATTCTGATTCTGATTCTAAAAAAGAAAAAAAAAAACCCGAAATTAGTTAATTAATTTAAGCCAAATTAACACAGTTCCAGTAGCTGAGTTGATTCCTTCTTTACTAGCAGCACTGACCTTCAGATAGTGGCACCATAAAATGTGTTTGTTGCCATCAAAGACATGTTCGTAATCTCTAAAAATAATGACTAAAAAACACTTTAGCATAAATTCAAATCTTCTATTATGTATTATAAAATGTATAAAATTTCTAGCATACTTCACCAAACTTTGTTCAAAAACACCTAAAAAAAAAAACAAAACATATATTCATTGATTTCTGCCTCTGGCTAAAACTTTAACCTAAATTCAATCTGACCATAATTTAGGCCTAAATCTTAAATAAATATGTAATACAAACCTTTGCCTGTAGACATTCAATTATTATAATCCGTTGGATAACCAATTAAATGCTAAATATAGGGTAGCATAATACAGTTATTTTGCAATGAGCGAGATTATTTTTTTGCAAAACACCCTGCAAAATCTTTTAAAACCACTTAGTCGGTAATTTTAATTTTTTTTTTTAAGTGAACTGCAGCTTTTAAAATTTTTCCTCGATGTTGCCATGACAACAGTCGCGACACGTCGGGTGAGTTTACGACACGTGCTTACGTCATCGCATTCGAACGTCTTCTTAAAATTAAAAATAACACCAAAACTATTAATTGCCGGCTTTTAACGTTTGTTAGAACTTTGTTACGGCATGTCATGGTATGTCGTACGATAAGATACAGATTCGAGACGATTAAAAAGATTACCCTTTGACCTTTTTACGTGGTGTTTTATCCGTGAAGATGTCTTCGAGACAGTAGGTGTATGGCATAGTTAACTCGTTTTATTTTTCTTTCTCTTTTCGTTTTTCATTTGAAGTAGCTGAATATCAAATGGATTTTGAAAGTTTGCCATGAAACTGCGCACTCATCATGAGAGGTACTCAGACTGTGTTTATTTCCTTGGGTTTTATACTTCAGCCTGCCGTATATACTAGATTCATGCAAGTTGTGCAACATGAAAAATAATTTTAATTTTGTCTATGATATATACAGCGGCCGCGCACTCACTGCCCTTATTTAGCTGGAAAGGAAGAAGAAGGTACCAAAGTAAAAAAAAAAAACAAAACAAAAAAACACTTGCCTGCTAACGTTAGCTACGCCCAAAGAACGGATCGATAAGATTTGTCCATTTACAAATTTAATACTCGATTATTGATAATGTGATGGACGCTCTCCGTCTACGCATCGATATGTTTATTCCGAAAAGTATCTTCCGGATTCCCGTAGTATTGGGAGATCCAACAGGTGGTAAAACGGAAATGATCGGTTAATCTACATAACTGACTTTGATCTTTTAACGGAAATGATCAGTTAGTGTACATAACTGACTTTGATCTTTTAACGGAAATGATCGGTTAATCTACATAACTGACTTTGATATTTTAACGGAAATGATCAGTTAGTGTACATAACTGACTTTGATCTTTTAACGGAAATGATCAATTAGTGTACATAACAGTGACTTTGATCTTTTAACGGAAATTATCAATTAGTGTACATAACAGTAACTTTGATCTTTTAATGGAATTTTCTTTCTACTTTTAACCCTAACATGAGTTATGGCTATAGAAAATTGTATAATTACTAGGAACTGTATAGCAGCATTGTTCTAATTAATCTTGCTTCTTGATGTGTTTTAGGACCTTGTTGAAACCAAAAGGACCATCTGTAATGCAGACCAACTCAAACGAGCTTAACCCTCAGGCAGGCAATGGTTTATCCCTAACCTTGCACCCGGAGTTACTGACGAGGTCACCGGCATCGGGTGGCTCCAGTCAATCGGAGAGCAGGGAGGTCCGTGTGACGATATGCGGGGCCTCGGGGGAAGCCAGCGGCGGAGCATCGTCCAGACGGCAGAGAGCTGGGGGACATGGGCACTCCCACTCTCATGAGCGACCCCCAGGACACAGCCAGGCTGACTCTGCATCGGCAGATGTTGATTCGGAGATGGGCGAGACTAACGCGTCCTTCTCCGATCTGCGCTACCTCTTTCGATGGCTCCAGAAAAGTCTTCCTTTTCTCATTATCCTTTGTGCCAAACTAATCGTCCAGCATGCCCTGGGTATGCTATTGCATTTATTTATTTAGCAGACTTTTTTGTCCGAAGCAGTGTGCAAGTGAACAACGGCTTGTGGTAAAGAGCAGGGTCAGCTAGCATCGCTGGAGGAGCTCAAGGGCCCAATAGTGATTTGATTACTTTGCTGGCCACAGGATTTGAACCTATGACCTTCCAGACACAGCCACAGATCCATAACCCTCTGAACTACACACCATTATTGTGACAAATACACATATTCAGAAATGTATTGATGTTTCAGACCATTGGCAGTTTTCAGAACAGTGTTCAGTAAGATGTATATTACAGGAGGTTATTTCCAGGGATCAAGTAGATTTACACCAGAAATATCAGGTTTCACTCAAAATGACTTTGTTGAAGCGATTAGGAAATTTAAAAAATGAAAGGTGACGGAGCACTGAGGCCCACCACGATAAAAAGCTTTGAATTAGACCTGTGATCCCCAGAATCTGCTGGGTATGTGTCTGTCAGCTCACGTCGATAATTCTGTGGAGGATTTCCCCCCACCTGGTGTTGCAGATATGTCAGTCGATGAGTTTGAGTGTAAACCTGAAGGAATGAGACATGACACTGTGTGCATCTCGAAATGATAACACTATACATACTTTTATTGCGTCACAAATGCAAAAAAAAAGCATACTTTTTTTTCTGCACTGAAGCATTGGTCTACATTCACGGTACTTTATATATACGTGACATCTTGTGGTTTCTTACAGGTTTAGCAATCGGAGTGGGGCTGTTTACCACCTTTCTTTATGCAAATAAAAGCATTCAAAACCAAGTTTTTCTGCAGGTAAGTTATCATCTGTGTGCATGGTGCAGTTTTCAGCAGCTTCCCGGGAGTCTAACGGCCTGATGTATCCTTTTCCAGGACCGGCGATCCAAGATGCAGTGTTTGTGGCTGCTGCTCTTCCTGACATCATCCACGCTGCTCTTCTACCACACCTTCAACACTGAGACCCTCTATTACTGGTGAGGACATTCCGAGTCGCTCTGCTTCAGGCCTCCCTCAGTCTGATCCTTTCCTTACTGTTAAGTACTCCAGTAGATGATGGAGTTAACGGATTTCCTAATTAGCATACGATTTTTTGTCGCCATACCACTGTTTAGCCATTTGACGGTAGCCTGTACCCCACTCTAGGACCAGATTTCAGGACCCCACTCTTTGTGATGCACAGTATTTTTTGAATGGACATCCTGGTCACTTCTGTTGAACGACTTGTGTTTTCCTTCTTTCGCATCAGCCTCATCTTTGTGAATCCTAGCGTCGATTCCCTGGGTTTCTGGGACGTGTTGTGGGCCGTGGCAGTGACCAACTTCACATTGAAGTTCATTTTCATGGGACTAAAGTGCCTTATTGTTTTATTGCCCACCGCTCTCATGGCTTACAAGTCAAGGGTAAGGCCCGCCTCTTGGTCCAGCAATTTTTTGACCTTCATCGGTTAATGGTTCAGTTTGTAATCTGAGGTAGTTTGCTTCTCCTCACCTTGTTCTCCAGGGGCGATGGTACATGCTCGTCGAAGAAGTCTGTCAGGTCTACCAGATGATAGCGCCCTTGCCATTGTGGTTCCGCTATTTGGTCACCTACCAGGAGGCAGATGGTTCCTCTGCCCTGACACTTGGCATCCTCTTTGCGCTGGTCTACCTCATACTGAAGGTGAGATCGAATTCCGTTGCATCGCGTCTGACTTGACTGAAGTTTTTGCCAATCGTTGAGCTCATGTCTGGCATTGCATAACTCACAAGAGCCGGACTTCTGAACCATTTTATATTCCACACCGTAGTCTGACGGCCGTGTCCGGTTTAGCTTAACTTCTGCAGCTCCAACAGATCGTGTGTCTGTCAGTCGTGGTTCATGCAGCAGCCAGACCAAACCGTAACCGTGTGCCACTTTCCTCACAGCTTCTGGGACTGTATGGACATTGGGGGTCTATTCAAAAAGCCTTCCAGATATTTCTCGACAGTCAGGTACCACAAATCACCCAACTTGGGACGGCTGAATTTAGAACAGTATTCTTACACGGTTAATAAAATTGTCCGAATGGCATTTTTTTGTTGTGCGATTAAATCAGTTACTTTTACTTGTTCACTGATGTATGGGGGAAAATGATATGTGGGACACTTGCTCCAGCGTTTGATGGTGGGGCCATCAAACTCTTGTAATAGCTTACCTTGGCCTTGCCTTCTTGGGGGTGTAACGTCTACATCTTGCAGAGTAATGGGGTTGCTGCCACCAAGAACCAATGCTTTGAGGCCGGAGACGTCTGCCTCATATGCCAGGCCGCATTCAGGGAGCCGCGGGTCCTGCTGTGTCAGGTGAGGTCAGCAGGGGAGGAAATTCATCCCACACAACAGAACCGCTTCCAAAATATTGCTGAAGGGTTTGGGGTCCCATGAAGTCAGGTTTGTCTAAATCTAGCTGACAATCTAAGTGGTTAGAGTCATGTATAAATTACATGTCAAGTGATCCAGTATGAAATGTATAGCCCTCCAGTTCTTAAGCTGTAGCAACATTAATCCCCCCACAATTTCTCATGAAGCACATCTTCTGTGACGAGTGCATTTCGCTATGGTTCAACCGCGAGAGGACCTGTCCACTCTGCCGCACGGTGATCACAGACAAGGTGCTAAAGTGGAAGGATGGGGCCACATCTCCTCACCTGCAGGTCTACTGAGAGCCCAAAAGAAGTTTGTTTGTGTGGGGATTGGGAGCTGGAATACGAGCAAACAAATGTCATGGCTACCAAGCACAGAACATTGTGGGGGGAAGCCATACTTTATCGGAAAACCTCCTTTTAGTGATTAGTTCACTTACAGAAGTATGACATCTTTATCCAAAGCAATAGTCCTTGGGTGAACCTTTGTACTGAAGGACTATTGCTTATTACCTACTGCCATCTGGTATCCAGAATACAAATCATCAAACCCCATTATAAGCAACTTCTGTATCTGCTTTTCAATCAGTTCTTCATGTCTGAACATCTTTCAGAATCACGCTCATACAATTTTTGTTTTGAGGGTTGTTTTTACAGGCACCAGGCTAACTTTCACCAGGTAAATCCTGTGTCGTATGTTAGGTGGAATATACATTAATATTTTTACTACAGATTTGGAATATCTGTATTATTTAATAAAAGAACGTTTAAGGTATTCCACGTCTCACATTTGATGCTAATCAAGTTTGTGTACCGGGAAGCAGGTGGTTTTCTCCACTCCTCTGATTTGTGTTTGAGATTTATGGTGTGCTAGGTGCTGCTTCTTTTAACAGCAGAGCTAGCTGTTCCTTTTCAACATGCCGTCAGCTCGGTACTCTGATCTGTTCCGTGTTGTCCATTACATCTGAAACTGCGCCGTTTTAAGAGTGTTTCTCCAGCATTGCAATTAAGTGCAATTTCTCGCATGTAATTGACACTCAATCTTTCTCAATTCTTTTATGGGTTTTTTTTTCCCCTTTTGGAGCTTTAAACAGATTTTCAGGCCTTAAGAAATATGCAACGTTTAAATACTCAAAGGTAGAAAGTATATAACATCAATCTACACCTTCAGAAATCATAGCTATTTTTCTAAAGTGGTGCAGTTTTATTCTTAAAAGAAAAAAAACCAAAGACTGGAAAATGTATCTGTTTGATTACCCTGACACTTTCTGTTGATGTGTATTTCTGTTATTTTGAATTGTTCAATAAAATGCTGTGCTGTCTTTAGGGTGTTATTTTAAAGTGGGCCTTTCATGGGTGGGTGCATTGACGCAGTTGTAGGTAGCACTACACATACATACACACACACACACACCATCCTGCCGGTCAGCAATGACTTTAATGCCATTAATTTATTTACAGCCAATGACTTTTAAAATCAAGGGCAAAAGGTCAAACTCTACATGAAATGTCTTTATAAATACCACTGTTCAGCTTGCTCTCATGTCCAAAATAAAAAAAAAAAAAACGCATTTACAATAAATCCCCCCCCACACACACAGGCAATACTAACTTGTTTCAGTTTTACATTGTAGCCAAACTGAGTACAGTCTCTCTATATTACAGGGCTCAGTAAAGGTGATTTCTGTGGCTAAACCGTGTATGAAGAGGTAATGTTCCTGCAGTGGACAATTTTAGAATGGCTAGCTACTCAATTTATACACAATATCATGATTCTGTCATTTTACACAAATAACATGGAAATGAGTGCAAGGAGCAAGATTCCACTTCTAAAAAGCAAACGCACAGAAGGCGAGCGAGATGTAATTTGCTATACGCTCGAGGTGCAATGCGCTTCAGTGTGCATCTAAATACTACAGGCAAAACAGAGGCAAGAAATGCATGCCCAGAATTCATAAAAATAAATCTTTAATTTATCCAGCACTAAAAATAATAGGCATAATGTGCTACGGGACCGTTAAAAACCAGACATTTTTCTCAGAAGTTTTGGTCATCGCTGGGCATTGAGTTTTTGGGACATTCCTTAAGCTGCAGTTCAGGAACAGCAGCTGTTATAAGCAGACATACGGAGGCATGTGGTACATTTTATGACCTATAGCTACATGAACAGAAGGGATATTTCTCCAGATAATAGTCTATATACATCTTTGAAAAGAATTACCCATGTTACCAATAGCCATTTAAAAACACTACTCGTTTGTCAGAAGTCGCTTTTTGTATTGGAAGAATTCACGAGTTACATTTAATGATTTTCCTTACGAGATAAAATATAACAAGCCCAATGCAAGTACTACTTTCTAAGATTTGCTAAAATGACCATAAAATAAACTGACAGCTTTGAACAGCTAGTTAAGTTTGGTACTGATGAAGAAGAACGTAGTAAAGCACTTGGGGGAACTGTTTAGATATGCTGTGCCTGTAAACATAGCGAGATCTTCGCTCATCTTCACCCTTAGCTAAGCTGTATGTAGTTTTAAAGGCACAGGCTTACCATTTTTTGCATCAATAGTTGAAACCACTTCCATGAATTGAAGGCAATTTGGAAAAACACACTAAAAGTTCAAATCACTATATATCCACACAGCGCAACATGAGCCTTGCCCATATCTGATGCCTGCTCCTGACAGAATTGTGAACCCTCCTGCTGTTTGCCAAGGGACCGACTTGCTGAAGTCATTCTTTAAACAGCTCAAAACTAGCCTACAAGATGGGGCTGGAACTAGTAGCTCGAGTCACATAATACTAGAATTAATCTTAATTATATTAAGCAAACTGATTATTGAATCGTAAAGCAAACCAAACTAAGGTGGGCATGATTAAAATGAAGCATTGGTTCTACAGCATTTTAAATATGGGGGGGCTCAGCAACTCTGCTGTGGGTACACATGAAAAGAAAAAAAACTCCAGCAGGCGGTCCAGGGCTATTGCTGAGGACACACCAACCCCACCCCAAGCCACCCCCTAGAACCGCCCCAATCTCTACACTATGTAGTCGATGCAGCAGAGAATGTCAACTTACAAAAAAAAGTCAACTTACAAAAAAAATGTCTTTTGCATAGTCTCCGATGCATAAAGCAGAAAATTAGAACAGCACTTGAATAAATTAAGCATTTTAAAAGGAATCACAGTAAATAATAATAATAAAACATTTAAATATGTGATGTTTAGTCACTTTGAACTAAGGAAAAATTTTGAGTTATACTTAAGGGCACCACTCTGCCCCCAACTGGTGAACATCTGCAAATGTCAGCAGGAGCCCCATTGCAGACAGCGAAGCCTACAGAGACTCCGTGTTTATGAAGAACCTGTGTTAAAGCCTCACTTCTCTATTACAATTTTGTTAAGCAAAGCGGAGGCAGTGAAAGTCAATCTCACAACGTGTCTTTGCACTGCGGAGCGTCCACGACTCGGACGCGCTCGACCAGTGACACAGGAAACAAGAGAACGCTGCACCGTGCAAAAAAGACTGACCGGCCTCCCCTCATATCTTTAGACTTTGCAGGGCCATCTTCCATAAAGCGCCTCTGGATGAGGGGACGAAGACCAACCAGCCAATCAGGAAGCTCGAGAAGCAGACATGCCAACTGCTCCCCAGGAAGTTGACGGCCCCGCCGGATCAGCCAATGGCATTACAGAGTATCGGCGCCTTCTACTACCGCCAGTGAATCCCGAGTCAGAGCAACTGAAACCAGGACTCCAAAACTGCGGACAATCCTACTATCCATCACACGAGGGATGACAGGAAGCGAAAGCGACTGAACGTCAACTATCATTGGCAGACTGTTGAGAAGCGGAGAAGAGCACAGATAGGTCAGCACTACATTCCACTTCAAAGTAACGGTTTCCGCTATGAGAGGTCACATTGGGCTGAAAACATACTTTACCATAGGATTACTGTACTTGAAGGACTGCTGTGTGAATAACAGAAAAACACAAAGGCAGGAGCGAACGTTAAAGAGATGAGAACAAATGTGAAATAAAAGTCATACAAGTGTTTGTTTATTTAACTTCAACAAAACATGGAGCTCTGACCTCTCCACCACGGCCGCGTTCACTGGCTGCAGGTGCCAAGGCGTGGCCGTGCTTGCGGGTCGGCCAAAGATGACGTGCCGGCACCAGCGTCAGTCGTGAAGACCATCGCTCTGCCGACTTCTGTACCAACGCTGCAAAAACGTCCGGTGCCAACAAGGAGCCAGGACACTTCATCGTGCCAGACGGTTTCCGCCCGGAGGTCCGATTCCGAATATGGACGAGGGGTTATGGCTTTACTCCTCTGGCTCAGTTTAGAAAAGAGATGAAGCGTCTGACAGCAACGTGTTTAAGACATCCTGTAATGGACATGGAGGTCACAGCGTGGTTTAGCAAAGCATCAGTCAGCTTGCAGCTACACATAATAAAACGACACTGACAACGTACTTCGGTGACGGGATGGACAGTCAACACTTCATGTAAGGCAGTGATCAAGGATCAACCTCACATCAAATTGTGATTTTAATCACAGAAAGAAAAAGGCATAATCATTGGATTAAGTCATAATTTCAGCAGAGAACGTGACCTTGGAAGATCAGCCTTTTTACAGTAAACTTGCTCACAGGTCGATTCAATTTCTTTGATTACTTAACCTGTACGTGGATCGCGGCGCTCAACATTGTCCACCATAAAGCCGCATTTCACAAAAATCGAGGAGCAAGAGAGAGGAAGTGGAACCGTCCATAGTTTTGGTGTCAGTCATACTCGAAGGCTTTAAAAACCACTCGACGCCTGGTGTGGCACCAATGCCTCCTTCTACAATCCAAGATGGCCATGCAAGTCGACGTCAGCGTTCACAGCCGTTTGCTACGTTCGGTGTTGATTGTGCCGTGGAGCAGTTTCACCGTGCTGTTCAGACACCGAATTTGATTTGCCAAAATATCCCTTTATGGCGATCTAGCTGGACATCTGACAGGCAAAGAGAAGGAGGGAATAACTCATATTGGGCCAACTGAACTCAAACTCAGCATTTAAATGGAAAGATATTAAAAGTAATATTTGTCTTTATTGTGAGGTTTATATATCGATCTAGTATTTTATAGCATTTCTGTGGCGGTGTTTTGCCGAACCCATCGGATGCAGCGCGTTGTATTGCAGAATGCCAACCAATCCTTAAATTATAATACATTTGTTCAACTGCTTGTCCTTTCATTCGCAACAGAAAACATGGGAGGCCAACAAAGCATCTAAATTAATACTGTAAAAAAATAATAATTCAAACTTTCCACAGATGTACGCACTCTGGAGAAAATTTTGCTAACCCGGACATCTCCTTTCCTGCCTGGTTCATGTCATTTTCCCGATGAGCCGGAATCGGGTAAAGAGAAAATAAAAATGACCAATCAGCATACAGATCTGTCAGGCCCACCCAGAGGTGGCTGAAAAAAAGCCCATCTCCACGTAGGGTCAGCTGACGCGGGGGAGCATCGGGCAGGCGGCGAGGAGATGTGTCTGTTTCATTTTCTCATGTCCGTTTAAAAAGAAAAAGAACAGGGGAAAAAAAAAAAAAAAACAACAACACGGCCAAGCTGCGTGTCAAAGATTCATGCGCAGGTGCTCAGGTCTTTTGGAGATCATGGGATAGACCTGCTTCTTAAACGGCCCAGGGTTGGTGCCGGCAGGCTGCCGGATGGGCAGAGGAGCTGAAGCCTCAGCACTGGCGGTCACATCCATCTGCTCCACTGTGGACACCTCCATGGCCAGCTCCGTGGGGGACTGAAGGGATGGGGCCCCGGGCAGAGGCGGGCCCCGGGGCCAGCAGTCTCCTCCGGCAAACTTCATGGGGCTGAGAGTGGGGTGGGTGGACAGCAGTGTTAGGAGGAGGTGGCCACACTGACGTATGGAGAACCTGAGGCACTTATTTTTATTTTTAAAGAGTATGTGTGTTTATTTTCAAATAAAGACTTTCTGCATTTATACGCTAAAAACTGCCTGCTCGAATATCTTAAAACAGAAGTCATAATCAAACAGGAGAAACTGTAGCTTTCCATCCCAAAACTGCTTGGCTAAAATAAGAGAAAAAAGAAAAAAAAAAAAACAGCTATTTATGGAAACCACAGCATGCAGACATAGTGAAAAGTTACTTATGCCAATACCTCACTGGTGTTCTTGGGCTTCCCAGAAACCGCCGAGGTGATCGAACTTTTGGCTCAAAGGAGAATTTCTCCCTGACATTCTCCAACACAGATGGGGCTACATATGTGAAGCCCTGTTGGAACGCGGGTGGAGGAGACCAGCATCAGACAGCAACCAAGGGTGAAGGACAGACATGACGAGCAACGTCCCCCAGCCACGAAATCCATCATGCACCGCAGTGAGATGCACAGTTTCCAGTAACACATTAACAATAATTCTGTGGTCACAGAAACGCCGACTTCATTACCAGGAAGACTTGGTTGGCACTTTCACTGAGCGTGGAATCATCTGGACTGTCAACCGGGGTCTGGCTCGTAAATTTGGAGTCGAACTGGCTCACGTCATCCGCAGATTGCTGTAGAAACACAGGAGCCGCGTGTCACCAAGCCCCGGGGGCCCAAATCGCCACAACACTGATGCTCCCAAAGGTTGACTGGCACAGAACTTACCAGAAAGGGCTTGAACGGAGGCTCTACTTTACGAGCGAGGAGGTCTTCCCAGTTGATGTGTCTGAAGAAAGGATGGGCCTGTGCATGAGAGGAACACCCGTGACGAACGGCACCTGAAGACTGGGCGACCTGGATCCATATCACCTGACCAACCACTTACCTGCACCTCAGTGGCATCTCCTGGTCCAGCCCCCAGTCTCAATGAGGCGTTCCTTTTAAGCAGCTGCAAGACAAAGTCAACTGTTCAACACTGACAGCGACAGCAAAGACCGACGCCGTTCCTGGGATGGCGGCTGGAGGCAAACCTTCTTGAGGAGGTCCCTGGCTTCTTGGGTGAGGTAGGGTGGAAGGTTCAGTTTGCACTTTAGGATTTTGTCGATGGTTTTCTTCCGGTTCTCGCCAGTGAAGGGTGGCTGAAAGGACAAGGAACGTCATTAGTGGGGCATGGGAATGCTTCCCGAAAAATCGCCGGCGTGATGCCCGAAAAGCCAAGGTTGAGGTGGTGGGCCTCAGTCACCACAATCAGGTGGAAGATTTCAGAAGCCACAACTGATGTCTGAAAGCACCCTGGCTCACCGCGCCGGTCAGCATGTCGTACATGAGGGCTCCTAGACTCCACCAGTCCACGGCACGATTGTGTCCACTTCTCATCAGGATCTCTGGAGCCCTGGGGCAGAACGGCACAGGTATGGTATGCGTCAGGAATCACACTCTCCGGCAAAGCAAATCGCTGCTCCACAATCCTAAGACAGCGATCCAAACGCCAAAAGCGGGAAGTGATACGGCCATTCAACCTACATATATTCTATGGTGCCACAGAAAGTGTGAGTGACGGTGTCATCATGGATCGATTCTTTACATAGACCGAAATCAGTCAGCTTCACGTGGCCTGTAACCAAAAACACACACACAAACTGAATGATTATCTTTCTGCATTTACATCGCAGACGCTTGTCTTTGGGGGGTTTAAGGTGGCTGAAAATGACGCTTCTGTGGCTAGTCATAACGTGACGGCACCTCCTAGCGTGGCTGAGAAAATCCCACACTGATTATGCATTCAACAGCACGAGAGGCAGAATTCGGAGCATCAGAGGCTTTTGCGTGAAAGCACAGCAAGTTTAACAGTAATTACGGCTCCTATTGAATTTAGCATGACTGCATCCTTTAAGGTCTTAATTACCATGGTTGTTAAGCATGATGTTCTCCGGTTTGAGGTCCCTGTAGATGATCCCTTTCTGATGCAGGTGTCCCAGAGCCATGGAGATCTCTGCTAGATAAAAGCTGAAAGGGAGACCTGATCAACAGCAGCCGGCTATGACAGAAGCTGTTATTAGAGGGCTTTTCAGCTGAAAGTCTTACCCAGAGCACCCTCGAACTGACGAGACGACTACAGTCAGTGTTCGCCAACATGAAGGAAGTGTGCATCGAAATGCATTTTTAAAAACATCAGGAGTCAAAAGCGATTTGTGGAACAAGTCTATAAAAGCTCCATGCGCGCTTGAATTTACGTCAAATGACATCAACGGAGCACCTGATTGCGAATTCTCAGAATTGCTGCCTTCACACCAGATGTGTTTATGCAGTGATGGCCAAGAACTGAAGGCCAGGGTACGTCTTATCGGCGCTCTGGGTGTTTCTCGGCATAACCGGGCCTCTCAGTGTGTGGCTACATACCAGGCCGTGTCCTCCATGAAAATTCCTTCTCTCTCCAGTTGCATAAACAGCTCCCCACCTGTAAGTGGCGAGATAGAGTTATAATGTGATGACGGAAGCAGCCTACTGCCCAGTGGAGTAACAACCTTGAACACCTGAGGAAGAGCCCTTAAAAGCTCCAAACCCTGCAAGCCACCATCACATGGACCGGGATTGTGTTTTGATGCAGCAGTTCAAAGTCTGTCTTAGAGTTTGCAGTTTCTTTTGGCTGCTTCCTTCTCATTAATGATAAAAAAATAATCTGCTTGGTTGACATTTGTCTGAGCTTGTGTTTGGGTAGGCCAACACCGGCCAAGACCGGCCTAACCCACGGAACTGGGCCTAGGTAAGAAAGTGCCTTGAAAACACAGTACTCCATAAATGAATCTGCTGAATGCTTAAACGCTGTACATGACATTGTGAAACTCTGGGACTATGTAAAGCACTTTGTGACATTTTTTTCAATTTTGAGAGACCGTGAGCTCCTCTGAAAAGTGCTTTAAAAACAGAAATAAAAATTATGCGACAGAGGGCAGCGAGCATCGCAGGACAGCCTTCCTCACCGCTGAGGTACTCCAGGATGAGGTACAGCTTGCCCCCAGTCTGGAAGGCATAGATCAGATCGACGATGAAAGGATGCTTGACCTCCTCCAAGATGTTACGCTCAGCTTTGGTGTGGGCCGTGTCCTTCGCGTTGCGCACGATCATCGCCTGCCCATCGTGAACAAACACGCAGTTAACCCCTGTGCATGCTGCCTCCCCACGACTATCGGGACTTTCTGATGTACCGGCAATGCATCGCCCACATTCAACAGAGAGAAAACATCTCTGGGGAGTTTTAACCTGCTGATGGGTCTGCACTGCTGCTGAATTTCACTAATATTCATTTTAACTTCCCTGTCAAATCGGAGATTGTAAATATGGAACAAATTAATTACAGATCACTGTCAATTGACGTCCTGTTTAAAAAAAAAAAAAAAAACAAAAAAAACAACATTTTCGTTTGACTCATAAAAGAATCCTGTGCATCTCAGGTAGCAATAACAATACCACAAAGTTGTCGTTTCTCTTTTTTCCAGTAATTTCCCCAGGCAAGCAAGGAAATAACACACAATGGCTGAGATACGTAGACGTCGCCAGCCTGACCTGCTTAAATAAACCACGTCAAATTCAGAGAATCCCCAAACGATCGTATATTATAATGTAAAACCAGTGCTTCCCAAAATCACATTCTGGCGAGTCTCAGCCTCTCGGGTGCCTTGCTTGACGTTCATATAGTAGCCAAGTCACATCTCAATCATTTCTAAGCAGGCTTTAGCAAAACACATTTATGGCTTGAAACCATACAGAGAGCAGTGAGAATAAGAGGTGACAGACACAGTCATTTCAATAAAGCAGACTGATGCTTCCAGGAAAGCAGCCCAGCATAATTTGATGTGATAAGTGCAGGTCCCCACGATACCCTGCCTCCCCTTTAATTACACTCAGCTGAGATCCAGGTATACATAACATTCCTCTGAGGAGCCTATGTCTTACACCACCAATCATCTCTTTGTAAGTTTACGTCTAAGACCACCGGTGTTTTTAGGTATTCCACTGAAGAGCCCACATCTCACACCACCTATTTTTTCTCCAAATGTTCCCAGTGAGAAGCATTCATCTTTTCAAAAGTCGCACTCAGGACCCTTTGGGTAACACGTCCCCTTCTTATAATATTGTTGACCCTCAGTGATCTAGAATTAACCAAAAACTCATTTCTAAGAGTGCCGCCACGACCTTAACTCAAAATCATTTTATACTCTACCTTTTTAAGGACCTTCATGGCAAAAATTTTTCCTGATGTAGCCCCAGACACCTTTCGAACCTGGAACACCTGGGAGAGAACCCGACACGATCGAAGTCAGTTACCATTTCCTCTTCCAAAAGACATCTCATCTAAACCATCATTTCTTTCAAGTTATTTGAGATACACATCTTATGTTGTGATTTAACTATCGACAAAACTCTGAAACTGACCTTAACTTGTTTGTGTCCTTACACAGATTGTGATTATATTACCTTTCCATATCCACCTTTTCCCAAGACGCGAAGCAGCTCAAAACACTCCGGACGAATTTGTTCTGTTCCTTTATTGACACTGTCTTCAGAGATTTCAAACTTTTCACAGCCGTCCATATTACTACGAAAACAAAAAAATCACCCAGCATAAATTAAGAAAGTAGATGCTTACATCAAAATGTACCCTGAAGTCCAGTTGTAATTTGGCACTCTAGAATCAAAGTAAAAACACAACGTGTGGCCATGTGATATCAAATGAATAAAATAAATCAAGCACAGGGGTCTCAAGGTCACAGTTACATAAAGATACTCTTGATGTGCTCTGAAAGGACATCTCTCAGACTCACAAGTCAAAACTGTTGCACTGATCCATGAACTCACTGTTCTGGGCCTGCAAAGTAAAAACAAACATTAAAGGTTAGTTCTAAGACGATGCTGAGTGAGCCACATGTTTGCAGGCACAAGGCTTTCGCTGCCAGCTGCATCAGATCATCCAGTCGTTTTCCTCCAGGCCGAGTCAACTGCAGCAGATTTTTTTACATGTCATTCAGTTTACCACAAGCCACACCCACATAGCATCACTTTAGAACAGTAAGCATTAGGTAGCAGAATTTTTCACTCACATGGAAATTTTTCTTAGCTGAAGTTTCATGCAAGATCTTAAAGAGCTGCTAAATACGAGTTCTTAAAAATATCAGATTTCGGTCACAAATACTTAGCCCTACACTCATGGCTGATATCAACCTTATCTTTCATATTGACAGAGCTGTTAAGAGAGTACAATAACCTTGACACTCAATTTTAAACTATTATTTTGCTGATGTGCATGTAAAAACACCAAAATTTATACTAAATGAGGCAAATCCTTTTACAGTCACCTTGAACACATGCTGAAAAGCAGCAGCCAGTCCAAAATATTTACAGTGTTGACACAAGCAATCGCAGTTAAGTGGAATTTTAAATCAAGGTTGTCCGCTATGCTAAAAATGACCGTGCAAAGATTCAATGTATAAACTAAAGGGCTACTTCATAACATGCAAAAAACAGCACAGGCTGATAAGCAATGCAGACTGATCAACAAACTTACTCTTTAAGAAATGACCCCCCCCAGCAATAAGTAGTTTCATACAATTCCCGGTGATTATTTCACAATCATCCAGGTTAATGTTAATCTAATCTTAAAACGTAAGGTTCAATGGACAACTTAAGATAAGAAAAACAAAACAGTACAGAGATGTGTTCTGTGTTGGTGTAAATATGACAACAAGATGTTGTTTAAGGAAGTTAAAAAAACAATCGACAGAGGACATGCAATCATGCACAGCTCTGCAATGGATTTTAGAAAAATACAGCTGATGTGCATAACACATTATTAACTCTCAATACCTTGGGGGGGGACGATAGAAAAGTGCAATCAGTGTTTAAAATTCCTTCCTGTCAGTTTCCACCGGTGACGCAGGCCATGGTGTAGTAAACAAAACAAGGACAATTTCTCAATGTAATTTCTAAGTACATTTAAAACTATTTCACTTCAAGCAAGACCTAAGGTAAAACACATGCAAAAAACTGGAAATTTAGGTACACTGACTCAAGTATAGTCCACCTCTGTTACGGTTAGTCTAACTTTGTACAGTTTATTTGAGTCCTGAAGTGCTATATTATTCCTGCTTAACCCGAGCGTATGAGCTATTTCTGGGCTTTAATTTAGCCCAGGATAGATTCTGGTTTATACGAGTCGGACCATATGTTACAGTAATTATGGACAATGGGCACTACATGGCAGAATCTCCCAGAAAAGAAACGGACTTAGATTTGATATTTGGTCTCAAGAGCAAATATCAGAGGGGAAAAAAAAAAAAAAGATTGCTGCGGTCACAATATCCTGTCTTTAAGAAATACCTGCGTCATACCTGAACACACACACGAGCCTGTGGTCATACCTGAACACACACACACACACGAGCCTGTGGTCATACCTGAACACACACACACGAGCCTGTGGTCACACCTGAACACACACACACACACACACACACACACACAAGCCTGTGGTCACACCTGAACACACACGCGAGCCTGTGGTCATATCTGAACACACACACACACACGCGCCTGTGGTCATATCTGCACACACACACACACGCGAGCCTGTGGTCATATCTGAACACACACACAC
>JAACJT020000086.1:12786674-12802255 GCA_009936485.2 Gymnarchus niloticus | reverse complement strand
CACCCCCGCGCACACACACGCGCGCCAGTCGGTATACATCTCTGCACACACACACACGCGCGCGCCTGTGGTCATATCTGAACACACACACACGCGAGCCTGTGGTCATATCTGAACACACACACACACACACACACACACACACGCGAGCCTGTGGTCATATCTGAACACACACACGAACACACACACACACACACACACACACACACACACACACACACACACACGCGCGCGCGAGCCTGTGGTCATATCTGAACACACACACACACACGCGCGCGAGCCTGTGGTCATATCTGAACACACACACACACTCTCAGACACGCGCGCGCGAGCCTTCCACAGCATTATCGTCGTCTCCCAGTCTGATGGCCGGTGCCTCTGCCTGTCCCTTGCCGGTATCAGGGTGCCCCGCCATACGAAGGGACGTTTCCACAGGCAGACGTGGACCCTGTGGACCCTGTACCGAGTCCTCCTCGCTGCGGGGACGTGGCTGAGCTGCGCGGGAGCCGACGGCGGTCACCGAGGATGCAGAAAGGCGGCGAGCCGGTGACACTTAGCCACATGCTAACGAGCGGCTGTGGCGACGCCGCTGTCAAAATGGGGCCTGTCGCGGTGACAATGTGCCGTGTCGCCCGCACCGCGGCCCTGCCGGACCTGCACGGAGCGGCCGTCTACTCACCCCGTCTTCGACCTCGTCGTCAGAGACATTCTCCTCCGGCTGGTCTAAATCGATGTCGAACACGCCAGCCATCGCCTCGCTGCCTCGTCTTTTTTTTTTTTTTTTTTTGCGCTCTCAGTCCGAAAGAATAGGTGTCGCGAGCCGCCTCATGGAAACACACTCTCCGCCGCCATGACCGGCTGCAGTAGCGCGCATGCGCACACGGCCGCTAACCAAACAGAATTCCCGAATGAAAAAAAAAAGAAGAGCGCGGCGCAGAGCCGCTCGGACTGTCGTGCGCATGCGCCGCCGGAGCCGTTGCTCCCGGCGTGGCCTCGGCGTACATGACACGTGCGCGCGCTTTGTTCGCGACTGTAGTAGATGGACCTGTGCGACTGTTGACGTCTGACACGTGGAGCCTGCTAGAAAAATACACCATTGGAAAAGAGCTTAACGCTTAATTTAATTTTATCCTGCATTCAAAAAAAAGAACCTTTACACGAAGCAGGCAGTCAACAGAGGTGACCTATGCTGTTAAATTGACCTACAGACTTTAAAACGTCTTCATCAAGCCAACATTACTCGACTTTAGATTCCTGATTACCGGAAACCACCCCCCCCCCAACACACACACACACACACACGTTTTATTATAATTATTAACTACTGTCGATGTCAGCTCCTCGCAACCATGTATGATGGATTCCTCTAGAAAGTGCTGTCATCTGTCTGAGTCTTATTTATTTATAACAAGTGTATTTTATTTTGGAATGTGTTACAAAAAAGCAACATCCCGAAACTCAACCGTATGTAATTGCAGACCTAAGATCTTAGACTTCCTAATGTGCTTCTGCTCAAATAAATATTTCCAGCAGGATCCTATGGAGACCGTTTTAAGTGGCGGAGTGCTAAAATGAAATACTGACATCCCTTGATCATAATACGTATGACTTTTCATATAATCCACTGAATACGTCACAGCATGTGTTAAGATACTGCAGAGGTCAAGCTGTTTTCCTTACGGATGTCGCACAACGTGATTCGGACGATTATAAAGTTATAAAAATATTCGCTAACTGATCGCCGCAGATGCCAGCCTCGCATGCGTGTCCCAGAATTTCTCCACCATGCAGCACCTGCTTCCTCCCGCCAGCATCATCTGCGTGTGACACAGAGCCATCAGCGCGACAGCTGAAGGGGAACGTGGAGGTCGCTGTGGCCAGGGCCAGAGCCAGAGGCTGGGGGGACAGCTGCTCGACCAACGAGGTGCCCCGACACAGGATCTGACACGGCTTTAGTTTCGGAGACCTGAGCCGCTGGACACCGCCGACCTCTTCCTTTTGGAGAGATCTGCGAGCTGGATCCAGCGTCAAGCTTCTTGAAGCTTCATGTCTGGGGTACACCCTTTCAGGCCCGGAGGGACAGAGTCTGTACATCCTCCGAAACAAACCTTTCATTGGAAAATCTAAGTGCTGCCACTTCTGATTGGCCTGCTGTATGTTATTCAAAAGAAGAAAAAAATACAAAATCACGATAGATGTGGGCAGGGCGTGAATGTTTGGAGAGTGTTATCAGTCCATAACTGTATAAAGAAAGTTCTCTTTGACCGAGGCTTGGTGAGTGTCACAGGTTTAAGGTATGGGGCTACGCTGGCCTACCAATTTATAATTACATCCTTAATTGCCCGGCCAAAAAAGTTAAGTGGGTTTAAGAGAGTAAATTATCACTGGACTAGTATTTGAAAACATGTTATTTTATACTATTGAATCAGTGATTATCTGATAACATAATTAACATTTATAACATTCCTATGCATACTGTAGATGTTTTGAACTGATCAAATTACCAAAAATGATTCCTTATAGATACTATTTATGGCCACTGAGAGGCAGCATTGTCTAAGAAATGTGGCACTTTCCATAACGGTCTACTCAGGGGCCTCTTATTACGAAATCCTGTTTAACAAGAAGACAAAAATATTTTTCATATTAAATCCATTCTGGCTGACAAGACCAACAGTATTGTCCAAGGAGTGTTCCAGCAGTCCTGCTGGATCTCATCTGCAGCTGACACTGATTCTGTTTGATGCTGTTGATTTTGCCCACACCCCGCGTCTGCGAGATGAAAGGATTTGACGCTACGATTGCTGTCAGGATCCTTAAATGGGAATCACATGCCTGTGTCACTTGTGTGCGAAACAACTGACTGTATTTCACGGTCACATAGGTAGTGCCAGTTACATCGGCCAACATGCCTTCAAACACATCCTAAGAACTATACAACTGACCTGCTTCCCTGTGTGCCTGCTCACACTTCCCAGAACAAGCCTGGAGTTGGACAGTATGGTCAGTCAGCTGTGCTAACACACAGCTCAACTGAAAATGATTCATTCATGCATTTCACAACAGATCCTCTGCCATTCCTCTTTAGTTAATGTAACAAAGGTATGGTTTCATGGGCCATTCTCAGTAGACGATAATTTGTCTCCTCTTGAACTGCAAAACAGTGTGTACCTTTCACACAGGACACTGGCAAAATGATTGCAGATGAAAGTTGTGTTTTTAAATGTGCGTTGAAGATGGAGAACACTCTGCACTTCCCGAGTAGCACGACAGTTTCGTGTAGCCGAGTGTGGAAGGTGGGGTTGGGACGGTTCCTCAATTTCTGTTTTGGGAGGAGCTGCTCTCTGCTGAGACTAACCTCAGGCTTCAGGAGAAGTGCAGGCCTGTCAGTCATTCAGCCACACACTGTTACAACGCTAAGTCTCTCGCCAGTCTCTCCCATGACCGTATAAACAGGTCACTACTCATTAATGAATCAATGGGCGATGACTTTCCTTCATCTGTAGGCCTTCTGCCAATGTGGGGGATCTGAACTAAATGAATAAATCATATAGGGGATTTTTTTTGTCTCGTACATTTACTTGCAAATGACTTCATATGGTACTTTCCAGATACTCTTTTTCAACCCAAGAAGCTTGTTTACTACCACCATTGAATTTTAAAGTTCGACACCATAAAACGCATTCTGTCAAGGCAAAGGCTGCTCTCTTAGTGGTCTTGTGTGCAATTTTGAGGCGAGACATTTCCTGGGGTTTTGCTGTGTCATGGCACCCATTTGAAAGAAAAAGCCTGCGGAGCTGGATCATTCCTGAGCGTTGGCGGCCGACCGAGCACAGGTCGTGCCAGGTGCAGAACCAGGTGCGGCCCCTGGACTCCCCCGGCAAGAAAATATGCGGTGTTCCGCACGGCGCTGCTAGCTGGCGATAAGGGACAGCCTTTCGCAATCGGCAGATGAACATCTTCACCATGGAATATGCAAGGGAAGCTCTCCAAACCAAATAAATTCAATAAAAATTTTAAACTGAAAAGCGCGCATGAGGAAGGAAGCAGAGGGGGCTCCGACACGACCCTCCTGTCACGTCCTCTCAGGGGGACGGTGCAACTTCTTAGGCGGGTTGCCGTCCCTAGGCTCAGTTCCACCTCTTAATTGCCTCATACAGTTTAAGATGGACTTGTTGACTGTCTCGCCTGACCTTCCAGGCATAAAGCTCACTCTTAATAAGAAGGGTTCTAGACCAGGACCGGAGCAGCGGCCCCTGTTCTGTGCCCCCCAGCCCCCTTCTCCGGTAGCCAAGCCGTCCGTGTGTCAATTCCGGAGCAGTGAGTTCATCCCGCCGACTCCGTTTCCTCGGCTGGCTTTGTCTCGGCTTCACTCGATGAGCTTTCATGGCGTGTGCTTGAAATGTACCAGCCCAAAGGGCTTTGTTCTCACTTTCAGGTGTAATGGCTACACGTAGAGTTTACTCTGAACTTAAAACCTCCATGACACTGTGGTCACCCTCTCTGTCCGGAACGGCAGTTTTCAGCATTCCATTTCAGAACGGGACTTTTTCCACGTACTGCCGGCGTGGATAGCGTTAATTTTTTATGTTTTGAAAACAAAGGGTGACGTGAATACATGGACATTTACCACGATGAGCCTGAACACTCAGCCTGACAGAAAAATGGGTCTGTTCAACCTCTGACTTTTCTAACGGCTTTACACATTAAGTATTTGGAACCTGTTGTGTGTTACTGGATATCGTGTATCAAGAATAAATACGAGTTTATATTTGAGAGCAGTGACAATATACCCCCGAGGAAAAGGGAAATCTATACATTAATACAAATACATATTTTAAACAGGAAATGTCTGTTTAAGACATTACAATCCCATTTATGATAATTTAGGATGTAACATTCTAGATTATACAGTTGTCAGAGTTTCCAGCGTCATAAACAAAGATTGCCTTGCATAAATTCCAATTCCGGATACTGCTGGACATAAAAAGCCCCCAGCAGGCGCTTTTTGTCTAAGCAAAACAAGTTGTAGATTCAGAAGTTATTTTCTTTCCCTTTTTTGCTTTCCTCACATAATTTCCTTTGTGACATGAACCATTTGTAGAAACAGCTTTATTGTTTTTGGCACCTGACGGCCTAACTTCAAAATTCGCTTTCGTTAATCATTTTGTTGCGACAGCCTTCTTCCCGTACCCATCCCTTGTCAGCGAAGCAAGGAAACTTGCCACAGGAGATGGGTAAGTTGGGCAACCGCGGCCGTAATGACTGTGCCCGTGGGCATCCCTACACGCTACCCAGAGAAGCCTAGCAAAAATAAACAAGCTTCGGGGAGGGGGGGGGGGGGGCTTGTCAGGCGCTCCGTTGACTAAAAACCAGCAGCATTCAGTGGAGTCTCCGCCTCGGATGAGGGTGACGCACCTCGTGGCACTAATCTGAAGTTTTAGTGTCGGCTCAGGTGATCATCTTGGGCGAAGGGCATGATGGAAGCTTGCCCAAGCACTGCCTCGCCCTGGTAACGAGTAACTTTGGGAGGGTAATTAAAGTAGAAAGTGAAGCCAAATGCCAACCGGGACAGCGTGGACGTACAGGACGTACCCTAAAGAGGCAGGTGGCACAGTGGCTAAGAACAGTGGAACCCTAATACCAAGACAAGCAAGCATAAACAGACGGGCAGGCAGTCATGGCCGGTACCTCTGAAGGGCAGACAGCTGTAAGTCTGTTTCCCAACTGCCCAGCATCACTACATCACAAGCACCGGGCTAACAGCGATAAAGACATTTTTGCATCGTTCAGAAGTAGACATGTATCTTCGCTGAGAATTAGCATTTCACACCCGAGTCAGATGGGCACGAGGAGAAGGCTCCAAAACACCCCGCCACTTGGCACGCACACCGGCTGCGGGCGAAGGGGAAGCACTCCCATGGAGGCAGGGCAAATCAACGGTTTTAAACCATTCATGGCCCGCCAGCCGGCTGTCACATGACATGACGCTGTGGGAGGGATCAAATTTCTCTGCAGCTTGCGCAAGTCAGTGCCTCATCATTTGAAGAGATGGGGCTTAGTGCACCGAAGGTCTCACATGCTGATGTGGTTGTGAATGAGACCGTAAGTACTGCTTATCAAAAAGTTATTGGGGGGGTCTCAAAAGGATGCAGCAGGACACCAGATATTGAAAGATTATGTAACCTGTGTGGTTACATAAGGTAACTCAATTCACTAATGCACCTCTCCCACAAATGCACAAGGCCTGTGACTTTCACTAACATGTCATTCAGTTACAGTACAGCCCATGCATAAAATAAAGACTGGATTTGTCTATTTGACTCTGCCCAATTTCTTAACCTTTTAACTGGATCTGTTATGATCTTTTCCAAAATGGCCAGGTAAATTATTTCTACCAGCAAAAATAGTTTGAACAAATGAGAAAGTCAGTTAGACCTGTAAAGCAGTTATTTTGATTAAAGAGAATTACAGTAATACCGGACATCACGTTACATGGCTTCTGTCGGAGTGACAACAAGTAGAAACAACCAGACACAAAGGCCCTTCAGAGGTTTGTAAACTTTATTAGGGAATAAAGAAAACAGCAGTAAATGTGGAAATACCAATAACCGCACACCCCATAAACAGTTGTGGAAATTGAGAAGTGTCTCCTTTTCTGTAGAACAAGGCGTCAAAATAAAATTCTTACAAAAACAGATTATTCTGAAGTCATCCACAGTTGGGGGGTGGGGGGGGGGTTATTCAAAAGACCAGCATTTACCAGAAAATCGTTCAATTTGTCAGAGCTTTTGGGCTCCTGTAAATCATCGCGAGAGCAAGAACCTTCACTTGTTGGTGAAACGGTAACCGGAAAAAAAAAACCACGATAATACGTAGGAGTTGAACTCTGACATATTAGAGTAAGAGTGAAACAAGCAAAGTACAAGAGAAAACCGGGAAGTGTGGAACCGCATAGGCAGCTGGCGTGTACCATGCCAAAGGCCGTGTCACAATAGCTGTGTGGCAATAAGGTGTGCTTTCTTGATTCTCAGGAAATTCTAGCAGACAGAGCCAAGCCCTGGAACAGATAAGCCCAGTTTACAGGAAGGGAACGATATTGCAGGGAAAAAAGGCAAGGCAAGGCATTGGCTCGGCCCTGCAGCTGAGAAATACAGATGCACAAACAAAGCAGGAATTTAAAACAAACACCAAAAATACAAACCAATAAAGCGTGAGGTCTGGCTCTGTTTTGTTTCAGCTTTCAGAATTTCAGACATACCGGGGAGGTGACGACGAACAACTACAGTTCAGACACTGAAAATGGGAAGTCGTGAAACAACTACAGATGGAAGAAGAAAAAAAAAAAAAAAAAAAGAGATATAATAAACAGGATGCTGTGTCAGATGGAGGGGCCCAAAATGTCAGGCAGCCTACAGACTGTTGTCGCCATGTGATGCAACAGCCAACACCAGTCTGATAAGCTATCTGACAGGACGGGAGAAAGATGGACACATTCGAGTGAGGGGAACACTGGACTCAGACCGACACGGAGCCAGAACAAGAGATCTGCTAGCACTTACCAGGCCAGAGTACAGCCGGCTCACGGATCCTCCTGGGGGGAAACTCCACAGAGTCGTAAAAAAAAATGGAGAAAAAAAAAAAATGCGGTTTTGCTCAAAGTGAGCAGGAGACATTCGCAGCGGGCTGGTCCTCCGGAGGCATGCAGAGGCGAACGAGTGCGCAGTGGGGTTATCCGAGGTGACGGAGGCCCGGCCGCTAACACAGCCAGCCTCCAGACTAACGCTCTCTGCAGCAGCGCTGCGTGTATAAAAATTTCGTGACCAATTAAGTTGAGGGAGAGGCTCGGGAACTGCGCATAGCCAA
Organism: Gymnarchus niloticus; assembly: GCA_009936485.2. Lineage (NCBI taxonomy): Eukaryota > Metazoa > Chordata > Actinopteri > Osteoglossiformes > Gymnarchidae > Gymnarchus > Gymnarchus niloticus. Next base: position 12,794,389 of record JAACJT020000086.1, on the reverse strand, counting down.
ACTGACATTCCCCACAAGATACGTGAGAAATGAAATAGCGAACTATTTAAGGGAGCCACACATAAGAGACGTCACGGCAAACATTCTCAGAATAACTGACATCGATCACCAAAAATGACAAAGACGACTATGAAAATAAAGGAATAAAAAGGAGAGATTCTACATTCATCGTCCTTCAAAATGAGCGCGGTGGTGACCCATTCTACCAATCCAGAAGTGCCACGAGTGGCTTGCATCCTGAAAATTCTGAGCAATCCGGCAGTCTCTGTCCATGGGGCTTTGGAGAAATCCACTAAAGCGGCAAAGGGCGCCAAGCTCTCAGGCGAACACGCGCAGATTTCGGCATGACCGAAACACGGACACCAAGCTGGAAGGTTTACTCGGGAAGGAGCGTAGGCACAAAGAATGAAAGAAGACAGAAAGTGCAGAATGATTCATGGGGGTTTTATAAAGTGTGAAAGTTCAATCTAAATGTACAGAATAAAAATGACATGGGCAGCAGTATGTACAGTAACAAATGAAATCATTTTCTTTGATTATTGATTTTCAAACTAAGAAATTAATATCCATACCAATAAGCTGAAATTATTTACAGAATGTGCAATCTGTTCAAATACCATGTCTGTCCATTTGATATTGCTATAGTTAATGAACAATGTGAAAAACAGTACTGATAAGCTAAAAACAAAAAAATAAAGCCCTGAAAATAAGTCCTTAGTATCACAATCACAACGTACACACAAACGAAACTGGTTAAGCTCATTTGTACAAGAACACAGTTAAATTAATCAAGTAAACGGAGGGAGACCTGTTCACTTCACGGGCAGCTGGGCCATGGCGGGTCGCGTGAGGACTCACGGCGAAGCATGCTGGCTACAGCCGCGTGCCGGCCAAATGCTGCTCAAAGTCCGAAACATTTCTGATACGGTCTCTGTGCCAGAGGATCTCTGAAGCTTCTCTTCAGAAAGGGAAGCGACCAGCTACGGCAACTATGTCAGAGAATCTCGGAAGCGACCGGCACATATAAAAACATTCTGCAATAAATTATGTTTGAGGGTGAAAGAAGAAAATTGGAGGGAAAAAGATTAGCTACTATAAACAGTTCTACTAATGAAAATACAAAATTACAACAGTGTGAACAGTGCCAGTTTTCAAACAGGATCCTAAGGGAGCACTCTCTCTCACTTGGTTTTCTCTTCACAGTATTTTTTCTGCTGCATTTTCTTGGCATAACTTTGTGCCATGGAGTTAACGATAGAACATACAAAATAGCAGACCATGATGATGACCACCTTCTCGAACACCCAGGACAGCCAGTTCTCCCCCTGCCGAGAGAAGACAGAGAGACACGCGTGGTTACTGACGCCAGCCTCCGTACAGATGCTCCCCACACCCTGCCTTGTTCAGATGATTCAGCGGAAAAGTCCTCTGAAACAGCAGGCAAGGGCTCCTTGCCTGAAAATCTCTTGAATTTTGTAATGCTGTCATTTTAGGACCGCCCTTCCCTTGTCCCCACCCTCCAGTAATGCCACCTCCCACACCCACTCTATTATTATAATTACAATTTTCTTTAAAAGGTCATTTGCTGACGGGCATTGCTCAGAACAGACACCCTGACGCGTTCCATTTCACATATTCTCACGAGGCCTCCGAGTGGTCACAGTTCCCGTACAGATAACCCTTTTGTTCCTGCTCCTGCTGCTTTACTGGCAGACACACCTGAGCCCCCTGCCTCCCGACTCAAACCCACAAGGGGGGGGGGCAGCTGGATGAGTGGCTGTCTCACTTGGAGACCACGCGTGACTCAGCAAGCTCGTCAATGGGCTAAAAAAAGTTGAACCCAGCCTCGACCTGGCCTGACTGGGCTCACGGCCCCACGGCACGCGCTAGTACCCCATTTACTCGACCAACCCCGACAAAGCGCTCATTGAGGGGCCCGCCTAGGACGGCCACATCGTAAGGAAAAACAAAGCAGCCCGTCATCCTGATGGGATGGAGTGGAGAAAACCCGGGGGAGGGGGTATGGCAAGAAGGAACAGCTGCTGCCTGCTTACCGCCGAGGTGCCCTCGCCGACTCGGTGATGCAGCTTGGCCCGCTGAGCTTCCAAGTAATCGCTGAAAGGCTTCTGTAGTGAGCCACCCAGGACTGGGATCACTCTGGGACATACACAGGCCGGGCAGAGGGAAGGAGGGTGGGAAGGAGGGAGGGAGGCAGCGAGAGAGCAAGCGAGAGAGAGAGAGAGAGAGAGAGAGACACCAACAAGGCAAATTACATCAATAACTACTTACCATTCAAGGACTTGGACAGCAATAAAGGAAACCTCACTGCCCTGCCTGCATCTCACACAGCTTGCCACAATTAACTCGTGAGGTAATGGGGTCCTTCCCACAACGCGGGGGAACAAAGACCTGGCTGTTGTACCAGCTGATCCGGATAGACAAAAACTTTGGGAGAAATGGAGGGGGGGGGGAGAAAAAAAAAAAAAAAAAAAAAAAAAAAAAAAAAAAAAAAAAAAAAAAAAAAAAAAATACACAAGCTGTATCTAGTTCTACATTTCCTATATGCTGGACAAAAATAAATAAATAGACTGGGGGGAAGCAGCTAAAGGAGGGGGCTTGGCTGTCCCTTGTCCCCTGCAGTGCTCCTCTGGACTGCTGAGAGAGAAATGAATGACTTCTCAGAACTCTCACATTTATCACCGGCAGTTCCTGTAAGAACTGGTTTCGACCAATTAATGAGGAAGTGAGTCGTGCCTGTGTCATCACTGGCTAAAAAAGGGGCGGCCCTGCCCTCCCAAAAGGAAAAAAAGGCGGCCCTTTCGAATAAGACGGCCCATATTAGGAAAGCCTTTATAAGACCCAGCGAGCCCCCCCCCCCAACCACCCAGCCCACACCAAAAAAAAAAAAAAAAAAAAAAGCACCCCCCAACACCACCCCACAAACAAACAACAAAAAAAAAAACAAAAAAAAAAAAAAACAAACAAAAACAACCCACACAAAACAAAAAAAAAAAAAAAAAAAAAAAAAAAAAAAAGACAAAGAAGAATGTAGTACTCGTACCACTGAGTGGCCCATCCCTCCCAAGTCAGAAGTTAGTGATTAATCAGAACAAATACAATAGATAGACTTCACTTAAATCCCATAATACAACTAGAACTACATTCCATTTATTAAAAATCCCTTCTCAGCTTTTATGTTCGTAGCTTAAAGACTCACTTATGATGCCAAAAAAAAAAACGTATCGTTCATCTCGCAAAACGGGAGACACACAAAAAAAAGCGCCAAACCCAGCACCCCACTGACTTTAGAGCGTGAAGGCACATCTCAGCCAGCGGTGCATCACCGTGGGCAGCGGCATCTTTTACAGCAGTTGTGTTGTGTTTAACCATTCGCCATGTTTAAGGTGTCCCAAAGGCCTGGCTCCAATAAGCTAGTTTTATGGCACACGATACACCAGCAGCATCACCAAAAATCAAGCAAATTACAAACGAGTTATTCTGTCGATACAGATAATCCTATTAAGGTTGACGCAAATCAAAAGAAACGCAAAGTAATAAAACCTTACTTTAATCTAACCCAAAATCCTAAGTGTTATGACTCAGACTAGAACACAAAGGAACGAAAGCTAGAGCCACATGATTGGTGTTCCAGGGAACGGCAGCATTGACTGCTCAGCGTGAGCAAGAGCGAGTCACCGTACGGCGAAAACCAACGCTCGCACTACGAGATAAAGCCAGCCGACAGGAACGCAGGTAGATTTCCAGTTTTGGCAAACACATCAACCTCCTCCACAGCAGAACTGAGTCTGAGAGTTGGTTTTATTTTGACTTTGATCCTCAAGCTACATCCAAACCCACTTAAGTGTTCATTTCACTTCATTTATCCATGGTACAACTTTGCAGGCCACCATTATTTTTATGTTTGTACAAATTTTATAAAAAAAAAAAAAAAAAAACCAGGGAAGTGTTGTTGCTTCCTACAGGTTTAATTTCTGTCTTCACTTAGAACTGTTTGTCCACCAGCCTCCACTTCTCATCTCAATGATCAAGCAATATTGAAACACGTCTGCTAATTTATCAAATCATTCTCCTAAATATTTAAACTAGTAGCCCCTGATTTCTCAGTGTTTAGAGAAAAAAAATTGTAGGAGAAAGGAAAAATGTTCATTAAATAATATTACAATATGAGAACATTTTTACCAAAAAGACAGTGGAAAAAAAAATCACGTAAAATCCCAAAAATACAGGGATGTTGCACAACACATGCACTTAACTCCACGTGAAACGTTTTCACAATTACTCTCAAATTCAGCAATATCACTTTAAAAGCTTTATTCAAAATGTCCTTCCAAAACTATTGACGCAAAAATTAAAAATTTTTGCTTGAGAATTACTGTATTGAAATAGAACATTTAAGTAAAATGTAAATTTTAAAAACATTTACCATCATTGCAATAACTGAATATTATAATTTAATGGTCACAAAAAGTTTGGCATGTTATCACACACACACACACACACACACACACACACACACACACAATTACTGACTAGAGAGGTGAAAACGTGGTGATTATGTTTCATGCACTAATTTTTTGCACAGATTTTAAATACGTTTTATATCCCGATCCGAAAGGCTAACTTTATGAACCTTTATGTCAAGACGGCTACGTTTATATTTTCAGACAAATTATTTTCAATACTTGTTATATTCAAAAAGTCTACTACAGCTGAATTTGAAATTTATACAAAATATTTTGTACAATTACAATACAAATTAAAAATTACATATGCAGCCAGTTGTACACAAAAATATACAAAACCTGAAATTGCGTTTGGTGCCCAACTCACACAGTATATTTCCACTTGGAAAGGTCACTAGGGTTAATGATTAAATTCAGTTTAAGCAACAATTGCATCAAAATGACAACGATAAGCAAAAACAGTAGCAAGACTATGGTAACAGATCACGGCTAAGTTAAATGACAAAAATTCACTCAGTTTTTCATTGCAACGCACAATTGTGCAAACAGAAGTACATTCAAAAATCCATTACAAGAAATAAGGTCCACTTGAAAGACACCTGAAATTACTAGTGCAAGTAAGAACAGACACAGGCCAGCTTTATGACAAGAACACACCGCACATTCTCAGTACAACAAGGTTATGGTCAGAGCAGCAATATCAGCCATGTAAAGAAAACTGAGGGCAAACACGATTTAGCTGAGCAGCTCATCATGACCTCATCATTGGGTGTCTGAGGTCAGCACAGAGAAAAACAAGGTGACTCAGGCCTCAGGGTCAGGCCCCGTGTGCCGTTTCCCAGATCTTCAACGGCAGTGACTCACGCAAACCCAGGCCTGCGTCTCTAGTCAGGACGACCAAGGTCCACACTAACAGGGAGAGGAGGCACCGGCTTGCCCGTTGACCAGACGCAGCTGGGAGGAAGAGGGGTGCGGGCGAAAACACTGATGTGGGCTTGAACCAACTGTCCCACTTATGTCAACGAAAACGTGTCAGAGGAGATGCTCCCCCAAACTGCTGCTTCGAGCAACCAAGAAATGGGTTTCCAAATGAAGCAACTATGTCTGATCAGACAGAGTTTCCAATACATACTCAAGCAGGAAGTATGACTGGTCACAGAATGAGAGTGTAGACACAACATGGTAACCGCCAATCAACAACTGAAGGAGACAAAACATGGGCTGATGTTCACCATGCTCCCCTTTCCTGACTGGCCACTCCGGCTAAAACTAAAGACCATCTCAGGGGTTAAAATGTGGTAGACGTCGTTTAGAATTTTAATGGCCTTCCATTTCCTGCTGCTGTGTAAAAATAAAAAAAAGTCACCATCCATTTCCTTGTGACAAAATTCCACTAGTGACAAGTTAGAGGAGACCTTCGACCCCCACTGAAGTAGCTCCACACACCTGGAGGCCTGCCAGGATCACACTCACGACAAAGGCGTCCACGGGCTAATTTGCATCACAAGGATGGCCCAACTAGGCCCATCGTCTTTCGCCTTACTACTGCAGCTCAAAGCACGGCAACTGACCATCCTTGTTAAGAACGATAGCAAATAAGCGCTATGAAAGGGTGAGGGGAGACAGCCGACAGGGTGACTGAAAAGTTAGGAAAATAACCCAAAACCAACATGGGGTACAAGGCTTCTCCTTCTGAGGCTTCATCACATTTTACGTTTCCTTCTGAACTGAAGCTCCCTAAACAATCCAGTCCCAAAATTTACAAATTCCCATAAAACCGACCACAGTGGCTTCATTTAAAGGGTGAAATTATACGTATCCGAGACCAGTATTTGCAAATGTTCAATTTAAATCATATTTATTGTTGCTGCAAAACGTAAAAGAAATCTTATATGGAGGCAAAAATGACAAACACCTTAAATCAAGCACCTTTAACAAAGTTTTTTTTTTTTTTTTTTTTTCCCTTCTCTAAATCTAAATTTCAGTTTAGCCAGATTCAGACAGCAAAGGTAAACACTAAAAATGCATTCAAAGGCTTGAGGAAGCGAAACTCGAATTACTCCCATTTTTTTTTTTTTTTTCCCTTCAGTGTACCATGCTGATCTCTCAGTCTGCAGTCTTCCCTGTGACTTCATCAGCAAAGCATGATGCCCGTCTCAAAATCATGGAATAAATCAGGTGAAGTTTTTATCCATGTGTTTTTGCTGGAACTTGTTCACGTTGTGTGCTTTCAAAAGCAAGACACTAAACAAAAAGCTTGGGGGGAGTGATGAGATCATCTTTTTTTGGGGGGCGGGTGACTTTTCCATATAGGCCCACTGAGAGTACCAGAAAAATACCCCCTTGGGTGCCCGATACCAGGAAGTGGAAGGCCAATTACACCAACCGTTTGTCTGGATGGTGTCCTTGGTAACATTAAAATACGTGTTAGCAACTTGCTTTAAAAACGTCACCTTAGGCACTGGGGAAACCCTGTCAGCAGATTTTTGGTCATCTGGCGGTTAGCACCTTGCTCGTGCCAGGCTGGCCAGGACACTCAGACGTCTCATAAGGTTTGGTCAGCACCCACCTGCAGGCATCGGCCTCAGAGTGGCACACCTGGCAAGTGGGCCTGCCCGCCGATGCCACCTTCCCGAACTGAGACTCTAGCACGGGGCAGCCCCTGGCAAGGCTGAAGTACAACATGAAACCCTAACCCTAATATTAGCATCTGCTCTATAACCAGTTAAGCTGCTTTTATAAAGCGAAATACAGCACAGAACTGACTACGTTTGTTCAGCCTGATATTTTCTAAAACTATCCAAAGACACGGGTGGCTGAACAGCTGCCTGCATTATTTTTTAATCACTATCAACAATGCAGCATATATCAATGTAAAACGCCACAAAGGATTTTGACATCGAAAAATATTATGGTGAAGAACACAAACAGCATTTACAGACAGAATGCGCCCATGTTTTCAGCCGCAAAGCAGAAACCATGTCACAGTATGACAAAACGTTCGGACGTACAGGATCTGTACACACGGGTGATGTCAATTAGATATGACTAACAAACAAAGACAAAAAGGTCTACTAGTGATGTTTCATTTCACAAGGAGGAAGGCACAGGCTGCTTGGTTTAGGGCCAATGTCAAAGGTCACAAATGAACGGGGGGGGGGGGGGGGGCGGAAAATGAGAAAAAATTTTTGTCAGGGGGGAAATTTACAACAAAACCTAATTATATTCCCA
>JAACJT020000086.1:12756644-12777486 GCA_009936485.2 Gymnarchus niloticus | reverse complement strand
AATAGAACACCTCTGGGACGTTACGTTTCGGTCCATCCGACGCCGCCAGGTTGCACCTCAGACTGTCCAGGAGCTCAATGATGCCCTGGTCCAGATCTGGGAGGAGATCCCCCAGGACACCATCCGTCGTCTCATTAGGAGCATCCCCCGACGTCGTCAGGCATGCATACACGCATATGGGGGCCATACAAACTACTGAGTACGATTTTGAGTTGCTGCAATGAAATTTCAGCAAAATGGACTAGCCTACAGGATCATTTTTTCCATTTTGATTTTTGGGGTGTCTTTGAATTCAGCCCTCTGTAGGTTGATGTTTTTCATTTTCATCAAACGATGTGGCATCCTTTCGTTCCTAACACATTACCCAGTCCATATCAGTATAGATATCAGCATGATTTTTCTTCCCATTCAGATCTGATGTGTTTTCAAAGTGTTCCTTTAATTTTTTTGAGCAGTGTATTTTTACAAATTTATACCATTGAAAAGAAAACAAAAGTAAAATTGGAAAAAAGTATTAAGAGGTTTCTTTAAAAAATTCAGTTGTCAAAGTTCATGTTACGCAAAGGGGAACATGTCTAATAAAAATGACTAATGTTTAGAGGTCATAAAAAATCAAAAGAAATGAACGTGAACTTGTCATTTTTGCGATTATGAACTATGAACGTGAACCAGTTCATTTATATCTGTTAACTGAACTTAAAGGTGGGTCTTAAGTGTGAACTTGCACAACACGGTCCATTCCAAAGTTTAAGAATCAGTATGAAAGAGGAAAAATTGTGACTAGAAGGGGGCTGTGTTTGTGCTGGACTAGGGTACAGTATAAAGGAAAGTGTGTGTGCATGCCTGCCTGTGAATGATGATATCCCAAGCTGTATAGTGTGTGTGTGCAAACTGGCAGTCATACATGTAGCAGCATGGGTGAGCCTTAGAAACAAAATATATTCATGTGTCTCATACAAACTTCCATTATATACTGTATATTCTGTTTGAGTCGCATTCAGTGATTTATAAATGAAACCGCACACGGGCCAGTAAAGGTGGCTACCTTTCTGTCATCCGGCGTGATGAAGACTGAGCCATATCTCTTCATGACTGGGGGGGAGAGGGCCTGGAAACGGCAGCGGAAGTCACTGAGGGACATGTGGTCTGGGTAACCTGGGGGGCCGGTGGGCACCATGTCATTGGGGAGAAGACAGCAATGTGTGCTGAGAGGTGTTTTCGTTTATTTGGAAGGGAATTAGCTGTCAATCTGACTGTTCCAGTAGATTTTCATCTTTATAAATGCTGAAATATAGGACACTTTAACTTTGGGTGGCTTCAGCTTCAGGCTGGATTAATGCATTTCTTAGTGGTTACTATTGGCTCCCTTTGGTTAAAATGGCTACCTCACCTGTGCGATGGAGCTGTAGTGCGGGCAAGAGGCTGGAGGAGTTCAGCTGGGCACGAAGGGAGGGGATGTCAAACCCGCTACTGTCAGACTTAGCACTGATGCACTGGAGGAAGGTGGGGCTTGCTCGGCGAATCAGATTGATGAGTGCGTCCTTGGGCAAGATGACAACCACGGTTACCATAGCAATGTTATTATAGTGGTCACAAAATACGGTTGTGCAGAAGCAGTCACCCTGCAGAAAAATTGTACTAGTATAGAGCGCAAAATAAAAATATTTAGTGACAAACCAAGTGTAGTGCTGGAACATAGGTTACCGATCAGAATGTTTTTAAAGCAATCAGTAGGCATTTTACCATACTCAGTTATTGTCTTGTTAATGCTGAGCCTTGAGAGTTAATGTAAATATGGGTTAACTGAAGAGGGTTTGTTTGTTTGTTTGTGTGTGTGTGTGTGTGTGTGTGTGTGTGTGTGTGTGTGTGTGAGCGAGAGAGATGTGGACAACTTGAGTCTCACCGCCTGCAGCTTGACAGAGACACTGTAGGAGTGTCTCCGGACAGCTGCCAGCCCCCCGCTGAGGGTCTTTCTGACAGTCCCGCTCCTCTGCAGTGACCGCTGGGATCCTCCTTCAACCCCCCCGAGGCCCTGGCACAGTGGGGGAACAGAGGCTCGGGAGCCAAATAGCGACTTCACCACTCCACTGCGAATAATGGGTAATGACAACAATGGAGACAAAACCATTAACTGATGGGTCAGGCACACGCATGCAAACACTGAGACAGACATACAGAAAGAAACGCTCATTCCTTACATTGAAGAGTTTTGAAGAAGCGATGCGGCATTGAGCACAGATGGGTTGTTCTGGACCATGCCGAACCAGCCCGACACATCGTAGCGGATGGGATCAGAACCCAGCTGGTGTGCAATCTCACACTGAAGGGGGTGCTCACACTGGCGGACTGAGCAGCAAATCATGGAGTGAGTCAGGGACACTCGTTTTCGCCAGCTGCACCTTAAACACTGGCACCGTAGTCTCAGGCCCTTCAATGTTGGTCATGAGGCATCGTTTTTAACAGCAGGTACGCCCAGAGGAGGCAAAAGAACCAACGTGGAGAACTTGCAACATCTACACACACAGATCCGGGGCTGAATCATTTCTCACTATGCATGTCAGGGCTGCTAACAGTATGTCTGTAACAAGACAGGCCACGGCAAGACAGGAACTCTGGTCTTTAGTGCAGGAGGTGTTTGGTTGTCCCAGTTTGGACTGCTACTATAATTGAACAAGGTTCCTTAGCTAATGAATGTCCATAAATTTATTTGTGGAACTCAACACGATAAAAAAAAAAAAAAAAAAGGATACATTTCACAGTCAGGATACCCGAGACACACGATACTTTCAGACAAGAGAAACTGTCTTGTCCTGCTTAAACGTATATATGCTACCATTCAAAAGTCTGAGATCATGAAGAATGTTTAATGTTTTTGGAAGAAATAGCCAATGTCATTTAAAATAACTTAATGAATTCAAAAAACCCTCCATATGCAGCAATGACCACTCTGCAGACCTTAAGCATTTGAGCTGTCATTTTCTCACGATATTCAGGTGAGGTTCCACCCCACACTTCCTGTAGCACTTCAAGAAGGTGTGACCATGTATACAGTAGAATTTGAGTGCCACTTCAATGACCACTGACAGCGATACACCCTTACCTGCCTCACCGAAGTACTGACACACCCTCCCCAGAATGTTGGTTTCTGTTGAACCCGGGGTCATCATCTCTTCATCCAGGACCCAAAGCAATCCACGGGGCTCACCCTCTGCTGCACGCAGCTGGGAAGGAACAGAGTAGGGCAGGCCATGAGATTGCCAAGTCCATCATCCACCCCATCATGACATTTACTGCTATAACTACCAATTTAACTGGTACCCTGGTCAAGGATGCCGATTATAACTGAACTCTCAGCACAAGACCAACGGTATTTCGCATTAGGTGGTTTGTGTATGTGGTGCCTATTAAGACACCAGTGCACAAGTCCTTACCTGGAGCACAGGCTGATCAACAGCAGAGACGACCTGCGTGGGGCTGCACTCAGGGGCTATGAAATCCACCAACACTTTCTCCTGAAGGAGTTAAAGCAACACAGGTCTATCACAAACCACTAAAGTTGAGCTACGGAAGATCACAGCACTGTCTATCATTTGACTTTTCCAAGCAATGCAAGGGTAGTCAAAAGATACAATGCTAACAAATGCTGCAGTCATAATCATCAGAAGATATGAAAATGACTAAAGGTAATTTAAGATCATAGGAGTGGAGTTATTCTACACTCCCTGGGGTTCATACTCTCAAAAATAGGACCTAATATCATGTCGATCAGCTTAAGCATAAATTTGATTTTTCATCTCCTATTTCCCCTTGAGCAGCAGGGGACCTGTCAAGGTCATTTGGGTGCTGGGTAGGAGAACATGTGTGCTTAACTGGCTGAATAAGATCAGAGACTGTGCAGGAGGCAGCCTCAAAATGGCTGAAGAACAGTCCCCGGAAAGTTCAGCGTATCATACCATCAAGCCGAGTAACAATGATTTACAACCCAGTGTTGCAATTACACTACTGGATGTCTGAATTTGTCAATGTATGCAACATAAATTTCCCATTTGGGATTAAGTCAGTCAATCAATCCATTCATCCATTCCTCAGTGTTGCTGACTCAAGCTCTGTTAAGTGAGCCCTCCATACCTGGGCATATTGCTCCAATATGTGTGTGAATGTCTGGTTGTACTGATACTCGAGGAGTCTCTCCTGAAGGTAGTTGTGACACAGCTCTGCGAAGCCAGCGGCCCTCTCCTCACCCCCATGCCGGGGGTTGCGCAGACCAGGCACGTCCACCACCATCACAGAGGCCAGCGTCAGCTGATGGGAGCACAATGACCTGCAGGGAAAACGTCAGGAAAGACCCAGGCTTCAAAATCAACATCTGGCCTAAGTCTTTGCTCTGGAAGCAAAAAAATTAAGATGAAGGCAACACTATGACTGGAGATAAAACTTCACAATACTATATTTAAAAAAAAAAAAAATAAAAAAAATAAAAAAAAAAAAAAAAAAAAAAAAAAAAAAAAAAAAAAAAAAACTTATTCTGTATCATTTTATAATTAGCTTTATTATTCTCTTCCTGTTCCAGGAAGAGCTCATTGCCGGTCAAAGCAAAAGACATTGTTCATTCACACTGGAACACCGCTGTAAACGAGAGTCAACCTCCAATCAAATGACCATGGAAAGAACTGAAGGACTGGGGACAACTGGATCTCTCTCTTATACCAGCAAGGTGACAAACAATCACCGCAGCCTAAATCCATTTCTTAATGAGGGAGCAGAATGGTTCACGCTTGCCGCCACGTTCATTAAGGTAGCTCGTTAGAAAAGGGACTTATTATCATCATCCAGCTGACCCGAAACACCGGGTCTGATGATGTACAATTACTCACTTCAAAAAGAAATTCAAAGCTGATCCTGAAGGACAACAGGCACGGCTTTACGTGGCAGTAGTTGGTGACATATGGGATAGCCAAACCAAAACATACAAAAAAAGTGAGTGCCAAGCTTTGGTGCTTTATGTGCTCTATAGCTAACTGGTTTCAGAATTAAACTGGGAAACCAATTAAGCATATCTGCAAGAAGATCAAGGGGAGAAAACGAAACACAACACAACCATCTTACATACTTCTGAAAAGACTTTAAAAAGAAATGGTTAATTTGCAGGGAGGCATACAGCGTCAATGAAAACCACGTATCATCTGACATATTGCCTTTCTCTGCACACCTGTGGACCAGAGTGACTGCTGGGGAAGCTAGCAGGCCAGGAACTCTACCCTATACCTGGGAGGAAGGACAGCAAGGAAAATGTATATCAAAAAAATACCTCGCTGTGGAGATAAGAGAAAAAAAATTCACATTTACTTTTTAATCTTCCTTCCAACAGACACTATTCCGGCGGTTAGAATATTGTCATTTTCTGTATGTTCTTTTTACAGCTGTATTTAAAAGACTGACGATGTACACATACAAAAAAATTACAGTAGTTTAATAATAAAGTCATCGCATGATTGAGAATATGAAAGGGGACTGATGCAAATCAGTTTCCAAAAATACATTTTTCATGCCTAGAGCCCGGGGGACACCAGGGTCACGGTATGACAGAACCTAAAAGACAATCACCTCCCGGCAGGGCTGATGACTACATTTCTAATATGTGCTGTCTTCCCCGTTTGTTTTCTGAATGAACAAAATATGCATCTTATAGCTACACGCGTCAGAAAGAAAAGCTTTTATTCAGAGACACGAAGGCTTTAATGGGGCTGGTATTTGTTATTATCGGGCACACAAATGACATTTATAAATGCAAGGAGACCACGTGAATGTTGGTAAATATTCTATAATGTAAATGTAAGTAAGGGACGATGCAGCCCCCACCCCCCAATGTATACCTCATGTATACATACATAAAAATCTATTCATTTGGTAGAAGCCTTTTCCAAAGGGATGCATAGGTCAACTAGATAACACAACACGATACTCAAGCATAAACTATGCCAACTATTTATTTTTAAAAAGGCTGACGACTCTGAATCCGGACTACCTAATCACTGAAACATTTCCTCACTAATGGTCGCTCCCACCAATCCACCGCAGCTGTTTTCACAAAATGGACGACCACCTCCACAAGTCAACTGCACAAAATGGCTCCTCCAAGGAGGTGAAGCAGTCACACACCCAAAATAACAACTTTCATGGGACACACAGCTAATTTGTGGAGCAATACTAAATTTTTAGTGTCACCACCTCAGACTTTGCTAAAAAATAATGTACATGGTTCTTAATCTCACATACATGACGGTGTTTCAACAGCAATCCATGCCGCGAGATCACATAAGGCTTACTAATGGCTGAAGAGCAATATCCTGGGAAACGTCTGAAGGGGTCGTCTCACCTGGATGTGCATTTTGATGACTGCTTTGCCAATAAGCGTTGCACCAAAAAAGGTCCAGAAGGGCACAAGAAAGTGGCCACATGTTATCCCAGCCAAATCAAACAGGGGGTTTGGGATCTGAAGACGATTAGGAAAGAAATGGAAACAAGGACTGAAACTGAAATACACTTTGTATTTTTGTTTTAAATTACATATCAAAAAAATTAGCTAACACAATGATGGATTCAAATTATAGGAAGTACGCTGTAAAAACAAGATCAAGCTTATCAAAAAAAAAGTACAAATGCATAGCAGAGTCCTACATAAATCGGCAGTGTAAAAACAAATTTGTTTAAGATCTAATTTTGGAGCTATAGACCTGCAATTAAAATTGACAACATTCTAGATATAATCTATTAGCGTGATAATATTTTAATAAAAGACGACCATAATTGCACTGCCAAAACACAATCTCTACTTGCGTAGATTTGCTAATCATGCCATAACACAGAACTGGGGAACTTGTGAATGTTGTATACACCCAAGTTCAACTTACCGAGGCACAAGCTAGAATTCCAAAAAATCCAACTTTCTGGACCAATTTTTGGATCGCAAGTTTTGCTCTGGTTGCGAAGTCCTGAAAAGACGAATAAGAGGAGAATTTTAAAATGGGAAAACATTGCGAAAACAATTCAGGAACATTTAGAAACATAAGTAACTGAATTTTTAAAATTTGATAAACCTTGCGTATCTGAAAGAAATACCATTTTACAAGATATCCAGGCTAATGAGTCCGAAAATTTAATTTAAATTTGCTATTTCATCAATCTTTCAACGTAATTAACTTTGCTTGAAATTAAATTTTTATAAATTTGACTTTCAGAAAAAACAGCTAATTTTTTAATGTTTTAAAACAAATAAAAAACATCAAGTAAAGAAATTCTAGAACATTTTCTTAGGAAAATAAGATCTTTACCTGAGGAGAGTGACATTTTTGTGTTTGTCTTTTAAAAAAATATTCCCTTTTTGGCACAGAGTAAAAAATCCTATACAAAAAAAATGTTCATTTTTTTAAAGCATAATAAAAGCTGTTTCAAAGATCTTAAATTCTGATTTTCTTTTAAACTATTGGATAGTTTTCATTTATTCAGTGTGATCTTAAATTCCAAATTTGAAAATGAATAAGTAATATTTACTTTATTTGCTGAAAGCTTAATTTGCTGGTCTAAAAATAAATGTTTAGAAAGAACTAAATTATAAACTGCAAATTTATCAAAAACTGAAAGCTGGAAAAGTACGTGGAATATATTAGTAGAACTCTTTAAACACCACCAATGCATGACAGAAAAGCTGGTGAAACATTTCTATACGGCTCCAAAAAAATAATGTTGGAAATGCGCCCATTTCTCTGTTCAAAAGACACATATCAAATATGTATCATTTCATAATTCTGATCAGGTTTTTAACCTTACATCAATTATTTTAGCATTTTTTTTCCTAATAATTTAATTCAACAGCAGTTCACAGCCAAAAGGCAGGGACACTTTTTGGATGGGGGTAAAAAAAAAAAAAAAGATTTTAATTCAAAGGATATCAAGAACTATTCAAATTATTTCAGTTATTTGCTCACCTATCTCTAATAAGAAAAACGTGACACGGTTTACAAAATGACCTTAAAAGGTAATGTGCCTATTTTACCTCCAAAGGGTGGAGAAAAAAAAACAAAACAGTAGCTATACAGTGAAAGGACACACCTCAGATTCAATAACATACAGCAGAAGACAATTCATAATAATGACCAAGAAAACTGGGGAAAATAGCTCACATTAAGGCTTACTCCAACATCAGTGTCAGCCACACCAAGAAAGAAATTTATAGATGACCTATAAAACAACCTGTGGCTATGCCATCATTAATAGAAGCATTTTCATTCAATTCTCAGATTGAAAATTCTCCCTTTCAGTTACTTACCCAACACAGACGGTTCTCAAATCCAATAATTTTTGAGAATGAAAAACACTAGACAAGATCAGACTCCCAGATAATTCCAATGAGTCAGAAACCTTCCTGATTCTTCATGTTTCCCTGTCTATCAGCTCTACAGAAGCAGCTTTTTCTCTTCTAGGAATGACACAATTTTCCTTAATCTACCTATGCTGGGAAGAGGAGGGTTAAGCTTATTGCCATTTTTAAAATATTGTGGCAAAGAGGTTAAGGATTTTTTTTTTTTTTTTTGGTCTGCATTAATTGAACTGAAACACAAAAAGAAAATTCCCAAAGAAGAAAAAATATTTGTCAGAATAGCCAAATTATTTTAATACATCTAAAATATTGTAAATCCTGTCCATGGAGTAAATTAACTAAAGGCTACATTTGATGCTAAAATTAAAGACGATTCTTTAGTTTTATGATATTATGGGACTAACATCTATCAGAGATCGCTTTTTCCCCCCCCCACTATTTAATTTAGAATTTAAAATATTGTGGAACATATGAACAATAACATTTTCAGAGTATAATACAAATACTAATTTTTGCTGCTTATTCACTTTTTTTCACCTGGATATCAAATCCACAATTGTATAAACTGTTTTGGAAAATACTGAAATTCATGATTAAATACAGCAAAGTAACCTAAAGAAATTTATTTTGCATTAAGAATAAATTAGTCTTAGAATA
Organism: Gymnarchus niloticus; assembly: GCA_009936485.2. Lineage (NCBI taxonomy): Eukaryota > Metazoa > Chordata > Actinopteri > Osteoglossiformes > Gymnarchidae > Gymnarchus > Gymnarchus niloticus. Next base: position 12,768,452 of record JAACJT020000086.1, on the reverse strand, counting down.
CCCTAAAGAAAATCGCTATATGTCCTAAAAAGCCCATTTTCATTTTTAGAAATCCATTACAATAATTACCAAACGTATATACAACCTACAATGTCCCTTAACATCTTAGTTAAATCAGGAAATTAAAAGGATCTTATTCAAATAAGAAACAAATGAAAAAAATAAGTCAGACATTAATATATTTCTGTAGCCCACACAGATGTTAGAGATATATTCTTATTGAACCAAATAAAGAAGCAATTTCCTTTATTGACAATTTACTGCTATACATCGATTCTTCCAACCAGTGCACCAATGAACGTTATAAAACAAACTGATATTTTTAAAAATTTGCAGAATCACGTTTTTTAATTGGGTGAAATTTCATAAGGTTTTAAAAAACATACTTTGCTGTTTCAAGATTTCAAAGAGAGGAGCCAGTTCTAACAATGTGCTTGTTTCACAGGATGTTCAAACCTAATATGGAAATGAATGACTCACGTTAACATTGTTGCTTATTTGCAAAAACATTCAGCCTAAAAGAAATGTTACACTGTGAAGAGGTTTAACTGAAATCACTCTCATTGGTTGTCATTGCATGGCAAAAATTCAAATTTGAACCAATCAACTTCAGTTTTCATTGCAACTTAGACGTTTGAATTCTTTTGATCCGGGGCACAATGAGGATGATGCCAGTCAGTGGGCTGGAATGTGTGTGGTTTATGACGAAACCTCCTTGGGTTGGTTTTCAACAATGAAAGCTACTGCAGGGAGATGGGGGGGGCATTAAAAAAAAAAAAAATAAAAAATCAAGAGCAAGAAATCACTGGTATCTTTGTAGGAGAGGCAGGAAAGAGAAGACACAAAGCATACCTTATTGCTATCTCATCAACAAATTCAATTCCCAGAGACAGGCTCCATGACAATGGACAGTGAGAAATGTGAGTTATAGGATATGGTTTGATGAAAGAAAGAAGGAAGAACTTAATGATTGACTATCAAGATCTCAAAGCTTCTCTTTCATCTTGTTTAAACCACAAAACAGCACATTTGATGTGCACATAAAATGCAAAACAAAAACTTTTTTTGGGAATTCTCTCAGTCATGGAAAATTACTAACTTGGCAATATGTCCGACCCTCTGGGCAGGGCTTGAAAGCAATTAAATTTAGCAGCTCTTGACAAGAGAGCACCATCATGAAAACCAAGGAAGCATGCTTACTAATTAAAAAAAAAAATTTTTAATTCTGAAAAGCTGTCTTTTTTTCGGGGGGCGGGTTGGGTTGGTGGTTGTCATGTCGTATTTTCCATAGATACTGGGTGATAAGGGAAAGTAGTTTACCTACGAGTATGTTCTCATAAATCAAGGTAGAGGTGTAACCGTGGGAATAAACCGTTTTCATGGGTGTTCTGTGACTGCGGAACAAAGTGCAAATCCTGCAACTTAAATGCGAACTGTGGAAACAGAGCCGAGACTGACGCAAATGGTGGAACTGCGTACTTTTAATGACATATCGTAATAATGAAACCTGTTAGGAGAAGTCGTCTCGGCCGCCACTCCGGGGACGCCCGTTCACGAATCGCCGGCGCGGGAGCGCTCGAGGCTCGGCGCGAGGAGACACGTGAAGCGGCCGCCAGCGCGCGTCGAGCCGCTCGTTAAGAGCCGCGTGTACGTATACCAGCAGGCCGACGCCCACACAACGATTTCTGAATGAAATCCTTTCACGGAAGAGGAACGCTCAGCTTTTCAGGCCGTCTGAAGCGTTAACTCTTCGACGACCGCGGTGCTCCGCGCCGGTGACAGTATATTTATAATGTATATACATGTAATAATATCCCAGTCGAGCCTCGCCTGAGGAAATTTAATTCTATAATGGGGGGGGGGGGCAAAAGAAATACAAAATAGCCACCTCTCAAGAGTCCACGTTGACAAATTCTTTAACGAGCTGTGGTTACAGGGTAGCTGGTTTTACTCTGACTCACCCCCTTCCCCCCCCCACCAAACAGTTTACTGGAAATAAAGAGGAGGTGTGGGGGGAGTTTTCAGAGAAGTCACGTGACGGTCGTGGGCAAACCACAAGCCGGCGAGGGTTCGGCGGCGTAGGGCGCGCGCGCGCAGGGCGGGCTGTTCTCATGCGCGAGCCTGGGAGTTGGCATTCGACGATTCACAGAGCTTTAACCCTGCCGCTGCCGGCACAAATTCACCTCGGCAAGATATTCTGCCCCTCGCGTACCGTAAACAAAATCAAATCCCGCGCTATTCTGAGATTCGGGGGGGGGGGGCTGTTTTAACACTGACCGAAGCTCTGTTCGTATATTTGGTTTTTTTTTTGGGTTCCTCCCAAACTGCGAGGGGAAATTGGGGCTTAATTTTTAAAATAAAAACACGTAAACTTTATGAGTCCACATGCTTAAGCGTAGGGCCTTCTTGCTAGGGTTTTTGTTGTGTCAGATTTCCTGAGGATGTTCTTCCTCTTTGCTCACATCTTGCTTCCCAGACCTAGTCTGGGCCAGCCACCCGTTACTCTGTGCACTTCCTGACTTCTGTATAAAGAAACTAAAACAGAGTTTTTAAAAAATGTCCTACTTTTTAGAAAACATCACACCTAGTGTGCGCAAAAAACTTTAAGCCAGTATTAATCCACATGGAGATTTTAAAATTCGGACGACATGGGACAAACACTTATCCAAAAGCAAAGAAAATTCCGTTCTTCTGGGCTTGGACAAAGATTAAAAAGGTACCTAAAAATAAACAACCATTCTCCTTTGACCAAATTAAATAAAAACACCTTCCTTTAGGATGTTCGTGAAGTTTGCCCACGGGGGGGGGAATCAAAGCCAGTGAGCACCATCCCTGGCTGCGAGACGCAGTCCACCGTTTGTCACCTAGGTTAAGAGCCGGAAAGCATCTCCCAGATACTCTCCGCGCAGGAGGACAGGAGACCATCCTCGAGAAGAGTGAGCGAGCTCCAACTGACAACAGTGAGGCGACAGGGAATCCAGAAGGTACTGGAAGCTTCCGGAACATCCCTCCACTACACACTCCCATAGTGGAGAACAGAAAGCCTAGGGGAGGAGGGGGGAATACTTCCAGCACTTAGACCTAGTTTTAGCGAAGGAAATAAATGAGGGATAAGCTGAGAGCGTTTATCTGTGCAAGGCAGTCCTCTGTGTTCTGGAGGTCAGGTGGTCCACAGGGTTCTCAATGTGCCTGAAGCGACCAAGGGCCCCTTTATACGAGCGATCCTACAGCCCCGTGATGTCAGTGATGCTTCAGATGCAGGCAGGGCAAGCTTTTATTGATGGCCAAGCCATCTGGAATCTACTTCAGGTACAGTTTAGCCTCCACCCTACATGCAACAGAGCATTGAAAAATGCCGCAGCCCCATATGACGCATAACGCATGTGTGTGCAAGGCTGCAAGACTGCTGAACACTGGCGCCCGCCAGTCGTTGTCGAAAGAGCGTGGTGAACAGGAGAGCGCTTCATTTTACGGAGGACGGAGACACTCAGCACAGCTGTGCCAAATCAATCCAGACTCCTCTTTGCTGCAGCTGCACTGGTTCTTTGTACCAGATCATTTTTCCCCCCCCATTTCTTAATTCTGGATTACCAAAGAATGGTCCTTTTTTTTTTTTTTTACCCCTACAATGAAAATCGACTTTCCAGATTCTAAATGAGGACCGCATCTTCAGATTAACTGGGACACGAGAGGGATTTTAACAATTCTTTGCCCTACAAAGTTTACAGAAAGTCCGTAATACTGTTTTCAGAAGACTGAACATTTAATGGCGAAAATGGTACACGGTTCACCTACACTTTTTTTTTTTTTTAAAGTGCTAATCAATTTCTTTTTAGTCATTGCACCGCTGCGTCACTCCAACACTCCGGAGCGTTTACAGAGGGTCCCGAAATGCCCGTGGAGTGTACCAAGAGGTAAATGACACCCTCACAGCGCACCGGAGGGCACCTCTAACGGAAATCATGCCACCGGTTTTTCGTGGTGTATTTTGGAGACCACGCCATGTCAGCCAGGGGCTGAACATGACCTGCCCCCCCGTGCAGCATGGGATTACACAAAATGAAAGAGTACAGTATGTAATTAGAGGGCGGGGGCGGGGCTGTAAAAACCGGTGCACAAACCTTTACGAACACCTGTGATTTTTATTAATGAAAATTTTTCAATTTAACAACTTTATATACAAAGCAGCGGACGAGGGAGATGGAAGGTCACGTACCCCAGTGCCCACTCACCTGAGCAGTCTCAGCCTGTTCCAGCATCTCCTCGAATTCCTCGTAGTCCTCGTCGTCAGGCTCGGCGCCCGACAGCCTGGCAGCGCGGGCCATGAAGTAGGGGGGCAGCTCCCCAATGGCTGTGCCCGCCCCCTGGCACGGAACGGAAAGGAAACCAAGACGCGTAAACACGACCACCTCAACAGGAGCGAGCCAAGGGACACCAGGGCACCCCTGCTCCCCACTGCCTGCCCACCCAGGTAGGAAGTCGCAACCCAAAAGAGATGTTCACAACGCGGTCGGCAAGGAAGACTGCCACAGTTTCCCCCAAGGATTGACCCTGAAATGTGGTGGGAATCGGACCTGTGCTTTACCACAATGGTGCCTACCTGGCACTAGACAGGCCAAAGCTAAGGTGCGCCTGATCTACTGCACTATAAACAAAATACACACATTGAGCAGTTCAGTGGCTTTAGGGAGGGGCCAGATTTATAGCTGGTGAGATACGGTCAATACACAAAGTCTGGTGAAGCCACTGAAAGAGGGACTTTTGAACTGCTTTTCATAAATTACACGACAGTGTTTTTGACCGAGTGGAACTGCCCGCCTCCTTCCTCCTTGGAGAGTTCAAACGAAAGGAAGCTGGCTAGACTACAGGAGGGGTAATCAGGCAGATCAGGATTTAATGCAGAAATGAATTAGGGAAAACCGCAAGACAACTGGCGAAATTTGTAAAGGCCTTGTGCGCTCTTACAAGCTCATTTTTGTTGAGTGCTCACCCTCAAGAGGACATCAGCACAAGCATCACATGGCTGGTGGGTGGGTGGGGGGGTCTTCCAAAACACTGGAGGGAGTACCTCCGAGGAAAAACAGACTCCCACCAATCGACTTCGAGTTTACGAAACAAAACAAATCAGACAATGGCCTGTCCAAATAAGGCCCTGGGCACCAGGAAAAGGGAGGCTGTGGGAGGGGCTTCCAGCTCCTTGCAGACAAGGTGCTTTAATGAAAAGCAGCACGACTGAGGCCTTAATCACTGGGGCAGATGGTGCATTCATCATTGGGCGGGGCGAGAGAAGTGTGCCACCTGTTGGAAGAGACCACTTCTGTCTGCTGGAGGGGGAAGGTGAACAGGTTGGCGAAGAAATTTAAATGTGCATATTTTCAAATTTCTTTAAATGGATCCCATATTTCCAGATGGCTCACCTTTCACCATGGCCAAGCAACTTCAGTTCTGCCAGCAGAGGGTTAAGTAGGAGCTTAAAAATCAAAGACTTAAGCAGGCCTCACGGGCATCTGCTTAAAGGTCATCCGTGCCACAGGAATACGAAGATCCACGGCGCGGCATTGAGCCAACATTTTTGGAGACACAGTGGCAGTGGGTGGGGCCCCGAGGTTTGTTTTACTCAGGTCAGCTTGGTATATTTACTCACATAGTGTGCCAGAACAATTGGGTCACCTGGGCTGGGCCATTCCTGAAATTGGTGGGGGGGTAGAGGGGCACGTGTACACACACACGATGGCAGAATTTGGTTCACAATCACGGAGCCTCCAGGTACCGATGCAGAACACGGCACACTGTACCGCAGCTTGGATTGTGGGGGTGGGGGGAGGGAAATGCGTCAAGAATGAAGTGCTAGAAGGTTTCTGATGAATCGAAGTTCATCGTGAATCAGCACTGCTAGTGAAGTTGGAAGGTTCATGCGTGTTAAAAGGGAAGTTGTTCTTCCTCAGTTGAGGGACAGATTAGAAAGAGCGGCTGAAGCACAGGTCACAGGGAAGACTGAATCAGTAGCTACCTCAAATGCGGTAAAAAAAAAAAAAAAAAAAAAAAGAAAAAAAAACAGTGTGACCAGAACTGAAAACCGAAGCATTCATTTCTTAGTAGTAGACCACAGCAGGTTTTCCTGAACGTCACGATGGACGACACGGAACGCCCCATCTATGGACGGCTCACTCATCCAGGACACGTTTCCCTACACGGGGCTGCGTCATACATGACGGTGTCGCTACGGGACGCCATTCATTTTCTGTTTCAAAGTGACAGGCCGACGTGATGCGAGAGAACATCACCCTGCACACGAAAGCATTTTTTTTTTGCATGAATGTATGGAGTGTTACGTCGATTTTGTTGGTGGGCTTGGAAATCTCAGCGCATCAGATCTGTACATAAACGTGTATTTTTGAAATTCATATCTACAGTTGGGATGAGGGAGCAAACCACTGCGGTATTCATTCAGGGAAATGAGAGGAAAACTAGAGAATCGCCGGGTGAAATTCTATTGTCGTGAGATCGTGGACTGATGGAACGTCCCAGCATGACTGAGGTGTTGCTGGTCACAGTGACAGTTGCCATGCTGTGCATACTCACCCACATGCATGCCTCGAGGCGGACCTTGGAGATAATGGCCCACAAGGAGATGCCACCGTCCACCACCTCCTCCTGGGGGCAGATGATCTGCTCGGGGTAAGGGGGCTCGGGGAAATCCACAGAGTTGCATTCGTAGGCTGCCAGGGTGACTGACGCTATGTGAGGACCCTAAGGAAAGGGATGGGGATGTCAGTCAGCGTTTGGCCCCTCGGCTCCATGGTCCAATGATGCAGCCCTGCACAAAACCACCACCGTGCAATCAAAAACAAACTCCCGATGTCCATAAAATTTCATCTCACTTCACAAGCTACAAATCCAAGCCAAGACATCTTAATGTTATTACACCGTTCAAAGTCAGAAGGTTTATTCAGAGAGACACACAAGTGAAAAATTAATTTCACAAAATCGTAACAAAAACACTGGCGGTTCTCTCACATGGGAGAGGCCACGGATAGCTTTCTGGCTTCCCATCCATTAGACGTGGCGTTGATGCTATTTTATGATTTTGATTTTCTTTTAAGCAACCATGCGTTGTTAAAAAGATGTGTCATCAAAAAGCTTGCAGATGCCCACAATGCAGTGCATCGCAGAGAGCATGGTCATTCAAAAGGAAATGGATACTTTCATCCAAGAAGAGATTTTCATCTGTACATTGTGAGCATCCTCCACTCCTACAGAAGCTGGGGCCACAGAAACGTTGGATGAGCGATTAACAACACAACCTTAGTTTTTGTCAGGGTGTTAAACGAGATTTCACGTGGCTAGGAAACCTTAAAACCGTGATACCAACTGAGAGGCATCGAACTGTGAAGAACGTATTCATGTATTCAAGCTTGAAAACGCTGGCATAACCAGAGTCATCACAGCCTAATTCTGATCATGTTAGAAGAGGAAAACGCCGGTGAAAGCCTGAATGAAGAGTCAGACATCACCAGACAAGTCCCAACATGCTCAGCAGAACCCAGCAGGCACGCCAGATGTTCCCTTAGACCCTGGAAGCCATAACCAACATGGGGGGGGGGGGGTTTGCTGGTTTACAAACTGAATTTATATGCAGTCTACAGCCTCCCCAGTCTGGCTTATCTTTCCAAGTTGAAAGACAGACAAGCATCAAAAACACTCGTAGCACAAAAGGTTTAGGACATCTTCGTCTCGCTCCCGCATGCAAAACTTCCTCCCGTCTCAGCGCAGTTCCAAAAAGCCGAGTTCTGGCGGTTGTAGAGCTCAGCTGGACAGGCCAGCATCTTCGCTCTCCTCGTAGGAGGTAAAATTGCCCCCCAACACCACCTTACAGGATCAGAGGATACAGATGTGTAGACAACACAGCAGAACGAATAAACCAGAGGATTTATTTGAGCGCAGTGCACTTAAACAGCCTACGCCCCAACTTGGAGGTGCAGAGGAGCGTCACGCTTTGAGGAGCGTCTCGCATAGCAAACCGCCGTCCTTTCATGTTGCTCTCGTGAGTCACAGGAGTCCTCACGCAACGGCAATCAGCTTCGTTTGGAGCTGTAATCATTTATTCAGAGAGAGGAAGCGCAAGCCCATAACCATTCACGCACTGCCGGAGGGGCTCAATGGATGGTGGCGCGGGCAAATCTGGTGGCACACGACAGGCATGCGATTAGTCAGACTCCACGCATGCCTGCTCGCAGGACCCTGTCTGACGCGCAGGGGTGAGCATGCGGGCCGTCTTCGGGGCGAGGCTCGGACCCAATAGGATAATGCCCCAGGCACGAGCAGCCTCCCCCTGCCTGCAGTCCGCGAACTCCAAGATTCCCGATCTTCCGTCGCCGACGTCCGAGAAGACAACGGTCGACATTATCAATCCGCAAAAACAAGGCGGTGAGCCCCAAATGAGACAGAAGTCTCACACCTTAACGGGAGGCAAGTGACCTCACATGGGCCGGTCGGGGTTTTCCGCTGCCTAACATTCCTTCACAGCCACTGTTATTAATAAATCATGGGGGGGGGGGTTTACACATTCCACAGATGTGAGATGACTACTACAGTCATCTTTCCACAATCTGAAGGCGATCTTAAGGATAAATTTATAGGACGTTATCCGGCTGGAAAAAGACAGAAAGTCATACTCTAGATGCTACATGATCTAAAGGAGCATCTTTATCAGCCTCACACACACACAGAGATGAAGTCATTTCCAGTGTGGTCTAACGGTCCACGGCTGAAATAAATTAGCCATAATCCTTAAGTGGGAGCATGGTTTTGGACCCCCTATAAAGCAAGAGGGCTTCCAAAGTTGGTTGTTGGAGAGGGTGTAAATAATGGTTTCCACAGGGGGAACCATTTAACCTTCCTGTCCTTCCTGGTGGAAAAACAGTGAATTATGTCAGCAGCTAAGCTCCATAAAATGTTAGAATTTCTCTTTGACAATAGCCATCTGCACTCAGACCCTCCCCGAAAGCCTTGACAATTATACAATGGAAAGAACATGACTTGGATTTTTGTGGCACGCCACAAAACCGGTGGCCCACAGTTAAACAAAAACGATCAGTGGCACTACATACGTGTGCATAATGGCAACGTTCCTGAGGCCCGTCGGGACTTGGAGACGGCCCCGGTCGGTAGGCGAGCTGCGGGGACGGACAGCGGAACAAAGCTTTGCATGCGTGTGCCCACAAATACACGTTACGCGTTCAACCTCGTCAATCCCCGATGCCTCTGCGTCAACTTGGGAAAGGAAAAATCAACATCATTTATTTGGTTTTGGGGCAGATTCCCACGGGCGTCTTTCGTGTCCGTAGAGGGAGCTTCAGACGCTGTCATACACAGGACAGAATTCAAAAAACCAGACAAGAACTGACAGGATGTAGCCATCTGTGCCAGAAAGTCATCATATAAATTAAAGATATTACTGCTGGACCTTTGAAAATTCTGCAGTTGTGCTTCCAGTTCAAGCTTCAAAAAGGACCCAGCTGCTGGACTCTTCAATGAATGCCTAAAATTGCTTGAGTAAAATATCCCATACCAATATACATATTAACGTGTAATATCACAAGAGAAAAATCTATCTTGCCTTGGGTAAGAGTATTAATGTCTGGAGTCACCTCCGGCAAACAGAGGAATACAAAATAAGATGAAGAGGCCTCCCACTCAAGCGAGATGCTCCGTATCGCCAAGGCGGGGCCGAGAGCAGCTCCGGCACCTGGATCTGTGGCCCCAGTGGGGGCCGTCATCAGAGCACGATACATGCAGAAAAGGCCTCGTCTCTCTCTGCAAGAACTGAAGCCCCCACGTGGGGCCATAGCAACCAAAGACCTAAAGCATAACGGCAAACGACTGGCAGGAAGGGCCTTCCCAGCAGGCTCCTAGTTAGACCACCAAAAGGGCCGTGTACTGTCAAACTGCCAGGTGCGGTGGGCGGGGCTCCACTGCAGTCCCACTGGTCATAACCCATCTTGTCAAAGGAAGCTGATCTCCAAACACTTAACAGAAACACCTACACTAGGACCCAGGTCTGACTCTCCCTTTGCGGCACAGAGAAGGAAGGAGAGGGGTTGGAACATTTACTGAGGGCAGACGGAGGATCCTCACGGCTGCCGAGGAGGGCAAGACGAGAGGCAGGTGGGTGATGCCAACCTCCTCTACCAAAGCCAGGATGAGATCCAAGTCAACAAGGCCGAGATCGGTGAGAAAGCAGGATAACCGGCCATTCCCAATTTGGGGGTGGGGGGGGGGGGGGGGGCTGAAGAGAGGGCCGCGCGGGGGTGCGGCCGGCGCGGGGAGGGGGCCAAGGGGGCCGGGGGCGTGGGCGGGCAGGGGGGGGGGGGGGGGCCCGGCGCGGGGGGGGGGGGGGGGGGGGGGGGTGTTGCTGAAGAGAGGCCAGCTCGGTGCTACGTCCGACACCTTGCCAAAGCTGGTTGTGAAACATCGACCGATCAACAGTCACCTTTAACACAGTTTGAGCACCTACCTAAACTAAACCTCCCGTTTTGGTCAGGAGCCCCGCCCCCAGCTCCGGGACTTCCTCCTCTACCTCCTGTGCGGTTTCACAGTTTGCTGGGTAGGAAGGGGGGGGATGAAAAATCCACCATGCAGGTGAGTCATCCGTGCGTGAGCCGACTCACCCACTCTTCGAACAATAGGCCTCATCCTCACTGAAGGGACGCCATTGTGCACAGGTAACAAGGAGTCAGCTGCCGGTGCCAACCGGATGTGTGACGCCACTGCGGGCAGACGCAGCTGGGGGGCATGGGTGGAGAGGAGGCGGGCTGCTTCTGCTATCTGTCGGCAAGAAAGCTACCCCACTACTACTGACTCTCTAAAAAGAACGGGAAGGGGAGGGGAGGGAGGGAGGGAGCATCGTCTCAGACCAAATGCTCAGCTGCCAGTGATCAAAGGATGAAGAAGTGACAGAGGAAGTGGCAGAGGAAGTGGCTGGTCTGGGGGGGCGGGACTTTCAGATGCAGTGATGGAGGAGCTAACCTAGCAACCACTGGCAGAATTCCCCAGAAATTCAGCCAAAACTCTGGCTGTGGTGGTAATTAGAGCTCAGCTAGTCGCAATTACCAGCAGTGAAATTCAATTTCAAAGGCTTTGCCAGGGTAATTTTGCATTCCTGTTCAAACATCCAACATGCAATTTTGAAATCCTGAGCCGTCGCTTAATATAGAATCTTCCGCAAGTTCATTTTATTTACATGGCCTTACTGAGAACATCAAATCGGTCTGCTGAGGCAGGCTGCAGACGCTGTATGACTTGCATGTACCAGATTTCCCATCAAATGCAATCATCAAGTGAGAAAGATGTTTCCATTTTGGGGGGCCATGAGTAACCAAGACAAATTCAAACACATGAACTTTTTAAAATCTTTTCTCATTAGTATACAGTAAAGTACAGCAATTTTCTTGTAACCATAATTGCTTAATGAAAACACTTTACAGAGTTTAATTTAATAGTGAATGCTCAAGTACACTTTCGTTCAAACATTTTCAAGCCTGTCTCGATGTTCTACTAGGTCAACCCCTCCACAGCCAAGTGGGATTAAGCATGGCTCCATCAATGGGGTAGCCAGCGTTACTTTTCAGGGAGTCAATTTCTAATTCATGCTTTCTATTGTTTAATTTAAAGTGGGGGGGGGGGGGGGCGCGACCGGACGAAACTCCCCCCCCCCAGAGGGGAGGGGGGGGACCACCCTGCTGTAGATGGGGCCGACGGGAAAGGCCCCCGCCGCAAAACCCCCCTTCCCACCGAGGGGGGTCACGG
>JAACJT020000086.1:12736292-12749279 GCA_009936485.2 Gymnarchus niloticus | reverse complement strand
TTGGGCACGGGCGGAGTACAGCAAAGACGCGTAAAATGAAATGCTTGTGGTGAGGCACAGATAATCAGACATACAATTACACAATACACACAGGCGGCAAGATATAACAACGAGGGAGACAAACAATATGGTAATAAAAAGGCAGGACAACGGGCAGCAGGACAGGGAGTCAGAAGCCGTGAAAGCCCAGGTTTACATAACTGGCTGCGAGCCGTCAGAGTGCATTTAACCCGAACAGTCAGTCATATCAGGAAATCTGTTTTTCGGGGCCGCTGCAAATAGATTACATCAAAAAGGGAAGAAAAAAAAAAGCACACAGTTAGAAAGAGAGGGCTCAGAAGAGCAAGGAGGTTTACTAATTTAATGCAGAGGAGCATAGGCTTGTAGGTACGAAGAGAGAGGAGGTCAAGATACTGACAACCGTTTTCGTTAAACGGTCCCTCCAATGACCAGAGGAAAAACAGATCATTCTCAAAGGAGACACTCACATTTCCGAGCGAGAACCTGCAACGTCTGCTCCAGCGCATGGAAATCTAGACCCATACACAAAAACCAGCAGTTGATAAAGTTTCTAAAATGACATCAGTGACACAATTTCATGCCCCTCATTACCCAAGTACCAGCTGAATATGAAGTCCTCCCCCGCAAGAGTGGGACAGTGATTAAATGAGAGATAGAGGCAACAAACTGGGACGACCGTATCTAATCGAAGGCCACATGGAAAGCAAGCATGCATGCAAGTCAGCCAGCAGCCACAGGAGGAACTGACAAGAGAATCTGCAGCTGCACTCGGCTACCTGACACAAGAATATGACTGAGCAGTTACTGAACCTGCAGCACAAGAGAACCAGCACTGGGATCAATAAAACAGGTGCAGATATGAATCCTTTACCTGAGGGAACAAGGGTCTCACCATAGTCCCTGAGAAGTTATTCACACTTCGCTGCGAGACAGACCGCTCTGAAAGAGTGGCCTCACTTTCTGAAAACACTCCTCTTCCCCTCCCTCAGAAGTTGCACAACACTGGGCAATCTTGCAGAATGCAAGGTGTCTGCCAAAATAACGTTACACAATCCCTCACTCACAAACTGCCCTGGGACGGCCTCTCACAAACGGCAGTGATTTAAAAGGACAGAGGAAAACATTTAGGCACACACTGTACGGAAACACGCGAGCACAGCTCCGCTGGGAAATGGGGTTAGGGGGTTCAATCTCCCTGCACTGAGGCAGAAATCACAAATCTAAAAATTTTGCCTACTAGACGCACTCGCTGACCCAGACAGAGGTTGTTAACCCAAACTGAAAGCCCAGAGCATGACTAAATATATAAACAGAGAACCGTGACTCACAACATGAAGCTCCTTCAACACAAGGCGAACGATCAAACCATAAAAGACACGACAGTAGTGATAAGCGCCTACAGACATCCTCACCTCGGAAAAGTAATGAGATTTTGTTTCTGAGCAGAATGAGGCTTTGACCTCAGCTGGTTACAGAGAACATGAAGTTAGCAGACCTTTGAGGCAAAACTGCAGAAACCGGTTCTAAGTTTGTCACTGTCGTCTCAGCATGGGTCAGCGTAGCGGAGACCACTCATAGATCCAGCTCGAAGGATCAAAAGTGGTGGAGACCGCTCTCCGTTCCCGTTCCACGGGAACCACTGATAGCTCAAAGGACTAAGTACAGTGTAGATCACTATCGAGAACACCCCACTGGCACGGTTCATAGATTTCAGTCACGCAGAACACCAGTTAGGATCCTGGTTGATCTTTATTAAGTTTCAAGCAAATTACACGTTCCACTTAAACACTGAACACTAAAGTAGGGCCCTACAAAGCCTGTCCAATCCAATCCAATCCCCATCCAATTCCCCCTAGAGCTGAGATTAACAGACATTTATAATCTTAGGAATACGATAATGACTATGGCTCTCCATAACCTAGGAGATCATTGTTAGTAACAATTAAGATTAATAGTAGTTAATGAGGACAACAGAACACAATATTCTGCTTAGATTCTAGAAGACCGAGGGCCTTTTCTGCAGGTCGGTCTTGTGTAAGATGCTCTGATGTCAGCTCATTATAGCGGCCGCACGTGTCAGTGAAGAGTTGAACTCCACCTGGAACTGCCAGACGTGCCTCTCGAAATAAATCACTTTACCACAGGAGAAAAGCACACCTGATTAAAAAAAAAAGTAAGAAAAAAACCAGCAAGGTCACGCTCAAAAATAAAACTGGAAAAAAAAAAAACTCACAGGAGGCAGACACGAACGACGTGTAGCTTTGGGCTCTGAATGAGCACTCATCCTATTTAAAGTTGGGAAAGGCAGGTCCCTAGGCCAATAAACTATTTGACAGAAAGGTCATGGCCCTACGCTCCAAACCCACATTCTCAAGTATTCCTCTCTCTTTTAACCAAGGCAGCTCACTTCGCAGCATCGGACCAGGCAGAATCACACCTCACTGCCAGCATAGACAGATAAACCGGCGGCAGGTGGATTTGCACCTTGACCCTATGATGTGTCCCATTGAGCAACAGGAACTGGGAAGAGAGATGATATCACCAGCCAAAGTATAACCCAGCAACCCAGGAGCATAGATGGCCTGTTATTTTAGAGAAACCACCTTCATTCTGTGCCACTGGCTGCTGACAAACTAAAGCTTGCAAAATATCACCAAGAAAAACATTTTAGTCTATTAAACACCTCAACGTGGGCGCACGGGAATCTGTGTACAAGTGACGAATTGCCCACGTGTACAAAAAGACACGTCTCACTGTGACAGCGTCGGCCCAACGGCCCAACGGCCCAGCAGCCCAACGGCCCAACGGCCCAGCAGCCCAACGGCCCCATTTACATTAAAATGAGACAGGCCGCTCATTCAGGCGTGGGGGTTTACGCGGTACACAGGCGAAAGCTGCCCTTCGTTACCCCTAAACATGAGCGCCGTGACGGGGACGCTAAGTCAACTGAGTCAAGCGGCAAGGCGCACGGCCTAACAGTACGAGATATGAAATATGAAGTGATAATATTATAATATTATAATATTATAAGGGCTGCTCCGGAGCAGCACCCTGAAGACCGCCTACCGACAGCTCTGCGGCTATACCGGCAAACGCCACGACAGTTCGTGCGGCTTCCCCGAAGGTCACGGCCGGGAATGGAGCGGGGCCGGGCCGAACCGAACCGGTCACGGAGGCGCCTCGAACCGCCAGCCGCTCCTCGCAGACCCTCAGCCCCAATTCACCTTCACGGCTCCCCCCCCCGGTCAGGTAGCCACGTGCTGCTTCAAAGACCCGCTACGCGTCACCGCCTCTCACGTGAACTCCGGCTGGACGCGTCGCTACATTGTAACAATTGCAGCCGCTCGCGCTGCTACACCGTAACGGCGCTGCCTTACCTTCTCCTTCCACTCTATCACACTGTCAGCGCAGTCCGAAACACAGGAGCCGGAAGTGCGGCGAGCCGACCACGTTATAGACTTCCTGTGACGCAGCGCCTCCTCATTGGCTCAAATTTAACGTTTCCGCTCACGCAACATCCGCAACAAAAAAGAAAAATTCGGCCTTACATAAGGCCGTTTAAATAGATTATTGGTACTAACGGTGCGTTAGGTGTCTTATCTGAGCTCCCCCACAAAGTCAGTCTCGTTGCGGTTTATATTCAGATTATTTTGAAACGTGACTTGCTTCGTGACGTCATCGGAGCGCGACGGCCGTGCAGCTGTAGGTAGAAATAGGAAGGCTGTAGGCGACGGAGCGGCTGAGTCGGTGTTGCGTGTTTTGGCTTAGAAAATCACTCCATTAAGTCGGCTTGATTGAGTAATACGACCTTCCCAAGCTTTTCTCGTTGAATAAAGTAAGCACGTCGAACGTCGCTTCGCACCTTACGTGCTTTTCATCGACCGAGCTAAGAATCCGGCCGGTTCTGCAGGCTCTCTGGCGGACTGACGTACCGTCCTTCTCACCTCTGCTCTCAGCCTCTCGTTGATTTCTTGAACCGCGTGTTTGAAATCATCCCTAAGCTCTTTATATAGCAGAAAAAGAGCAGATTTTCACACTGTAACCTCGTCATCGACAACGATGAAAGTGGCTGTAAAATGTTTTTATTTGTTGTGTATGATGGAGTCGCCTCACGGTCGTCCGACTAACAAGTTAACTTTGTTTTCCCAGAAACCTGCAGGTGTGATCACTGCCTGGGAATGGAGTCACTGTCCACGCCGGTTGCTTTGGGTGTCGTGACGGGGTTGGGATGTGGCCTCTGCATAGGATGGCTTCTTCGAGGCCGACTTGGCAGGCCGTCGAAAGGTCTCCTTCCTCCTGGAAATGGAGACGGGACCAGCGTGATGGGGGAGAGCGGAGAGTTCAAGATGATCCTGGTGGTGCGGAACGACTTGAAGATGGGAAAAGGGAAGGTCGCGGCGCAGTGCTCTCATGCTGCCGTTTCAGCCTACAGCCAAGTTCAGCGGAGAAACCCGGAGCTCCTGAAACAGTGGGAGTACTGTGGTCAGCCTAAGGTGGTGGTCAGAGCTCCAGACGAAGACAGCTTGCGTGAACTATTAATTCAAGCTAAAGAGCTTGGGCTCCCGGTGAGCTTGATTCAGGATGCTGGGAGGACTCAGATTGCCCCTGGCTCACGCACAGTACTGGGTGTTGGGCCCGGTCCTGCTGATCTAGTTGACAAGGTCACTGGACACTTAAAACTCTATTAGTGTTAAATGGCTATAAAAGGTTATGCTCTGCAAAAATGAGATTATTTTGGTCCTTTATGTACTGAACTGAAATCAAAAATGAGTTTCATGGTATTGCACAGTTGCCTGTTTAAAGAATGCATTGAAAATCAGGCTTTTACAGTCTTTTTACAGTAAAACTGAGTCTATCAACCTCCACTGGTCCAGAGTCCTGTAGATTACCACAGCTTTGTTTATCAGAAAATGCTGATCATGTGATTTTTAAACCAAATACTGGTTAAATTCTGTAAATGTTTGGGATCCTTTGCATAAACCTAGTTCTATCAAAGGACAAGGGGTTTTGTTTTGCCTACAGATACAACCAATTCAGACAAAAATAACCAGAGAGACTACTCATTAAGGTTCAGGTAACTTTTAATCACAACTCTAAAGACAAGTTTAACCCGAAATATGATTAAATCTTTGTAAAGACATCTGTTATTCACAAACCACACATCTGAGACACAACTGGACAGTCAACAGTGGTAACCACCTCCCACCCCAGCAATCTGTATTAGCACTGGTTTTCCCAGTTTTAATTGGGATAGGCTTTCAGTGGAAGAGTCATGATTTGTTTACAGTGCCATCTAGTGGCTGGCCTTATACTCAAAACAATGTTACAACTGGCCATTGTGTAGGTCTGCAATAGGCAAGACATTTCATTACCATAAATGAATATTGTACATGTACATTGAGTTAGTTACCATATACAGTCACTCAGAGCCAGTTATTGCATTTAACATGTAGTTATACTAGATAGCATTTCCACAATTGAAATGCACATTAAAATCTTCGATACAAATTCATTGATAGGTATAATTATGAGCCATACTCTGAGTGAAGAAAATAGATGGCACATAAACGGGGCTACGCTTGACAAACAGGAAGCCTTTAATTTACTATATGGGGAAACTGCCTCATTATGATCCAAAATGCTTAAGTGCAGAAAAATCAACCTTCTTATTATAAGGTATGGTGCTAAACACACAAGGATTTAAAGACACCAAATTCACCATAGTCCTGTAATTTTATTCAGTTTGAGTAAATTCCAAAAACAGAAGTCAGGACAGCATAGTATTAGACTTTAAATTCTCTTCTGTACACTCAAAACAGTGACCAAGTACACCACGATATCCAGCATACACAAACCTCAGCACAAGGAAGGGTTTCGTTAACGCACAAGGGGCAGAAGGATTAACAACCCCCCCCTTCTCAAATGGAATGGTCCCACACGAGAACACTATGTATACAGCACAACAGGTCACCTGGCACACGTGGACTGAATATAAATTCAATTTCTACACAGTTAAACTGGAGAATATGCATAGGCTGGGCAGCATTAGAATTTACTTCTCAAATCTTGTCTGTATGCATTTAATTTTTTACACAACTACACACTTGTGTAGTAGATACCATTTAGTGTTTCTTGTAATAGTTGTGTAAGCGGCAGTCATGTTCAAATGAATATTGAGCTCTTTAAATATACAATTAAATGCATAAATTTGCTCACGTCAATATGGAAATTCTACGTTAGTTTCCTCTCACTACAGAGTGCAAATAGGATGCTTAACAACAGACCTTTTCAATCATGAAGACTAAGTGTACATTAACAATGACCCTATAAAACAAAACACAGGGAGAAAAAAATCATTCTGGTGAATATGGAATGTGGAGGGAATAAAAAAAGATCCAAAAGTTTAAACGAGAAATAAAATGTCCTTCATGAAAAATTAAAAGGAAATAGTAATAAAAAAAATAACTGCTTATTTGAACCTCCTGTTGCGAGTACATGATCATTAAAGGCTGGTGGAGGACAGACAGAGACAGGCAGACGGGATGGATGCCCCCGAGCAGGAGGAGGGGGCTTCACATGCCATAGCCGAAGCCGGGCTGGGCCTGGGGGGGAGGGCCATAGCCGGCCGGCGCCGTGTACCCATAGCCATAGGCCTGCTGTGGGGGCACGGCCACACTGGGCCCTGCGGTGAGCATCAGCTGCGGTGTGCCTAGAGGGAAGACGGACGCCATCATACAACACGACACTCGGTTACGGAAATTAGAGAAAGCTGACGTGATGGGGACACACAAAGCTCAGAAAATTCCACAGTGCTGGGAGTCAGAATGGTGCTCTAAAAGGTGGATGAAAGCTTACCGTAAACGATGGGCTGTGTCTCCGTAGCCTGTTCCTCCTCTTTCCTCAGGGACTCTGAGGCATCCAACTTGTCCACCTGGAAGAGGCGGGACCAGGAAGTGACCAAATGGGAACATGACAAAATAGACAAACCCATACTGTCTGCGCAGCACCTCCAGTTTGGAGAGGTGAAAAAGCCTTTGTCACTTTAACTGTCTATCCCAACCAATGAAGTGACAGATAAATGGGACCATTCCAGGCCAGAATAAACTTGAGGCGCATGAGAGGCTGGACCTGCTCATTTGAGAGGTGGTGGCTGGACACATGAAGCTTCAAAAGCCATGGTGGGTGGAAGTATCTCAAACTGCCAATCACTGCAGGCTAGTCCAGGAAACTCCCACTCACCACAGATTTTGAATCCTCATTTGTCCCATCCCTACTAATAGGTGCTCAAGCCAAAGACCACTTGAAGGAAAAAAGGGCCAAACAACAATCTCAGATGGAAAATACAAAATGGTAACTTCAACGAATGGTCCCACCGTTCAGTCATCATCGCGGTTCATTTCCTTCATTGAATATATTAATAGGAACCGTATGCAGAGAACCAAACCCATATTTACTATAAATGGATACGATTAACACCTGAGTGTCACCATTAGAAGCAGCCTTTAAATGATAGTGACATGAAACCCCAAATATTACCATTTTAATACCATCCAGACAGTGGCTGCTTTGCCTTGATCTCAGAACTATCCTGAGCTCCTGCTGGGTTTACTTATAGTTCCATTCAGATGAGGACTTTTTAGACGCATAGAGCAAATTAGGACGTTTATCAAAGAGGTTAGGAAAATGATTTGGTTTGAGACCATCAGATGCTGCAAGAAAGTGGCAAAAAGTAGCAGCAGAGAAGCAGAGGGGCATAAAACAGTAAATTAAGCGAGAAGCCTCTTACTTCACAGCTAGACTGAAATCCTGTGGTAGCAAAGCACTCATTACTGCCCTGCCTACTCTGATGGGCATTAGATCAATCCTGAAAACTGGGTTCAGTTCCATACATACCACGTTAGACAATTTAGTAAGTTCTGTTAAAAAGGCTCTTTCCGGATATTTCACCAAGCCGCAGGACCATCATAAAGGAGGGAAGGACATGCTAGTTATGTTACTCTGCTTGTTAAATGTGCATACGGGAAGGCAGGAGTGAGAGCAGGTGATATGTGGAGCCATTCACGGCTTACAGCACGCAGCCAGTAGCAACGCCTCCCGCCCCGGGAGCAGTCACGCACCAGCTAACAAAGGGCACACATGCGCATTCGAAAGGAGGCGTTTTGCACGCTGCAGTCCCGTTACGGTTTCTCTCACACACTCACACAGTGTGCTCATTTCACGGTTCAGGTACAAGGACCCGAAGTTCAGTCTCTGGCCTACAGGTTTACATGGGGCATCAGACTGACAAGGCACATTAAAATATCCCCATGCAGTGTCTCTGCCGCAATGAAAACACTTGGAGAATCTGTACTCAGTTCAGCTCATCCCTGACAAACTGTTCAGGCACAAATGCCAGGAGTCCTGCCACTTAAGCATGAACAGTAATCTACATGGGTTTCACTTAATCATTCTAAGACAACCAAGTAAACTTAATTGCACACAAATGAGTTACTGTACAATATTTATAGAAATCTTACTTTTACGCATTTCAAAAACAGGCATCGTGTCCAAGACGACATCTTATGCTAACAATGCCAGCGTTAACTTTAAAATGTTTTGACTGCACTGGGAAAAGCTTTAAGAAACATTTCTACACAGTTGAGTACAACAGACTTGAATCTTTAAATGACCGATTTCAAATTAAACGTCATTCTTTAAACACTTGTTCACTTTCGAAACAGTCACTTCATGAAACATGCAAACAATGTGCATTTTTGGCTAATTGTTAATTATAAACAATCTACAATTGGTTCAGTCCATCAAAGACCACTTTTGTCCAATCAAGGGCCAAGAACTTTCTCCACTTGACCACAAATCGATAACTACAGGATTTAATGTTATGCGTCTCACTCCAACGCAAAATATCTGGTTTAGTGGTGCTGGTCTGCTCACACAGGACTGAACCGATGGCAGACTGTGGTTCAGTGGATTAATTCACCTCACATGGTTGGTTAATTAGTATCTGAGTAAGGCTCTAGCGCTTGGTCTAATCTACAGCGGGTTCAAAAGAAACTCTGGGACTCTAGTGAATGTTTCAAAAGCAGCAGCATATTATGGAAGGGAAACCACTCATGCAAATCCCTGAGGCATCAATCCGAGACAGAGAAAACGAAATGGAAGACGAAAAGCTACGTTCACCTTTTCCTTAATCGCATCAACCTGAAAGGAAATTCAGAGGCGCAACTTAGAAAAACCAAACTTCATTTTACAGGATTAAGAAAAGCAAGTTGAGACAGCATGGGGGGGTGAAACCACTGCTGATTAGAGGGGAGAACAAGCAGGAAGGTCATATTCAGAGGATAGGGAAAGACGGTCAAGACAGACTCTGTGGCCTAGTGTCTGCCTTAGTTACACTTAGTGCTCATTGTGTAGCATGCTATTTCACAATCGCAACATTTAAATACACGTTTCACAGATGTTCATCAGCATAATTCGGGTAATACACAAATCTTTCTGCACTCCTTAGTGCAAAAGACACATTGTGTACAATCAGCACGGTTTCGCAGACAGAGACGAGTTGTGTTTATGACTACAATGAAAGCTGTTAGCTGCCACCAAGGCACAGCCAGTCTTGTAGCTTGCTAGAGTAACTGAATGTTCACCTTGAACCTGTTGTCACGAAAATCTTTTTCCAAAATGGTATGGCAGATGAAGTAGAACATTAAGGCACCAATACCACATGCTTCTCAATGCAAATCTAATGGTGCGTCCCATCAGACATACCTGCAGCTGTACGTTTACCTAGGAGCAATAATGAGTAACTGAAGCAGAGGATGTCTGAATTCGGGGAAAAGAATTAGTGTGGGTTAGGGTTAAAAATCACGAAGGGAGCTGGAGATACACAATCTTGACCTGGAAATGTTTGAATAGAGACAGACAAGCAAGACGAGGTTCTCCAACGCTGAGCAGTGGGTAAGAGCCAGGAAGACACTAAAGTGATGCTGCTGATATTACCACCGAATGTTTGGGCGTGGGGACAAACAACCCTAAAGCTCTGCAAGGAGTCCGAGCTGAACCCACTCGGCAGGGAAGGTCCTCGGCTCACCTTAGACAGGTACTCCCTCATGACCTGGATGAAGTAGGGCATGGAGAAGTCCATGATGTTGTGTCTCCAGGCGGTCTCAAGGACCACGTCAGGCCGCAGCAGGTCATAGCAGGTGAAGAGGCAGGCAGCAAAACACTCCCTCTTCCCTTCCTGCAGGAACCACTGGAGTAGCTCTTCCGCCAGCTCGGTGTCCTTGGACTCAGAGGCGTACTGCATGGCGTCCTGGGGGAGGGGTTCAAACCAGCTTTCAATACAAGACATCTTGCATGCAATACTACACAATTCTCCAAAGATCATACATCATTCGCACCAACAAGAGGAACGACTGCTGCAGTTCAGCCCGGAGACCATGACAGAGATAGACTAAACTACAAAGACTTCAGGACTGCTTAAGAGGATGTGAAGGTGCTATGGGTAACCCCCAAAGGCCACACACCTTGTAGAGTTTGTCCTTCTTGCAGAGCTCCACACTCTGCTTCCAGCGGTTGTTGCCTTTGAAGAGGTAGGCAGCAATTCTCCTGAACTCAATTAGCTCGTGCTTTTCCAGGCGCTGGGCCAGGGAGATGTTATCGAAGTTATCATAGGCATCTATGGACGTCCGTAGAGCCTAGGGAACAGCAAAGCAGAGGGAGAGTCAAGCCATTAGTCTTGAAGCTCGACTATCTGGCGGTCGGGTCAAATGTTAATCTAACTCTTGTACGACACGCCAACTTTGGCCAAAGCGAGCTCTGTTTCTCTAACCTGGAAATCTTCCTCTGTGATAAAGAGATTGTTAAGCGCTTCATTGACCGATTTGTTGTTGTGATTCTGGACGGAGCGAAGATACGGTTTTACCAGTGGCAGCTGTTTAACCTGGAGGGGAGAAAATGTTTTACTCAAAACAGGTATGATTTAATGAGCGTCACCATTATCCGAATTGTTGGCTTTTTACAAAGTTTCAACAAAGTCAAAAGAATACGCACAATATTGGACCAACTAGTATGTATAAATGAAAGATCTATGGTTACCTTGTTGAAGAAGCTGACTGAACGAGAATGGTCGAGGCGTGGTGACAGCACAATGAGCAGGTCGTTCAGTAACAAAGGCTTGAAGTCCAGATAAAACTGGATCGCTTTGTAATACAGCTCCACATTGGCTACCTTTAAATAGGATAAGAGTCATGTTCCAAATCAGCTCAAGAAACAGGAGAATTTTCGTTTAACCGGTTACACAATTAAAAGCAGTACAAGCATTATATTCCTGGGGTTTAAGGCATACTTCACCATACTATACCTTGGTGATGATATCTTTGAATTGCCCTTCTTTCCAGGCATCTGTCGGGTGATTCATCATGGTAATGATGGCGTTGTCATACTCCTCATACTTGTCATATAGGAAGACCAGCTCTGCCCACAGGTGGGCCTGTTCAGCAGCCCTCAGAACCTGAAACACAAAACATCCACCTTATCGCTGGATAATGAGCCCATTTAAAGATGCCAAACGCACAGCAGGTACTCTTTCCCAGTTATGGATGCAATGGCTTTTAACTGCACCTTTGGGATGTTGACACGGGACCAGAAGAGCTCCAGGTGCTCCCTCATCTTCTGCGGCTTGAACTTGGAGTAAAGGATGGCTAGCTCGGTGAACATTCCCATGTGGGCCCGCTCCAGGCCCAGGGCTGCCTCTAGCATGGTGATCAACTCCTCAAAGTATCCGCGGTCCTGTGGTGGACATCAGATTCTCTTTAGTCGACATCCACGTTCCTCTCCCATGGAGGAAGAAAACAACCATCCCACGGGGACAATGAGGTGCACCGAGATGCTACCTGGTAGTAGTTAATGAGCTCTTCCAGCTCATCAGCATGAACCACGATGTGAAGGCCACACATCTGGGCAAGGCGGAACTCTTTCCCATCCACACAAGCAAAGCAGACCTGGAGAGTGACCAAAAGTGTAATGACTGAAGAATTCACACCGTGTTAAACCGGGCCACAGCTCTCTCTCAGGCTTGTGCTGACATTTGGGCGGGTTGCTGAACATCCAATCTCACCTCTTTCCATGTGCGAGTGCTGTTGGCCTTGCGAGCTCCATCCACAGCAGCCTGGTACTCTCCAAGGTGGACCAGGGTGGAAGCCAACCGTCCAAAGTTAGACACATTGTTGTAGAGCAACTTAGCGGCCTCGTACATCTTCTCATCATAGCATCGGTCACCAACCTTCACACAAAGCAAAGAGGCCAATGTTAACCATATTTAATGCTTTTTCTTAACTGTGTTCACTGTGTTTCTCGGGAAGACACGTGGCACATACTTGTTGGATGTGAGCATTGTTGGGCCCGTTGATGAACTCTTCGAGCTCAGCCAACCGATTGGTCTTTGCCAGAGCGAAAATCAGCTCAGTCTCCACGTAGGATTCACGGGCCTTCTTGCGAGCCATCTGCAGGAACTTCACAAGATCCTCCCAGTTTCCTACAAAAACACAAATGAACCAACACCACTATTAGAAAAGCCTAAAGCACCAAGAGGAACTCTTGACGACACATTTGTACCAACAGTAAGGCTGGTAAGACAATAAGATAGGATTTCGCCTCTTACCACTTTGGTTGGCTGCCTGCACCACCTCCATGTATGCTGATGGATCATCAGCCTTAATGTAGGAATCAATGGCCTCCTTCACCAAACCCTTTTGCAGCTGGGCCTTAGCCAGCTGGCTCCAGACGGCTGGCTCATTGCAACGTTCAGCGAACTCATAAGCCCGGTCCAGATTTCCAATGTGCTCAATCAGAACCTAAAGCACAACAGGAAATCAGCAGTCTGTGTTGCTTTGGGGGGGGGGGGGGGGGGGGGGGTGTGTGGGGCGCCCCCACCCTCCCCTCGTAGCAGGAGTCCATAAGATATTTCTCTCA
>JAACJT020000086.1:12711986-12736192 GCA_009936485.2 Gymnarchus niloticus | reverse complement strand
CTAGGGCTCAGCAGGGAGGCGGCTGGGCGGGGGGTGGGGGGCGCGGGCGGTGCGGGGCGGGGGGGGGGGCGGGGGGGGGGGGGGGGGGTTATGCAAGTGGCACCCATACCTGCACTGCAGATGTGTTAACATCAAACTTCCTGAAAATAGCAAAGGCCTCCTCAAACAGCTCATTGCTAATGGCAATGTTAGCGATATCTGGAGCATCATAGTTGTCAAGGCGGTTGATGTACTCCATCACACGAGTTCGGTCAGCCTTGATGGCCGTGAGAATTAGGAGGTTTTGCAAATTTCTAGAATTGAAACGAAGAGTAAGGAGAAGTGTTACTACTGTGATTCTTCCACGGTAGAGAACCGTACAAACTGTAAAAGCACAGAAAACTTGCCTGTGCTCGCTGAAAACTGAGTTGTCCAACACAATCTTCTCCAGGAGTTCAATTAGTTCGTTGGGGAGGTCAGCTGTCATGAAGGCCTTGACAGTAACAG
This sequence comes from Gymnarchus niloticus, assembly GCA_009936485.2. Taxonomy (NCBI): domain Eukaryota; kingdom Metazoa; phylum Chordata; class Actinopteri; order Osteoglossiformes; family Gymnarchidae; genus Gymnarchus; species Gymnarchus niloticus. The sequence goes on along the minus strand of JAACJT020000086.1, from coordinate 12,735,706 downwards.
ACACCTCCTCCGGATCTTGGGTTTCCGACAGAGCAGTCTGGACAACCTTCAGTTGGGAAAAATGAATAAAAGTGCGAGTAGCAATCACAGTGAACGTCTATCATTTATGGACATCAGATGTCCATCATGGGACAATACATACCTGGTCAATAAGGGGTCTCCTGTATGGGTTGCTCTCCAGTAGCACACTAGCCCAAAGGTCAGGGTCCCTACGGCGCACCAGGTAACGGGAGAGACTCTTGAAGAGGGAGTTCTCATTGCAGACCTGCATCCAAATCAAGTGAGATTGTGACGTACTCAGCATAACATGCTGACAGGCCCCCGAAGGTGAAAATCCTTATGTTCCAGGTACTCACATGAATGAGCTCCTGGTCACACTGTCCTCGCTCATAAGCTACACAGGCCAGATGGGGGTCCCTCTTCTCGCAGTACTTGCCCACCACACGGCTGTCGTAGTAGGGGTTCTCTCGCAGGAAGCGCTCCGGGTTGTTGTTGCTGTCGATGTAAATCTTGGCCAGGGCATTGTGGGTGGCGGGCTCCTCGCAGCCCTCGTGGATACGGGCCTCCAACCAGGGCAGCAGAAGCTTCAGTCTGTGGAATGGGGACATGGATCTGTCTGGAACTGGGTCTTCAGATGGAAGATGTTTAGCTTCATCCAGGGGTGACATTCGGTTTCAGAATGGGCTTACGAGTTAAGTCTCCGTGTTCCTGTTTTCTGGTCAGTACTAAATGTGTATAAATGCTAACAATATATACAAGAATGCAGGGTTCGATATTGAGAACCGGTGTCAGTTATTACGTACAGTAATACTCATCAGTAAATATACATTAAAGCGTGAAGTAGTAAAAAAAAAAAAATCCCATTTTCGGTTCAACAAGCTTCAGTCATCCTCACATACTGGTTTTTACTTTGGTTTCATCGGAATCGTTTCGGATTCCACCCCGCTGCTTGCAATCCTGAAACCATTCTGATCGAGACGCCGAGCCGCCGTACCTGTTTCTCTTCTCGACCTCGGCCACCAGCTCGTCAGTGGAGAATTGGCCCCTCACCACCAGAATGAGGTTCTTGATAACATCCTCTGAGCAGTCCACATCCAGGAGGCCGCCAATCACCACCGGCAGCCGGCTCGGGTTCACCTGCATGGCCACGTTCTCACATACGTTATCCGTACTGGCTGAGCGGAACATTATTCAGAAAGTGAAAGCAGTTGTCTTTGGTTTCTTAAATGATATTCAATTTAAAACTGAGCACAGACAAGCACGCTTGTAAGATGACAGAGCTCAGCCATCGTAGAAGCAGATACAAACCTTCTGAACGTAAATTTCGATGTATTTCTGCAGATTGTTGCGGTACAGGTAGAGGACCAGGTCATGGACGAAGTCAAAGCGGTCACAGACTATGATGAGAGGGAGCTGGTCAGTCAGTTTAGCCTCCTGTTTGGGGGGGGGGTACGGGGTACAGGAAGGTACACCAAGATCAATGACTGATTTACACAGCCAAACAAACCCAAATGAAATAACAGCCAGACCTGCCTGGCACTGACTGAAGGAATTTTTAGACACATGCCAGGAAGAAATTAAACCACCCACTAAAATGAAACACAAAGACAGTACTTTAGGAAAATTAAAATGAAGCACTGGACTTCAATGTGAGCCCTGAATACTGCCCATAATCTACATCATGGTCAACTAGAGGCTTGACTGTAAACTGCTGCTAGAATGTTAAGAGTGGGAAATAAGAGGTAACTAAACCAACCCTGCCAAAAGCGATCTGAGAGAGACAATATTCAGGAAATGTTTCTCAAATACAAATGGAAGGTGGCACATTTCAGAGTTAAAAGGATGGTTAACACTGCAGAGGTCGGCCAGCTGCAGAACTGAGTAGATACTCTGCATTAAAATAACCATATCCAGAGCCTAGCTAACTGGCTGTGAATCATCCACCGCCAAACATTCACGCTCAACACCAACACAGGACCACAGACAGCTCTCTCATTCCCTATTAACACTTTCGGCACTTTGAAACTGCCACTGATAATCCTACAGGATTAACACTCTGGGATTGTGCCATTCTTAGGGCTGGGTCCACAATGACTCAAGTCGCCTTCAAAATCTTGGCAAGGTTGCTTCCAACAGGAAATCATTACAGTATTTTTAATAGTTTGGATTCAACCTTGGATAGTGGCCCAATCAAACAAGGTTAAGTCTATCAACTGAATTTCTATTCCTGCATTTCAGAATTGCTCTGCTGCAGCATTGCTGGGTGCAACAATGCATTACCACCCCTACTATTTTTAGGGATACCAAAGAACCAAAAGCAACACAACCTGAGCAATTAAGCAGCTCACACAAAAGCTGATGGAATTCCTTCTGAAAATAGGATGGAGCAGGTCAGCAAGCCTCAAGTTTCAGAAGAACGTTTCATAGGCTACCGTTCTAATGTCTAAGGACTGCCTATGTTCAGCTGAGGCAAATATACACACACGCTCGCTAATGATGGCAAAGAACTTTTACACACCTGGGGTTTGGGGTCAGATACTACTCATATAGGCATCATACAAATCCCAGGTTTAATCCTGTATCAAAGAACGGGTGAAAATAAAGGGAGGGGGGTCCTGTACTGGGAGATTTACCTGGTACATGTCCTGCCCATTCCAAAGACAAGGAAAAGCACAAAAGATAATAGCTGCCATCAGGAAAAAGTCGATGTACGTCTTACCAAGAGGTGAAATAGAGGCATTTGTGGATGCTTTTAGGATAGCTTAAATATTTAAATTCAAATTAATGCTATCACATGGGAACCACAGAGCAGTTAGGAAGCCTTCTGAGATGTACAGAGGGCACAGACAGTTTTGAAATGAGAACTGCAGCACAAAAGCCCGATTGACTCAGGCCTTTGGAATTCCAAGCATTAACGAACATTGCGAACAGAGAAGACCAAAGCATTGAGTGACAAAGGCCATCACGCAGCAGGATGGTGAGTAGGGGCTAGACAATGGTGAGCATTTTTAAGTACATTATGAAGGGAAAGAGTTGACAGGACAAAGTGTCTATGTGCACTGTGATCCCTCATGTACTGCATAAAGCTCTGCATCGAACCAACTCTTCCGGCTGTACCGTATGCCAGGCGAGTCGTACCTTCAGGAAATTCTTCACGCGCTCTGGGTCGTAGCAGTTGCTCTCGCGACAGATCCTTTCCACCTCTTTGATCTGGCCAGTCTTGCAAGCTGCCTGGATGTATTTAAAATGAACCTCAGGATCCTGGCTGAAGTTCACAATGGAGCCCAGGAAATAAAACAAACCTACAAAAAAAAAAAAAAAAAAACCAACAACATCAACTTAATGATAATTTACTCAGATGAAGGCAAATACACTGACTTGAACTGCAAGAAATTAGATGATCCAGACGAGCCATACCCTCGAAGCTCTTAAAGGACTCGAAGAGCTCTGTGAGCGCCTGGGTGGACAGCTGCTCGTGGTACTTGGAGGCCACCTGCACACAGATCTGCAGGTTCTGACGGATGTTAGCCGACAGCATGGCCCTCAGACACTCCATGGAGTCCTCCACTGACAGCGAGCCGAAGTAGTTCACCAGCCACTGCATGCAGGAGTCAAACGGAGAGTCAGGGCGAGCCGTCAGCAGATGCGGTCGGCCCATACCCCACCTGTACATGTAGGCCCAGTACCTCAGGGTTGAGGAGGTGGGTGTGCACCACGGCACGCTTGATATCATAAAGATCAGTGTAGTGCTCCAGCGCCCTCTGCAGCAGGCCTGCCTTCTCACACAGCTGGGCGATGTGGGCACGGTCATAATGAGTGAACATCTGGTTCCCCAAGATGGCATCCGCGACCTGTGGGTAACCCAAGGCAAATTCTTCAGATTTCTGTGAAGAATCCAGCAAACGTTCACCCCAACACTACATCCGAGGAATGGATGGCTTTACAAAAGAACCAAGGGTACGAGACAGACTAGTGTCCAGCGGACTGATGGGCATGAGCTGGTACCTGCGGGGCGTGCATGAGGTTCATCTCCAGCAGACGGGTCTGCAGCGGACCTTCCGAGGGGCGGTTGTTCTTCAGGGCATCCAGCAAGAAAGATGTGCACTGCTGGATCAGGTTGTACTCCATGAACACGTCCACAATCTGGGTATAGTGGAGAAACAGGCATGTGCAAACTCATGCAAGGTAAGAAACACGAGCTAGGGGGCGCTGAAGCAACGTCTGAGGCCTTCGAGTGGCAGCTTCTTGCCAACCTGGGTGATGTCAGCCAATGGCTCTTCATCTTGCACCAGCATCTGGGAGAACTGCAGGCCCTGCTCTGGGCTGATGCGCATCACGTTGCGCAGCAGGAAGATCCAATCAGGAGTGTATCCCACCTGCAGAAGATGAGCATAGTTGTGACTGGACGCCGGTGTACCTCTACTACCAGGCCAATGGCTCAGCCAAACTTGCTTAAAGGGCTCTCATTGGGTTTGAGGGAAGATTGATGCAGGAGAAGATTTGCTAAAGCTCCTGTAGCTTCACCACCATCGCTGCATTAGTCTAAACACACTGAAGAACTTAGTCTACGAAAAGCAACGGAAGAGACTTCCCTGTTGTACTAAGGAGGTCTGATCATTAATTAATTGCTAATAATCTGGATTATGTCCACTGAAAAGTCAACCGTTACTGGACAACGATGGTAACTGATGGGACCACGATGGAATCCTCAAAGTCAGGTAGAGGACCCAATTCTTAGTTTCTAATTTTAGTTACAACTCATAGGAGATTTTCCTAAATAAAACAGAAACGGGAAGGAGCCTGAGAACCACTGACAGCAAACAGAAAGTCACATAAATATTTAGATGTACCTTCTTGGCGTACAACACAATTTTCGGAAATTGTCCAGTCTCTGCAAAGCACTGTATGACCTTGTTGGGGACGTTTGCCCTCAAGTAGACACTGAGGGCAAGAGTAGGGTCCACAGACTTCACCAGATCTCCAAGCTCCTCTGAGCACTCCAGCTACAAAGGGACGTTTTAAGATTAAACTCAAAGCATAACACCTACAGACGGCCTGTTCCAAAACTGCATTATAGGCCAACATAACAAGGATATTACCGGGAAGGAAAAATGGTCAGTCATACGTCATCAACGTCTCAAAGACGTTGAGAGATTCAAGACGTGCCTTTCAGTTATGCAGCCAACTGTCCAATTTTATACGGCACCAACAACACTCTTCCGAGAAACAGCTCTCGTAAAACGTTTAAAAAAAAAAAAAAAAAAAAAAAAAAAACATTCCAGAAGACGTAATGCAAACCCAAGAGAGTAGTGTTCCCAACAAGTACCTTGTCCTCCTTCAGCCATTTTTCAAGCAGCTGCTTGCGGCCTTGCTGCAGGACGGGCCTGCAGAGCTCCAGGGACTCGAACTTGTTGAGCTGGCCTTGGTCCAGCAGGATGCCGAAGTACTGGAGCAAGGGGGAGGTCTGGCCCGGTTGGGCGGGGACGCCCTGGAACCGCCGGATGGTGTCTGGGGTCCGCAGGATTCCCTGAGACAAACAAGGGTGGGTCAGACTTCGTCGGCGCTGAGAAACACCAGTATTACTGTGAGCAGATTTGTGCCTGGAATCAGGTGGCTGACAACTGAAGAATAGCTTTATAAACAACTAAGACCATTTTACAGGACATCAAAAAAGCCACTTTTAATCTGTAGATCTGTATCACCAAGGAATGGCAATTCAGGCACCGCTGCTTACCCACACAACAGGAAACAGGAAAACAATCAAGGGCTGACCTTATTAAACATGAAAGTGGAACGAGCACTGCTCCACAAACAGTCAGGACTGAATGAAAACCTAATTTTACACACATCTGAGCAAATGGAAAAAATAAATGCAACTGGCACGGCGGTTGTTCGAGAGCCACTAGCCAGTCGGGGCTGAATGTGGTGCCAGAGCTACCTTTGGGGCATTAGCTGCCACTTTGGCTGCTTCAGAGTAGTTTCCTCCGGCGAAAAGGTTGTTGAACTTGCGTGCAAAGAGCTCCTCGGCACCGGCCAGGTTGTTGCGGACAGCCATGCGCAGGGCCAGGTCGGGGTTCTGGAGCACGTTGGTGATGTAGGGGATGATGTTCTCCTCCTCCACGCACACAGACAGCACCTGTAAGCGACCACGAGAACCGGGTACGACTGAGAAGGCAGGCTGACTATCGCATGACGAGGGCTTGAGTGTTCTGAACACAACCAGACCCGAAGTATCGGGGGGGGGAAACACAGCAATACACTGGGTGCAAAAAAAAAAAAAAAAAAACCAACAGTTGTGTTGGAAGTGTCAACAAAAACCACAGCTGTAGGGGAGGGCAGTCTCGCGAAAGTGGCTTTCTCAGCATCCGGCTGGACTCTGGAGAAATGACAAAAACCAGCGCTCATTTCCGTGAAAAGGAGAAACACCCAAGGCAGCAGCCCACATAAAGCAACAGCAGACCATGTCAACATGACCCTCCAGACCCCTCCCTGCCTCCCAATACTACTTTCATATGGAAATCAACATTTCTGCAAGGGCACATTTCAACAGCAAGACAGACCTAATGGCAAACGCCAAGCAAATCCTGATACAATCGCACACCAAGCAGGGGAGTTGTACGATCGCAACATGCTTTGTGAAATCACGAGAACATTGGAGAAGGCATGTCTGGAAGCCCCCCCACCAAAATCTGCGACTAGGGGCAAACACCGCAGTTTCTGAGGAGGAGGCAGGTGCTTTAAGGTGACAACTGGCCCCGGCTCTAAGCAGCACAAGGCGAGAGTGTGCTGGTCTCAAACAGCTAGGCAGGCCCTATCCAGGCCAGAGCTGCTCGCAATGTAGGCCAGCAGAGGAAAGGCAGGCGGGGCAGCCAGGGAGGACAGAAATAAAGACAGCATCAGGGGCAAAAAAGGGATCCCAACTCCACTGCAGAAATAAGCCTTAAAAAAAAACCATTTCCATTTATTTTATTTAAATTAATAAAAAAAAAAAAAAAAAAAAAAAAAAAAAAAAGGGGCATTCCACACTACACTCACGAAAGAGAGCCGCTAAAAAAACTGCGATGACAGATTTAGTGACAACAAGCACCTGCCGTGATTGCGGCCGTTGAGCCAAACCATGAGGCAACACGGTGACAGCGGGCTCTCCCCCTCCCCTTCCCTCCATCTCAAGGTCAGTGAGCGGCGGTGCCGCGTGCTGAGAGCAGACGCGGTGTGCCGGATGCTTCCTCCAGGGTCACCAGCGAGATAAACAGGTCCAGGACCGAGCCTCCTCAGCTTGGGAGGGGAACGAGAGAGGCTTGGGGGTCTCGAATAAGCCTCTGCTTTCAGACCCCCTGGCATCAAGCATTGAGAGGGGCTTTTAATAACCCCAGATCCCAGCCTCGTCAGTGGGACAGACCGCAACAGGACTGGGCTCAGGCAGCAGATTGGATTTCCGCTCCTCTGAATATTTCATGACTATCTGGCTTTGGGTTGAAAATTATTTATCAGCTGTCGCGACCCAGTCTCCTCAGATGATGCAACTATGGGAGGCTTTCTGCAGCCGGTTAGAGAAACCTTACACTTCCCCATATTTATATCACTTCCTCAAAGACACCCCAATCCAAACACACAAACCCTCTGTATAGTTACATGGTAGAAGACTAACCTGCTAAGCCAGGGCCAAAGCACTTTTAACTAGACAAGACATTCCTGAAATGTCAGATTCCGCACCCACCTGGGTTAATCAGGTGACGGTGTATTCTGAATATTCTGTCTCTGGACCCCTCAACTACAGTATTAACGACTCAGTGTTCAAGGGCTATTTAATATTAAATAAATGCAAGTATTTTAAACGGAGTGGCTCACAGTTGCGGTGCAGAGAGGCGGCGAGGAGGCACCTGTCCTTTCCGGTTGACGCCGATGATGCCAGCTGTAGCCTCATGGGGGGCCGTGACAAAGATGGTCTCTCCGCTGATGCGGTTCATGTAGATGCAGGTGCCAGTCTCAAGGTCATACAGGTGGATGTAGCCGTATTTGGTTATGAGGAACACGACGTCTTGCTTGGAGCTGATCTATAAGACGAGGGTTGATGGTTTTTAAGACCAGCTGGGCGGCAACCAGCGCATTTTTTAACAGCTGCCACTGATGCACAATAAAAACTTTACCATGAAAACAACATTGTACACATTAACAAAACCCACAAGAGGTCAGGTAGTAGTAGCAGCAGCATCCAGGAGGAGCTAGGGTCAAGGGCCTTGCTCAAATGCGAAGTGATCCAGATGCTGGCAGCGTGAGCAATCGTATTTGAACCTATGACCCCCCCCTCCAGACACGGCCACAGATCCCTAACGCACGAAACCCCACACAGGTTAGAGTGGCCTGGTAAGCCACCGCACACCTTAAAGCAGAGACGTTTCTCAGTTTGGCGAGTACCTGCATGGCAACAGGGAAGTCATTCTGGGCCTCGGGTGGGAAGAAGACATCCACGGCTTTCTTAGGGAAGGGCTGATTCCCCGTGGGTGGGGTCCCCACCTCGATAATGTGTAACTGGAGCCAAGGGACATGAATCAGCGGGACTGCGTAATGAGTGAGCCCTCTGCCCCCCAGCCGAAAGAGGAACTGGCTGCCAGACTACCTTCCCACCGGCCTGGCTGCGGACAGCAAAGCAGAAGAGGGTGGACTCCTCAGCGTTCCCTTCCATCTTGAACTGGGCGAAGCCGGCCGCGTGGCCCTCGATAGGCTGGGACACCTTGCGGTCAACGGAGTACAGCTGCATGGCGCCGACCACACGGTTTTGCTGAAGAAATAGTTGAGCATAGACAAGTTTCTTTACACATCTCGTGGCTGACAGAAGACCATCCCCACAAGCTTATAGAAATACAGCCATTACCATATCACCACACACATTATGCATGCAGATAGAGCACATTAATCACAGTGCTAGTTTGGGATCTCAAAACACGATCTACTTACATTTAACATAAGACATGCTTAAGTAAAATTCACCATAACAATGTAGTCTGGCTAAGGAATGGTGCTCTTTACCAAGAGCGCATTCCGCTTTTCCCTAGAAAATAAGGACAACGAAGGAGGTGCAATTGTCAAGAGAGGAGAGGTGCTACACTGATTATCCTCTACATTTACTTCATCTTAAATACCCACGTGTCACACGTGTGAAGACGTGCTCGCGGCCCTCATACCTGTGCCGAGATGCCGATGAGTAGCAGCCACTTCTGCTTGGCGTCAGTGCGGTAGTTTATAATCTGGCAGCCGGCCAAGCTGGAGTGGCGGTCAAACACTTTGATGGGCTGCGAGTCTCCCTCCATGCTCCAGTGGTACACCGCACTGTCTGTCACCAGCGCCACTGTGTTCAGAGAGATCCACTTCCAGAAGGTGACGTCGTCCGTCATGGTGTGGGCCTTCATCTTGCTCTTCATCTCGATGTTGAAGATCTGAAGGGTTTTCGCCGCTGGAATTCACACGCGCGCGTTGTTACGGCCAGCGCAAGCTTAGAGACGCGGCGGATGCCCAGATAGCCACAATCAAGCGAGAAGTACGGGGCAGTCATGGGTTTGAGCGCATCAGGCAGTACACCACGACCGATTACACAGCAGCATTACAAAAGAAAGGGCGAGAACAGAAAAACAAATCACTAAATATGAACATCTGCATTCAGGTAAACACAAGGTGGAGCTGGAAACCCAAGACGGACAGAGAGGAAATCTCAGCTACGTTAACGCTAAAACCTGCATCGAATTTTAAGGGCTAGGAAATACAAGACACAGGCTCAGTTTAAAATACCTGCAGCAGGTTTGCAAGTCACCTTATAGGGTAGGGCTTGTATTATTCAACCACTGGATTTTTATTTCCATTTCAGCGAAAATCATTCATCTGTGATTTAAGTCAAACTTTTTAGGTGGATGTTGGCATTATATCTTAACCTCAACACATCGAATTTTTAAATGTGCACAGGACACTCAAAAACGGGCGCCGTCATCCCAGAACGCTAAGAGAGACCCCGCCGTGCCTCCATGAGCCATTAGCATAGCGGGCTGGCCGCTTTGAAACTGCTTTTCAAAGCAGCCTTTGATGCAACGTGACATGGGCCACGCATCATTGTCAAGATGAATCGTTGCAAACCTTCGAAGACTGAATATGGAAGACAGCTGGGGGAAGGGGCCAGCATGCCGGCATCTGAATGCAGATGTGAGGAAGAGAGGTACTGACAAACGATCGTCACAGGGATGAAAACTGGAAATCGTAAGGGAACCTCCATTCACAAACGACGTTTATTCAGCTGTGACGATAGGTCATCCAATCATACAGCAGTAGGAAATCAGTGGGCAGCAAATGTTAGTCTGCCAGATTTAGCCTATCGGGCAAAGAAATTTTAGAGTCCAAAATTCGTCCCCTGCACCCTCCAGCGTGCCAGAGTTAATTTGCTCAAAGGGAAGCGCAGATCTTTAGTAAAACCCTGGATTAAGCTGCAAAAGCGTGACATTGTGACAGATATGCAGAGCGATGGTAGAATAAGAGTTTACCATATATTTACAAGGCTTCCGTGGTTTATTTGACACGGATGCCACGCTACTCTAATAGAGCTGACCCCCCATATACACATTCCCAATGTAAAGACCAATAAAACGAGTCTACTAAATATGCAACATTCACATTTCTAACATGTGGCAATGCTCAAAAGCTCTCCATCCTCAGCGGTGTGAAATAATCACCCCCCACTCTGAGCAGTGACGACAATCGCACAAGAGCTGGATGTCCAAATAGCAGGAGACAGATTACTGTCAGAGGATACTTTGATTTCATATTTCCATCCCCAAACAGATACCAGACACCAAATCATTCGTAATATGGAAATCCATGCTGCAAAAAAAGTTACATCCTGTTCAGTTTCCACGCAATCCAGTTTTTCGCAAGCGGTCAAAGATGATTTCAATTTAGTTTTCATCAACACTCTGCAGTGCTTTACAGGAATAACTCAGAACCAACGTTCTACCAAAATAAGAACATTACATTTTTGAAGACAGGAAAATATTTTGTGCACATTTTAAAGAAAAACTTTCTGCCAGCACTGTATAAGGGGTTATTTTAAGACAGGCCAATGAATGGATGACCCATTCTTCATGCTGTGTGAAAGCACACAGCCCCTATGCAGAGTTGCTTAAAATTGCAAAACCCTGCCTCAGCTCCCGTCAAAGACGGGACAACGCCTGCCGATGCTGGGGTTTTAAATCTGCTACTTTCAAAGTAGCCTGTCTACCATGGTACCACACACTGGCAAACTCTAGCAGAAAGGCACATCAATGAGCCATTTTCCAAGCCAGAGCTCCATAGACCAGACTCAAGACCATTACCGCATCGTCATCCTAAAATTATCACCCACAAAGATAATACCTTCCTCGCTCACTCGATTGCAGCTCTGCTCGCCAACCCAAATCATGCAAAGAACATTTAGAACGTTCCGTTTACAAACTCTTGAATAAGCATGTTTAAAGCCCACTCCAACATTAAAGGAGGCAGAATAAGTCTGCAATCAGAAAAAGCGTAATACTGTCACTAAAAATATACGCAGTTCAAGAAAGCTGTGTGGATATTAAACTTTTTGCTGCTAAATTATAAATAGGTGATTATAGCCTTCAATATAATCCTCTGACATTGGCTGAGAATACATCTGACTACTTCAGACAGAATGATTCTCAATATCCATCAACTGCAACAGAAGATAATTTTTCAATTTCAGATTGAGAAGCATTGCTTTTAGAAGCTATTTAATGTGAGCTGATTAGACTATCAGTACACATTAAACAAATCAAAGGGTTGTTTAAACAGGATTGTAACTTCAACACACAAATTTTAACTCACCATCTGCATACACATAAGAAAGCCATAAAGGAAAAAAAATGAACAAACAAAAGAGAAAGCAATTATGACAGCAGGAAAACATAACATCTTGCTACAGCTAATATTTGAAAAGCAAGCATATACTAGTCATTAAAACCCGTACATGTAATGAAATTCAGAAGATTCTAGAATCTAGCAATGTGATGCACGCTTGACACGTACAATGGAAGACATTAATCAGCACTGCATTATGACAAAAACTACAGGAGATTAAGCAGTGCAGAGCAAAACCTACAAAACCAGACTATCTACAACGACACTAATGTCTGAATGTCACGGCCACCGACCTTTCAGAGCAATGACCTTGCTGGCAGGATTCATGATGGCACTGTCCGCCGAGATGGGCCGGCGGATGGGGTTGCTCAGGTCGTTCATGTCGATGATGACCACCTGCGCCTGCTCGCCGACCTTCTCCCGGACACAGATGAACTTGTCCGACTCCATGGTCAGGGTGCTGAATCCAATGTTGGCTGGATTTATCCCCAGGTTTTGGAGCTGCAAGGGACATAAGGAATGTAGGTTCTAATCAACACAAGATAAGGGTTGGGGAGTCAGAAATATAGCTAGGTATAGAAGTTTTATCTTCCACGTTCTTTACGTGATGCCCAGTAAATCACAACCAACGCTGAGCTCTAGCAGGCAACACAACATTGGACGATGTTTTTCCTCCCAAGGGGTGGCCTAACACCCCAGGACTGTGATTCCAAAACAGGATGCTGCAGAGCTGGAACCCACAAGGTACGAGATGGGCATTACTTTACACAGTGAGCTCTCGGCTGTGGAGCTACATCTTCTGAAAGGTGAATTGCATTTAATCTACTTCAGATCACCAAAAGCCAAAAAGAGATACTGCTGTATCTTCTCCACTCCAGGGTTGGGGAAGGGTCAAACTACGCTAATCAACGCTGCACAAACAGAAACTGGGAAGAGAAGTACGTGTCATACAAAGACAGGTGGTTTTTATTCGAACCCAAAACAAAGCCAAATCTCCCCACAGCGGTTTCTGGACAAGCTCGCAACACAGAGGGACGTTTGTCGCTCGGTGGGAACCATTTGGTTGGTAGCCTGGGCTTACAGTGGCCGTAGAGCAATTGAGCTGGGGGAGGGGTGGCATTCTCTCTGACGAGGCCCAAGCTGGCCCACTTTCAAGACACACGCCAGGCATAGCTCAGAACAGAGCAGAACGCATCTAAGCAGCCTTGCCTGACGAGAACGTCAGCAGACAATGTCATGGAGAGGTGCCTATTTCTATATTGGTACAGCAGGGCATTCAGACCTTGGCTAGGCCTGGCTGCTTTTAATACCCCTCAAGAATAAAGGGGGTTAAGGTAAGGTTACCTAGGAGAACCTGACATCCTCTAGACTGACTATAGGGAAAGAAACCCTACAATGACAAGAGTTCACCACCCAGGACCTCAGAATTACAGAGCATGTGCACTTTACGCACAGCCTTTGACTATCGAGGCTCAGCACGTCTGTTAGCAAAAAAAACAGGCCACACCCAAAGCTCTAATCAACCAATGGATGCCACGCTTCTAGGAAGAGCTTAACAGAAGCATTAACACCTTCCAGCAATCAGTTGGGTGCACCAGCACTCCGAGGCCCAACCCGGATTCAGAGTTCCTGTAAGCACTTTTATCATCATTGTCAGTGAATGCTGCACAGCATGGATAAAATGCAGTTACACTGTAGTTCTGAGCAATGCAGAGGACTGCTCACCGCCATTTTGATGACCGAGGCACCATAAACAAGTGACGGTAACGGCAAGTACTGCCAAGCCAGCATTAGAGATTAATCCAAATGTCCTCGGAAAAACCATCATATATTCATAGCACAGGGGCCTCATTTTCTCATGGCCAATGCTTTTAACGTTTCATGAGCTTGTCACGTGTTGCCGTTGAAAATCGCGGGCGAAGCTGTATCTAGGCAACAGCTGCAGAACAAGTTTGAAACCAGTGCCAGTGCTTCCCGCTGACATCTGACAGAGCAGTGATGACATCACTGTAGCGTTAACTTCTTCCACTGGAAGAAATCCTGACCTGACCTTGAAACCTGATTCCTGACCTCGCTGCCATTTGCCAAGGGGGAATCCTTCAGCGTGTTAAGGTAACATTCACAAACGAGTGATGGACGGCCTGAGCAACTACGGTTGCTATTGCCTGGAGGCCAAGTACGAGTCACACAGCTCTGAATATTTCCAAAGGGACCAAAAGACCAGTAACCTTTGTTTTGTTCAACCTTGTAGTACTGATTAATCTTTTCAGCTCAAGCAACAGTTAAACCTCTGAATATTGGATTCTTCAGGGGGCAGGTGGAGGGCTTTGGCCCTCGGTCAGTGAGAATGCAACCCCTCCCCAGCTCGATTACTCTATGAGCACCGTAAGCCCAGGCTACTAACAAAACAGTTGCCACAGATCGACAAACCTCCCTCAGTGTCAAGAGCTCGTCCAGAAACTGCTGTGGGGAGATTGCCTTTGTTTTGGTACAAAGGCCACAAAGGAACTGTAAGCTAAACAGTTAAAATGGTGCACCATTGCTGTAGATGTAACTATGGTTCTCAAGTCGAAACTGATTTTAGCGCCATGAAGCTCTACCAACACAGAAACACGGGTTCGAGAAAAGAAGCAATAAATCCGAAAGCTGCAATGTCTTAAAACAGGGTGGAGGTGATGAATCCTAGATTAAACAAAGTTTAAAATGCTTGACACGCTTGGATAAACCCAGTTTAGATCAACTCAGTTCTGTAGCTGGTTGCAAAACGCATTTCAGAACAGCACAGGCCAGATTCCACACTAGTTCCAGCTTTTAGAAAAATGGAATGTATTGTAGTTTATGTGGGTAAAAACCTAATTTCACACAGAACCCACAGCGTTAGTTCTTCCTTCATTTGAGAAGGTTTTCATATTGAGGCAAAGCATAAATTTTCAGCCAGTTACAAACTTCCTTACCAACAGGAATACGAAACCATTTTAAAACTTCTGGAAGTTTCTGCAGAAGCAGCACAAAAATCCAAGGCCAACGCTGAGACGGGGCCCAACTTTAATGTGAAATAATTAAAAGGAACCTTTAGCAACATGACAAAGCTCCTTAACAGTAACACAGTTAAGCTGTGCAGGACTCAAAGGTAGACCAGTAAATTCAGAAGAAACGTACAGGCAAACTACCCAAGTGCCACCATTGACGCTTCCTACAAGGTCACGGCACTCCAAGGACAGCCCTGCTCCTGCTGAGGGTGACATGGAGCAACCTGCCAAGGCCACACGGCTGAGAATATTTTGAAGGAACGCTACATTGAGTCAAAGACCAGAAATCAGCTTCCAGAAATGACTGGCTTGTGTATTTTGTGCACAGGAATATTCAAAGCATTGCCAATCTTATTCTACATAACTGAAAAGTTTCACTTTCATTTAGAGAGTCTTCCACCTGCAGCTATGTGCCTGTTTGTCACCAAGTAATACACATTAGGTTGGACATGAAGAAGCACACAGCAAATACAGTGACAGAGGAAAAGATCATGAAGATCTTCAGCTTGGGCATGAAGGAGCCCACAGAGGAGCCAAAACTCTGATGAGGGAGCCAGAGAGACAGTAAATGCGGATGCAGAAGTGCAAACAGCCCAAGGATCAAGGGGCCCAGGACCCCAGAGCTCATCCCGTTTATCCCATTCTCAGTCAGCAAAAATGGCTCAGAGTCACATGTGGCTGGGTTCAAAGTGCAAGGAAGGATGTAAAAATCGCTGAGAGGGCAGTAGCTTCTAACAGGAAGCCGGCCATTGTCACAGCGGTTTAAAACAACACTCCCGTGTAGGCTTGATGAGATGGTGCAACAACGTGTGACTCGCGGCTGGTGAGTAGGTGACAGAGACGGGTCCTCCAGATGACTCTCATGAAAGGAAAGGGGCTCCAAGTTCAAAACTTCCTAGGAATTTCCTTGCTATAACCTTTCAGTGGTGGTTACTGTATGCTTGCACTCAGAAAACTAAATTTAAATCACCGCAGCTAAAATCACAGGAACCAGACTGCCAGCTCAGAGTTCAAGGCTCAAAGACCTTTCAGGTGAAGCGTTAATGCAAGATCACAGTTAAGCTCAAACAGCTACTGTACACCAGGCTGTCCTTTTATTATCCAAATGACTGCTCACAGGGTGATTAAAGAGACGCCTCATAAAAGTCTAACCAATGAAGAATAAGCATAAAACAGAAACACAAAGCAAAGCTGGGAATGTCCTTTGTAAAACTTAAATCATCATCAGCTATTAAAACTGACATTTAAATACCAGACACCGTGATTCCCTATTCAGGGTTTTTCTATGTATACATGTGTGAGCAATGACAATGGCCTGGAGATGTGGAGGGCATGATCATTCAGCACAATACAGAGGAATGGGGTGGAGGACGATCGTCCTTGATAGCAGATACCAATCGGCACCAAGAGGAAACTCGGGGGAGAGCGCCAGTGAACAGGACTACACAGACATCTCCACACACACACACACACACAGACCACAAAGTCTCAGCAGTTAGAGCTGGGTGGGGTTGAAAAACTCAGCAGCAGCACTATGGGAACTTAACCATTGGGGCGGGCAGAACTCACAGACCAATCCCACGGCGACAGCCAGACAACACTGGCACCCATGTGACTGCGTGCTGTCATAAGCACAGCTTCTGACTCCCTAGCAGCTCTTAATGAGTTATAACAATCATCCTGTGCCCCTTGGCAGAACTCCAGAGAATTTAATTGGAGGACACAAAGGAGATGACAATTCTATGGTCAAGTCGCGCGTGAAATACAACAGCTGACCGACACCGGTTCTGACAATTTCAGTTACTGCAGCACTTTGGGGGGGGGGAAATGTAAAAGGAAAAAGATCAAATAAGAAAACAGCAAGTGGCACTCTTCATTTCAGGTCAAAGGTCAAGTAAAGCAGTCTTTAAAATACTCTGGATTCAGCTTTGATGCATGAGTAGGCCCAGACTGTGGCGTGAAGTTTCTGCAAGGACCAAGTTTAGCTTTTAGCTTCAACCAGGATAGAAGATGACCTACAGGAGACATGAAGTGATACCCAAGAGGAAGCTTGCCGTATCCTTTGCTCAGAATGACCTTCATATGTCATGAACGTTTCTCAGGAAACACATTCGCCTTCCAGGGAACACAACACAAGAGCTCAACGCACAGTCCAGGGTTTCCCCTGAAAAACTGCATGACTGCAACATTTAAATACCGCAGTCGGCCTCATCTGGCATAAAAAGCAGTACAGACTAGTATTAAATGAACTCAGAACCTGAAGCAGCACTTCCTGCCTAAGGGGAATAGTGCATGCCAGGAATGAGAGACTAGCCCACAACTGAGCACTGACTTAGACGTGTTCCCCAGATCTTATCAAAATTATAGGTCAGAGGAGCCCCGGATGCAAGTTCTCCATTAAACACCTGCAAGGAACACCAGCCTCAGACAGCATTATAACAAGGACACTTTGCCCCATCCTACTGAAACATCCAAATATAGGCACCAAGACGCGTCAACCAGCCGGGTCGACAAAGCAGATACATGTAAAAGCGGGGTTGGCACATTCGCCATGTCTTCCAGATCCCAGAGCAAAACAAGCAACAAACGTTAAGTCTAACTACGATATGATTTCAATGTTACCAGTAGTCTTATTACCCTTGAAAACAAGTCAGGCAGTCATGTCAGCCTGCAACTAAAGGTCAACAAATAGCAGTAAAAAAAAAAAAAAAAAAAAAAAAAATACGGGGTTTACACAAAAGATTAACTCATTTGTCATGGAGAGTGAGGAATGCCTTTTAAGCACTAACAAACCAGAGTTTTGAAGGAGGACTTATTTGCACAGATATGCCTTTAAATCATAGGCTGAAAATTCATATACTAATACATTAAAGAAATCACCTTTTAGAGACCACATGAAGACCTTGCAGTTATGCCCCACTTTTGAGACAACAAAACTACTACATCTGCCACTTCAAGCCTTTCCATTAGATATTAGTCTTGAAAAGTTAGCCACCTACACCTACAAAACTAGATTAATGTCAAGGTGCATTTAAAGTGAAGGCCACCAATGACAGCGACTTTAAATCAGAGAAAGCCAAATGACATCACACATTCAACAAGGAAGTCAGATGCAACTCCAGTAGCTATTGAACAGTGAAGTATTATTTTCAAATTATTTTACTGCTCATCATTCAGCTTTCCAATCTGATGCTATAATCCTGAGATTCTAGCAAGTTTATACCTCCTACTTTTTCAGCTCAGTTAAAACACCGTAGTTTCTGTCCATCTCTAAGCGCTACACATTTCACTCCAAGACTCCGTGACAAGCCCTGCTAACAACCTTTCCAGTCCTGGATAAGTGTGTGCTTTTGAAACAGAAGCTCAACATCCCATCACAGGGGGCAGGCCAGCATGTTTCTGACAAACTTATAATGCAACGCAACCTAGGCAGTGACAAAGAGCCAGCAGGTCACTTGTATTAATGTCACATTTTCAGTTCCAGAATGAGACAGGAGGCAGATGAAGAGGAGATACCAGGAACACTTTTTGGATTTAAATGAGAAATCAGGCAAGAATTATAACTTCATATGTGTTACAAACTTACATATTAAAAAAAGCCTCTTCCTAGGGGATCTTCTCCATTGCACATCTCCCATTTATTTCAGGATTAGTTTCAAAGTCGGTGACATCACTACATAACCGCATTTACCCCAATAGATCACAGAAACTCAAACCAAACATGAATAGACTTCATGGATTCACACACACACACACACACAAATCTGTGGAAAGATGAGTACACAAAGGCAGTTTCACTTCCACCTGGATGGTGCAGCAGCTGCTTTGAACACTAAAACCTGAGCCATGATGCAAACAGAACAGCCATAAGAGATGGCCCTTCAGAGCCAATCATTACCACAGTCACTGCGTAAACAGTACACAGTGGCTGAAGCGTTCTTTACTCAAGTGTACACCTTACTAAATCAAACACTACAAGAATCCTTTCAATGCAACACAGCTGCTTCATTGTAAGATTAGCACAATTTCAAATTCCCATAACTTCCTCAACGCATCAAACCAAAAAAAAAATCATGGCTACAGAAGGCAGTATGCTAAAGACATGAACCATTCGAGGTGTTCTAGTGGTAATACCTTATCTTGGGCAATGATTTACTCCGAACAGTTTAATGGAGCTAAACTTCCCCGACTCCGTTTGACAAGCCTCACATTTAATACGTGAGGAAGCGCTCCTTCAAGACCGCATAATTCATCATATGCCAAACCCTCTCCCTCCTTCCTCCTCGCTGAATGACGTGCGAGTCAAAGTTTTGACACAGCGGCAGTAAATGAAGCAACGTGCGCACGTCTGCGGAGGGGCCGCGCGAGGGAGGTCGTGATGTCACGAGGCGTGGTGCACGAGTTCACGCGCGCACACGCGCACTCCGTGTCTATCCCTGCCCGCTTCTCCTCAGTTAACATAAATTCGAAAACCCTAGAAAAGCTCAAACCGCTTCATTAGCACACGACTCAGAGTCACGTATATTTTAAAACAAGCGTGTGCACATATATATACATACACACACACACACAAAGAACTTTATTAAATGGTGAAAGTGCCTCTAATTACTCCTGCAGCCAGACACCACAGCGCCTTTGACAGGCCAGCGCGGCCGTGTCCCACAGCGCCAGGCGACGGACTTGAGGCGGAATTCGGCTGATAAACACTTCGTGAGACACGAAGGCGTGAAGCGGCGAACGTAAACCCTCTGACACGTCGTCATAACGCCGGCTGTGCCCATCCGAAGGTGCAGCTGGAGCCGGCGGGTACACCGTGAGCGCGGAAACACACTCCACGGGGCGCCCGGGGTCACCGGCCTGAGGACGGACAGACACCCGCCGGGGGCCACCGAGAGGGTCGAGCCGCCGAGGCGACGGGCGGCGGCACCGGCCGCGCATACCTGCAGGTGCTCCTGGAAGCGGATGGGCAGGATCTGAGCCATGGCCGTCACTCTTCTCTCGCTCCGGTTCCTAGCTTAGCTTTAGCCGACTCGCGCTACGGCTCGCCTCAAAAAAAAAAAAAAAAAAAAAAAAAGGAGAGGGAACTTGAACAAGTATACGGAAACACTGCTTTCTGTATCGGATGACAATATGCCCGCTAGACCACTCAGCCCTAGGTGTCCACTCGTGTTGCCTCCCCAGCAAGACGGCGAGCGGCCGCAGCACCGAACTCCAGAAACCCGCAATGGCGGCGGAAAGAGAAGCGATCCGGAAACGGCCTGGGCAGCCCTGAGGCGGAAGGATACCCGGGGTAATGTCGAAATTCGGGTCTCTTACAAACCCTCTCAGGACGTGTTTCCCGCACTCGGCTGTGGCTCTGTGGCAAACAGGTGAAGAAATACGAGGAATGTAGTGAGACTCGTTCTTGTAAAAAAATTTATATATAAGTGTGTGAAGCAACAACAGCTAACGTTGTGGAACTATTTTATTTGCGCTTCGCCCTTTGATTTTTGCCACGTCATTCGTCCTCGTGAATTGACGTCACTTCCGGATTGTCTACGCTCTTCGGTTGGGGTGTTGTCAATGATTGGGGTTGGGCAGTATTTAAATGTTTTTATAAGGTACTGATACAAATGTTTTAATGACAGCAAGATTATTATTAAATATTACAACGATAGGAATTATTTTTAAAAATTGTTATAATTAATGTGTTAACTTGTAATTAGAGTATATTGAATGGCGTTGGTGGGGTCAATCATTTTTTTGCTATCAAAAAGTGAATGTAGTGACGCCTAGTAATAGCAGATTATGTTTCATAAGTTTAGACCGCTCTCCAGTTCTTCTGGTGAAATGAAATAGCACATTAGAGACAGAGGCGGTATTTTTTTCCCGCACCAGCTTTCAACCAGAGACACGCCCCTGTCGAAACTGATTGGCTTATAGCTACTCCCCTGCTTAGTCTAAAATGCCCCTGTCAAATCTGATTGGTTCGTGGCCATGCCTCTGCGCGTCTGAAACGCTGCCGGCGACACTGATTGGCTTACGGCCAGATGACGCTTCCCACGCGGCTTTTTCGTACAACCGCAATTTATCGCTTTGAAGTCGTGACAAGAGGTGAAAGATACCGCGACATTGCTGTTTGGTGTCGGAGTTATGTTAATGTTCTGTGGCGAGAGATTTATATAAATATATCTCTTTTTCTGACAAATGAATAAAGACAACGAAAGCAAGTAATCAAAGAGTCTACATTTTCCAAATTCTCACGTTAAGATGTGTTAATTAATTCACGCAGTCAGACATTGACGTCAACTAACAGTTGATGTCATGAATACACAGGATGGAGCCTTCAACAGAGCCAGGTTCTTTATTCAAAGTCAACGGACAGACAGTCAAGACCAGAATCGATAGGATTTCCAAAAGCCAGCAGGCTATCTGAAGACATGGTCAAAACAGGCAGAATCAAGGCTAGAACAGACAGGATTTCCAAAAACCAAAAGGTCACAGGCAGAAGTAGTCAAAATCCAGATAGGCAATTAGCAGGGCAAACAGGCACACTTTAGAGAAGCCCGACCACTCAGTAAGTTGTCAAAAACTCAATACTTCACGAAGAGTCAATCAGACTGCTGGGTTAAAATAGAGTCCATTAAACAAGGCACAGCTGGTTAAAATTAAGGTGATGTGACATGAAGGTCAGCTGGGCGTGGTTGGCTTGTGGACATGACAGTTGATGCATATTGATTTACATACATATTGATATCATATGCAGTCAAAACTCAGGTGTGGGTTTAGTGAGGGAGAGTTTCAGTGGGTGTGTCTCAGCCAGTCACACAATGATGTTACACTAGAATGGGATGCTGACTGCACAAAATATTTCAAACGTGAAAGTAACTGTAATGAAGACCGTTATGATTTAGTCGATTGTATTTATGGAATTGTATAATACATTTGAAGGGTGAAATGTCCAGAATATATTTTTGCCATCAGATGTGATGTTCTTGAATAAGTGGATTTAAGTGGATTACAAGTTCAACTGAACCTTCTCCAGGAGAGCTAGAGTATGGGGTTGACAAGATTTATTTGATTAATGTCTATAAATAAAATAAAATTAAAATACAAACAACAATTGACTTTTACACTTTCAGATTTAGTCTCGTTCATATGCAAGTTAAAAATGTTGAGAAATTTAAACTTTTTAACTTTTGCATTCATGAATGGCTAATGGGATTCTTGCATCACAGAGGAACTGTCACTGTGCATGAGGCTAAGTGAAGAACGTGCACATGTAAATTTTAAGTTTTTCAGTGAACACTGCAACCACCTTCAAGAAAATCAAACATTAGTAATTGATACCAAATATTAGTAACGTTTGAGTATCAAAGTAGATACCGAAGTATCGCTCTGTCCATCCCTAGTTATTATGATGTAATGAGCACTGTGTCCAATATGCAGAAAGATATCGTATTTGGTGCAGCAGTGATATTTGAAACTAAAAAGATTTTTTTAACCATGTGGTTATTTTCTGCATCAAATAATGATACTTTGGAATCTTTTTGGGTTTTCTTAAGAGAAAGCTAGCTGACATAAATCCTATGTTAAAGCAGATTTAACAACATGCATGTCGGACTTATGATATCAAATATTAAGTAGCAATATATCATATCAGCAGTAATGCAAGGCAGCAATCAAATAGAACTGACAGCACAGACCAACGGCAGACTTCATTAATCTGTGAGGGGAAGCTGAGCATACTTGGGAGTAGTTGTTACCTGGGTTACAGTTAACTTACGATCTCTTACAATGAATCAATTAGCTGTGCATAGCAATTAAAAACCTAAGATGTTTGGTTGTAAAACTTCAGAAAATTAGTATGTTTTATTCTTATATGCAACAAGCAAACTCTGTAATTGTTTGGCATTTGCCCAGCTTTGGGGTGTCCTGGGCACTCCTGGGCTCCTCTGTGGAGCCAGGCCTGGTACATATACTGTATGTCTGTAATGTTCCATATAATTATCCAGTCTGACGTATTTATTCCAACATAGAAAAAGTGACGTCGTGGTAGTACTAATACCCACTTACTGCCTACGCTAGTTGGGAATATTAGCTGTCACCTCTTATGAAATCCAGACCATCATGCACACACGTGTCTTCACGTAAGACCTATATGACATTGCAAGCTACGTCAAACTCATTTAAATTTCACTGATGTCACCCAAAGCCAGATTATGGACTGGGCAAATGGGGCCAGGGGTCTCAGCCTTCCAGGCACCTCACAAAACTTCAGGCCACAAGGACTGAAATAGCTAGGTGATGCTGAATACCAGGGGCCAAAGACATCAACCCAGGGCCTGGCAGGACCATCATGAGGCTCTGGCGTCGTCAAGTCTGGGGTTCACAAAGCCTTCTGAACGTCAGTGTACATTATTATCTTCATAATTTCAACAATGGCTGGTCATATTAAAACAGACAATGTTAATGTTTTTGTAACATTTGTCTTGACATTTATACAATGAAAATTAAATTCTACAGGGCTATTGAAAACATCACACTAAAAATGTTTTTTTTTAAATGTTGAGGTAGGTCTTTCCAAGCATCTTCATAATTGCGTTTATTTTTATAGTGCCTTTCATAAGAGGTGCCCCAAGGCTCTTGACAGGGTTGTGTGATAATTACAATGCACTTAGATCAAAAAGGAAAAGATCAGAAGACAACGGAGGAGAGGAACCAAAGATACCTCGGTGAGGAGTGTAGGTCCTTCTGAGGAAGTCGCATGGTTGACACTTCACTCTCTTCCCACCGCTCGGAATTAATCCAGGAGACCAC
>JAACJT020000086.1:12683542-12702403 GCA_009936485.2 Gymnarchus niloticus | reverse complement strand
AAGTCGAATAACGTCAGCCAGGAGGGCTTTTAAAGAAGGTGAAGTCGAATAACGTCAGCCAGGAGGGCTTTTAAAGAAGGTGAAGTCGAATAACGTCAGCCAGGAGGGCTTTTAAAGACCATTTTATGGCGTAGCAAAGAAAACAAGATATTTAGAGACTAATGTCAATCAACTGAGTGTTAGACAGAAGTGACAAGACGCACGTCTTCAATTTAAACTTGTCCGTTCCCCACCCGTCGCCTCTCTGAACCACATTAGCATTAAAGAAAAAAAAAAATCATTTCTTTTACTAAGTTTCCTTAAATTTAAAAAGCGGTTGCCTGTCTTTACCATACTTAACAGTTCAATAACGATGACTGACTTCTATTAAAAAAAAGTTTTACATTTCGAATTATCTTTAATTGGTTAACTTACGTGGTAATGTTCATGCTAAGAACAGAAAGGTTCCTAACAAGATACAAACTTGACTCAATTAAATAACCGGTCAGGTTTGATCTGGCTGTTAGGGTTAAAATGATGCCAGTGCTGTCATCTTTCTTTGACACTCGTTTAAACCCCGCCTGACAATTTTTTTCGTCTCCACTAGATGGCACACTTGTAACAAAAAAGCCAAGAGATTACCTTCCGCGTGCCTTAAAGACTCGCTCGAAATGTACGGAGCACTACTAACTTGGAAAGGGTGACACCATGCACCAGATTTTTGTTCAAGTCCGTTTTAAACTGCAAATCTGACAGAATCGTCGTTGCTTTTGCTGTATGTCTGTAGACAGATTATATTTTGATGAGAAGTGTACCAGAGAAGGAATGGAGAAGCATTTGACTGAAAAACTCACTGCAGGTAAACCCACAACCAAACGTTTGGTCCACACTGAATCTGGAAAAACTAAATGCTTCAAACATGTAAATGCAACAATAAATCTGAAGATTTAATGTTTATAAATACTGTATTCATTGTCTCATTGTTTCACCCCATGTAGGTTGTCTGCCTGTGCCATTGTTTAATCAAAAGAAAAGAAGCAGATTGCCTCTGACATCAAACCCCTCCAAAAACGAATTTGTTTTAGATAATGAATATCCATATAGACAGAGCTTTGGCTTACCGTCTTTGTCATCAGGTGGGATTTATAAATAGTGTTGTGTTGCTTTGCTTTGCATCAGAAATCACAATGCTATGAGTAGGTTCCGTTTTTTCTTTTTATGCAAAACCAGAATAAGCATCAAGGAAACAATGTCATTAAGAGGTGATTTAAGAACAACACCAATACTAGATATGACATGTTGGAATATATTTAAGCTATTTTAGGAAGTACTGGATTTTCAGAAGTTCACAGACCAGGCCCAGCTATACCTGCTATACAGAGGAGTCAATGGAGCGGGCAGGGATATCCCAACAGAAGACCCCTTGAAAGCTCTCCAGCAAGAGGTCTTGCACCAATTCCATATCCACGGTGGTCTGGACACATGGGGTAGGTTAACAGTGTATCTTAGTCATCTGTATTCCCCATAAAAGGATTGTGATAACTGTGCTTCTTTGTGGAAATGAAGTATAAACTCAGATGTATTAGCAGTCCAAAAATGTGTTTAGGTGAACTGGTGTCTCTAAATTACACTTGGTTTTGTGATTTTTACATGGAAGAGTCCAGTGATGGACTGGGATCTTGTTTGAGAGGTAGACTACCTCATGCATCATCATTCGTGGCTCAATGGGATGCTGTACTGGGTTACTAGTACAGAAGATGCAGGGAGCTATTCGAGTGCACAGTGGAATATTTGATATTTCAGGTCACAAACTAGAAAACAGAGCTTGGCTTCATGGCAGGACTGCAGTGGACCATCAAACAGTAAAGACATTAATTTTCCCAGCAGTAGTTCTGGTGAGAGCAGGTGGAAGTCTTCACACTCACGTCTGCAGACAGATCAGCAGTCTTACAGACTCCTGAATCCTCAAATGGGCCCCAGTCCACAAAAGCCAGGAACGCAAACAGCGACGCTTGGCAATCAGCAACAGAGCTCAGTATGGAGGTCGACATCCATCTCTCGCTCCAGCCAGATTAAAGGGGAAGACACACATACGTTCTCCAAGAAGATCACTCCACAGCCCCAGGTACCCTAATGGGGGGATACTAGTTAATCAAAATATTCAGCAAATATGTCAGAGTGTTCTTGGAGCTCAGACCACTGCACCTGCTGTTCCACAGCTTTGCTGAGGGTAGAGAGGTGTGGCTAAGTCGCTTGTCAATGCAAATGCACCTCCATTCCTGCATGCCAGGAATGACAGATGCTTGGAATTTCAAATGGATGTTGGGTGTCCTGTTCAATATGTTTGACAGTATTGTGCAGCTTTTAAAAATAGACTCTTTGGCAAACCAGTTACTGCACACACACTGACACTGAGGAAAACTAGCTAGGTGTGGGTGGTGTTGTGGACAGCTTGGACTGTTGCAGAACTGGAAATGACTGATGTGGAAAGAAAACAGAATGAAACATAAGAGAACAAGGCTGAAAATATTTCATCAAAATTAATTACAATTAAACTATGATATGCTAACTAATCATTTGGCATACCTTAATTGTATGAGATGATTGTCAAATGATGAAAGCAATAAAAAATGTCACGTAATCTCAATTCCTATTTGTTTATAATGCTGTCTAGAATTATTCCTGTTAGCTAGACAATTCCGTGTTGGTTCTGTTATCATTAACAGAAACCAGCAGAGTCTCCGATGAAAACGGTGATGGAGAATTCCCTGCGGATTCTGACTGTGGTCATTGAGGGGATGAAACACTGGAGCCGATTCAAAGACAGAGTGCCCATCTTATTTGAGGTTTTCGGTGGGTCCGCTTCTCATCCGCCTTGGTGTACTCGCTGTTCAGTGGTTTCCAGATGTGTATTACACAATGCAGTGTGCTCATTTTAGCTTTTATTCGTTCCACTTTTTTTGTCCCCAGCCACTCTGGACTCCGCTGTTACAATTGGAAATCATGGTGCAAAGAATTTCCTGCTCAGAGATGGGCAGGACGTTGTACAGTGTGTCTTCTATGAAACCGTAAGTTGTGCAACTGTCCTCCCAGAAAGGAAATGCCTCAGAGCTAAATAATTCAAGAGTCAAGGCTAAAAATATATACTGAATGGTACAAGTAAAATCTTGGTGTTACGTAGAAAGGTCAGCCCAGTGTGTGTGTGTGTGTGTGTGTTGGGTGGAAAAAATAATAGAAATACCACATGAAGATGGACTTTGAAGTAACTGAGTCACAGTAACAAACAGCTACGAAGGTGAGTTGTATTAGGCTGCTTTCCAATTTAGAGGTCTGACAAAGCAGTTTGAGGCAACACAGTTCGAAACTGCACTCATGCTGATCACAAAAGAAGCAAAATTATTTTATCTCAAGGGAAACCTTATCTAAAACCATAAAAGTACACTGACCCATCCATGCATCTTATCAGGGTCACAGGGGCCTGGAGCCTACCCCAGGAAGCATAGGACACAAGGATGGTGTACACGCTGGATGTTGGTGACACTTAATATGATTGTTGCTAAACTCCAGGAATGTTCTGCCTTAAAAACTACCAGAGAACTGAATTGGTGTCTTTGAGGATCCAGTCTTAACAAAAATTGTGAGTTGTGAACTTTGTGATGTTTGAATTTACAGTACATCAAGGCTGCCTTTCAGAAACCGTTTGCATTCAGGGCCATTGCACAAAGATGTATATGTAACCTGCCGTTAAGAGCACAAAGCCTGGGCCCCTGAGAAAGGAGAAAAGGAATATGGTCTGATTTGTCATCCTTTAGCTTTATTCATTTGTTAATGTTTTCTCATCTGGATGAGTTTACGTTCGGAGACAGCCGAAGGATGCCTTCAGTCGAAAATATGGGGGATCCATAATTGGATTGGCAGTCATCTTGTGAGAGTTATTAGGTCCAAATACTTCCTTTGCATGAGTAGCATGGAAAACGAGGCCCCGATTGTCAAGTATTTTAGCATCACACTCGTAGATTTTAGGAAGAATCTTCTTGAAATGCTAAAATGCAAATTTGCAGTTCAACAATGCCTGTAAACTGCAGTAATGCCATAGTCCCTTGACAAAGGCCAGCTTGCACCCACTGTACCCAACCACGCTTCGTGTTGCTAAGTAGGATCAGGACCTTCCTCGACTCATCAGAGGGCAGCTTCACCGCTGTGTGGGGAACTACGACAGAGGGAGGGACCTGCTGACATGTATGTCCATCAGACACGCCTCGTCCTCGGAGCAGAGGAATGCCCAGGAGGCGGTGAGAGCGTCGGATGCCGAGATGAGGAGGCTGGTCACGTTGTCCAGTGAAGTCTGACCAAAGGGACAAAAAGTGGCCTCAATGGCAGTGAGATATGAGCTAATGTGTTTGAGTTCGATTTTTCTGCTCACTGACTGTGAAGCTACCGCGGGGGCATTTGAAGGCTCGAGTGGTCTGTATCGTTAAAAATATTTATTGTGTTGCGTTCATCTCTAGTGTTTTACCCACATTTTTTCTTCATCGGTTTGTGGAGAGAAATTATTTGGTTTATTTGTGGGGTGTTTTTATTGTAGGGAAGAATGCACATTAGGTTATTTAGCTGGATTAGTACATTTGTGTGTACTGGTATAATTATTTTCCAATAGTTATAATTCATAATATGAACAAAAAATGTTTTCATAAAGTGTTACTGTTAAAATAGTCGTATGCAGTTTTCAGAAAAAATACACAAATTAATTTTGTGTTTTTGAAATTTTATTACAAACAAATCCACAGTACAGCTAACATTGAGTCTATCTTAAGGTAAAACACCAAAGCTGAGGGGGAAATTTTTCAAAATATACTTTGAAAGGACATTTTATAACCGGAAGTGAACTCACACATTGTTTATTTACAACAAAAAGTTACGATCGAACTTAAGACTTCTAACCTACAAGACAGTTTCACCAGTGTTATGACTTACTATGATCAGCACATTTTTGAAAATCCTTGCTAATAATCATAATCATTATCAAAGCAATATCAAATTATAGCTTCTGCAAAATAAGAGTTTCTGTTCTGTTTTCAATTGCAATGTAATCACAATGTAGTTGCAGTTTAAAAGAAAACATCATTTCATGTAAGTACATGAATTCCCCACTAGATAAATGTAAACGTGGAAGAAGCACATAGAGACAAAGACAAACCAGAGTGGTGTGTAGTGGATTAGGGGTGTACACCCATGCCTGGAAGGCTGTGGGCCAGCAGAATAATCATCATTGGGCCCTTGAGCAAAGCTCTTAACCCTGACAGCTCCATAGGTGCTGGATGCTGGCTGACTTTGTATTCTGACCTTAAACTTTCTGCATTTGTATGTTGCTTTGGACAAAAGCTTCTGCTAAATAAGTACATGTAAAGACATCTGAAAATACGATACATAATTATGTATGCATTGAACAAGATGGCTGAAGACCTTTCTGAACTGTGTAATAATTTGCCATTACCTTACCTAAGGAGATAAATTACAACAGGAAAAGATGGGGTAACTGCAAACTGGAGGTCAAGTTCATTTTGTACCATTACAGCCCTGCCATACAAATTTAGATTTATATGGTATGGATATGTAAGAATTTAAATGTATTGGAAATCTGTAATGACCCTTTACCTTGGTGGTTAACGTGATTTATTTTGTGAGGATTACTGTCAAATGTCCCACCCCCCAACCTGTGGAAAATTCAAATCCTGGTTCACATTTTCTGTAACTGTGGAAAACAAACTTTCTTTACTCTTTAATAAGTATTTATAAAAATGTGGCACACAAAAAAAAAAAAACTAAAGAAATGCTTAATTTTCAGGAGAATAAAGTTTAAGCAGAAATGGGCAGTAACCTGACTTCAGTACTGAAATAGTTTTAGTCACATAATGAAGGCACAGGCTGGTTATGTCAGAGCCAGTTTTCAGACTAGTGACTGATTCGTGTTAACTAACCCCAACCAATTCTGCAATTTAGTCAATGCAGTTTTTTTGTTGACTCAATTTTAACCTGATGCATTTCAGTCCTGAATTATCATGTAAGTTTAAGTACTTTTGTAAAATAAGAATACTATTTTGGATTTACAAAACGTTAGGAATCAGACCAAGAGATGGCATTCCATTTAATGCCCATGTCATACATCAGTATTTAATGCTTTTACACAGTTATGCAGTCATCCTATAGTATGTTTTGTTAACATTACATTAATTTTTACAAACAAATATTTATAGACAAAACTGATGCCAGCCAAAACACTATGTATGCTTCATTCTCAATGATGGGTCAGTCTGCAGTCATTTTTTTTTTTTCTTTTTTCAAATAAGTCACCGACATATCGCCTCAACAAAAACACATTTTTAGACCTACATAGAATTAGAAGAAAACAGATTCTGCCGCATTGCCAGTCTGTTTAACCCTTCCAAGCACAGCCTCGCTCCAAATCCAGCTGTGTACAGTACTGTCCTTCACACCCAACACCAAACTAGATCACTAAAACACGGACACGGTTGAACGTAGCCACAGTACGTTCAGACTTCCATCTGTCAACATAAACAGGGACGCCTTCCAGGTTTAATTTTCCCTTGTGGCACTTCATTTGCACGCTGAAGGATTCACGTTGATTGGAGAGCAGTATTAGTGAGCTGAATCCGATCCGGCTTTTCTTGAAATATAAATTTGTCCCTGAAGAACTCCTTTAAATCAGCTTCAATCTTTTACATCTTGCCTCCAAAGAGTCCCCGACAGCAGAAGTCATTTTGGAATGTTATGCTTGCTTTTCCCACTTTTTGATTGGCATGACTGCTACTGTTTGTGGTTACACATTTCATTCTTCACACACTGACTCGTGAGCAGTTCCTGTTAAAGGTATTCTATACATGGCCGTTTTGTGTCAGGCAAACGTTTTCAATTCTATTAACAATCATCTACATAAAAACAACATTTAAAAACAAGTACAGGTAACCACCAGATGGTGGGGTTGGATTTTCATTTTTAAACTTAAAATGAAGAACTTATAAACGGTTTGTGTAAAACATAGATGAAACCAGTCTCGTTCTTAAAAGTAAATAATGGTGTAGTAGCTTACTGTACGAGGGAAGACAATGATGTATACTTTGGGTATGTTACAAGCTCGTGTCATTTTCAAGACAGTCCCCCACAGGGGGGAGAGCACACAGCATTCTGCTCCATGAGTCATAAAAAAAGGGGGTACCTATAAAATGGTGGGCACTGGGGTAGGAGACACATGCTCCTTGGGTGCATATTTTGCAAAAAACGGCAGGAAAAGTGTAAGCATGACACCCACGATAGCCAGCATGTATCCCCAACCGATCTGGCAATCTCCTGCATTGTAGATCTCCGAATCCCCGCAGAAGGACTTCACCAGGGTGGAGTTCAGTCCAAAGGGGTACACCAGAAGGCCCGATGCCATGATGAACACTGAAAGGGAGACGGAGAGAATTCAGTCACTTTCACAGCATACAGGAAATGAAGAGCCGTGGCAGACCTCCCTGTTTTACTACAAGTGTCCATGTGGTGGCAGTAGTGACTTTGCATCGTTTGAACAAAGATTGCAGATTAAAATCTTTGATCTAGTTTAGGAATAAAGATGGTTCACTAAGGAATTTGGAATAGAGAGATAAGCCAAACAACACCAGCAATCGTTAAAAGAAAGTATTTACTGATTATTGGAATAGCTGTCTTTAAACGTCAGATTTTTTGTGGCCTTGCTCATTAAGAAAACAAACTTGGTTCTGGGCGATTTCATTCAATTGAGTTTACTGCAGTGGATAATTCAGTTCATCTGAATTCCCCTGGCTTGCCTGTACGAACATCACAGTATTTTCTCCTGCTCACCAATGAAGCTGTAATTTTGCCTGTTTGATACACAAAAGACATTTTGAAATTGACTTAAACATCTTGTTATGACAAGAAATAGAAATGCAACTACAGCAGAATGAACTAAAACACAGATGACAGGGTCTTAATTCTTTTTGAGGACGCTGTTTAATTTGTGACGACGGGCTGGGGCACTTGACGGCCATGCTCAGAGAGAACAGGATTGTGGGAGATGGGATAATACATTCCAGGGTCAACCCGCTAAATGTAAATTACCAGGACACTGCACGCACACACACAAATATAAACAAACATACACACA
Organism: Gymnarchus niloticus; assembly: GCA_009936485.2. Classification (NCBI taxonomy): domain Eukaryota; kingdom Metazoa; phylum Chordata; class Actinopteri; order Osteoglossiformes; family Gymnarchidae; genus Gymnarchus; species Gymnarchus niloticus. The sequence goes on along the minus strand of JAACJT020000086.1, from coordinate 12,694,242 downwards.
CGTGCGTATTTCTGACTTTGTGGGGAACTTCCATTCATTTATATGGGCTTAACCATACCTTGTGGGGACACAACAAATGTCCCCAGAAGGTGAAACTGTTATGTTTTTATCACCTCCTGGGAACATTGTGTCCTCACAAATGAACATAAACATGGTACACACACACACATTGCTCCTGACATCCAGATGACAACTCTGAATTCATCAACTGATGATTCGTCCAACTTCTCCAGCTAATATCCTCTATGCAGCTCTTCCTATTAAACTCAGATTTGCTTTGTGGAAGTTCCACAAAGACACAGCCAGAGCTCCTTCACTTACTTCCGTCCACCGCGGGGCCGCAAGGCCGGTGTTTGTGCTGACATCCGGAAGGCAGACGAAGGGAATCAGTAACCGTGGGGGCCAAACGAAGCAAGGATAGACGAGGGCCACGCGTTTTGAAAATGTCACAAGAGAGCAAGATGCAAGCGACAAAGGCCGCTTGATTGCAGCACTGCCGTCTGCATCAGATAAGTGTTTTGCGATACATCGATGCCATCTCTGAGGCTGCATGACTTGGCTAATGGGGCCCTGCGAACGGGGACGGATGCACGTCTGCTTGTACGGGAAGGAAAGGTTCTACGTGGGCTCGCTCTCTCGATACTGAGTGTGATAGGAGCTCCCGAACGGTGTCTCCCCCGTACATTCTGATGGGGGCGTCCTCAGACCCCGCGTACCGTCACCTGGTGTGATGCAGCACGGAGATTTACACTCGTCCCTGGCACTCGTTATTTACTGGAGCCCATGCTAATGGTATTCTAGTGCCAACACCGTGAAGATCTTGGGCTGATTTATTGCTGCTGGTAGTTATGGTTATGTATGCTTTGGGCTATATGGATGGTGCTGATCCCACGCCTCAGAATTTATGGCGCTGGCTGATCCCTGCAACTGCCGAACGCATCGCTATCCGATTCCGAGACACGGGCCGGCACTACGTTCTAGTGCCACGTTGCGTTTCCATAAAAGCAAAGGGAGAGATTAATGCACATTCTTAATTCTAGGAGCTTGCGAAATAACGAAATCTGGATTACGTTCCTCCACACGTGACGCCCAAAACATTCTCATGAATCTTCAATGGCTGAGCCACAGGATTTGCGAATGGAAGATATTTTAAAACATTGCACGGAGAGATATTATGCAACTGCAAATGTTCATTGCTTGATTTGTAAGTTTAAAACTCATTAAAGATGCGTAATCTGTTCTGACTCATAACTGTCGTGTAGACTGGCATCATCTGATCTATGTGTATATATTAGGGATGTCCAAACTTTTTCTAAAATGCCAGATTGACTTGCGTAAAAAAACAGAGGTGAGGATCTTCTAAAACACATATCCATCGTGATAAGAAAAATAATTACAACATTTTCTTACAAAACAGATCCATAAATTACTCACTATAAATACTGCCCCCTTGTGGCCTGGAGCACTTCTGTTTTGGACAAATGCTTTTGTGTAGTAAGATTTTTTTTCGTGTTGTGCACTTGTCAGCCACCATAGGCAAGAGTGTAGTACCACATATCAACCACCTCTTTTTAGAGTGCTGCCACCATTAGGTGAAAAGGAAGATTACAGCAGATTGCAGGCCTGCAGGCCACTTCTAATGCATTTCACTTGAGAGGGTGCGAGGCACTTAAAATCTCTTGGCAGGCCGCATTTGGCCGTGGGCCGGACTTTTGACATGTCTGTTATATATGGACAGACAGGCTTTAATTTCTTTCTAATACCACACCTGCAATTGGCCTGGGGTGGTGTCTTACTAACTGGAGAGGCGGCTTTCCTGAAATGACTGTTATCTCGCGACACATCCCCAACGCTTTGGCTTGGTAGCCCTCATCAGGAAGGAGGCCCCTGTGGAGCTCCTGCAGCACACCTGGGACGGAGTCACTGATCTAATGGGTGCAGTTAGCAATGTGCGGGCACAGTAAAAATGAAATTATGGGGTGGTCGGAGTGCTATTGCTTCAGGTGTGGTAAAATCAGTCAGGATTCCACCGTCGTACGGTCCCATTTTATCGATTAGACGTGGAAAGTCATCCAATAGCCCTATCATATAAATCCCATAATGTTCTCAAGAACTTTTAAGGACACTACGATCAACAACAATTACAACCCTATGGATTGCTGTAAATCACAGGACTTAATTTAATCAAGAATGCCAGATACAAGTAGCTAGCACCTCAAGCACTTATGGCAGGATAGCTATGAATCTGATTCAGTTTAGCGACGTACGTAGACGGCATCTCCCGTTACATATGGACAGACAGACCTTAATTCCAGTGGATGACAAGCATACCGGCAGCAGCACTGGAAAATGCTCTGTCTTTGTTCTCTTAGCATTTCAGAAATGGATCCATTTAGCATTCATGGCAGATCAGAAACGTAACTGACCAAAACATCACCCTTGAAGCCTTTCAGAGGTGATTCATATTCAGACAGTGCCTTTTTCTCTAATAGTGTATGATTGAACGTAAAGCCGTGATGTGTGAAGCAAAGCCGTGTCGTCTTTGGCCTTCTGGTAGAGCGTGGTGCCATTTTTACATCATCAGCAGGCGAAAAGAGTCGGAGATGTGAAAGTGAAGAGCTAGTCTGAAGAAGGTTAAAGTTCATAAGATGTAACCAGCAGGTATAAAGCTGCTTTTCAGATTTAAGAAAATTAAATATGGATTTTCCGGATATATACCATCCAAACATTGAGACAGAACATTAAACTAACTAAAATTACATCCAGCCATCCCTCCTTCTTGTAAACAATTATCCTGGGCATGATCACCAGGACTAAAATCACATTTTAATGAAACAAATTTTAAAAAGCAAGATATAACAAGCCACTACAGGTTGAGCCCTACGCGTTAGATTTCCTAGACTATCTACATGAGACAAACACTGTAAAAACAAGAAAGCTGAGGGATCCCTCTGAGTGACACCTTTGTGAAAACATCGCCCTTCAATCTTTAGACTGTCAGCTTTCCCTTCTATGTGGTACCTCGTGTTCTTTGAGCCCGTAGGGGACATCACAGCACGCAGTTGAAACCAAAGGTACCTCCTCACACCAAAGCTTGGCGGAGTACGAACTGGAGTCTGTGTGCCATCGACTGACCTAACTGCGGATCTCAGATTCCCTGTGAAAAGGAACCCTTAGGCAACGAGTCTTTGAGGCAGACTTCTCCTTCTGACATTCGACTCACATAGAGGTAGGTCCCTCACTAAAGTATCCTCCAAGGGAGATCGGATTTACTGCAGAATTTTAAGCAGCCCTATTTGGATGAGCTGAGACTAGGGCACAAGGCTACCCACTTAGCCAGGCCAGCACCCTGACATGAGTACAACATTCACACTCTGTCTGCGATTGTAAGGTTCTCCGAAACGTAGTTTCCGTGTCGCGCATCCAGACACACACACACTCCTGACTTTGTGTCGTCGGTCCAGTGGGCTTAGTAATAGTGTGAGGGGGGAAAGGGTGCGGCCGTCTTGGGAAGAACAGCCAGGTCAGGTGAGTGCCTCTGCTAGTGTCGATTCACTCCATCTGTCCATCTTTCACGTCTGAAGATACAAGGTCGCATCTTCTTTTAACCTTCACAGTCCTCGCCCTGACTTCTGTTCCCTGACAGTTTTTCCTGCCGAGTCCTCATTGATGCTCTCCTTGCCTGTGGCATGTGCCATGTTTACGCATTTTCTCTTTATCACTGTGGATTTGGCAAGCAGAGGAGATTTCTGATGGCATCCATAGACACTCGATATCATAAACGCGCTCTTTTGATTTTATCGCATGAGAACTGCCCTTTTTTTATTTTTCTCTTGCCTTCTTCCTTCACTCAGTAATACTCCCGAGTTTGGATATGGATAACGATTAGGGCTTGTGGATTTTTAAATAGACTGCATATTAATAAACATACTATTTTTCAGGCTAAGCAGATCAAAGTCACGACTCATCCTCCTACACGTGTCAATTCCAGGGATTGTTCTTCGGCTGCCTTAATGCTAAATGCTACAGAAACGAAACATCCAAAGCTGTAGGTAGTAAATTGCCTGTTACCAGCTGGCGCCGCCCCCACCCAACACAGGCTAACGAATGTGACATCCCTTATTTTTGAAACCCCGTTCGTGTGGGCCCCTAATCTTTCACTGCAGAACAAACAGGGCCGCCCCAGCGGATGACACAGTGTATCTGCCGCATGATTATAAGCATGGAATGAAAGCAAACAGCCATGTCGGGGTGGTGAACATGCCAGGAATGTCCCCTGAGCGGGGCTTACGGGGCAGGAGCCTGGGTTCGGGTATTTCAAACACAGAGGCCAGGATTTTTTTTAAGTGGGTAAATCTTAGTGATCCATCACTCCACCGTCATTGTACTCAGTCCAGCTCCACCTCACGGCCCACTTAGCTTTCTGAGACAGGAGAAACAGAGCCACCCAGAACAACTTCAAGAAATAACCCTAAATGTCTTCACGCTCCCAAGGCCTCCTTTGATCTGCGGCTAAGTGTTATTCTAAATTACCCACGACCAGCGCACAGTGATGGCACCGTGTCCATTACCTTACGTGGTCTTAAAAAAGAGCATTTCCAGAACCATAAACTGAAAACTTGTGTGTCATAAATACAGGTTAGACGTAGTGTATGAGCCTTAGTCTAGTTGACAAGGTGTCACATCCTTTGTTCTGTCCCTCCGCCATCTAGCGGCTCCACGGTGACAACCCTGCACGGTGGAGGACCTCCACCCTCAGGGCGAGGGGCAGCCGCAGCATCACTTTCCCAGGCCCCCTTAGAGGTGTTACCGAGATCAGCAGGGGAGCCTGGGGACACTTGCCTTATTACAGCGATTTCAGACAGTCCAGTCTCAGACCCACAATGCACTGCAGCATTGCTTCCAGTGAAAAAAGGAAACGGGTCCAATTACACTCCGAGATGCTGAAATGTCAGCTGACACGTTAAGTGTAACACAAGCAGAGTCGAGACGCAAGAACGCAACCGTCAGTCCTCGTTACCCTCAGTGCCATGCCGGATGAAAAAATCACGGAAGTACACATACATGTAAGCATCACTCAGATCATACCCAGGGTGAGAAAAGCCTGGGGAAAGGGGGAAGGACACTTTGCTGTTCGTCTGGCCCCCGCTTCTCAGCTTTACACAGCTGCACTGAGGCTCGACAGTCAGCCTGCAGGGCGGCGCTGAATTTCTGTACAGGTGGGTAGTTAATTGCAGCGGTGAAAAATGCTGCGGTTACCTACGGAAGGCAGGAGACAAACCTGATGGTCATATTGGCCACAACTGAGATGCGTGATGTTTACCTCCCCGTGTGATGTCCGCCAGTTTAGAAATAAACGTCAAGTTTAAGAGACGGGTCAAATAACCGTTAAAAGGACTCACGGGTCCCGGTGGTCATGTGACTACGGTATTGAAGCGGTGCCCAAATGAGTGCGAAATCCCCGCAGGACATTAGCTAACAGCATAAAAGAACGCGTAGAACGGTGTACCTGCAGTCCAACCTATAAACTACTGTCGTCCACGTTGTGGGATCAGGAGTATTCTTCACGCGCCGTGAGCGGGTATGATGACAACACAACCCGTGGTTCAACTGGCTCGTTCATTAAAACACAAAAGACCCCTGGCTCGGGTCGACGCTTTATTACCGTGAGGAAACAGCCGCAATAACTTGATTAGGGTTCTTGAAAGTTGCCCACATGATTGAATTAGAGCCCGATGCTCCGGTTGCTGAGTCTATCCAAGGTCGGTCTCCGGTTATTTGACTGATGTGGTATTTCATAGCCATTCCTCCAGCTGCATGTGTAACCACAGGGAATCTTGGCTCCTCTTCCTGGCTCTTATACAGCATCTTCAATCCAGATGATCTTACCACCATCACCGTGGTATCACCATGGATGCTGAGTAACTCTCTTTACCTCCATTTGGTCGAAGATTAGCCTCATCGAAACGATCTGTCTTGTTTTCCAAGCCATTGAGTAAACACTGACAATAGGGCTCATCGTTTTACTAATATTAGGTTAGTATTTCAGGGGAAATTAGGAGTAGACATGTAGGCAATTGATATTAATGCATGTGTCACTTTTTGCTTGAACTTTTGACCTCAAATTGCTAAACATTTAGGAGACACTGGAACCTTCTTAATCTGAAAACAGCAATCGCAGTATTTATAGGAACGTAAAACAATGAGGATGAAGAAATTTCAACTCAACACATGCGCTGGCGTGTACGGTTATACAATTTACAGAATAACCACTCCACAGACTTTAGAGACCGACACCCAGAAGAGAAGGAAGCTAACTGACTGTTAGCACTGACATGTGAATTGACGAGTTAATCTCTGTTGAAATCTGCAAAAATCTGGGAAATCAAATTACAAATTGACCCTTGTTTTCATTTAATATCTCCCTCTAGTCTAGATATTGCATCTGGAACCACAGGGGAAAACATTCTGGGTTATGTGTTGTGAAAATACTTACTTCAAGCTCTTAGACATTGATAGACCACCTTGATTGATCATAAGTGTGTTTTAGGACAAGGGAAGTACCACAAAATCACAGATTTGTTTTTTTTTCCCTTCAAATGGCCTTTTATGATTGTCTGATGTTCAAAAGGAATTTGTCTGTGTCACTTGTAAGCTCCGAGACTTGGCACAAAAAGCTTTTTAAAGAACATCACTTTAGCACAAGCCCAGATCCACTCAAGTGCTGAAAATCACGGGGAAGTGCCTTGTCTTTCATATGTAAAAATCAGGTTAGCCTTATACCATTGCTCCAGTGACTTTTCTCCAGCCAATGTTCCAGTGAGAGAAGGCAATAAATCTCCATTCACCAGCACATGCTCATTTGTTTGTTTTGACTATGTCAGTGACATGAAACATGTGCTCTTAAAACACAGGAAAATATTAATTTCAGACACTGCTTCATAGTCATTTCTCAAATATCACTCGTAAATATAACCACTTTTTTCATATCCACTCGGAGCAAGAGCAGAGGTCTTTGATGGTATTTGCCATTTAATTTTTGTCTGAAAACTTGAAGTAACCATTTCCCTTCATTATTCGAAGAAAAACAACCATCTACTAAGATATGAGTGGAAAACTCGTTTGTCAGCAGAGCAATTCAGGGTTGGCTTTCTTGCCTTGAATGCAAATACTGTGATTTCATGAATGTAATTTAGAGCATTTCAGACTTTGGCTGGTAAGGGTTACAAAACACAGACACACACAAGAAAAATCCTGGCAGTGTCGTGTTAAAGTTTGGCCCTGACATCCTTGAGGTTGCTCCCTTGCTGTGGGAATTAGCAATCTACAGCTCAAGAGCACAAATGGTATGACACCATCAATGTCTCTCTGTGGGTGCACCCCACACATCAACCCAGGACTTCTTAACTGATGCTCTTCCATTTGGGGAGACCGAAGGGCATTCTCATGAAGCAGCACAGATCACGATGCACTGGAGCTAATCAAGACCGCTACTTCGGAGGAGCGAAAAAAGGCTGTTTTCAGTCGTTATCATACTTGTAAATCTAAAATAAATGCTGAGATATCTGTCAGTGGTCATATGATATATGCTTGGTCCTAAAAAAAGGATGTTATGTCCTAATAAAGAGGTCGATTTTTGATGCATTACAGCTCTCCAATGTTTCATTAACTGCCAATAATACCAATTTGCCCTGAAATGACTTGACTTTAATGGATGGTGAAAGAATGCCTCTGATTAAATCAATCGCAATGACAACAGAGCACATACGAATTCCTGTGCTGATTTCTTTGCTGTCCGCAGGCAGGGATGATCAGAATAGTGCTCTGCGGAGATGGAACAGGACAGTTAATTTTTTTATGCTGAAGCTGGTTATCTCGTCAAGCTTCTGTCGAAGAAGTAAGAAGTAGTTAGAAGCAGGCTGAAGAAGCAATTAGATGAGATTTTTGCCTACTTAGCCCCGTTAAAATGCGGAGGAAAAAACTGCTTATTTTGAATTATGCTGTTACATCATAGTTGGAGCCGCTTCTCATTAGAAACTCCGTCTACTTGATAACGACAGTCCACACTGACGGCAGATGGATGTGACTGAAAAATCAGTTTACCTTCTGAAGCAATGAAGCAAAACTGCAAAACAGCCGAGATAATGGTACGATGCTACTGTAGTAGTAGAAGTTAAACATTAATGTGTAAGAATCTTACAACCAAACTATTTAAACTACAGCGATTCTAACGACAAAACTGGACAATAATGTTCAAAGCAAACATGGGAGAGACAATCTAGTCTCGGTTAAAAAAAACATCATAGAGCAGTTACCGGCCAATGGTGACAATCTCCTATAGAAAATGGTACAATTGAGTGAGTGGTTACAAAGTAATAGGTAAATTATATATAGTCATATAATATAGTTAAAGTTAAGCATAACCAATCAAGGGTAGCACTCTTGGCTGGAAGGAGGTCCTCACTCATCCATATAGGCTCACTTTTAAGGGAACCTGGGGCAACAGAGAAAGACGTTCTGCCTGGCCTTGTTCAGTCGAGAAGCGAGAAGATGATCATTCTGTCGAGGAGCCTGATTTAAGGTAATACACTGTACTGAATACAAGTGAGTGAAAAATCACTTGCACGGAGCAGACGATGGAATACAAAATCTGGACCTGGGACGAGCGAACAGCTTGATGAGTGCTCCACCCAGCCGACCCCATATTAACCGCAGGCAGCCGTAGCTCGAGAGCGATGCAGGAGTTTATATGGCATGTTATGAACTTTATTCAGAGAAAACAGAAACACTACAATAAAAGATGATCGTGGATATTAATTCTCTCAAATCCTCACTGTTAAATTAAAGCTTTCCATGAAAGACTGTTCTCCATCCTGGGAAGGTGGATGGATCCCCGGAGTAAGAGAGAATGATGCACTGAGAGACATTTAAAGCTGACTTCAATTTGGTTGAGCATTCCGTACTCTTGAAATGAACTCTTTTTTGTATCCCGGAGAAAATGTACCTCTTGTCGGGGCAGATTCAAACTGGACATATCAATGGTTAGAAATACGTTAATTGCTGTAGCTGTTCACTGTACGTACCCACAAAAACCAGCATACCATTAAAACGGCTTTCTGTTTTCCTCAGCAGAACCTAATGGTCTCAGTTGCAGCTTTCATGATGATGGATATCTTTGTTTACCACCAGGTTAATAGTCAGATCTTCATGCTGAGAGGGTGAGAAACGTCAGAAAAATTTAAAACGAACGACTAAAAGAAAGAGAGTCGATGTGTAGGAGTGACAGCACGACGATGTTTGAACTCATAGCCTAATCTGCCTCCATACGAATTACCCATATCAGGATCAGTGTCTTCCCCAGACTTCCTGATGAATATTCATATGAAGTTTATCCCGGGTTCACACATAATCTGAGAGGATGGAGTCCTTTAAAAGCACAGTCTGGTCTCCAGTGGAGTCAGATTTTTGTATCACTGTGGAGGACGGGGGTTGTGAGCCGTTCTCCGGCTCGAAGGCCTCGTGCGGCTTCTTCCTTCCGAAGTAGAGACGTTAACATCACCTTGGGGTTGCTGCACTGAAGCTGAGACTACATGCACTTAATGTGACACGAAAGCACAGCCGAGAGTATGGAAATGGAGATCAGAATCGATACCGCGGTCAGTCTTATGGTTGGGGTCGCTCCTTCATTCCAAACGTCTCAATGAGTTGCCGGAGATCAAGCCGGCAGAATGCTTCCTTTTAGGGCTGTCTTCCATGACTCATTTATCTGTGCTCCCCATCCAATCCATCACCTTAATTACTTTTATTTCCATAGCACAATCCTCTCTTTAATGTCCCAAATTTATTACATGTCAGACAAATTGGATGTCCTTGACGTTTTTTTTTTTTTTTTAACATCCACAGTTGGAAGACGAGCGGTTCAGGGGGACATTTCAGTATTAAATATCAATTAGTGCTGGATTTTTTTTCCCTTTTCCGAAATATGCATGTCGGGCTGGAATCTTCTAACCCGTCATGCCATCAAAGGCACTTCATGGGAATGAGCTTTTCTCCTAAGAATAGGCCATTGTCCAACAATAAAACCAGTTATCGGGCTGTGCGTTGAACTCCTCTATTGTATTAATTCCAAGGGAATTCCCATACTCTCTAGTGGGACAGAATATCCACCCACTAGGACAATGAAGACGTTCCTATAGAATGCAAACAGCAGAAGGTTAAATTTGACGGCTAAGGCAAATGATCCTTAAGGCGGACTTGAGCAGCATTAACAATTGACCGTATCAGGTTGACAATAGTGGAACGCATCTATAGGGCAGGGGAGGGACTTGAGCATGGTAAGTGGGTGTGATGTCTCATTAATCAGCGTGGAAGTGGGGGGGGGGGCTATTTCCTGGTGCTGATAGGGTAGGGTAATGAAATCCTCCTGGAGGCAGGGGGCCCCGCAGAGCTCCCGTAATGAAGCCAGGACCCCACAGACCTGGCATCAGCGTGACTCCTGACCCACTGGCATTAAAATGGAATGAAAGCCATTACCTCCAGCCTTCACCTCACTGGGGGGGGGGGGGGGGCGCAGGGCCCGCCTCCCCTTTCAAAAATTACCCCCCGGGGAGGCGGGGCGGGGGGGGGGGGGGGGCCGGGGGGGGGTGGTTGACAGGGAGGTGGGGAGCGGATGAAGGCGAAAGACCCCCAAATGTAGGGTG
>JAACJT020000086.1:12660149-12683442 GCA_009936485.2 Gymnarchus niloticus | reverse complement strand
GGTTCTCTGACAGCTAACCAGGCCACGCCCGCCCTCCTCCGCCGGCCTCTCTGTCCCCCCCCAGACACGGTGACTATGACAGCTAACCAGGCCACGCCGGCCCTCCTCAGCTGGTCTTTCTGTCCTCTCCCAGACACGGTGACTATGACAGCTAACCAGGCCACGCCGGCCCTCCTCAGCCGGTCTCGCTGTCCTCTCCCATACTCCGGCACTATCGGCTCTGTAATGCAGCTGAAATACGATTATTCCTTCCCAGTACCTTCACTGCCTGACAGAGATGAATGGCGACTGCAGACTCCAAGGAGGCAGAAATGTTTTAGAGGCTGAGGCCAGACATAAAAAGAGTCACATTTTCTGACATTCAAGGTCACTGGAGTTAAATGACACCGCAAGACGGGGGACTTAAATAAGAGTGACAGCAGGCCACAGCCTGTTTCCCCACAGTCACCTGAGAGAAAGTGCATCTCTGGGACACAGCTAGTCTGTCTCAGACTAACAAACAGAGGCGGAGAAGTGTTAACTGTCCAGTCACGCTTGTCTCTGTGCTCCCCGACTGATGGGCTTAGACATCAGGTCCTGCTTCAGCAATACAGACACTGACCGTTCATTTACATCAGACGGACGGTCCCTCGCACCGCACTGCTCCGCATTGTCGATTTTCTGCTCAACACGTTCGTTTGCACCGTGAAAAAAAAACGCATCTGGCCTTTATCTGAGCGAACCCGGCGACCGAGAACACACAGTCATCATTGGAAATCAATTGCCCTTTGTGATGTGATATTTAACCCAAGCCCCAAAAACTTAAAGTGTCACAAACGGTTAAAAAAGCTGTAAGAAGTTCAATTTGAAATCCTGCTTGTTTCAGTTTTCCAGCCTCGTGAAGTCATGTGTAAACAGCCAGGGACAGTGCCGCTGTTTTTCTCCAAAATGAAAAGGCCGCTCGCATCGGAAACGCTGGGTAATCCCCGTCCGCTTCCTCTGGGAGAGCGGAGCGGGCAAATCCTTCTCTTTCTTTCTTGTTTTCTTTTTTACGAGTCGATTCAGAAGCCATTCTGCTGCTTGTGAAAGGCTTTCAAACGCTGCCCTGCTTTTAAATGGCCGAGAATGGCAAGGCGTCCCCTTTCTCCCCGAACACAATTAGCCGTGGCCTGAGGAGCCTGACTATTGGGATGAGGGGCCGGCCCACCAATGACTTCATCCGATGGGCAGCTCTCACTCACCATTGCTATGCAAAACAGACTGTCCCACAATGCCTTTCTTACAGCCTGCTTTGTCCAGGAAGAATAATGGCGTTTTCAAGCAAGGATGGAGGCTCTAAGTAAACACGTCGTCTGGACGGACACAGAAGGTAGCGTGAGGAACGTCACGTCATCTTTCCTTAAGGAGCCAGCGTTCAGAGCTACTGAGATATTCTTTATTCAGAAGATGCTTTCTGAAGATGGCGATGTCCCCATTTTACAGGCTGTCCTCCACAACACTTATCTTTAAAAAGTTTGCTCCTTGTTGTCAAGCATTAACACTTTAACACGTTATCAGCCTAAATTTAGCCCATGAAAGATTCCGAAAAGATTCTGTGCCAGGGAACAGATGAGGAAACACTAATATGATTGTTTCAATTTGACTGGCACAGTGAAACTGTAAACAGCTTTCCGCTCATCTGTAGGTTTTGAGCTAATCGCTTATCGTCCTTAAAACCAGCTCAAACGTTAAGAATGGACACCACAGTATTAACTTCCAAAGCTGGTCTGCAGTGTTGTCTTTGAATAACGGTGTGCTGAGATGCGTGTGCGTGTGCGCGTGTGTGTGTGTGTGTCCATTCAGCCATGGTCATTGCTCCCCTTTTCTACCTCTGGTCATTCTGCTTCCGTTGAAGGCCTCAATGGACCAGCGCAAACCTTGGCTCGGCCCGCCCATCGTCCCCTCCAGTCCCCAGGCCATCTTGTGCGAATGACGGACTCAAGCGAGCTTTCAGTGACAATTAATGAATGAAGGGGGCAGATTCTGCGTGGATGGACAGATGGATGAATTGCAGGAGCCTCCAGACCTTTGTGTGTGTGTAGCATGACCATCAACAACACACATTAGCTGTAGCTGCTTTCCTTGTTCTGTTAAAGGGTCTCGCTGGCAAGATGTCTTTCAGTGTCTTTGGGAGCCAAGGGGCCTTTGGATCCAGAGAGAATTAGCCGTGGCCCACGTGGGAACCTAATTGTAACGGGACAAATGCTCTCTGCTGACCCAGCATAAGTGCCGCTTTTTTCAGTCTAATTTATATCCACACCAGGCTGAGGAATTGTACTTTGGAATTTGCGCAAAAAAACGGATTCTGTCTGATCTCTGTGGTCCTCGGGAAAATTGATTTATCTTCGGTCTGATAAATATTCAGATTCGGCAATAACGGCCACTCCGAATGCATTAAACACACAAAAGAAATTGCTGGGAATCGAGACAGAAAATGTTTCAACCACAAAAGAGGAACATTTCACTCGAAATAATCAGCGCGATTCAGGTGAGGTTTGAATTTCCGAGCTTCTTACAGAGACCATGTGGTGCTTCGTGTGCCTGCTGGGAGACTCTCCAAAGCCCCGAAAGATAAATCATGTGACAGGAACAGGTGACGTATGCGACCCATGACAGAGCGGAACCATGTCACATGATTACCACTGACCAGCACCACCAAATATTCCCACACAGGCCCATAAATTCGGTCTGTTTGTTGAGAAGTTCTGCCTTTTTAGCGATTCGAGGAGGCTGTCTTTCCACGGTCTGGGAGTTCACCGAACCAGGGAAATCTATTTGACCACCAGCGCTGCCTCAATGAATATTTATCACGTCGCCTCAACTTGGCCACTAAGCAGCTCGCGATTACGACGAAGACGGCGATGTGTGGGAAGGAGAAAAAGAACGAGAAACAAAAGGAGAAGCAGCAGAACAGAAACATCGTGCTGAGACCATAACAACAAACGTCTGGAAAACGGACGCCGTGACTGGTGAAGAACAGCGAAGCTTCATGGATTCTGCCAAGTCCCAGTCACATTGGCCTTACAAGTGAAACCTGGCCAAGATGCGAAGTGACCAAGCTCTGGTGGTGCCGTTCTCTCAAACAGCCCGCGGCTAACAAGCAACCCCCACGTCATGTGCCCACACATTTCAAAACAGGGCCCCCCGGACGCATTATTCACGGACGCCGATCGCGGTACGTCAGATTGAAATGCAGCTCGGGGGGGTCGATAAACGCTCTGCTGCGCCTGTTCAACACGGAGCGGTGGCCCGGGGTCAGAGGTCACTGTGCGGCGGCCGGTAGACGAAAGGAATCCAGGCTGGCGGTGGTCCAAGGCCACTGCACGACTTAAAGCAGCTATAAGCACACAAAGGCAGCCTAAATGAAAGCTTCCTAAACTGAGCTCCAAAAAATGACGAGTTTCTCAGACCCTGAGGTGATGGACCAAACTGAAACGAGGTCAAACACAGAGCTGTAAATGTGTAAATCTGTGCTTCACATCACTGACTTCTTCCAAGCCTTCCCTTCCAGATGGATGGGCAGGCCGAACTTGCATTTTTTGAGCAATTTGTCAATAATGCGAATGAGGATATCGCAGCGGGAAAAGAGGTAGGAAGATAATGCTGACAAATACAGAGGAGATTCTTCTCAATCAAATGTCCTTCACATGAAAGAATCTGGGCTGTACTTTCTTTTAATGTGTCTCAAAATGTATTTTTCAATTTGCAGTTCTACCTTTTTAATAAGCATTTTCTTAATTATATTTCCTCCAGAGAATCAATTATGATGATCTTGCGTCCATAATCCCAATTTGTAGAATGAATTTTTGTCAGCCTATGATCCACTTTAGTCGGGTTAATGTCTTCAGTTTTTTATTAGCGAAAACGGAGGCAAGAGAATATTCCCATGAGCCTCTCTGCCTTGTAACAGCTCCCCCCCCACACTTCTCTCAGAGTGGCAGGCGGATCTACCGTGCCTGAGAGAGGGAGATTTCTGTAGCAGGCATAATTCCCTCCAGGAGCAGCATCCCACAGCAGCGACAGAAAAGGGAGAGCGTGGAGCCTCAAACTTCAATTCGCAGTAACTCTTTCATCTGGTGGAGCCACCCAATGAACCCTCAATGCTGACTGCTCTTCTGCAATCATTTGTCAGATTTGGCAAGGATAGGGGAAAAAAAAAACACGGGGGACGGCCTTGCTGTAAAGCCCAGTAGGCCATGATGCTCCAGCAGCATGCAGAATGTCATGTGACCGTCGTCAGCAGTAACACTGCCCTCAGTGATTAATTGGGCCCTCCCAATGGAGGACGTTCTCAACTCTCATTGAAGACAGGAAGCCCTGCTATATAGATTGGCCATGATCAGGGGGTGGAGCTCAAAGGACTCGTTCCCGAGGCAGGACCGCCTTATATAGGCAGAGGTCGCGAGGCAGTGTTACTGAGAGCTCCTGTCACGTTTCCCCGTCCCCCGACTCTAATTCCCTTAACGACGGTGCCGTGAGGTCCTTTATTAGTACCGTCTGCTCACTCGTGGTGTGACCTTCACAGAATTAAATCCCAGGTACATTTAGGGTTCGGACTCTCCCTCAAAATGCGAAATCCCTCCCGTCGGACACAATAAACCGCAAGCTGAAAATGCATCGCAGCTCGCATAAATATCCAAAGTATAATTAATAGAGCTGCATAAACGTCTTTTACGGGACCGTAAATTGAAGACGTATATCACTGCGAAACCTTAGCTTGGAATGCTAATGTGCATACTGTATGCGTGATGAGTGAGGAATTCGTTTTTTCATAGCCATGAGATCGAGCCCTTGGCTGTATGGTCCAATCACAGATGGTGCCACATAACCACCTCGCCCACGGGCCCTAGCAGGTGTCCCCGAATGGTCAACACAACACAGGGACCAGTGCGACCAGGCCACGGTCCGTGTGGAGCTCTTTATTCATTCACCACTTGCATTAAGGGCAATTTTTATAGCCGTGATGAGTTGGGTGGGGCCCACAGTATAGCACTATGAGTAAATTGCTACTGGATGGAAGCACGTTTGTTGCCGTCTCTCGGTGTTATTAACTCGGTCACGATTCCTCTTGACGAGGTTTGAGTTGCGGCTGGCTTTGTTGAGAGCCCTGCTCTACGAGATCCATCAGTGTGCCTCACGCATGCACGCTCGTCTACCCCTCCTACTTGTGCACTTGAACAAACACACCCAGACGGCAATTTAGAGCTGGGGCCGTGGGTATCAGACGTGAGAGGACGGACCAGCTGTGGGATCGAAGTGGCTCATCCAGAGAGTTCAGACACGTGTGATGGGACAGCAATATGCTGTCTCCACTTTAAGCCCATGACTGTCCTGATTCTCAAGCATTCCTAAACCAGTTGGCCCTCAACCACTCTTCAGAGCGAAGATGAAGTGTAAAGTCTGGAAACCATACGCTGAAAGCCCAAGACAGTCAGATGCAAAGACCTCTGGTGTTCCACTCAATGCTGTCGTTGAAAATATTTCAGATGGACCACGAAAAACTGAACAAGTCTTCCTTGCGAAGATGCAGCTTACAAGGCCGTCCTTTCACGAGAGGAGCACTCGAAGATCGCGTATCATCAGGACTCTTTTGCAGCTACGCAGAGAGGAGGTTCGTCAGGCCGCCGAGACCAGCAGCTTGTCGGGGCAAAGCAGAGGTACGGAGGCTTGGAAGATCCGGAGTTCACAGAGTCACGCTCCTGTAAGACTTCATGTAAACAAAGAGCCCCGACAGACACACAACTGTGTCAGAAAAGCCTTTCGACAGGGAGACGAGGGCACGAGGTTCATGCCGTGAGAAAACACATTAAATCAGCTCCCGCCAACAGTAATATGGAACCGTAGTGTGATTTCACAGTATGAGGAGTAGGGAATGAGGAAAGGCTGGATTATGGCATGCCACGTGAACGTGTGATCGCTACCAGTGAACTATGTGATTAGCTGGGAATGTTTACCAGTTAGGGAACAAACAAACATTGCTGTCTCCACACTGCAAATCGGGCTGTTCTTCCAGTACATTTAACTCAGCGTCTAAATTAGAAGAACAGGAAGGCATTACTAACCCCGAAAAATCCAGTTCTGAAAGCAAAAGGACAGCGACCATGTCCTGTGGTTAACTTTCTTAACTTGGTTTTTTAATTCTCTTGTGCTTTTTTATTGTTGTCTCTGTAAAGCTCTTTGAATCACCTCTGTGTACTATATAAATAAATTTGCCTTGCCTCGCCTCTCCTCCCCTGCGAGCCTACCTGCCTCGGAGTCGTGATACAGGCAGCATGGCATGTGCCCCAGGAGCCTCTCTGTAGCACCCCCTTCAGCCGCTGAATAAAAAAACAGCATCCTTACGATCTCGGAAGGGAAAACCACTTACACAGTGCCTATAAAGAAAATCAACGGAAGACCTCTCATGCAGTAACCATAAACTGCATGCTGCACTCTCCCACCGTCAGCACCATTACCGGCATGCAGGATCTGTGCATAAAATCCTAATACTTTAATTGAGCTGCAGCAATAATTTATAAGAGGCTGTTTGCTCAACGTTGATGGTTTGTCCTAAATGGGTAAGGGGGAAACCGCAGCGTGTGTTTTCTGTCGCATCGCCCTGCACCTGTCCTGTTTCAAGACAGAGCTGCGATCGCGCAACATTGAGAAACACCCATCCCCCATTCTGCTGCTGCGTCTACAGCATGCTTATGGTCCTGAGGGGGCAACTTTATGGAAGATAGGGCAGGATGTACGTTAGCGACCACGGGGCTGAGAAGCAACACCCTTTCTGCTCTGTTTGGACCAATTGGCATGGCAGCAACATAAACAGGCATAGAGTTTCCTGAGGCCTCGAGAAGAGAGGGAATAGCGGCAGGGAGGGAAGTTCGGAGGGAAAGACCCTCACAGAAACTGATCAGTACTCATTGGCTGATGAGCTTCCCCTACCTTCGTTGCCATGGAGATTTCATTATTTCATCAGCTGATATTTGTGCATGTGAGACACTTTCACACAAAGTGATTATACTTCAGCGATTCAGCGATTCCCATTACGGGAGTCTGAAGGTGAGCCAACGTGGTCATGCATGGCGATCTGCGTTGAGTGTGATCTCCCACGCAGGGAGTGGGGCTCCCTACCTCTGGTGGAAGTCAGCAGTAAAGGCAGAATTCTGCCCCAGGTGCGGACTAAACAGGAACAACATAAACAATGGAGGAACTATGTATATTCACAGGTCCCACAAAGCGGGGTTCGTGCAGTTGGTGGGAACAACATGGCTTGGCAAGATGCTGGAGATGAGATAAGAAGCATGAAATATCAGGTGGATCTGGCCTGGAGTTCAGGGGCACGTAAACACCTTGAGGAACCTGCTTTGGTCAACTGCTGGAACGGTGAGATACAACGGGAGTCCTTCAGGAGACCAGGACAGCACAGAGAAGGCAAGTGAGACCACTGCCACAGCAAATAGATTTACTTTGCTGTGGGGGTCACGGGGAGAGCAGGGGGGATGCCAGTCCATCACATGACACACACACACACACACACACACAGAGCAGAAGCAGAATTCAGACCTCAACCCTGGAGGTCTCTCACTATATATGTGTGTATATATAAGCAGCACATATACTGATGAAAAGAAACTTATAGAACTTATGGCAACATGCAGAAGAATCTGGGATGGGAGCAAAAACCTGCCCTCCTAATTATGATACAAATTGAAAGTGTAATATATAGAAATTCATATAAATGCCTATATAAACACACATGCACACGATTATAAATCTCTTGCATGCAGTCTAGATAAATCTGACTTTAATATGAAATAATTAAGAAGTGATTAAGAATTCCCAAGCACAGCTGGCAGGCAAAGATTTATGGCGGTCCCGAGGATGGCTATACCAAAGCCTGCAATGAGCCCACTTCACTCCACTTGGTTAATTTATGCCCACAGCCCCATTTGGAAAGGGCTTGGGAGATTTAGACAAGAACCCAATTCCGGCGATATCCAGATCAAAACTGAAGGTTTTATTTAAAGCAATGACCCCATTAATTCAAAAAAGAATACCAGTCAGTACATAAATAAATTAATCTGTGATAAATCTCCACTTCCCTGATGTATAATCTCAGCTCGGGACTTATAGCATACGACTGAAGAAATCAAAGAAGCAACACAGAGCGGAACTGTGAGTATTGACTCACCCTGGCCCCTCGCGCAGGGCTGAGTGCAGAGGGTATTGACTCACCCTGGCCCCTCGCGCAGGGCTGAGTTTGGTGAGTGTTAACTCATCATCTCCACTCACTCAGAGCCTGCACAACATTTTCCACTGGACGGCTTTACAGCACAGCAGTATATTAATGGTATGTCACACCAGCTAACATGACCATGCGCTTTTAGAAAAGCTAACAATCTTGAAACATCATGGATATCAACATTATTCTACCAGCAAGGAGTGAGACTTCAGTCACAAAGGGAAATTCTTCAGATGATAATGACTATGCTAAGAGTTAACCCTTGGGATACCTTGGACAATTCGACAAGACAGACCTTTCAGGGATTTCCAGGCTCAATCTGAGTTATAAAGTTTTGTAAAGGAAACCATATTTGACCTTATAAACAAATCATTGTGTTTCAGAACATTTTAACCAGCCCTGCTAATGCCACTTTCAGTAAAAATGCTGCCTAATGGAGTCATGTTAGAGACGTGTGTTCCCACATGTCATTAGGGTAACAGGAGCCCCCCCCCCATAATTACACCCTTAATGAAGTCTTCATTTCCGAAAACAGTCAGTTCGTTAACGGGGAGCAAGGCCATGTGTCAGCCCGCTGCTACATTCGTTATTGAGACCGGTGCCCTCTTCACACACGTGTCCTCGTAAGCCGACCCCCCCACCCCACCCCGACACAGACACACACCTTTTCTGCTGATGATTTCACTTTGAACAAAATACAATTAAGGAGACGGCAAATTTGTCACCATGATTTATCCACGCATTGTCACCTGATGTAATTTTCACTGGGGCAAATAGATGGGCGGGGGGCTGGGGGGTATAGCAGTGAGGCCAATAGAATGAGGAGCTGTGGGTGGGCTCGATTTTAGGGAGCTGCAGACAAATGATTCCTATTTTTTTGCTCCATTTTTCTCAATTAAGCTTTTGCCACTTGGCACCCTTCCCGGGTTCTGGGGTCATTAAAACCACCGCGCTAATTCAGTGGCAGCCTAGAGGGGGAGCTACTCGCACAGGTTTAATGGCTTTCTGCATAATAGGCCTCAGCCACTGCCGCGGCCCATCCGCGTCAGGCACTCACGGCCCGATTCATCAGGCGAAGAAACAGCAGCTCGTAATGCCACTAAGGCTCCTTGCCACCTGTCCATTACATCGGGATCCACGCCAACCGTCCCCGAGGACAGGCAGGGCTTTCACGATGAGTTAAAAACAGAGGCTGACAGCGAGGCAACTGGAACTTCTTAAATTCATAATGGGTTACTGTCACCACACGTTAGAGTACCCGCAGTCACAGCTGATACGCACTAAGTGGGCTGGCAGGCTATCTGGATGCATCCTCACCCACCAAGCATTTCGATCAGCGTATGAACACGACACACTGAACAGAACGCGCAAAAGACCCGCCACTCCGCCGGGGATCTTGCCTCAGCCCCAGTGTCCCACTCTGTAAAACGGCCAGATGTACTGTTACAGCTGTTTGCATGACGTATTGACCGCTCAACATCTTGCTGCGGTTTGGCCAACAGGCAAATCAATACCTGTCACGCATGTTAACAGATGACCACAAGCTGCTGACAGTCAGTTCTCGTTAAGGTCCACTTACAGGACACAAACCAAATTAATTTCTATAAGGCAGGTTTTCTAGTGCATTACGGTTTACTCATTACATGTAAACATCACAAATAATTACAGCTCCTTACTATGTGAAGGGAATTGAAACAATCTGGAGAGACTTTAGCATGCAGGGTATAATTGGTATCGATTGGCAGTCCAGCAGAGGAATGAGTAATTGTACCCATAACCCTTAGTTTCATCACGCCCACCAAACGGGCCCTCCATGCTTAATTAAATTCACGTCCCGCAGGTCGTCTGCTTGCAGCCCGTCCTGTACGTCCCGGTAGATGGCAAACGGTGTCGGCTTCCACAAAGGTCACCATATTGACTCGGGTGAGACTCAAAAGGCGGGGACCAAAGAACTGTCCCCACCCCGCCCCCCCAACTCAGCGGCTATCATTTAATGCCACAGAACATTTCCCCTCCGAGCAGAATCGATATCGCCATCGAGAGCATCGAGCACAATGAAGTTGAAAATCAAAACTGCTGCCCGGCTCTCGCCCGCGTCTCCATTCTTGGAAGGCGGCTCTGCAGATCTCCTCGCTGTCCGTTTCTTGGGAGAGGAGGTGGCCTTCGCCGGCCCAGACTCAAAGTATGCACGGCATTCGACGAAAACCCCTCTTGCAGACCTCTTGGCTAAATTTTGACCGCTACCACTCTGCTACCGTGCACCACTGATCTACCACCGTCCCTGTTTGAGGGGCTGGACGTATGCGGTGATTCCTCACCGTTTCCGAGCCACCCTTCCCTCGACTACTGGACCCATTGTGATCGTCAGAAGAAGATGTGTACAGTGCTGTTCACATTGTTGCTGTCCTGCAGTGACACACAATCACGAGATCAGCTGACCTGTACCAAAGCTGCTGACCACACTTGACCGTGAGCGTGACGCTTACAGCCAGAGAGACACACCTCTTAAACCACCCCCACGAAGCACTCGGCGGTGATGCGATGGGCCACTCAGACCCAACAAGTGGTCGTTTCACACCTCAGCTGGACTCCACCCTCAAGGCCCCTCCACCATCCAGGTGAGTCTCTACCTCCTCCTCCTCCTCTCTCTCGCCCTCTCTTTTCCTGGTCAGCTCCTTCGTCCTCACGCTCCAAACACAACAGCGGCACGGAAGTGTGTCAAGGTGCTGACGACGCAGCTCTTGTCACCTGCAAATATTTACGCCCGGTCGAGCGGCCGCACGCTTGGGGACGGGAACGGAAACCTTGGGTTCCGCGGTGCTTTCCGGAAGCCCACTCCATGCTGAAGCTCGGAAAAGTGGGATGCCGGCAGCATGCTCAGCTGCACCTGGATTCTCGACTATAAAACAAGCCGCACCATAAAATTAAAACAAAATTACCTTCCACAGCTTTCATCCTTTTAATGACTGCTCTGTTTATTCCCCGAGCTGTGTAATTAGAGAGAAAAAACACGTTACATGGAAGCGTGAGGATGCAGACGGCACTCACTGGTGTACTCCATGCAGCTTACAGCGAAAAGTCACGTGAGCACGCGACCGACAGGTGAGCGTCGGTAGCAATGATCACGCACGGTGGTTTTTACGGCCCGGCGTACGTGTGTGTAGCGTGAAACACCAGGACGAGAAAGATGTGCAGTCATGTGCATGGGAGTAAACAGAAGCAGACCGGACACCAGGAAATTTATGCAGGCGTGAAGCAAACAGCTAAATGGGGAGAATTTATTCAGCCAGTCGAAACCTGAGTGCGGTTCATATTGATTTTTTTCAGGTTTCAGCATCACGCTTTGGCATGTTTCTCTCAGCAGAACCATACGGCCCGAGCTCATGACAAAACGTTACACAGGCAGTCCGCGCAAGTGAATATCGGGCACGCCGGGACCACGGCACACGCAACGGCCAAAGGTGTCGAGCTCCACCTGACAAAGCCTGGAGGTTTCTCGTCGCTGAACGTATTTGTATGCGTGCCATCGTGAGAGCAGCATCCAACAAAACCATCGTACCTGCAGAACATTTACACGGCTACCTAACATCCTAAGGGGTGAAATGTATGGAAGGCACTCTTGAAGCACCGTAAATGGTATGCATCATAACTGCCACAAACCTCAGCGTGGAGCTGTTTTATTTATTTATTTTTTTACAAGTGCGGGCCATTCCTGAAATGTGTGCTTCCATTAAATATGCAAGAATTAAAAAAAATACCTTTAAGAGTTAAACACATTACCTTTAAGAGAAACAGAAACCGAAGAGAGAATCAGACTCCAGATGGAAACCCGTGCTGGGCACCCCGATTAGCATGTTCATGACATCTCCTGCTTTTTAAGCCCTCTCTCTCCTTGAAGGCATTGTTTTGTCAAGTCGTCGGGATGGCGAATGCGGAGGGGTTTTATTAGCGTGCGGCCGGGTGCGTTTTAAGGCCCGCTGCCTCATTTAAGTGATTAATCACTAAGCAGCAGTCTTGAATGTTCAAACTGACTCGATAATGGCACCTGCGTCCCTCAGCATGTAGTGACAGAGGTCCCCTTGTAGATGCCTCCTCCTGATTTATTTTTTCTGCCTTGTTGCCAGCCAATGACAGCTGATCAGTCCCACGTTTCATTTACGTGCAGAAGGTTCCGGTTTCACCAGCCTAAAGAAACGGTTGGAGATGGAGGTAAGGGTCACTCCAGACTGAACCCAGAAGGATGAAAGCCAGGAAACGAACGGAAAGTAAAATGGGAGACGCTCTATCAGCCGCAGGAAATACTCCCTACACTCACTTTGGAAAAAGGAAAGGGTCATCCTTACCCCACCGTCACCCAGAAAACACAAACTAAAACTGAATTCAAATTAGACAATGCCTTTTCCCGAGAAATCATAGCTCCACAAATTGTTTCTAAGTCCCCATACGGCATCACTCTTGAATTCTGCAAAGAACAGTGAAGGCCAAATATATCCGAGTAAATACAAACAAATCAAAACAAAATTGGCCCAAAGAAGAACTCAATTCTTTCCAGAATTTGGTCACTGGCACCAACCGAGCTAGGGGGCTTTTGGAGGGACACGTAAACGTGAAGAGCCTATGATGGCCAGCAAGGACACGAGCCACTTAAGGTGAAGATCTAGAGTTCTGCACCTAAAGTGCTTGTAAATTGGATTCCGTTCACAGGGAGATGATCTGGCAAATTTAACACGAGGAGAGGCGGAGTACACAGACGGGGACTGGCCTAACCAACCAGGAGCAAAATCTATTTTTTCCGCTTTATAGCTCACAGGAAAACTTTCTCGGGCGGGTGGACGATGTTGTAGTTTAAAAATTAAAATGAAAAAAGAAGCAGGTGGTCCACTCAAAAGCATTCTGCCATCAGGGTCAGTGACCAGGTGCCGACGGAGGCCAGCTCGGGTGACGGACTCTCTGATTTATTCAGGTCAACGTTTCGGCCTGACAGTGCAGCAGGTTACTATACCCACGGTACTAATCAGAACAGCCGGGACGCAGGCAGAGCCGAAAGGCCAGCCGGCTTACGGCTGAAATAAAGCGAAAAATCTTAGCGGTGTAGCGGTGAGCGTGAGTATTTTTCCTGCGGCTTTAAAATTTAAATGAGCCAGTTGGCAGCAGGCCCCTGGGAAATTACATGGAAAACAATCTTGGGAGAGGCAGACACCAACTATAGCAGGAGACACGGAGAAGCTCGCTCTCTCCCCCTAAAAGCCCTCCTAACCCCTCCCCTCGCCCTGGGTGGGGTATTTAATAACACCCCGTGCCGGTTGGCGGGGTGGATGGAAGGGGCTTGAATGTCAGCCCTGTGGTACAGAGTGACAGACTCTATGGTGACATCATGGTGCCAGGCTACTCGTCCGCATGTCACGGTGGGTAAAGAACATCGGATCCTCTGCGGGGGACTTCCTTTTACCTTATATGGTCACCCGCAGCCACACAGCACGTGTGTGATGGGAGCACAGCCAAGTCATCTTTTGATACGAGGCAGTCATGTTTTCTGGGATCCGCCTTCCAACGATCGCCGCCGCGGCATGCTTCCTGGATGGGTGCTCGCCATAACGACCAAAGGAAACTTCCGATCAAAACTGGGAAGTGGTCAGCTCTCCACACACTGACACCGAAGGCAGGTAACTCGGTCGAAACGGCGAAAACGGCACAGCCTACTCCACAGCGAAAGCTGGGCAAGGCCAGCCGAGGTGTGCAGGGTGTGATGAAGTGAAAACCTCTTTAAGTGATCGCAATGCCCTTAGAGATCACCATGGAAACATTGCTGCCATCGCGACTAGTCCTTCCCAAGAAAACTCTCAGCTGCAGTGCGTCCTGAGCTTTATCCCCAGAACAGCCGGGCCTGTGCCGGTCGGACGCTCCTTGCCTCAGTGTCCAGGTTCGCAGTTTCAAGATAGGACTAGTGCTTCACGTCCACGGGACAACAAGCCTATTGGTCACCGAGGCAACAACTGAAGCTATAACCACATCATTCATGAGCGATCTGACACGTAAATAAATAGGACAAACATCCGTGCTCCTGGAAACGTTTTCGGGAACTCGTTTTGGAAACTGACAGAACAATGGAATAGCTTGAGAGGCATTTTAAAGCCGATAAATGCGACGACAGCTAAGGCCGTGTTGCGTGGGACTCCGCCCACTCTTGCTAGGGTTCAAATCAGCCACGGTCAGCTTCCAATCTGAAGCTGTTAGAGTGATTATTCACCACAGATCTAACATGGAGGCTGCTCTGTCAGATCTTACGTCCGCAAACTAGAAATTCACTGCAGCTCACTTAAGAATAGCTTCTATGTTGTGAGTATATACTGTAGCTAATGGATTATGCTGAAGTGCTTAGGGAAAGAAAATATCTGTGCGTTGCTGTACAAAATAAAGCTTATTAATAGGATACCATTCCAAAAGAAATGCTAATATAGGCCTTTAACACAAAAACACGCACAGTCACACATTCTGAAATGTCACTGGTGATCCCTGCGGGTGGGGACACGGGACACAGGACACAACGTGAGACTTTCCGCTTGTGAGGGGGGACAAGTAGGGGAGGAGTCTGGAGATGCTTAGGACAGTGACAGTCCACAATGATTTTTTCAGCCTGCCCCGCACGTCCTAGTCCTGCACGTCTAGTGATCTGTGCTGAATGGTCCTCAAGCCCGTCAAATCATACAGCTGCTAATTGTGTGCAGAATCTTTGCCCGCATGTCCATTCTTGGTCTTTCTGTCCGGGCCGCAGGAAATAACGCTTCTCTCCGTGTTTGTATGCCATCCCTGAAAAGGAACCTGCTTCCTCAAAACAACACGCCGTTTACGTGTTTCCCTTTGGCATCCCGGCCTGCGATGCCCTCACGCAGCCCAAGCGACGGCGCTGTAAGTGACGCTAATTCGGCCGCAGCGGACTTTTCCCAGCAATGTCAGCCAAGAAAAATACGTGAAGAATTGATTTTAATTCCACAGATTTTCCCAAAAATGGGCGGCGGAAGTCCTGCCCAGACCGTTTCCTCGGATCCTCGGAGGACACGGCTTTCGTTCATTTTGTCGCATCTCTGGTTAAAATCCGTTGGACGTCATAGATGCAGTGGACAACGGCAGAGACAGCAAGCTGCTTTGTGACGTCCGCTGTGTGGACTCCCTATCGTCCTGGGCCACCACTGAAAAATCACTCACCTTGTTATTGTTTTAACCACCCAGTCAGAGCAGCAATCAACCTATTATTCAAATTGTTTCCATAGCGACAGTAAGACAAATTAATAGGCCTATTGTTTGAGAACACTTGTACTGCATCTGGTTCACCATCACTGTTGGATTTCAGGTGGTCCTAAATGGGAACTCTGTGGGACGGTGAGAGCCCGCAGGACCTTTCCCTCTTCAGTGCAATGTCAGTGTGTCAGTGGCATGTATATTAAATACATCTTTCTTCTTCTGGGCCATTCTTCAGGGTTGCATGATATGCCTCACACTACCTGGGTTGAGGGTACAAGTTCCCCCGCTGCTCTTTGTGTGAGGGGATTGCATGTTCTCCCTGTGTGGGTAGACTCCAGGTCCCTCCACAACCTTGAGCAGAAGCAGCAGCTAGAAGATGATGGATGGATAGCCCATTCCGAGGGATTAAGTCCAAACTGCAGATAAGCCTGAATTTTTCATTTTATTTAAAACAGAAACATAACAACTGCTAAGAAAATCAGAAAGATCTATTGCCATGGTATAAACAAATGTTATACTGAAAACTGAAGCTGCTTTATAAAGAGTGATAAAAATCTGTTCTGTGGACTCTGTGGCTTATTTGCCAGCGTTGCTCTCAGCCCAAAAGAGCCTCAAAGCGTCTCATAATAAAAAGTGTATGAATTTTTTCAGAAGCCGACCCACAGAAACATGTTTTTCCACAGGCAGACTGTGACAGGCTGGCAGCGTCTGGGTGCGTTCGCGGCTACATCTCCCTATACATTATTCCTATTGTTCAAGTCAAGCGGGAGTTACACTACATCATCAAACAGTACGGATCCAGTTCGGCCGGGAGCAAATAAAACACAGAACGAAAAAAATGATCTGAGCATTTGGGGGAAAAAAAAATACTGTTGCTGGTTTCGCAAGCTGTTTTTACATCCATGTAAAATCAAGGAGGAGCGTCGAATGTGCACAGGAACAGCTGAAACGTGTCGTGCTTCATCGCTTCCTTCACTGGGGACGGTAATTTACCCGTCAAGGGCTGATGGCCTTGCCGTCGGACGCGCTGGATTCCATCACTCTGTCAGGAAATCAGCTGATAAAAAGTGCAGCTGAGGTGTACAGTGCCACAGGGCAGGGAACGTCTGCTCACAGCAATCCGTGACTCAGCATTAACTCTGAAGTGACCAGGTCCTCTGAAGCCGGGTTTCCTGGTCATTTTCACAGGGGGTACCTCTGCCATCTACCCTGCGCTGCCTGGCATAGGCTCCAGGTCTCTCCCTGACCAGGATCATGGCAAGTCTTCAGAAGATAGATGGATGAACAGATGGATGTATGGATGGATGGATAGATTAAGTGATGGATGGACTCCATTAAAAGAGCCCTTGATGTACCAGGGTGTCCCCGTGCTTTTTTTTTTTTTCCCAAACACACATCCTTCTAAAAATGCGTAACTGTAGCAGACAGAAATCTGGAAGAGAGAGATGGCAGCATACAGTAAAACACACGAGCCAGTCAGCCGTACATCTTCATTTCCCTGTACTCAGCACCTGGATGAAGTCCTTTGTGTGTACCTTGGACTATTTCATATTGCTTAATAATCCTTAATTACCTAAGGCTAAATAATCGATTGCCCAATAAAAAATAGGAGTGTTCAGCTCTTAAGCCAGTGTATAATAATAAAAAAATTCAATAAATGTGATACAGTGTTTTATTTGAGTTAGCGTTAAATATTAATGATATTATTTAGAAATTTAATGCAAACAGAGCTGAACAGGCTTTGAATGCAAATCAGTTTATAGCGGTAAGTTAGAGTTGGTGACCAGCCATTCACCACAAGCTAATCTTAGTATTTATAAAACGTTCCCACTATAAACAAGCTGTGTGTCTGCTAAAAACAAAGACTGCGTTCATTCATGGAAACGATTTTGCACTTTGGCCCAGAACCACAGCGCAGTGAACAGGTGTCTTCAGTGAGTCCAATCTTGTCTTCC
Source organism: Gymnarchus niloticus (assembly GCA_009936485.2). Lineage (NCBI taxonomy): Eukaryota > Metazoa > Chordata > Actinopteri > Osteoglossiformes > Gymnarchidae > Gymnarchus > Gymnarchus niloticus. The sequence continues at coordinate 12,666,003 of JAACJT020000086.1, read as the reverse complement.
TCATGGTTCTGAGTTGGTGATGAAAGCAAGTCACATGACCTCAGGTAAATTCACTCTCATCTGCTGTAAATCACATTTTTTTTTTTGGGGGGGCCATTATATTCACGTCTGGCTGGAAGGAGAGCATTAGTCAGACGATTTTAATTAGATGGGGGCTAGCAGAGGTGACCTGGTACTCCCCCACACACAGAACACCTTTCATCTCTTCCATGCATGCAATCCAGCCACACCACATGACCCCCCCACCCCCACCCTACAAGGGGATTAATATTCCTGCAATCAAACCACTCCCTCACAACCACTGATCAGGCCTGGGGGGGGCAGGGGACGTGACATTGTGCTGTCGGTGAATGGCATCGGGCGGGGGGGGGGAGAGATTTTAGCTAAGACACCGGCTAACATCAGTATGTAATCGGGTTTACACCGGGGCACCAAATCAACCAAACAGCAACACGGCTAAAATAAAACAAAACTGAACAATATATACAGTAAACAAGAAACCTGATAACTTGCAGATGGTGTGCTTCAAAATAGAAAAAAACAAAACTACAAAATGAGGCCCTTAATCAGTTTTAGGTTTGTTTATTAGCATGGGGGGTCAACCATGAAGGATACTTGCTAACCAAAGAAAACAAAGTAGATAAACTGACAAAGTTTTCTTAATAACTTTGCAAACAAGATCTGTTACTCAGTTACCAAAGCATCGCAAATACATGCACCACACCAGGGTAGCCTGAGGAGCCAAGTCATCAAGCACATGAGAAGACGCTGGGCTGGAGGTGCGGGAGCCTACAGTCTACCTGACGGCAGCCACCGGCGATCCTTGTGGATTGGAGCCCCGCCCACCCCCACCCCCCAACTGCCACGCACACATCCGCTTGCGCCTGGGCTCTGTCAGTCATCTAGAATCCAGACCCTGCTCACAGCTACAAATGAGCCCAGGAGAGAGTAGGTAAGTGTTATTTTGACAGCTAAATCCCTCTCGGGGATCCACAGGGAGGCTGCCCTCCGTGTAAAATCTGAGAGATAGTCCGTCACCAAAATGGCTGGCAGGCCTTCCTCGGACGACCCACAGGATGCGCTCGATCCCTTCAGCGTCTCATCTCAAAGCTAAGAACGCTTAAGGCTCCTCTGTCAACAAAAGGGAAGCTAAATGAGATAAAGCATATGCCCGCATTCTATCTTGTGCAAGCCTTGAACGCGCTTTGATCAGGATGAGAACAACCACCAGGCAAAGCCAACACATTCAAACAGCGACGTTCATTACGCCAGGTTTTGTACACAACAGGGCTGCACAGGCTACGTGCTTCTTCAGGCTAACAAAGGAGCCAAACGCCACTGCAATCGCACTAGTCCCCAGCTGTGACTAATCACCTACCAGCGCTAGCAACACTGCAGGCGGGATCACGCCAAACCAGCTACTCACCAACCAATCACGGGACAGAGACAAGTGGGGGGGGGGCGTGGCCCAGCGACACCACTGCTGTGACGTTCACTGCGGTCGAGAGCAGCCTGCCGCCAGCTGCAGTGTGACCGTTCGTTGACCTCTACTGCAGCGGCTGCGACCGTAAACTCGAACAGGAGGAGCAGGGGGAAAAAACTCTCCCACAGTCATACTCAGCGGGTGACCCCCGTGAAGGGTGACTAATAAAAAATAATCTCTCTGATAAATCCTGGGTTATGAAGTCAGGATTCACAGCTACAGATCAAAATGTGCGATGATACATATTTACATACTCTTGGGCTCATGCACTTTAATAAATACGGTTGTTCGGCTCATTCTCCATCCTGCACTCATCACTGAGCTTATGGAACAACACTGCGCATACATAGATCATGATATGAACGCTGCTTTGGCCCACAGGCTCCCGCCCACAGCGCCTTTGCTGAGTCACCCGGCTCTCCGTGATGACCCTGGGGTCCACGTACAGAGGAAATGAGGGTGCTCAATAAAAGGGCCAGCTTAGGAATCAAGGGAAAGAGGAATACATCTTACATGTGACGTCACCCCAAAGCAGTTTTGAAGTCAGGCAGGGGGCCACGCCAACATGATGACATCGCAGATCTGCTTTAGTACTCAGACTCAGACAGAAATGAGAGGACTGCAGTGTCGATGATGTTGAGCGCTAAACCAATGCTAAGGTGTTTGCACTGAGGTGGACTTCAGCATTGGTTATGGTGTGGTTTGTCTGTCCATCCATCCATCCATCCATCCATCCATCCATCCATCCATCCATCCATCCATCTTCACCCCAATCAGGGTCTAGGGCTGCTCCAGTTTCTGTGGATACACATTTGTACAACCATACAAGTATTTTTAGAGGTTTCTTAGCAAAATCCTACAAATCTTCATGAATACTCAAGCTTCTATATTTGTATACGTACACTATATGTGAATACGTGTGCAAACACACCAGGACATGTACAAATATATACTTCTGTGTATATGACTCTCATTCATGATTTAAGTGTGTCTTGCAATTTTATAGCAGTGCTCTTCCATCTGTTTGAATTTGAGCGTGTGCCCATGTGAGGGTCAACTCCATGGTTCTCCAGCGGGTACAGAGCGACATCGATGGCCCTCTGCCTCCCACCGGCAAGCCAAGAGCAGCCTCCCCAGGCCGAGTTGCGGCTCCATCGCCACCATCCGTCAAATCATCGATCCGACCCACCTGATCGATCCGAACGTGCGACTCCAGCGCCCAGAATTGGGAGGCATGGCAATTAGAAGATTAGCCTGACGATGTGGGTGGACTTCGGGGGAAAAGGGCTTCATGCGCTTCACTCCCCTCATCTACCCAGAGGTGCAGCACAGCTCAAGAATACAGCAGAAACGGGTCAGGTCAGCTGACCACAGTGGTGCTTTCTTATTGGATGAACAGTCGTCAAGACAAATAAAGTGGAAAAAAATCTGATAAATGAACTGACTCGAATCCTAGTGGGGAGCATATGGACCAAACCTGGGTACCAAACACAGACGTATCTTGGCTCAGGAAATCACTTTTTGGGTGAGATAAAATAACAAGAACTTTTTACTGCATGTAAGCTCCTGGATAAAAGGAGCAGATTGCCAGCCTCCGTAGGAAAGCCGACGTGTCATGCTTGTCGTTTTCTCATGTCACTTCACACATGGCTATATGAGATCACTCCCGATACTACCTGCCTTTACCAATCCGACACTGAGGAGTGTAGCAATGGGAGCCGATACGGACATCTCTCCAGTTCCTGTCGTCATTCTGTCAGTGTCGGCATACATTTCTCTCATCGGATCAGGCCCCTGACAGGCCGGGTCTCTCAGCTCCGTCAGAAGTTGAGATTTTCCATCAGAGCCGATGCTGGGACCCCCGACGGCTAGAGAACCCCCCCCCCCGTCATCTGGCAGTTGTCTTTCATGAGGTTAATATCTCCAACAGGGAAACAGAGAAGCACGCCATGGAGTCCCGGCCAGACTGAACAGATTCAGCAGACATCTGTCAGAAAATGCCACCCTGGAACACCAGGGCCAACTTCCAAATATGCAGGGGGACGTCGGAGTATTTGGACCGCCCGAAACCGACTGACATGTCCTCTCCACAGGACCTAATGAAAAGGGGACACTTCGAAAATCCATGCCAATTTCAGTGTGCAAATCTTTTTGTACTAAGGCAATCGTTTTCCATGTTCATCTTAGGATCAACATGACAGCTGAGGCTAAAAAAAAAAACCTTCCCTTTAATACAATTGCCCTAAAAGTACACAAGCTACTACTGAGATGGCTTATGAGGGAAACATTTGCAGCATTTTTCTGGCTAACCTGCTAATTTCGTCACTGTCAAGATGAATCGAAATCACTAAGCGTTATTCCCCCAATGTGGAGCGTGGAGATCTGGGGTGCTCAGACGTCCGTGACAACACAGCTGTCCCCTGTTTATCGCCTGGGCAATATTTCTAATTCACTTAGAGAAGAAGCACATCAATTTCCGTAATGCAAATGAGGGTTTCAATAACATGACTAATAAGACACTGGTGGGGGGTCTGCCTGGGGAGGGGAGGTGGGCGGGGGGTGGCGGCTTGGTAATTTATCATGTTCTTGCCATCTTGCCATATATTGTCCAGAACACTGTTCTACATTAACCCCTTCCTCCCCATGCTCCTGGTGTGTGAGACAAATTCAACAGTTTTGTACAAGAGGAATGGTCTCCGAATCCATCAGCATTTTCCCAAATGGTGTCTGTATAGGGACGTACATCATCTATACAGCTTCTCATAGAAATGTTCTCATTAAATTTTACACAGGTGATTATCCTGATAGTGACAGAGGGATGGGCAGATAAGGACAGTCTAATAGCATGGGATTCCTTTACGGGAAACGCTGGAATCAGCCGGGCAGCAAAGCAAAATAATGAAAGCTGAATGCTTGGTCTGGGCAGACTGTGAAGCACATCCTCCTGGTGTCCAGGGAAGACCAAGAGATCAGTTCATACGACTCTCAGCATAAACCAAGAGGCGACTCTAATTGCCCTGCTAGATCCCGATCACATGGCTCTCCAAAACCCCCAGAACGGATCCGCTATTGTCCTACACTACACAAACACATATGGACGTAATGCATGCTGCTGTGGATAAGAAGGTAGCTAAGCTGAGCCAGTTGTCACTCTGTGCTTGCATGTGATTTCAGAGGCTTTGTTGCAGCACGTATCACACCTTATAGAGTCCGAGACAGCCCCCGGGAGAGGAACCCGGGGCCCTCACATACGGCTGCCCCTTCCACCTTCCAAAACTCCATCCCCAATGAGTTCAGCAGCATCTCCGAAAAACATTTCAGGGACTGTATAAGTGGAATGGAACTTCGGCGATCCCTGAATTCAGTGTTTTGCTCCTTTTCTTTTGAGACAGCATTTATAAGTGCTGTGTTTATCAGCTGTTTAAGGAGCACGGCCTTCTTTAAGTCACAGCCGGCAGACCACGCCTAATCCCCACCGCCACGCTCTCCACCTCTCAGATATACAAGGCCTCCCTCCCTCTCGATCCCAGCAGCCGTAATCCTGCTTTTAAATCGCCCCATTTTATGAAGAGCCCCTCAGAACCACCCCGTACAAGGAGTGACATTCAGAGCAAAAAAACAGGATCACTCTCGCTCAATAAAACGCGTAAGGAGCGCCTGGGCAGAGTTAACAACCATGACTTTAATTAGCAGGCAAACTAATTAACAGCCCGTTTTGTGTTTCCAGCACATTCGAAGTGGCGTGACGTCCATCGAAGGCTCCGCTCGACATCGAACCACACAGATCAAACGGCAGTCGATCCACCAAGCGGCTCACAGAAACAGGCGCCATGACAACTAAATATGAGCGACCGCGAGTCCAACAGATGCACACCTTAGGATAACATGTGAGCTGCAGATGACGGGAGCAGACGGTAAACCCCCCCGCATCTGACCGAGCACTGATCTCGGTGAGAGTGACAAATGACAGAGGAACTCGAAAGACCCGAAAACGCTGCCTCACCAGGAACGCAGCATGAGTTACTGTACGCACATGGAGAAGGGATCGCAATTTGGGGAGGAAGAAGAAAAGGGGACATGTGGTACACTCTGGCAGTCTTCATTTACCACTAGGGTGCTGGGGTGGAAATTCAACTAGGGTAATAGGGTAATAAATGAACTCGGGTACTAGGGGGGTGGAGTGATAAATCAACAAAGATACCAAGATGCCATGGTGATAGATGAACTAGGGTACTAGGCTGACAAATGAACTAGGGTGCCCTGGTACTAGGATGATAACTGAATTAGGGGGCGGGGGTGATAAATAAAGAAGGGTACTAAGAGGATAGGGTGATAAATGAACTAGGGTGCCCTGGTACTAGGATGATAACT
>JAACJT020000086.1:12632632-12660049 GCA_009936485.2 Gymnarchus niloticus | reverse complement strand
AGGATGATAACTGAATTAGGGGGCGAGGGTGATAAATAAAGAGGGGCACTAAGAGGATAGGGTGATAAATGAACTAGATTACTCGGATATTAAATGAATTTCGGTGCTAAGGTGCTAGGGCAATACATCAGCTAGGGTGCTACGGTACTAGCGTGACAAATTAACTAGGGTGCTACGGTACTAGAGTGAGAAATGAACCAAGGTGCTACGGTACTAGCGTGACAAATTAACTAGGGTGCTACGGTACTAGGGTGACAAATGAACTAGGATGATATGGTACTAGGGTGATAAATGAACTAGGATGATATGGTACTAGAGTGAAATGAACCAAGGTGCTACGGTACTAGGGTGACAAATGAACTAGGACGATATGGTACTAGGGTGACAAATGAACTAGGACGATATGGTACTAGCGTGACAAATTAACTAGGGTGCTACGGTACTAGGGTGACAAATTAACTAGGATGATATAGTACTAGAGTGACAAATTAACTAGGGTGCTACGGTACTAGCGTGACAAATGAACTAGGATGATATGGTACTAGGGTGATAAATGAACTAGGATGATATGGTACTAGGGTGACAAATGAACTAGGATGATATGGTACTAGGGTGACAAATGAACTAGGACGATATGGTACTAGGTTGACAAATGAACTAGGGTGCTATGGTACTAGAGTGAGAAATGAACCAAGGTGCTACGGTACTAGAGTGAGAAATTAACTAGGGTGCTACGGTACTAGGGTGACAAATTAACTAGGGTGCTATGGTACTAGATTGAGAAATGAACCAAGGTGCTACGGTACTAGCGTGACAAATTAACTAGGGTGCTACGGTACTAGGGTGACAAATGAACTAGGATGATATGGTACTAAGGTGACAAATGAACTAGGGTGCTACAATACTAGGGTGATAAATGAACTAGGATATATGGTACTAGGGTGATAAATGAACTAGGATGATATGGTACTAGGGTGACAAATTAACTAGGTTGCTACGGTACTAGGGTGACAAATGAACTAGGATGATATGGTACTAGGGTGACAAATTAACTAGGATGACACTATGGTATTAGGGCGACAAATTAACTAGGGTGCTACGATACTAGGGTGATAAAGGAACTAGGATGATATGGTACTAGGGTGATAAATGAACTAGGGTGCTACGGTACTAGTGTGATAAATGAACTAGGATGATATGGTACTAAGGTGACAAATGAACTAGGGTGACAAATGAACTAGGATGATATGGTACTAGGGTGACAAATGAACTAGGATGATATGGTACTAGGGTGATAAATAAGGTACAAGGGTGGTTAATTCACCAGTGTGAGAGAGGGTCACCTGTTTTGTGAAAGGCAGAGAAGGCTGAGCTGAGGCACTATCGCATTTGCCAGTGCAGGACTTGACTGCAGTAAGAGCCACATTCCAGATACAAGGACAGAGATTAGCGAGCTTTACGGTGTGAATCACAGATTTTACAACACAGCAAAATGCTGACAGCGGCAGGCACCGGAAGAGTAAATCTGGCACGCGCTTTGCGATAAGGCCTGAGAGAGCTTCTAGAAAACTCATCTGGCCGTCTCTCTCTCTCTCTCTCTCTCTCTCCTTCCCTTGCTCTCTCTACAGACTGCAAGTACAAGAGCTTCATAAAAGGTGAAAAGCCTGCAAGCAGCTTTCCTCTTGCCAGCTTGATGCTGCACTCATTTCCACAGTAATTTCAGTCAGATGCTGACAGACCGACACATGGAAAACAGCCTGTTTAGTTTCTTCTCATTAAATAACAACCCTGCCATGCCATTGTCCTCCCTGCACCTCCCCAAAACCACCAGCAACACCGAGGAACAGCTGCGAATGCTAGATTCGATCCCGACTAAATGAAATTGCCAGTGACAGCCGGAATGATGCTGTCAGAGTCAAGCCTGCTCAGATCTTCACACATTTTTACGGGCATCAAAAGCCTAAAGTGCCGTCTTTTTACCTGGAGCATCCGGTCGAACCCCACGGATGCAGCTTGCCGATCGAGCCATGCGCACTGCGTACCACTTGAGAAGATTCACACTCCTGTGAGTCAGATGGCCAGAATGAAGAGGTTCCAAAGAATAATTAAATGACCAAAATTTATTAATACAGTGAAAGTTGAGGATCCAGACCCCAGGGTTCTATGTACCCCCCACCACAGGCCTGTTTACAGCCATGAGAAGCAAGAACTTGGCCTCTTAAGAGTGAGAAACTGGGCCGGGACCCACTGCGATGAAAAAAAGAAACGAGATCCGTGTGAGTAACGGCGAGTCCGGCCCCCACTGAGTTGCTGCCGCGGCAAAACTGCGCGGCTTCCAGAATAGAACTAAAATGCCACAGTTTATATGTTCCTTCTGCTCAGGGAGGAACGACAGGCCGGTGTGAGTGGCGTGATGATGCAGAATGCTAATTTTCTTTATGTAAAATGAGCCACAGTTAGCCGGTTCACTGGCAGAGCAATGTCGTGGCTTTTATGGCGGAAAAATTCCTGTATCTATTATTGTTTTGGCAGAGTTAAATTGTTCCTGTGTTACAAAAATACCTCAGAGAGGGTCAGCGAGTTATAAAGAGTGGGGCAAAAATCACCATTCTTACCACACGCATGACAGAAACCCCTCAAGATTTTAACAAAAAACCGAGCACAGAAGCCTGGAATTTACTGCAACACGGGAACCCTTCATGCACCCGGCAACGGCGTGTACACTACGAGAAGCAGATGAAAAGCCGCCTGCCTATAAATATCGTTTTATGGACGGTGGCCACCTTAAACACCGATCGCTCGTTTCCCTGCAAAACAGCTTTGGCCCGCGGCATCACCGATGCTCAGGCTGGGAAACTCCGAAGCCTCGTCTACTTTTTAGTGGACCCGAGGTCAACACAAATCACAGGATAGAAGGAGAGAGCTGTCTGGGTATTTGAGATGTGTGCACGTCAGTGGGTGTTCCTCCATGGCTTATTTCAGCCTGTTTTTCTTCCCTTTGTCAGCTTGGCTGAACTCCACGCCAAATTTTTCCAGCCGTGACACTGCGCTGCGCACACCAGTCTTCCCATGCCGGGGTCTGACTTCCATGGAAAAATCAGTGCTTAGAAAAAGGATTAAAAAACAAGATTTTTGAGTTTCCTTGGGTCACAAATAAAATATGTCCGCACACATTTTAAAGCATTTGGGCAGTAGATCAAGTAAAACCCACTCACGCTGTTTTCCACTCCAGAGCAAAATCCGAAAACCAAATCCCAAAAATGAATTAGATGTCAGGTTTAATCCTGAAGGTATCCACTGGGTAGGCAGTTGGCTCAACATAAAAGGCCTTTCATATTTTTTTGTGTAGATTCTCCACGTAGAGGAACAGCAAACGTTCTGATGGAGATCTCACAGAAGATCTCCAGACTTCATTGAGCTTATCCACTATGGCGCACCCAAGACGACCAGAGAAAAGGGCGAATGCGTAACGGGAGATGGACCTTTTTATAACCCCAGGGCTCCGCAAAAAGCATGGTGCCTCACTCGGGAGAGACACCGCTAGGCCGAAGAGGAACCAAACACAAACTTTCAGGTGATCCATCAATAAAAGCGTGGCTGCCGTACGAAACGTACTGTCGCTCTTCTGCAAATGTAAGCTTTGCAAGCCGCCATAAGAACATCACTGTGGACAAATGACAGCAACCAGCTGTCGTAATAAGCGATCTGGCTTAGGTCCAGCATAGCATTTAGGTTGTAATTCACTCTGCTTGTGTCCCCAAAGCACACGCCGTAGAATCAAGGACCAGAGCACCATCTCGCTGCTTTTGGAGGGGTCTCCATTGTTCACCGCCTCCAAAAACAGGACTACACCGAACTAAACTCACATTAAAACAGAATACTCAAGGGGACAGGAGGGCAATTATGCAAATGAAGCATCCTGAAACCCTCCAAATGGTCTGTACTAGACAGAGTTATGTTCTTATCAATTTCATTTTACATGTGTGCGATTTGATTGCTGTAATTCAGCTCAAGCTGGAGAGAAGTGCTGAATCATTAATTTAACAGGCAGCAAAAGAGTAATTTTATTTTAATCACTTAAATTACCCGGAGCATCCAGAGATAGTTTGCTCCCAGCATGTTAAACACTGTAAAACAGCGGTTCAGACTGCAAAAAAGCGAATTTATAAACCTTACTTTCACGTGCATTCCAGAACCTTCCTTTAGTAAATTATGCAAAAAAATGCTAAGGAACAAAAAAATGTTTAAAAAGAAATTAGAAAAGGAGATTATAGGCAGTCTTTTTGCTTTGATGGTGGGAGGGATCTTGCAGAAGGTGGAGGGAAAGCGAAGGCGGAAAAACCCAGAATTTGGTGCGAATCCTTTCACACAATTTCAGAGGATATCCTTTGGTGAAACGGAAGAGCACGGCCTGATCTGATTATATCCGGGGGGGGGGGCACAGAGTATCACGCTGTGTAGAACTCGAGCGGCATTCCGTTTTTATTTTTGCATTAACTGCTTCCGCATCCTGAATGTTGCTGTGCAATCAAACCACAAATTAACTTTCAGGGCTAGCTAATCAATTGTTTGCTGACTTTAATAAATCAAATGACACCGTTCAAACTGCAAGATGATAGCAGTGTGACTCGGCCACACAACACAAACTGAAATATGATAAACGACAATCAATAAGTAAAGAACCACGTGTCCTGCGGATGGCCTGCGTGAAAAAACCTTAATTGTGCTTCTGTCAATGAGCTCTGAGCAGCAGGCATCCCAGCACTCCAGCCCAGCAGGTCTCCTAGCAACCACAGCTGAAGAGCAGCTGTTTTGGTTGTTGACAGATGTGTATTTCTCTTAATGAGAGGGTTCCCTCTTTTTTACAGTGTAATCCTTTGTGTTTGCACAAAAGGTCCGGCTTGTTCTTTGTCTTTGGTGGCCGGGGGGCCCCGGGGGGGGGGTGCCACTTGGGTTTGCGAAGCTTACCTGCCGCCATCTGCATGTAGCCAGCCAGTGTGCAAACCCGTCGCTCACAGGACCCACTGGGGAGGAAGATGGTGATGATGGCGAGCAGGGAGCTGAGAGCCAGCAGTGCGCATCCGCCGGAGCACAGCACTGCGCTCGTCTGCAAAACACGACACACACCAGCAGGGGTCACTGCACAGCATCTCAGCATTTACCTGCAAGCTACATGTCATTAAGCTGGTGACAGAATTACTACTTAAACTTAGCGTTACATTGGCAAAAAAAGAATGTTATAAAATTTTAAATGCCTGATTCAGTGACTACTGCCATTTTGGATTGACATGCCCCAGTGGTGTAGTAACTACTTATAATAATAAATCAATAATGTTAATATCAGTAAGTTATATTTTCATTACAGTCCACAGTATCCATGCTTTGCACAGCTCAGGGCACAGCTCATACATAATAGACAACACAGTGAATTAAACATTAGCTTTTTTGGATAAAAGTCAAGTCACTCTAGATCTGAAGGATGTAGGTTAGGGTTTATTTTTATTTATTTATATTCTGTTATATTAGCATGAGCCCCATGCCAACATAAAGTTTTTAACGGGTATTTGCAGAGAACTGAATCAAAGACATGATCAGAAAGACAAGCTGTGATACATAATTCTTCTGTTTTCTGTTCACAGTATGTTCAGATTTTTATGGATTAATCTTATCTTGTGTTACATTACTAAGTATATTAAAGCAGAGATGTAGAGTGTTCTTAATATATTCCCACATCCGAGTATGTATCTGGCAGATTTAACCCGTTATCCAATGGCGGTTCAATAAAAGAGAGAGAGAAAAAAAAACAACAAGACATTTATCTTAAGCATCCTGTCATTTCCCTTCTGACAGACCAGCCCTCATCCCAGAAGGGACCTCTAGTGCAAGAGACAAAGCTGGAGCTTTTCGTTTGGCGGGCCATCTTGGGAGGCGAAGAATCTCCTGTCACGAGGGAAGGAGGCAGCCAAGGTAAACTCGGAGGTCTCGAGGCGACTCGGATCGTGTCGTATGTGGAAGGACTGTTGAAGTCCCAGCAGCGATTTCGCGCCCAATCCACCGCCTGATGTGGCGCCCGCCTCATTAGCTCTCCCCTTGCTGAGGATGGCACCCATCCCCTCAGGCCTGATGTGCCCCCTCCTCCGATAGTCGTCGTCCACCCCCCAACCCCCCTCCACAGCCTGATTAGTATTCGAGGCGCTGCGAACATAGTAAACGCCCATCACGCAAGACGGGATTTATGCGAGTCATACAAGTGTCATTAAGTATCGCTGATATGTTTTTTACGCTCTGAGTGACTGACTTAAAAAAGAGAGAGAGAGAAAAGGACATGGCTGGTAAGACAAGCAAACCTATTCACGGCAAATTCGTCCCTGCTAGACGTAAACACAGAACAGCTACCTGATGTTTCAGACTCACTCCAACATGTATTGTAGACAAAGGCGTACAGCCCATAAAAAGATTCTGATGGTATCGCATATCTGTTCTAGCGATGTTGTTTACCAGGAGGTGCATTAATTCAGTAATTCGTGAAAGGCAAGAACACAGACAGACGCTATCAGAAAGATTGCGGCTTCTCTTAAACTCTGATTTGGTATCAGGCGCTGATGGCACACGTTATACAAAATGAAATGCCTCTGAATATGACATTTCTTTAAAAAATCGAAATAATCTTAATCAAAAACTTAAAAAAAAAAAATTAAATAATTATCCAGGTCAAAATAATGACGTGTATCTTACTTTAGCCTGCATATTTTCAGAACAATACCAGCCATTCTTCACGATTCCACACATTACAGGACCGCCGTTGACTGCAGGATGATTAAATTGTTTATAACACAAGGCCAGAACAAAAGAGATGCAACACAGGCAGTGTACCGTTAGTGTGATCACAGATGAACCCCCATTCGCAAAATATATTGTAGATATTACACAGAAGATGGACTATCTTCTCCACCTCGTGATCACAAAATAATTCGGAATTCAACTCGGCCAGTTCAAAGCTGGAAGGGCTCGTTAAAAACGTCCACGAGGAACGCGACGAACACAGAGAAAGCTTTCGGAAGCTGCATTTGCGTCGCTCTAAGCCCACAGTTAATTTAGTAGAAAATCAGATATGAAAAGTCCAGCACTGATTGGAATAGCATGTTAAATAGCTTATATGTATTTGCCCATATCTTCCAGACACAAACACAAACTTCTGAACGGATCCATTTTCATCTGTCATACCATTAATGCCTGTTTTGACATTCATCGTCATTTATAGGCCATGATGTAGTTAAATAAAGAAATAAAGAATGCAGTCATTGTATATCAGAGGATTAAAAATAAATACAATGCCTTGCAAATACAAAAACGATGCAGAGAGAGCCACACGCCAGGGTCTAGTCAAGCAGTCTGTACTTAAGATAACCACAGCAGGTTGGTAGAAGGTTATTTGAAATTTTAACACATTTGCATGAGCTTCCGTGTTGCATATGCAAAGTTTTGATCTGAAGTTTTGCTTCGGTTTAGACAGTTCTTGATATTTAACCAGCCACTGGGGATGCACAAGCCAGTGAATTTCTTCGTGCCAGTCCCAAGCCCGGATAAATGGGGAGGGTTATGTCAGGAAGGGAATCCGGTGTAAAAATTTTTGCCAAATCAAATGTGCAGACAACAAAACAGATTTCCGTACCAGATCAGTCGAGGCCCAGGTTAACAACGACCACCACCAGTACTGTTAGCCAGCAGGATGCTGGTGGAAATTGGGCTACTGTTGGCTGAAGCAGAAGAGGAGGGGGAATTCATGTCCAGAGGCAGGAAGAGAGGAGGAAGGTTTGGAGAGTGGAAGTGAGGGTAGGAAGTTTGAATGTTGGCAGTATAACTGGTAAAGGGAGAGAGCTAGCCGATATGATGGACAGAAGGAAGTTTGATACATTGTGCGTGCAAGAAACCAGATGGAAGGGGAGTAAGGCCAGATGTATGAAAAAAAGTGAAGAGTGTCGGACAGAGTGACGAGTATGATGCTGGAAATTGAAGGTGTGATAATGAATGTTGTTAGTGCATATGCCCCGCAAGTGGGGTGTGAGGTGGATGAGAAAGAAGATTTCTGGAGTGAGTTGGATGAAGTGGTGGAGAGTGTACCCAAGGGAGAGAGATTGTTGATTGGGGCACATCTCAATGGGCATGCTGGTGAAGGGAACAGAGGGGATGAGGAGGTGATGGGTAGGTATGGTGTCAAGGAGAGGAATGCAGAAGGTCAGATAGTAGTGGAATTTGCGAAAAGGATGGACATGGCTGTGGTGAATACGTATTTTAAGAAGACGGAGGAACACAAGAGTGGACAAAGATGCACACAGATGGATTATATCCTATGCAGGAGAGTCAGTCTGAAGGAGATTGGAGACTGTAAAGCGGTGGCAGGGGAAAGCGTAGTTAGGCAGCATAGGATGGTGGTCTGTAGGATGACTTTGGAGATCAAGAAGAGGAGGAGAGTGAAGGTAGAGCCAAGAATCAAAGGGTGGAAGTTGAAAAAGGAAGACTGTAATTTGGAGTTCAGGGAGGAATTACGACAGGCACTGGGTGGCAGTGAACACTTACCAGATAGCTGGGCAACTACAGCAGAAGTGGTAAGGTAGACAGCTAGAAAGGTGTGACATCTGGTCAGAGGAAGGACGACAAGGAAACCTGGTGCTGGAATGAGGAATTACAGGATGGTAAACAGAGGAAGAGGGTGATGAAGAAGAAGTGGGATAGCTAGAGAGATGAAGAAAGTAGACAGGAGTACAAGGAGATGAGGCGTAAGGCAAAGAGAGTGGTGGCAAAGGCTAAAGATAAGACGTATGGCGAGTTGTATTAGAGGCTGGACACTAAGGAGGGAGAAAAGGACCTGTACTGATTGGCTAGGCAGAGGGACCGAGCTGGGAAAGATGTGCAGCAGGTTAGGGTGATAAAGGATAACGATGGAAATGTACTCACAAGCGAGGAGAGTGTGTTGAGCAGATGGAAAGAGTACTTTGAGGGGCTAATGAATAAAGAGAATGAGAGAGAGAAGGTTGGATGATGTGGGCATAGTCAATCAGGAAGTGCAACGGATTAGCAAGGAGGAAGTAAGGACAACTATGAAGAACATGAAGAATAGAAAGGCTGTTGGTCCAGATGACACTTGTGGAAGCATGGAGGTGTTTAGGAGAGATGGCAGTGGAAATTCTAACCAGACTGTTTAATGCAGTCTTGGAAAGCGAGAGGATGCCTGAGGATTGGAGAAGTGTGCTACTCGTAGTACCGATTTTTAAGAATGAGGGTGATGTACAGAACTGTAGTAACTACAGAGGGATAAAATTGATTAGCCACAGCATGAAGTTATGGGAAAGAGTAGTGGAAGCCAGGCTAAGAAGGGAGGTGATGATTAGTGAGCAGCAGTATGGTTTCATGCTGGGAAAGAGCACTACAGATGCAATGTTTGCTCTGAGGGTGTTGATGGAGAACTATAGAGAAGGTCAGGAGTTGCATTGTGTCTTTGTGGAGTTAGAGAAAGCATATGACAGGGTGCCTAGAGAGGAGTTGTGGTATTGTATGAGGAAGTCGGCAGTGGCAGAGAAGTATGTAAGAGTGGTACAGGATATGTACGAGGGCAGTGTGACAGTGGTGGGGTCTGCAGCAGGAGTGACGGATACATTCAAGGTAGAGGTGGGATTACATCAAGGATCAGCTCTGAGCCCTTTCTTATTTGCAATGGCGATGGACAGGTTGACGGACGAGATCAGACAGGAGCCCCCGTGGACTATGATGTTTGCGGATGACATTGTGATCTGTAGTGAGAGTAGGGAGCAGATAGAGGAGACCCTGAAGAGGTGAAGGTATGCTCTAGAGAGTAGAGGAATCAAGGTCAGTAGGACTAAGACAGAATACATGTGTGTGAATGAGAGGGAGGACAGCAGAATGGTGAGGATGCAAGGAGTAGAGTTGGCAAAGGAAGATGAGTTTAAATACTTGGGGTCAACAGTTCAGAGTAATGGGGAGTTCGGAAAAGAGGTGAAGAAGAGAGTGGAGGCAGGGTGGAGTGGGTGGAGAAGAGTGTCAGGAGTGATTTGTGACAGATGGGTACCAGTAAGAGTGAAAGGGAAGGTCTAAAAGATGGTAGTGAGACCAGCTATGTTATATGGGCTGGAGAAGGTGGCACTGATCAAAAGACAGGAGGCAGAACTGGAGGTGGCAAAGTTAAAGATGTTAAGATTTGCACTGGGTGTGACGAGGATGGGCAGGATTAAGAATGAGTATATTAGAGGGTCAGCTCAGGTTGGACGGTTTGGAGACAAAGCCAGAGAGGCGAGATTACGTTGGTTTGGACATGTGCAGAGGAGAGATGCTGGGTATATTGGGAGAAGGATACTGAGGATGGAGCTGCCAGGCAAGAAAACAAGAGGAAGGCCAAAGAGGAGGTTTATGGATGTGGTGAGAGGACATGCAGGTGGTTGGTGTGACAGAGCAAGATGCAGAAGACAGGAAGAAGTGGAGACAGAAGATCCGCTGTGGCGACCCCTAACGGGAGCAGCCAAAACAAAAAGAAGATAGTTCTCAATATTTCACAAGGGATTGACGCTGAAATTCAAGGCCAACTCCTCTGTTCCCTCTGTAAAATACCTTCATATATATCTTGGGGGTCTGAGATGATTTATACATGACCTGCTCAAAGACACAACAACCATAGACACCGGAAAACCACAGAACCCAGATTCAGACCATTTCAATATCAATAAAATGAAGCCTCACCTCGAAGTCCTATAAAGGGCAAGATAACCTGAGACCAGGACGAGTCCACCATAAAGTAATAGTTTATTGGCTTCCGACTCAAACCTTTTTAATATCACCCAATGGCCCATCTATAAAATGGACTGTGAGGAGATTTGACCAATAAGGTACACATCAGAAATCGTTCCTGAAATCTTATGAATGTCCAATCCTGCTTACTAGCTGAAAAACACCAATAAAAAAGGCAGGCTGGGTTATAAGTCCCTGGTCATTTCATATAGGTCTTCAGAGTTGAAGCCAAATGTTACCAGAATACAGTGATGGTTTATTAGAACGTTAAAAGAAAATATGAAAATAATCAGATTACAAAAATTGACCATTCCCCAAACACTTCAATGGTCAGATTCAAAAGTGTATGTAAATGTTTATTCCACAGGAAACATTACATAACGTCTCTTTAGAAGGTTAGGGGAAGGCTAATAAGGATGCTGAGAACATTATAGAGGAACTTAGCAGAAGGTTTTCGGGATTTTGTTTCACATCAGTATCCCGAATCAGTCGGTGGTCCTAAGATAACGCCAAGGTGGTAATCATCGTTTTTTGGGTCGTCTGGTCAAAATTTCCCCAACAAGTTTTAAATCAAGTCTGCCTTTCCCCCCAAAACGACATCTGCAGTATGACGAAACCTTAGCCAAACATTCAAAAAACATTGATGAAACCAGTTCTCGGTGATTTTTCCTGATTCTGAACACCTCATGGGTGTGAAAAAGGGATTGGGAAAAGCGATCATTTATCAGCAGATCGGCATCTCGAGCAGTGCTGCGCGCAGGAGTGGGTTTGCAAAACTGCGTTTCTCTCGCCTGAAAAAAGGCCCTCTAGATAACCGAAGATAACTGAAAACCAAACTGAAGAAATGGCATTTTGTTCTCTGATACCTTGGTCTGTTTCTGCTCATTTGTAGATCACCTGCTATAGATTATTAAAAGGTCGGCACACGTGAAGACAGGGTCCAAACATGTGAAAACTCCTCCCCTGCTTTTCAGTCTTTTTGAGTCAGGGAAGTAAAGATAGGAGTAAAAACACACCACAGGACAAATTAACTAAGCATTTTAAAACCTTAAGTGATTTTACCGAGAGGTTACTTGAGCAAAGTATCGACATCCAGTATTAATTATATGATTAGTCGCTTTCCAAGTCATTTTCCACCTAATAATAAGGTCAATGCTGATTAGAACACCAATCACTGAATTTACACAGCAGTCAAACAGGGCTTGACAAATTTCCTTACAGCCGCCAGTAAGGTCAGGCTAAGACACTCAGGTTAATGCAGATGCATTTTGTCTTCTGCAACAGACCGTAAAATGAATCAAAATGGCAGAGAGCGGGTGACAGGTGGCAGTTCACAAACACTAAACTAAGGTCATCTTCTGCTCCAAAACCTCTTCCTCTGGCCATCATTCCAGTTGTTTTTACGGCACTTTTACCCTGATCCTTCTGGAAGGGCAGGGGGCATGAGGCTCAGAACAGAAAAACAAGCTGCAGCAGGAAATGGTTGTCACTACAGGGAAGACCACAAGTTCCATCTTTCAGTCTTAAATTTAAGTTACACTGAGGCTACGTACCAGAAAGAGCTCTGAATAATATTGTAGAGTCTCTTTTTTCACAGCCCTTTATCGCACCAACTTTCTCATCTTCCACTCTTTGTAGACAGTGTAGCTAACCGTGTGTAGTCAGGGAAAGAAGCCAGACAAGCTAGCTGATGTCACAGCGACAATTCTTTGCACACCTGGGTCGCAGTCCTGCAAGCTTGCAGCTGCCTCGCAGTCGGGTACCATTAGCATCATCTGCCTCTCAGCTGGTGACCAGATGGAGTGGAGCTGCTCTGCTTTAGTGTGGAAGGAATGACAACAACCCCACACAAACCCCACCCTATCCTGGCTCTGCAGCTGTGGTCAAACCTCCCCTCTCCACCCTCATAATAATCCAGAAAAAGTCATGGAGTAAAAAAAGTTCCCAAAGACAGTTTTGATTGTTTGCTCTCAAATCTTTCTGCTATGAAGGATTCAGCAGACCCCTTGAGGTCTGACGAATGTTTAGAAAGTACAGCCCATGTGCCGGTATCTTTCTCTGTCCTGAGCAAAACTGTTTCCCACATGAAGCTTACCGATTGCCCCTCTGACATTGTTGCCTCATCCTCTTAAGCGGGCTTTCAACAGTGTTGGGCCAGGCATTTTGGCTATTATCAATAGCTGTCTGTTCCAGCCTACTTTAAACATGCTGTGATGTGGTCCATGATTAAAAAACCGAATCTTGACATCTCATCCTCTTAAATGTTATACTAATCTCAATATTCCCATTTCTCTCTAAAATTCTTGAGAAAGTTCTTCTCCTGCAACCGCAGACTTTTCTGCAGGATAATGGCACTGGTGAAGTATTTCAGCCTGGTGATAAATCTGGTCACAGCTCTTTTGAATCTGCTCTTTTAAAGTTTTTAACGATCTTTTATTGGCAGCTGACTCTAGGGACTGGGCTGTTCTTGTCCTCTTGTCCTTAGATACGGTCCACCATGACGTTCCCATCTCGTCTCGAGCAGTGCCTTGGTATACGAGGTACCGTTCTTGCATGGTTAAGTCTTTTCTACAGGTCTACAGGCAGAAGCTTTTCAGTCAGCCTTGGTGATTGCTCCACCTCTTCGGCTTCTCTCTCCTGTGGCGTCCCCCAGGGGCCCATCCTTGGTCCCCTTCTTATTCACTGTATATGTTCCCATTAGGGTCCATTTTTAATAAATATAGCATCTTCCACTGTTTGGCAGACGATAGGAAAATCAATCTACCACTGAACCGGGGTAACTCCCTTAATATGTGGTAGACATTAAAACTTCGATTTTGCACAGTGTGCTGGCACCCGAAAATAAGCCCTTTGCTAAAAACCTAGGTGTGATCTTTGATGGTGATCTTAAATTTGACCAAAAGATTTTGTCAAAGCTAGGTTTGTCCAGCTTACAATGATAGCTAAGATCAAACATTTTCTCTTTTTCTGATTTTGAGAAGGTAATCCATATCTTTTCTCCCTCTAATTGGATTATTGTAACTTGCTTTACATTGGACTTCGCCATCAATCTCTCTTGCTTCCACTTAGTCAAAAATGCTGCAGCCAGACTCTGAACAGGCAAATGCATGTGTGACCATATGTTTCCCATTTTAGCCTCTCATCACTGGCTTCTGGTCTGCTACAGGTTCGACTGGTATTGTTTAAGTGCCTGAATGGCTTAGCACCCTCTTACCTGCCTCTTAGCCACTGAGGTCCCCCAACTATTTGCTTTCAGTCACAACAAGGTCTAAACTGAAGCTTATGGATGATCATGTCTTTGCGGTAGTTGCCCCTTGGTTCTGCAACTGTCTTCCCCCACTCATTAGATCTGCACCAAGTTTGGCCACTTTTAAATCCGAGCCGAATATGTAATTTCTTTGGCAGTTAACTAGCATGAGTCTTTGACATTTGTTGTAATGTTGTAATATTTTATATATCTGGCTTTCATTGATTGTTATTCCCTCTGTCTTTTACCTATGTTCATTTTAATATTGTATAGCACTTTGGTCAACTGTTTTAAACGTGCTTTATAAATAACTTTGACTTGACTGTGACTTAGGGTAAGATGGCCTTTTAGTCCTGGACTGGAACGTACAAAGGGTTCTCAAGGTTTATCTGTGGTACATTCTGTTGTTGGAACAAGGCCTGCGAGATGCTTTTCACAATGCACTCAATACACCAGCTGACATATATTCTCATGCAGAGCCTGCCAACAGAAATACTTCCGTTACATAATCTGTTGAGAAGACCTACTAAGTTGTTCATGATGCCCGAGGACTAAAAACAGAACAGAGCATCAATTTTAAAGCCGTCTTGGTGCTTCAAAATGTCTTTTCACCAGCTTTAGAAGCACCAGGGACATGTCACAGTTTAAGCATTTTCAGCAATGTAATCACGGTCTACTGCAGACTCGTGTGGGGGATGTGTGTGTTTGTGTGTGTGGGGGGGGTCACAGAGTTAATGGGAGGTTCTGGAACGTCCACCCACCCTTGCTGAAGTCAGAGATATCAAAGAAGCATCCATTAACTCCCCCTGCAAATGAAGACCTCCTTCATTATGGAGAGCCTTTTTAATAGTGAAGAGAGCAGGGCTGGGAAAGGGAAATCGATAATCCACACCAATTTGTTTGACTTGATGGTGTCTCCAAGTGTCCAGCGCTGCTGATCAATGCAGCTGAAATATGAACATCCTCGGTGCTGTGACACATTGGGACAGACTTGAAAGAGTCTGTGGACGGACATCCCCCCACCGAATGTCAGGGACCACCATCATTGGCTCTGTACGATGCCCATTCCTCCTTAAAGAACCTCCCAGCCATTCTGACATCTGTAAGGTATTAGATTGGACTTCCGTCAAGTCGACCTCATCAGTCTGTACTAATTGTCTTAACAGGGAGAGACAATTACAGCACCACAATTTTAAAAAGTCAACTAATGAAAGTTGCTTACATCCTCCTCCCTAAGCTGTGATAGGATGGTGAGTCATCCTCTTGTCCCACAGACACTAGTGGGGAATTAAAGATGCTTATCAAAAAAGTTTGAGATGGAGGTAGGAGTGTGGGGACGGACAGCTTCCCCTGGTCTACTGTCAGCCACCCTCTTCTTTTCACTTCGAGAAACACCACGCTCGGGGGGTGGCAGAACTACTCGCTCGATTCCACCCACAGCCCCGTGGGTGCTTGGCCGACAGTAGATGTAAAAGTAACGGGGGGGGGGGGACCATCTGACCCATCCCATGGAAGGCAGGCTGATTTTCCTGGTTT
Organism: Gymnarchus niloticus; assembly: GCA_009936485.2. NCBI lineage: Eukaryota > Metazoa > Chordata > Actinopteri > Osteoglossiformes > Gymnarchidae > Gymnarchus > Gymnarchus niloticus. The sequence continues at coordinate 12,644,469 of JAACJT020000086.1, read as the reverse complement.
GGGAAAACTGCCGTATAAATACATATTCACTGATAAGACACCCCCGCATTAACAACAGATGCCTAAGAAATGACAAGTCCAAAAACAAACGGCTGGTGGCTTACCAGAGTATGTGATATAATCCCATCTGCTGAAAACAAACAGAACATGAGCCACTATCAACATTTCGGTAATTTCAACAACATGAGACAGATAAACAGCCGTGTTTCGGTTACAACATGTGGCATAAATAAATAAATAAAATGTAATTTATTCCTTTGATATCGCTAAACATTCCAGGCTTTCTAAGAGAAAGTCGGGGGAATCGGAGATCGAGAGGCATAGTGTGAACCAGAGAGTGAGAGAGAGAGAGTGTGTGTGTGTGTGTGTGTGTGTGTGTGTGTGTGTGTGTGTGTGTGTGTGTGTGTGTGGACATGAGTGTCAGTGAGAAGATGTGGGGTTTGATCTAAAAACTTTTCCCAGCATCCTTTAACCCCTCCAGAGACAGAACCCACGTTCTCATTGAAGTCCATCTTCTCAGCTCATCTCTGCCTTACACTGGGCTTGTAATGAATGTTTTAAAAAAAGAGAACTTTCAACTCATCCTGCTATATTCCACTTCATTTAATTTAAATGAGTCTATCAGTTATCTGAACACAGCACTGAATAGTCAGTGTCCCTTATATATGTATTAGGGCTATCAAAATTAATGCACTAACATTAATTTTAAAGTCATAACGCACTATTATTTCTTCGATTGCATTAACATGTATGTTACCATGTGGTCATTTTCAACCCCAATGGGAGACAACGTGCAAAGATTTTTAATAGAAACCTACAGTATTCCACATCCTGGGTGCATTCCCAGTGTGCACTGGGTTGCAAATATTTATATTGTGTACCCTTCTTCATAATTATTGTGGCAATTAAGTTCTGCATAGATAGTTACTTGCTGTGGTGATTAGTTAATTAGTCTGTGTTACACTGTGGAAATCCTTGTGTGTGTGTGTGTGTGTGTGTGTGTGTGTGTGTGTGTGCACGCAGAACGTCCACCCTCATCAAGTGATGTAATGGAAGTCTCTTCCTGTTTTGGAATAAATACATTTCTATACTTAATATACACACCAGAAAACAGTTTTGGATGGTATCGCAAACATGATTGTATATGTGATTTTATTGTGCCAGGAAATAAGGTATGCAAAAAAAATCATTTAATAGCCTTTAATACATATTTAACTCCACAGCATCACGCAAACCCAGGAGAGGCAAATAGTTCCTGGCAGAGGGAGGCTTGTTATAAGAGCCAAAGCCAGGGACTGATGTCTCACATTCGCCTTGACACCGGAACAGGTGACCAGCAGAGCAGGGCCAATGCCCAGGAACATGGAGCCGCACAGTCAGGGAAAACTGCGGTTCTGGAACACACGTCAGGCTCCGTACGTGGGGACAAAGTTAGGCCACCTCATTGTTCGAATGTGTGTGATAGCGACTGGTGGATGTGACTCGAATATGGTGAAAGGGTTAAGCACTGGCGGGGGGGGGGGGGGGGGCTGTCCTTGAATGCACACTCCACTTCCCCTGACTAACGCAGCCACCCACTGCATTAATGCATGAGCCACCTCTCAAGCACTGCCTGCTGCCACCTTCATAATTCATACAGCCAAACTGGAATCAGGGCATGGCCGGCCTTATGGCGTACAGCCTATACCATGCTCGGACAACCTTGGGGAGCAGTCAGGCATCTCCTCAGACCTGGAGACGAGCCTCAGTCCGAAAATAGACTGCAGCACACCACTGTGGCCAACGAAAAAGCCCCCGCATTTCCCAAGAACCTTTTACAAAATTCTAAAAATCTAAGAGGAGCTATTCACCAGAGCAAATAAGTCTAAAACCTCAACAAATACAGCGCTCACGTCCACAATGGCAATAACGAGGCACAGCAATAACCAGCAGTATTGTTTGCTCTGGATTCTCTTCCATCCAACATAATGAGTCTTTCCTTGATTAAATGGATACATGAGAACGTGTAGGCAACTCCAAATAAAATATTCATTAAAATAAACCCGTTTCCAGTCCTACAAAGACCGCAGCTGCCTATGTTGGTCTACTGCAGCGGACACCTTGGAGTAACAAGATTCTTCAGGAATCCACATAGCAAAACTAAACTGATCACAAGGATCGCTTCAGTGAGCAGCTCCTGAATTTCAAAAATCCGATTTTTTTTTTTTTTTTTTTTTTTTTACATCATCCGGTAAGAAGGCGGCCACAGCCGCTTTGTGCCGTTAATTGAAAATGATGCAACGAGAACAAAGAGCCACAGCACCAGCGTGTCCTACACGGAACTCACCGCTAATTAATGAGCCCGGACTCGGCCCGGTATAGCAGCCCCAAAAGCGTTGAGGAGACAAACAAATCGCCATCATCAACAATAAGCTCGTCTGATGCGCCAAACGGAGATCTGCTGACTGTGTGGAGAAGACTGACAGCAGATAAGCGACCTGGGGTTTGTGAAAGGCACTATATAAGAGTACCTTATTATTATTTAGCAGATAACACGCCCTGCATGTAAAGGACATGTGTAACTGTTATTAACAAGCCTTTTGGAGGGAAACTCTGGCACACGCTGGCAGCAACAGTCATAAACAGACGGGATGAGACACGGATGGGGATCCGAGGGATCTGTCACCCTGTGTATGGGATAAAAGTTTACAGGCATTCCGGCTTGCGAGGGAAGATTGTAACTGTGTGTTTATCAAAGATGCACAGTGGTTAATTAGGCACCACACAGCTCTGGTCAAACAGGTGATTCCTTGGAAAAGAAGTGAACCATTCAGCTCATTAATGAATTTCCTTACTTAATTTGGACTGTCAGCGATTCATCTAAATCCATATTGCTCGGGGACATAAAGAGATACGGCAAGTTCAGCCACATCCCATTTAAATTTAAATGACGACTGACTCTCGTTAATTGCTCTGCTCTCTAGTTGATACATCCTCTTCAAACTATATACCTTCCCTTGTTCTTCCTTCATACCCCTCCTTCAATCAGTAACGTGCCTGCATTTTACCGTGATTAATGTTTCACAGCACATGTCAGTATATGACATACACTGTAAATCGCTTCACTACGTAGACTATATGGCATTGGTATCTCTCATCCTTTTAAAATGCCACTCATATTTCTCAAGACTTCTGCGGTGGAAAAGTACAGATGAATAGTAACTTATGATTAAATATGGGCCCGGTGCGTTGAGGTAGGAGGCAATAACTTGGGCCCTGAGTGTCTGGCAGTCCCTGGTAAATATTAACTATGCCCCAAGTCTATGAAAAAAGCCGTGACAGGCAGAATATTGAAAGGAGAGCTAGCTCACAGAAACCCTGACACAACATGTTTTTCCGATGGAATTCTTGAGGTGCAAATCTTCAAAGCAACATGAAAGCTGTACATTTGTGGCAGCTACCTCCACTGCATGGGCCTTAAAATGCACTGAAGTCCTTCGACAGGCAACATTAATCCAAAGCAGTTGCTGATTCAGGGAACTTTCTGTTGCAAGTTTTGAGATTTTTAGTCACAGGATGGAAGTTTGAGAGATTGTGTGGTCAACAAAAAATGTGGTATTTGGTAATTATAAGAAATCCAACCAAAGGGGACCGTAATACTTATTTCTAAGCTACGCTGGAAACAGAGTACAGATGGAAGATAATTGGAGAGAGGCTGAACGTTGCGACTACTGGATCAGACTTGACCATCAACTAGTTCCTCTAGTTTCTCGTTTATGTTCCATTACATTATTGCAGACAGAAGAGAAAAACTAGGGTGAAAAACTGACAGTCACTATCTGTAGGTAAAATAGTCCAGGTTGACACTCCACAGGTACGAGTTCCTGAAGGTTACCCCTCAGCTCAAACTCAATCCATCTGAGCTCCTCTTTTCCATTGCAGGTCCTTATCTGATGCCAGGCTAAACCCTACATCTGGAAAGCTGCGAGCACGCGCATTTAACCTGCGTCAAATGCCACGGCCTCACTCAGTTAAATGTGATTTATATTTGGCCGCCCCTTGGACCCAGTGCACTATCAGGCTCAGCCCAGACAACCCCTCGGCAGAGCTGAGTGCAGGGCTTTTGTCATTGGGGAATCTTATTTTATCTGTTCACCTGTTAATCCTCTCTCACAGAGGTACTACATTGTGGCACCCGGCCTCTCACCCTCCGTTCTCATGTCTCCTGGGGATGATGTTCTGGAGACATTCAAATCAAAAAAGGAATGACCAAGCCTGCTGTGTGACGTCCTCCCACCCCAGAACCTTATGTTCCATTGGGTCTGCCTTTTCGTTGATTACGATTCGCTGTCACCCCAGAACCTTATGTTCCATTGGGTCTGCCTTTTCAATGGTACACAGATCCTTGGTCCATCTGTTCCACTAAACAGACCCAATACCACCCCTCAGCAGCTCTGATCACATCAGATTGCCCCTCTGGAGGGCAGGAGGGTCAGAGGAGGGGTCAGTTACTTACTGCTGAACAATGGGCCCGTGGTTCTGGGCAGGAGGTGGACATGCATGTGGACTCCATGCACCACAGGCAGTATTTACATGAAGGAAAGACCATTCAAAGATGCCAAGCTGAGTCCTATTGATTTCTTCTTTCATCTAAAGAAAGGACCATAGAATGGTGCTCCTTGGTCATCACGTGACATTGCCACGCCCAGCCCCAGGGCCACATGGTCAGAAGCCACGCTTATCAACGCATTAGCAGTGACACGGACAGCCACTACCAATTGCATCAGCGTCATCCCTCATGACCGTGTGTGCCAGTTACGCTCCGCTCCATCACAACGGAAACCTGCGACCTCTGGGTCTTCATGAGAGGGTCTGTGTTGCTGTTCTTTACCCCCTCAGGCGCCACGAGATGCAGACAGTGGGGAGGTGTTGCATCACGCAGCGCCAGGCCGCCTGATTTCAACAACGATACCTGCACCCGGTGGAATGCTACACCTGTAGCCGAAGTGTCCAGTCCTGTTCGCCGGCAACATACCGAAGAAACGTTACACAAACGTATACACGATGATAGGATCTGGACTCATCAGCGATGACCTGCGACTGGCCTGCTGGCTTCTGTCTTTGTGTAAATGCATGTTGCACGTGCGTTTCGGTCCGAGAGGAAATCCATTTGCGCTACAGCTATTTTAACACTTGACTGTTCGATGACCGTGACCTCCTGCGGCCTGACCTGTGACACTCTTCATCTCCAGTCTCTCATTTCTGGACTTATATTTGGAGATAAATAAATAGAGGCATATCCTGCACTTTATTAGGTTTCAGACTGTGATGATAAACCTTTGGTTTAGTTCCGTAGACAGAGGGCTCTAACACGCTCAGCCAGAGTGAATTATTGCCTTCTCACAGTACAATATGCAGTACGAAAACAAAAAAAAGAGAGAGAATTACCTCCACCAGTCGCCTAGCAGTAAATTCCATTTGAAGAACATTCCAGGTGATGCCAATTTCTCCTCAGAGTTGAATAGGTTTTATGATACAAGACCAAGGCCCATGTGGATGAAAACAATGGTGTATTCAACACCATCGGAAATGCAATCTGTCTCTCATGCCCCTTCATGTCTGAGAGCCTTATGAGGAAAAATATTGCTCTGTGCAGATTTACTCAGACACCCCCAATCTAGAGAACTCCCCCCACCCCAACAAAACAAAGTAAACCCGAGATAAGTTGATAAGGACACCGATAACATGTCCGCTAGCCGGGTTAGCCGAGTGATTCACCCTCCCATCGCTGTCCCTCTAGCTCACAAGAAGAGAGTGTCAGCATTGGGCCGTTCTCTCAGACTACAGCCGAGCATACCACAGAGCCCAGCTAATCCACCCCAGGTGTTTATAGACTGGTGAGGACTGGTCGCTTTCGGCTGAGATAATCACATAAGCCGCTAACGACTTAAGTCAAATTTCTCCGGCACACGAGAACACCTCTTCCACACTCCGATAATGAACCCTGCCTCGCAAGCCGACGACATCCACATACCGGTAAAAAAAAAATAATACATACGCACTAGCCTTTTCTAAGAAAAAGCATTACCTGTTACCAAGAGAGTCATCCGCTCTCACGGTTACTTCAGCAAACAAAGCACACACGGGGTAGACACATTCAGCTAAAAAAAAAAAAAACGTGATCCTCAACATATAAGCTGCCACCAACCTCTAGAACGTAACGTGGCTCTGTCCATTTCAACCCGGCTCTGCTAACCTAAGGTGCAACCCAAAGGGAATACTGATACTTATACTGGAGCCAATTTTCCATTGAAAAAATGCCAGTGGCAAAAAGCTGGACCTGCTTCTCCACTGCACTGCCACTAAGCCTTTGACTGCTCACGGCTTATCAGTTAATCTGATAATGCACAGAACTGGGAGGCTCGTCCAGATGAACACTGCAGGCCCTGACCCAGGAACAGGAGCCAAGGTCTTGGTGCCAGAATCGCACAGAGGCTAGACAATGCTCTAAACACTGCCAGCATCAAGAGCATTTGCTCTAACTCACATTCATGAGCCTTTTACCCCGGGGGTTATTAAACACATTCACAGCTAGACGCCTTGTATCGCGTAGTGAAAAGACGGTCTGGAGTCGAACCAGTGGGCCGGAATCGTCTTGGCACACATCTGCAGGAGTGACTTTGCGGTTAGACCCTAACATGGCCTGACGAAATGTTAATGCAGTTTTACATTAAAGCGTGTGTTGTGTGAACCATGTTCTCAGATGTCTGAATTTGTGCACCTGGTCAACTCTAGTGTGGCTTAACTCTGACATGTTGCAGATTCTGTATCGATACTGACAAGACTTTTCTAGAATCTGCCAGCGAGCCCAATGAAACATATGTCCCAGAGAGCTGGACTACATTTGAATGCAATTACCTGCTCCGACTGACGACAATCAGTGACATTAATACCCGAGTCATTGTAAATTGTAAGTTTACTATTGGTCCACAGGTGATATGTTCTTCCTTAAAATTAAGTAATATGGTTTGCTTCCAATTAAGTCACATATAGCAATAAACAAACCCTTGTGACACGGTAAAGACAGACTGGTTCTTTCTAGTTTATTCTCATTTTTACTTACAACTTTAACATCTTAACATTCATTCATTACAACTAAGTCTTACTGCCATACCCATAATGTGGGTTACAGATTATTAATGGATTTCTTTTCAAGTGCAAAATTCTTCATAAATAATAACTCCTCTCAATGAGAATTATTCTAGGAGCCAGACAGGCCCCTGCTAAGATTAATTTCACTGTTCCTTTTGTTATTTCTAATTAGTGGCTGTGGAGGAGTGAACTTGCTGGTTATGAAGCTTAAGCATTAGAACATCCATCCATCTTCAAACTACATATCCTGATCAGGGTCATGGAGAAGGTCTGGAGCCTATCCCAGGCAGCACAGGGCACAAGGCCGGGGTGCACCCTGGATGGGACGCCAGTCCATCGCAAGGCACAAGGCCGGGGTGCACCCTGGATAGGACGCCAGTCCATCGCAGGGCACGAGGCCGGGGTACACCCTGGATGGGACGCCAGTCCATCGCAGGGCACAAATACTCAACTCCTTTAAACATGGCAAATCATCATGTCTCATATCTATGATAAAGCATAACGGATTCTAGGATTCAAACACAATAATGACCTGACTATTTAGACTTTACAGCCATAATTCAAAATGTCTGCTTCAGTTCAGCACAGAATGTTCCACAGTTGCTTTAAATAGTGCCAAGCTGACTCCCATTATCAGCAGGGCACAGCTTTCTTGTGCAATGTTCACAGAGTGGTACCCAAACTGCCCATTTCCCTCAGGGAGAGTGGACAGAGTCTCTACACTGTCTATGCGTCAACATTGCACTGATGAGATGGATAAAATTTAAAAACGATCACTACACAACTATACTGCACCAGAATTGCACTGCATGATTGCGTGTTAAAATATACATCGAACGCACGAATTGCCGGGAACGAACAGCACCGAGTGCGTAGCGGTTCGTAAAAGTTTCCCCCCCATAGAGCTGCTGTGGTTCTGAATTGCTAGCGGTGGAAATGCCGCCCTCTATTGGTGACGAAGAGCAACTAACAGATTTCTTTGAAATTCAGAACTAGGGAAACAAAACCAGGCTTTAATTAGCACTTCAATCCACTTCAAACAGACAATTCATTTCATGGGAGATGGAGGACGAATTTAAATTTCGTAAATTATTATTAAGGAAGAATAATTTAAAAAAAAAAAAAAAAACAGATTCCGCTCCGTTTTACTCATTAATTCCTCCTGCTTTGGCCAAACTGACAAACTTTGACCTAATTTATATTCCGTGAGTATGTCGCCTGAGGGGATTCAGCAGTTGACATCCTTCACTGGTGAATAAAATCAGCGATTATAACTGGCTTCTGTGACGAATAACGAATTAAAGCACGTTTATACATTCCGGACAAACGCCGCAGGGAGCGCGTCTTCCGTACCGGAGTAAGAATCTTGAAACGAAAGTGTGTCCCCCGAATGATGGCGAGGAGCTCCATGGACGACGAGACGAGCGGCGACGTCTTTCAGCGGAAAGCCCTCGAAACTTTGATTTTTCTTTAATCGGCGCACACGTGAAATCGCGGAGCCCTGCGACGCTGATGAAAGCGGGCTCTACGGTCCTTTACAGGTTCAGAAACACGGACGGGGCTCCCTAGAACCGGCAGACACATACATTAGAAAGGCAGCGGCTAGGCAGCATTTTCTGATAGAGCCCGGAGTGTCCTGTCAAAAAGTGCCCGCTTTTCTCAGCCGGCGGCGTCCCGGTAAAACGCAGCAGGTTACTGCAGATTTTTGGATTTCGGACGACCTGGGAGCACCTCCAGCCCCCTGTGCACCCCCCTGTGCACCCCCCCCCCCGTGCAGGGGGGGGTGGTGGTGGTATTATTATTAATATAATATAAGAAGGCTGAGGGACGCGCCGCCTTATAATTTAGGATAATTTTTTTTAAGTTACATTTTTTTACGTACCTGCCAGGAGCTGGAGGGGATTTCCGCGAATCTGCCCAGCCCCCCAAAGGTGTAACATCTGTACATGTGGTCGGTGGACTCGGAGCAGTGCCAAAGTAAGCCGAAGCTGACCGAGTCTTCGTTCTTCAGCTGATCTTTGACGATCCACGCCGGGGAGATGAAACTAAAGCTGCAGACGGCAACCAGAGCCGAGGACAGGAGGACCCAGAAGCAGCCCACACAGCCGAACATCCTGGGAGCCTGGGGCGGCGAGCTGGGAGGCAGGTCGGTCTCAAGCCCGGCGTCTTTCTTCCTGCGCTCCAGCAGCGACTGCATCTGTTCGGGCACCAGTTCGACTCCCGGGCGTCACATCAGAGGAGCCCGGCTAAGAGAGGCCGAAGAGGCAACTTGAAAGGCAGATGACTGGCCGCCGTTTCCATCCGCCGGCGATTCGGTTCCGGTCCGGTCCGGTACTGCCGCGCCGCTTCGCGTTCACGGAACAAAACATGTGTCACACCCAGATGTAAACACAGCTGGCAACATCTGGAAACATCTGCGGGCTCGGCCGCGGCTCTTTGATTTGATCTGATCTGATTTTCGTGCCTCGCCTCCTTTTCTGATCGTCAGCCACCCCACAGACCGACCGACCGACAGACAGACAAGACAGACAGACAGACCGGCACACGGACGGACGGACGGACGGACGTTAACTCCGGAGTGGGCGTGTCGCTCGCCATCAATTAGCGGCGCGGCTGAAACAATCTGGAGTTACATTGAAACCTGCTCCTTTTTTTTTTTTTTTTTTAAATTAAAAAGTCATCCCGGGAAAGAATCTGGAACAAACAAATGAATTACAGCCAGGAGCCAGGCTTAGAGATCATCATCATCATCATCATCATCATCATCATCATCATCATCCGCCGTAAGTTCACAGTAACTACGGTACAGCCAGATAAGAACAAAGCAAACACCCACACCCCCGCCGCTGGGCAACGCGTGTTTGCCTACTGCTGAAATATTAACTTTGCTGCGCAGATTAATGAAATCCCCGGTTTAATATTTCATGCAGGAGCGCAGGCTGTACCTCGACGCCACCGCCTGGCGACCTGCCGATGCGGCCAGATGCGGAATTCCGCTTACACCAAACCTACACCGCTGGCTACGGCGGGGAGCGAAATGCTCCGCGATGGGGTGCCCTCCGCATTCACTGGCCCGACGTGCGCAATATTTTCGGTTATTTACGCAACATTTGTCGCTGCAAACTATACGAGGAAAAAGATCAATGGAATTAGGCAAATAAGAAAACGAAGAGGAGAGAAGAGTCAGATGTATTATTCGCAGTTATATATACCTATATGTGTATAAGTAAAAATTAACTAATTAACTAATAATTTAGTAAAATTAACGCGCTCCAAATGCCTTGCTCAGCATTTTTCTCCAGCTGTAACTCCAAGAATAATTTCAAAGCAATCTGGAACAAGGCTGCAGCTTTCCATTTCCTCTGACAGCATTACACACGTCACCTGAAAAGGGAAACGACCAGACGTTTATTTAGTCGGCCCTGCAGCAAGACGCTGGAGACTCCTCCCCCTCCACGACCGTTAAAAAGGCGGGCTTTCCAGCCCATCCAACCCAACCGCTGCCAATTTACAGCTCCCAAAAAGTCATGGCCTACAGCATGGCCTCTGATACATAGAAACTTTATTAATCTGAAAGGAAATTTCTGACGTGTGTCATACTACTGTTTTGAACAAGGATCGATTACTTCATATTATTGCAAAATCCATATTCATACTCAGATGAAGTCATTCCTTTATCACATTATTGCCCTTGTCGTCCTACTTTTACTAGTCCAAGTGTCCATCAGATCTGACTTCACCAAAACAAGGACTGCACTTAACACGTCATATGTCCGCAACTCAAATTCAAATGGTAAAAACACCAGTTTGACAACAAACATTTCAATAGTATGTATTTTAAATCAAACACAACTTAAATATATTTAAGTACACATATACATCAGAAAACATATTGGCGGTACATAGTACCAAAAAAAAAAAAAAAAAAAAGACTTCTCTCTGCATTTATATATCAACGTATTTCATGATACCATATTGACTGAGTTTACTATTCCTTGAAACAGACTGAGATTTGAAATGACATTTCTGACATATACAAAAATAATGGAGAGGAGGGGCATACAGGAAACATTAAAAGATAGAGTTACCCAGGAAAAAAAAAAATCACATGAACGTGTGAGTGTACGCGGGAAATACGGCTCTCGGCTCCGAAAGTCACGGAACTTGCAGACAAGCACTGTAAATGATACTGACACTCCGTGGTGGTCCGCGGCATATGGCAAGAGGAGCTTATCGCATTGTGAAGGGTTAAAATACACACAGGGCTGTTGGCGACAGTTCACCTCTAATACACGGCTAAACCATCAGCAAAGTCATCCAGCGGCGGCCACCTCCTTTAAAACACTTTGAGCTCTTTAAAAAATAATCCTCCTAAAACAATAATATAGACTAGGATACTGGGAGGGGGGGGCAAAGTCCACATTTTCAAGGCAACACTCAGAGTCCTCCTTCTCTTCATCTTCTTGGAAGATCTGCTCATGGAGACACAGTGTCTGGCACATCAGCAAGTCTCGTTACTCCGTTCCGTTGCGGTCTTGCATTCTTCCCCCTTTGTACATTTCAAACACTGTGACTTCAACAAGAGTTGGGGGGTCGAGGGGGGGGGGGGGGGGGGCGTTTTACAACTTCACAACCCCAGCATGATGCAAGAAGTTAGGGGATGGCTCGTTTTCTTCCCGTGAAACTAAAATTTAGTTAATGTTGGT
>JAACJT020000086.1:12620942-12632532 GCA_009936485.2 Gymnarchus niloticus | reverse complement strand
CAGCGCCCGGCCAGGCCGCAGCGGCGACCAACCCGGCCCGCACGCTGGCGGACGAGGGGCCGGCGGAGGGGGGGGGGCGGGCGGGGTGCGTTTTACAACTTCACACGCACAGCATGATGCAAGAAGTTAGGGGATGCCTCGTTCTCTTCACGTGAAACTAAAATTCAGTTAATGTTGGTTAAATATAATGTGCGCTTCTCCTGGCCGCCACCTCCGAGCCAGGGCTTCCGTGGGGGGAGTGTCCTTTGGTAGGTCCGGAGCGTCATAGCTAAAGAGATGGGGGAGTGGTGTTTGTGAATACTTTTGAAAGAGCCACAGCGATACTTAACTACATGATGAATTAACTGACAGCTCACAAAAGTCTGGGAGTCGCAAACATTTTGACAATGTGGTGGAAAGTCATAATGACCAAGTCTTAGAAAAAAAAACCCTCACGCACACACAATAGCTCTAAACTGAATAATTGACCACATTCAAAGCTGACCCAAGATCATCAGTTTGAAAGCTCTCAACAAGTATCTAATGTGGAAACCTGATATTTTCCTAACTGAGTGATTACTAATGTCCCTCCTTTTCTGGTTAGAAAACAGCACTGGTTAGCACTCCAACCGCAGGGTCTAATGGCTGCATTCCTCGCTGTCATTTCAGGGACAGTGTGGATATCTGATACCTGTGTCGACTTCACGCAAGGGCTTTCATAGTCTGCCTGATGCATGACGTCATTCACGATCATCTTGGGGCTCTTCCGCGCCCCCTCCCCCTGGGCCGGGAGGGAACGCACGCCCACACAAAAAAAAAAAAAAAAAAAAAAAAAAAAAAACACCTTTGCTGCTAATAATCAAGACAGGAGGTGGTGGTGTAGGTCAAGAAATGGATGTGATCATGCTTTCATACCTAGTGTCGAATCCATTTGTATTACTGGCTAAAATGTGTAAGCTTAACCTGATGCAAGGTTACTATCTGCTTAGCAACTGAAACAGATTTTTGTACTTCTTGACGTCATCTGTAAATGCTCTCGGAAAACCAGCTACCATACACCTTGCAACTTTTACAGGTATTCCACAAATGAGAAAGAGGGAGACCAGGAATGTTAACAACCAGATTTAGTGCTTGATTCTGTGAAATTTGGCATCGTGTAAAAAGATGGGCAAGGTTGATGGGAGAGGAAAAGCAAACAGTGCCCTCTAGTGGACTGGCATACCTCATCCGAGTTTCCTTGCACCCATTTCTTCATTGCTTGGGAGAACATGGAACCTGCAAGAGACAGAATTTTGTTTCACAGAGTATCACACACATGCTGACAGAGGGTAGGGTGACTCAGCACTAAAGAACCAGATTGTTAATGGACAAGAAATGGTGAAACACAGTATTTCCCAGGCGAAGGGGTGTGGAGTGTCAAGGGTGGTGGGGGGTATTGTGCGTGTGTGTGTGCTTTGGGAGGGGACTTTAAGATATTCCTATCTACAAAAAGGGGGACCTGACAGAAAGTGTGCGATGTGCTGCTCTAACAGCATTGAAACCTTCCTAACTGAAGTACTGCTATACGCTGAAATATCCTCCTTCCACCGGCACAAAAGCAGTTATTTGCTCTGGATGTGCTTACGATTAATTAGCCTTAATTATGCCACTGATTAACCTATGACTCCCTGTTAACATACCAAAACTTCTAAGTTTCCTTGTGAGACATCTGTTACATAACACCCATGTTGCAGATGCTTCTCAAATAAATAGTGTAATAAGCAAGAGCTTATTTAATTAACCACAAAAGCATTTAGAGCACCAGAACAATTAGGCTATTGATTAACAGTAACTGTAACATAGTCCATTTTGAGAACAAAACAGAGCATATTAAATCATAAATATGAACATAACTGTAACACGGTATTTAATAACCATTACCTCTGTTGTGTAGGTCAGCACATTTTAACAGGCCTAATGGAATGAAACGGATGAGGGTGATATCCACAGAAACAGGTCAGTACACCATTCTCCTGCTCTTCCCTTTCTGTGTGTTGCAACTCTTTGGACAGAGAACATGTGGACAGTTACCTTTGGATTTCTTCACATCAGGTTCTGGTTCAGCTTCCCTGATGAACTGGCCGAGCTCATTGACCTTCCCGAAGGTCATCCTTCTGGAGAGAAACGGGACGTGTCAGCACCTCTCCCATGTCCCAACATGCTGTTGTGTGTCTGGCAAGTGACTGATCATTTAAGAAAAACGCTTGGCTCCTTTTGTGACAAAAGAATCGTGATATCATTGTGTAGAAGAACACAACAGTAAAAGTAAAACATGCCTCAGGGTGCATACGCCCCAAAATGCAAATATATCTTTTTGAGATGCCTGCATTTCGGAAGGGCAAACTGTGTCTACATTAGCCGATCTGACTCATGTTCCCTGAAGTCACATGAAAACTGGTGCGTGTGTAATACCTCTGAAAAATAACGCACAAACTCCAGTGGCTTCCTAAGTCTAGGGCCTACAGACTCCGATGAAGCATGAACAGTGAATCTGCTGCGCCAAACACAAAGAAGAAAAGCGGCTGGTAAATCTGACGCATAAGAATTCGTTCTTTAGAGAGAAACGTACCAGACTTTGTAATTGCTGGAAATCAACGCAAGGAAATGAGATGTGCAAGTTCTACACCAAATGCTACTCAAGACTAAGTCCATGTTACACTTCCATTAGAATATCATTTGTAGAAAGCAATCGGTTCTATCTGAGAACTCCCATGAGCCTTAGTGACTGTTTGATTAGGTGCCATCGTAATCATTACGGGTGGTGTATGTTCAGGTTATGGTCGTCGTAGAGCATCGCTAGCTGTAGTTGTGTTGTACATGGTAGTTTTGTTTTCGATGTCCCTGAGTGGGCCACAGTCGAGTAGCACATTGTTCAGTTGAGTTAGGTGGGGCGCTGGTTCTGTTGAACAAGTTAGTTTAGCTTGGAGTGTTGCTCGTTACAATACTCGCTTTCTCGTATAACAGAATACCAGTTCTCAGCATTGTGACGCTGCTTCTGAACTGCCCGGTCCGTTAATAAAGATCACCTGCGGAAATGACAATGCTGAATTACTCAGACGTCCCATCCACAGCCCTTGCTACACTATTGAGCGAACTACCTGACTGTTACATGTGCAGAGACTTCTAACTGCTGAGGGGGGGGTTAGCACTGCACAAAGAGGACACGTTCCCAGCAGCATACCCTGCGTATGGCCGCTGATACAGAGATTCCGGGTCCAAGCTGGCGATGTCCACCGTTATTGCTTCGTCAAAGTTTTTCAGGATTTTAACCGCTGCTTTTTTGCCTGCTTGCTGCGGGGAAAAGAAAACGGAAAAGTCACTGTAGTGCACAGACGTTAGATCAGCTCCTCGGGCGACGCGCCAAGCGACGATTATGGGCCATTCACCTGGGACTGCGGTCCGTCCCCAGCGCTCGCGTTACGGTCGCCATCGGAGGCGCCGCCTTGGCCAAAGGGAACCACACTCCCTCCGAAAAACTCATCTGCTTTAACGGAATTGATCAAGTCATTCAGGTATTTGTAGTAGAGGTTACTGGACAGGAAGCCTGGCAGGTACACCTGTAAACAACACGTGTCACCAATAAGACGGCCATCAATGACAATTCTGACAGGGCTGACACATCAGCAGCAAATCCGGCATGACGCCTGCCGAGTCCGAACCCCAGTGTCTGTGATGTTACACGCTGAGCCTCTCTGCCATGCCGCTTCTGACTCTCTGTTGCATCATGCATCTACAGCAAAGCAGCCTATACTGCCATTGCCTCTGGGAAGAGCGACGCTTGTATGCAGGGAGAGCGAGAAACGCCTCACAAGCCTGGAGGGTTGGAAGCGTGTACCGCGGGAGCCGAAGCTGGATGGCAACGACTCAGAACCCCAGGATTCAACCGTGATCGCCTATGATGACCTACCTTCTCCATGGTGGTCCATGCCTGCCGCAGGGGAGTGGTGAAGCAGTCTGGGAGTGGCCCACCCTCCCGACATATATTGGACTCGATCTCCAACCGAACAGTGTCATCAAACCCCAGTGGGTTTGTAGCTTGAAGCGAGAAATACCTGTGGGAAGGACAAATGAAAACGTTCTAATACTGGGGATTAACTACAACTCAACACCTTGTGGAACTTGTGTGGGGCTTATAGTCGAAGACGACAGATTAAAAATTTCAGTGATTTCACAGAAACACAGACCATGAGAACACGTAAGAGACCAATGCAGAAAGACGGCACAAGACAACCACCTCCAGTGATTTTGGCTCCTGGTAAATCACTCACTTGTCGTACAGGATCATGGCATCATTCTGAGCTTCCTGCCCATCGTACTGGCCCTTTTTAGATGCCAGCTGATCCTGAAAGTTATCTGCTGCCAGCCAGAACTGCAAGATGTTCACCGCTTCCTCCTTCTCCATGTACTGCAGGAAACAGCAACGATCACGTCAGCCACCTGCCATGACAGCGTCAAAAGTACCATAGCCCTTCTGCGGTCATGGAAAATCGTGTTTGCCACACCTGCAGGTTAACTTTAAGCAACATTTTCCAGACTGCTTAATGTGCATGGCCATCTGAGCACAGTTTTGGCAGCAGTCTTGATTCTGACATCCCATTGCGGTCCCCTTCTTGTGGCCCGAATGGTGCCGGTCCCTTGCACTGCTGCGTGGCTGATCCAAATGGCATAGTACCTCCCATCCTACGATGCCCACCATAAGGCTCGGCAGAAACAGGCGCCACCTGGAGGAGTGTGACCTCCTACATCGACACTCCTGAGTTCACATGGGCTGCCGATGCAGACAGTCAGGTATGTGGGGGTTGGTATACTGTAATACGAGTGACCCCCCCGGGCACCGTCTGAGTGTGCGAAGTGGACCAGCCGGGGCCCCCGGGCACCGTCTGAGTGTGCGAAGTGGACCAGCCGGGGCCCTCTTACCTCTGAGAAGTAGAAGAGTGCTGACTCGCAGAAGAGGATGTCTGCCAGGAAGACGGTACCACTGGTCAGTACTTCGATCTGGTACTTACAGAAATGATGACTCCGCAGAAATTCACTAAAGTGCCTGTGGGTGACAGGTACATATATCAGGGGCGGCCCCAGGGAAGGCTCCACACAGCTCTACACTGTATATCGCTGTACGGCTGACAGGACCATGGCTAACCCCATCCCACCGAAAGAAGCCAGCTCACACAACACCCCCAACACAGTCAATGTAAGTCAAGTTCATTTCTTTGGTGTTGCTGCAGCAAGTTCAGATCTCTTCAGGAGGACCTGCAGTGGTCACACATGACAGGCCTGACCTCAGATGTTAGACCAGCATGACGTGACCTGGAAAACCAAGAAGGAGAACAGCCCTCCACTGGGGAGAGGGACTCACTGTTGTTCCAGGATACCAAAGACCACGGACTGTGCCACGACAAAACAGTTTGGATCCACCTGCCCATCCTCGCCGCAGATTTTCGCTGCCGGGACAAGGAGAGGAACGGATCAGCTTCGCCGCATCTGCAGGGATCTTATCGAAAGCTTAGGTTTGCTATCAGACGAAAACCTCAGTTCTACCTGATAACTAAAGTTAACAATCCGATGAAATGCAACGGATATGTGCTGACATAGCCTCTTACCAACAATGTCATTTCTCATGGATTCTGTGATGGGAATGGGTCGAGCAGCGTCGGGGGAGATGTACTTGGTGAAAATGTTCACCGCATCTCTCTCTATGCCTGAGCAGAAGGACATACCGCTATCAGGTACTGAAGCTGCATTCTGACATTTGTAACTGGATAAAGAGGATCGACTTTCAGCAGGTAGAAACTCCAACAGACACGCCAGGGTCATCGTGATTCTTCTTTCAAGTATAAATTTTTATTTGAAGTCGTAGAATAAAGAGACTCTGTAATGAGACGAGCTGCAGAACTAAAACAACCAGTCTGCTGCTTTAGCTGAGGGGATTTTTAAATGCATCAGCCAAGCCATCCCTGTACTCCTGAAACAAACCATTACCATATTAAAACTGCATTCAGGGGACACCAATTATAAATTACTACAACTGCAGCCATCAGTCTAAAGGAGAATATGAACTTTTTTTGGGAACTGTCACTCTCCCACAAAACCTCAGAAATTAAAAATTTCAAGCCCTGACTCTGGTATAATGCATTCCTTATTCCAGAGAATTCTAAGGGGAGAAAAATAAATGAATAACTCTGACTTACTTTTCATAAGTTTTTCTGACAGATCTTTCAGTGCATTTGTGGACTGCAGTTTGAATGGCGTCCCTGTCCTGGACGACGGCCGTCTGGTCGGTGTCTCCGCCCTGGAAGACTGCCTGAGATCACTGTCAGAGGTGGAGGAGCCAGCCTGGATCGCCCGGCCAGGGCTGTAACAGTTTGTATCCAGTGGGCTGGGTCCTGGCGCCTGGGCTCTGCTCTCAAATGAATCCTCGCCCTCGGGCCTCTTGGCGGATGGAGAAGCCGGCTCAGCCAGCGAGCTGTGCTTGACGGAGTTGAGGCTGTGGGCTCGGACCCGGGACCAGCTGGTGGATCGGAAGCTCTCGGCCTCCAGCCAGAACTTGACCAGATGGTCCGCTATCTGCGTCTCCATGAACTGCATGTAGTATGGCATGGCGATGTTGTCACGTAGGACCTGCTCCACTGTCTTGGACAGCCGTGACCGTGTCTCCTGTGCTTGGTAATTCACACTGGAACGCCCTGAGTCACACACACAGTCAGAGAAAGAGAGAGAGAGAAAGTGTCACACAGAGAGAGACACAAACACAGGGTCACACACAGAGAGAGAGAGACACACACACTGTGTCACAGAGAGAGAGAGAGAGAGAGAGAGAGAGACACACACACACACACACACAGTGTCACAGGGAGAGAAAGAAAAAGTGTCACAGAGAGAGAGAGAGACACACACAGGGACATGCTGCAACACAAATTTTGAACAACAATACATTTGTCTCACCATAACCTTCACGAGAATAAGCAGAAAATAAACAGACAACACAATTAGTAAAAGAATCACATTTTGCATTACATCCATCCATCCATCCATCCATTCACCCACCTACTAACAGCTTATCCAGGTTGGGTTACAGGGTTTTATACTACAATACAATCAAAAAATCATCCATCTGATCATGTGACCCAGAACATCATTCATCCCCAGAAACTTCACGTCACTCACCCACATTTTAAAAAGCTGCTGTCTTATTAAATCCTTCATAGTGAGCCACAAGACCAGGCTCGGCACAGACCGCAGGCCCGCAAGACCAGGCTCGGCACAGACCATGGGCCTGGAGCCACAGGTCGCAGTCTTACCCAGACAAAGTCTTCCTGCAGCAGAAACTCCAAAAGTACTTTCAACCTCTCAGCAGGGCTGTCACAACAGGAAGCCAGAGCAATGAGGCCACAGATAAAAACTCTGTCCTCTCAACAATGATCATTCTGTGTTTTATTTATGTTACACGATGAGTGACCTACTTGGCTCCTGCGGCGAGTCCGTCTGCACATTTCGACTGAAAATAAAAAGGTGATCCGGCAGCTGAATACACCTCCCTGTAAACCTGCTCACCGATACACAGTTTGGATAAGTTGTGTGTACTCCGATAAACTGCCTCAGATTGAGAAGAACAAGACAGAAATGCTGACAGACAACACCATAAACCAAGATGCAAGCAGAATATTCCTCTGGCCACCAGTCAAACGCCACACTCTTGCTGGATGCACTGACCCATCGCTCGGCTTTCCCCCTCGATTTTCAGCTTAATAAAAACAAATTGTCACCGTGACAACGATCACACAGGCAGCCCGGCCGACCCAAAGCCCCCTGAAGAGGCATACTTTGGAGGGGGGGGCCGTCTGGCACCGAAGGCAACTTGCACCACATGCTGTGTTGACCACGGGACCGTGGGTGAGCTGCCAGGGGTGTGCGACAGACAGAGATTGAGCGCAGCATGAGAGAGGGAGGACAGGAGGCCTCACTGTCAGCCAGGCCCACTGCCGAAACCTCAGGCCGGCACGTTCCGAGCCCGATGACAAAAATGTCGCCATCTGCTGGCCTTAAGGATTCGCAGCGGGAATCCACAACCAGGTGATTTCACAGACAATGTTACGCCATACAAATCAAGTAGACGCATTTTCGCACGACGAAGATTTAACGTGTGAGTCAGCACAGATTCACTACACGTCACCCACGAGGCTGCATCCCAACATCTCACAGCTGCGGCCACTGCCCAGCTGTCGCGTTTGCGGGCTGATCCGCGAGCCCCAGAGAGACATGTGACCGGCTGCTACACCGCTCTGATGTGCCACGTTGCACCATGAAGTCAGGCCAGACCTCTGCTGTAACAGAAGAAACCAGTGAAAATATCCCAGCACTCAGCTTTTACTAATGTAAGCCTGCAGGCCCGCCGAAGAGTTCGGAAAGCCAGAAGTTACAGTCCATCAGAAATTCCCATCACATCCGTGCAATCCTCCAACACCGTCTACAGGGACAGGCGTCTGCCTGAAACCCAATCACTGTTACTACGGAGCTGTGCACGCCTGGAGTCTCACATACCCAAATCCCCAAAGTGTGCTGCCTCCATGTGGCTGGGCTGCTTCTTGAGGATGGCTGTGCGTCCTCGGGCAAAGGAGTCCATGTTGGCAGAGATGGCACTGATGGCCACGTGGCTGGGCCCCGCCGCCTCCAGGATGGCATGGTGATTGCGGGCGCCGGAAGGGGACTGAGGTGTTACCAAAGTGGGGGAAACGCAGGCTAAAATGGTTAAATAAAGACAAGCAGCAGCCAATGAGAATCTGGCAGGAGTCATGTGATACACACACCACCATGTGACATGAAGGTCAGGCCACGCCGAACCCTCTTCGAGTGTCAGAGCATGAGAGCCTTCTCTGCTCGAGGACCGCATTTCAAATGAACACCAAATACAGTTTCATTTCACCAGAAACCCAGCATGTTTCCTCTCTATTCAGCATATTTTGGAGGAGAAAGGATGTGAGCCATCTTTCAATTGCATAAAACCGACATAGCAAAGACCCTTAATGTACACTAGCATTTAGCAGCCCTTACCTTTAAGCAGAAGCAGCGATTTCAGTGTTATTTGCTATTTTTATCTCATATTAGGGGTAACCTTCAAAGCTGAGCATCAAAAACCCAGGGCTGCTCTTATCTTCTCTTGGTACTTGAGGCCTACGTGCTGTGTTCCCTCCATACCCAAACACTGCAGCTAAAAATTCAAAGTCTTTGGCCAACTATGAAAACTTTCCCCAGGAGGGAATTACACAAAGGCATTAATCGCTACTTGCTTTCCCTTTAGTTTTTAACACCCAGTCACAAAAACATCCCCCAAAGAGAAAGAATTACCCAGCATTTAGCACAAACTTTTAATCATTCAAGAGCGAGGTCTTCTGGACTCTTAGGTTCTTAACGACGCTGGGCAACTGACAGCAATAAGACAAGGAGTGGACTTACCGTAAACAGTACAGACCAGCAGTCCCAGCAGTGCATTCTGAACACCACGCGAAGCACGACACCGAAACATCTTGTTACACCAGACGCTTCCCTCATTAACAGATTCATAGCGCTGATTGTTTCCTTACCTCGGCTGCTTTTCAAATCAGCTGCTCTTTCATTTTCCTTGCCTTTCACTGCAAAATAAGGAACAACAGTGCAATTATGCAGTTAGTGCCTGTCACAACATTGACACCAACACCGGCATGTAAGAAGTTCTGAAAGTACTCATTTAAATTAGAAAGAAATATCCGACAGGCCACTCCATTCAGTGTTATTTGAAATCAAAGATGAGTTCAGCAGCAAATTTACAGCGATATCCTTTTCAAATCAATTAAAGCACTGTGGTATGTGTCTGGGTGTCTCTACGATTCCCCGAACACCCCATCTGGGCCGCATTCTGATCCCTGGGGAATCCAGACAACTCTTAGCACCAAGCAGATGTTGGAGCACCAGCTATCACAGGTGCTGTAAGGTTGTGACTGTGTGTTTGTTTGATTGGACTACCTAACCAAAACCAACAAACACGGACGAACCAACAATTTGATTGTGCATGGCTGAGAAAAGGAAGTAATATTAGGATACCACTGTACCATTGGACTAAACAGCACAGTATCTCTCACTTTGATAAGCAGAAATAAGTCATCTAGTCTGAATAAATTTGGGGATGAACGACACACACAAACTTTCCAGTAATACGGATGGAGCATTCCAGAAATCCCATGACCCCACAATTTCAACAGATCACACTGGACCACGGCGGTCAATTCATTTGTTAAACGGTAACGGTCTGTGACAGCTAGTGTTACTAAAGTACATGATATTTCTGTACAATTTCAAAGCAGAGTAAACTTAATACTCTGCTGGCATTTAAAGGAAAGCTAAACAGAATCAATGTGTCCAAAGCTGACCTTTCGGATACAAGTAGAAAGGTGCTTTGTAAATTCTGAACATCAGTCTAATTTTAGGTCATACCTCGCATCCAAGGGCAATTTTAAGCAATAAAAGCCCATGTGTTCACTTTTATTTTACACATTTTTACAACATACACGTTTACAACGCCAACACTTTTGAAAATAATTAAATCCACACTTATTCTAGTTTCGAGTCAGATCGTTCTTTTTTAAAGACTGAAAACAAGCGAGCTGATGGACGAAAGATCAGATCAGAAAGATGACCGTCTCATTGTTAGGCTGAGATGTGCATTAACCACCATCATCGATTCAGGTTAATGCACTTAATTCTATGCTTTAATGAAAGTTGTATATTTTGGAATATTGCTGATCGGCTGATAATAATTGATTAGATACTATTTAGATTTAATATAGGGACTCAAAAGGCCTTTTGACAACACTGCACAAGAAAGTTATAATTACTATTACAGAGAGAGTGATAAAGGGAGAGTGAGAGAGAGTTAGAGTGGTTTGGAAGGCCTTACTTCATGTTCAGTGTTTACGTGGACGTGTAATTTGCTTGAACCCTAATAAAGATCAACCAGGATCTTAACAGTGGTGTTCTGGACGACACATCCGAAGTACGGACGGCTGAAATCTACGAACAGCGCCGGGATAGTATTCCCGACAGTGATCTACACTGAAATTACAGTCCTTTGAGCTGTCAGCGGTTCCCGCTGAACAGGAACGAAGAGCGGTCTCCGCCACATTTGGTCCTTTGAGCCGGATCTACGAGCGGTCTCCGCTACAGCCACCACTGCCATACCAAGACATAAAACAGAACAATATGATCCGATTGCATGAATTTGCTAGTTTGTCTTTCTCTTGTTTAAACACAGCGATCTGAGCATGGATGAAGCTTAAAGACCAGTCCTAGAGTGTCACGCAGGCTGGCATCGCTACAGGACCACAATACACCGGAACATTCCCGGGGTGTCACGCAGGCTGGCATCGCTACAGGACCACGATACACCGGAACATTCCCGGAGTGTCACGCAGGCTGGCATCCCTACAGGACCATGATACACCGGAACATTCCCGGAGTGTCACCCGCTACAGGACCACGATACACCATAACATTCCCAGAGTGTCACGCAGGCTGGCATTGCTACAGGACCACGATACACCGG
>JAACJT020000086.1:12584477-12617019 GCA_009936485.2 Gymnarchus niloticus | reverse complement strand
CACGATACACCGGAACATTCCCGGAGTGTCACGCAGGCTGGCATCGCTACAGGACCACGATACACCGGAACATTCCCGGAGTGTCACGCAGGCTGGCATCGCTACAGGACCACGATACACCGGAACATTCCCAACCTGCTTTCATCACCGACTTCCTTACCTTTCCTTCGAAAAAACGACATGGTTGTTTCCGCGCTCCGATTCTTTTCCTCAGCTCAGTGAATGCATCCCGCGAATTTCCAGGTCCCTTCATTCATACATTACGTTTCTCATTAACCCCAAAAGATGTTAGGCATAATTAATCCCAGAGCCGCAGACTGTTATAATGTAGGTTTCCTTCTTCCCTTTTAGCCAGAACGAGCAGCCATATTGTCAATAGAGAGCTCACTTCCGGCCTATTGAGCGCGGCATTATGGGTAACGCATGCATGTCATTTAGCATACGTTTCATTTTGCAACTGATGCTGGATCAGTTCGGCAATTCAGTTTGCGTTATTCAACCGATGGCTTATTTAGGGGAAAACTGATTCTGTATCAGTTTTAAAAGATAGCAAGTGCCCGGGGCCATTTCACATATGACACATAATGATGTTGAATAATGATATAGAAGAATGACAGAAACCCAGGGACCCCTAAGAACATGAATTTCATTTGTTTGTGTTCTACATCAACTCTTAAATATAACCGCAAGCAGTTATGTGCGGGTTCAAGTACACAGTACCAGCAGGAACAACATGCACCATTGACTAAAACAGAAAGGCAGCTTCGACTGTAGAGGATCTATCTATGCCGACTCTGCCTACATGGCCTGCAGTAGTGCTGGTTAAAGCAGTGAAGCATCCATAGGCAATCGAGGGCATAGGCGCTTGGGGCGTGGCCTGTGGAAATGCAAATTGTCAGACAGGATTTAAGGAACATGTTTTGACAAACTACACCTCCAACGCAAGTAGTTTTTATTAGGAGGTTGACATAAGCAGTGCTGGATTGGTCAGAATGGGTTGAAGCATGCAGTACTGTCATAGACAGGTAGGGGGATTTAACACTTTGAGCATGGCCTGTGGCCACACCAAATGGCATACATGAGATAGTTGGGATAATTATTGACCAGCTGGGTCTCCTGATTACAATGGTACCAAATGTGATCAGATTGGCTGAAAATGCTTGAACTACAATCCAAGGCAAATCGGGCAAATTTTGCAAATTTCGGAAAAAACTGGGCTGGAACTGCTCACCCTTCAGGGGCAACGGGCCAATTTTTGACACCTGAATAGTGGCCCTAGTGGGTGAGTATAGGCATCTTGTGGCCAAAGTTGGGGTTGCTGGGACTTACCAGCTGGGCTAGGCATCGTGTTTCAGGGAAAAATCAGAATAATAATAAAAAATCAGGACTAAAACAATAGGGTTCCACATGGAATGTGCTTGAACCCTAATTATTGGATTGAAACATTATTTAGTTTCCATCATCACTCCAAACCATCTTCAGTTTTAAATAACTTATTTAGTGAAATTATAACTATGGGGCCAAGTGCATGCCCTCTAGACAATTTCAGATTTTGTTCATGAATATAAGTCATATGATTGCATTCACTTCATTTGGTGTGACAAAGCACACAAAAATCTTATCTCTCTAAGGACTGCTTTTGAGCTGTCTTTGGTTTTTTGAGGTATTAAAAAACAACCAACTTATTCATGACAGGGCATTTGTAAGGCTACAGAAACACTGGACTGCATATCATAATTCACATTAGTGCAATTTTTTGGTTCTGACCCATAATTGGGTCCAAACTGGAATACAACCAAGGAAAAATCATGTACCCCTGCAACAGCCTCAGTTCATCAATATGTTATTATTTTAGTCCTAAAACTAATTTGATTCTGTGGTGTGGCTGAAGAAGATGCAAAACCTAATGATGTAAATTTATGCTCAACACATTTACATTGTGCAAATTATTAACATCTATAGCTATGATTCCACGATTTAGCACTAGGAAGGAGTGGTAAGCTGACAATGCCTTATTTGAAGCTCCCTGGCATCTGTCACATCTAAGCAGCAAGAAACCATTGAACATCTTGTTCTTTGCTTTGGAACTTAGTTTTCTGTCAACCTGACACATCACCATCTGTATGGTGAAAAAAATAGTCAAGGTCAAAGGTACATAAGAGCGATTAACCAAATTGTACAAGACTGGATAAAATTTAGGTCACATCAGTGTTTTAAAAGATGCGTACCTTCTTGCCACTACTAAGAACAAATTTTATTTATGATTTATATATTTTATTAAATTTTACTTGTGCCTCACAAAGAGCATTATCACAAAGCGCTTTACATAGTCTCAGGCCCAGGGTCCCCAGAGAATAAGCCAAAGGTGACAGTGGCAAGGAAAACTCCCTCAGGAGGAAGAAACCTTGAGTGGAATCTGACCCGAAATGGGGAGGTCCATCCTCCTCTGACCAGCACGGTGCAGAACAAGTTTGTTAACACGACGTGAAACAACATTAAGGAAGAACAGTCAGATGAACAGCACCATACTGGAGGAGGCAGTCAGGTGATCAGGTTGAAGAGCAGAATGTTAAATTAAAGGTTAAGTAAATACAACATGTATGCAGTCTGACCTCAACTAATATGAATGCCAAAACTATTTTTATTAACCTGTCATTCTACACTACCCTTGAGATTTCCAGTGATTGCCCATCTGTGCTTAACTTGTACTGCTAATATTACGCATTTAATTAATATACACATTTATAATGATGTACCAGTTTCTCTGTATAATACAGCATAGGAAATTTTGAGGCTGCGGGGTGAAATTGACCATGCACAGAGGTCCTGCACTCCTTGACAGCAGAAAGATGCGATTGAAGCATCACATTCCATGCCCTCATCTATGCCTATTAAGATATTTTTTTTGTCCTGTGCACTCATGGGCCACCATAAGGAAATGTGCCATACCAAATGTTAATAGCCTGTTTTGAGAGTGCTGCCATAATTAGGTGAAAAGAAAAATTGCAACAGATTGCAGGCCAATTTCATGACGGGGGTGGTAATGTGGCTCTGTGGGTTAGCTAGCTGTATACCCAATTGAGAAGTCATAGGTTCAAATACCCTTATCACTATTGGGCCCTTGAATAAGATCCTTAACTCCAGTTGTTCTAGGGCACTGGATACCAGTTGCCCATGTGCACCAACCCTCAGCTCTGAACTTCAAGAGCAAGATGGAAAAATACAAAAACTATTAGTTTCCCCATGGGGATGAATAAAGCATGTGATTATTATAGAAAAAAAATTCATGTCCTTTTGCTAAAGGCTGTGGGTTACTTAGAATATGTACATTTGGGCCCCAAGCTGGACTTTGGATATACCCTAGTTATATTGCACCTTTTTTCCATTTAAGTTTTACAGCATGAGCCAGAACAAACTAGAAGTGAGAAGTCATTTGAAGGAACACATTATGACATGTGCTTATAATCCATTTGTGCTACTCTAAGTTTACTCCACTTCAAAGTATAACTGAGAAACTGCCTTAGAGACTGTGGAACACAAGAAACACAATCAATCCTTTGCCAGATTAAAGTCCAGATTCTTTGTTGTACAATCTAAATAACAGGATTTCAGGTTCTTTTTTTTTTATCATTTTGGTAAGGAAATGGAGCAGGAAAACAGGGTCGTTCATCCTGATTCTTCCTGACAGGTCACATGACAGGTCACACGATGGGTCATTGCTGGGGAAGCACAGCTGTGCAGAATAAACCATTGCCCATCACTACAGTGTAGGCCAGCCACTTTTTAATTTTTCACAAATTTTGAATCTGTTTAATGTTGCTAGTTATAACTTTTTGGTTTGTACTTCACAAGAACTTGAATTTTTTAAAAAAATCTGAAAATGTCATGAAAAGGTCATGGTTTGGGAAGAATTTGGGATAACCTGTATCTGACAATATTGTCAAAATCTTCTCAAACATCCATTAAGGATTTCAGATGGGAGTTGGATCCTTGTAGTGTGACACGATGCTTTGGACCGGGGAGTTTAGCAGTTCCCAATCAAGACGAAACACAGAACGAGGAAACCTAAACTATCAAACAATACGAAAACATGAAAGAAAAGAATTTAAGAGTGAAGACTGGCATGCAAAAACAGTCAAGGACCCTCAAATTAGAGTTAATCTCAAATCAGGCCAAAGAACACATTTCAATGGACACACAGGGAAAAGGACATTCGCTCCCCCTAAAGCTCATTAAAGTAAATGATGATTTAGAAACATTAAGGGAAGCCAGGATATCTCCTCAATACTGAAACATTAACACAATTTAGTCATTGATGAAAATCAGGCTGAGATCAAATGATTTCACATAGACCCTTAGAAAGAGCTCAAGCGAGTTTAAGTTCCAATTTAAATGTATATCCATAAAAAAAGAAACGTGACTCTCCGTAGCAATTGCACGATTACATAATGCTGCCTGGGTTGATTTTCACTCCCGTCCAATGTTGTGAGTCTTCCTCGGTCGATCGATGCGATAGATGAATTCAGCTGGGAGGAAGTAGCCCAGGTACTCCACGACGTCAGGTGTGGTGTCTATGTAGTAATGCCCGCCTTCGCCATGGTGACTGAAGCAGTGAGTGTGCTCCACACGCAAGTCCAAACCCTAGCAAAAGTACATGATTACAAAAACGGACTTCACTGCGACTGGAATCTGGTTTTTAAAAATGAATTTGCGTGCATAATTCCAAGAAACCATAGTAATTTACTCAAAGCTACATACGGATGACGGGCACAGACTCGGGCCACTGTCATACTCACAGGGTCCCTGGACACCAGCACAGACTGACAGATGAGGGGTGAGCTGACAGTGAAGTGTTTAAGCCAGTTATTCACGTCTTCATCGCTTTCAAGAGGACAGGATGAGAACTCCGGAGGCTACATGAGAGGAAACCAGAAGAATGAAAGAGATTGAGAATTCCTAGAAGCACATGTGACCTAAATTCTAAGATGAAGCCCCAGACATGTGACCAAGTCAAGTGACTGCTGATTTACCATGATATGGATCTTGGCTTTCCCATTCTGGATGATGAATGTTCCGCCCAGTGCAAGACTTTTATCCCTGTAGTGGTTCTGCAAGGTCTTCCTTAAACATGTGACAAGGCTGTCCTCTCCTGTTCTCCGGCTAGCCTTTACCTCCAAAACCTATTACAGATTAAGAGGGAGCTGTTTAAAGATTTCCTAGCAGATTTCTCATTTACAGCGAGCTCAAATTCTGCTAAGTGATGCTATTCCTCCACCCCACACAGCTGGTATCTTCTCACCTTTCCAGGTTTGCCCTCACATGCATACAGGTTGGCCAGGAGCCCAAAATCACAGTCTCCATACTTGTCACTGTACTTTTCTTGCAGGCATTCGCCATTCGTTGGGTTAATGGAAGCAAGGTAGCTGCCATTTACCGCTGGTTTTCCTTTGGTTTCCGTGACAACCAGGGGCATCAGCTGCGAAAGAGAACATTATTAAGTTATAATTTATAAGACCAGATATAAACAAACAACAGGCCTTGAGATTTGTACGTGTGTCATTTTTCTGATGTAGCTGCTAAACACAATGTTAGGAACAAGACAAACACAATGACATGAAAAATGTGTAATGGCTGGTATCTATAACATTTGTTGACGACAGGATAATTCACTTCTGCATTCATGCCCACGGTCTTGGAAGAAACGGCCCCCGCGCCCAGTATAAAGGCTCCTGGTAGCTCCACCTCCTTAGCGACATCATTCATGTTGTACACCTGTAAACAACACACACAGTCTAATTTTCCTCATTCCCTTTTCCACTGTCAAATGTGAACTGGAATCAGCAACGGACATGGTTAAAAATGAGAAATGCTCAAAC
The DNA here is from genome assembly GCA_009936485.2 of Gymnarchus niloticus. Lineage (NCBI taxonomy): Eukaryota > Metazoa > Chordata > Actinopteri > Osteoglossiformes > Gymnarchidae > Gymnarchus > Gymnarchus niloticus. The sequence goes on along the minus strand of JAACJT020000086.1, from coordinate 12,611,143 downwards.
ACTGCATACGTTTAGAAAGATTTTCTAATTATCGAACCATAAATCAGTTTCAAATGAATGACTCCTGCTGGAGAAATATCCACTGAAAAACAGACAGAGATAAATCACTGAGATTGTAGCCAAAACTCTTTCATACTCCTTTAACACAACTTGCTGGAAACATAGCTTTACAAAATGTCTCTGTACACCAGTCTCTACCTTAGCACAGCACAGTCACATAACGGAAATCACCAGATGCACCATCAGAACAGTTTAGGTACACGTGGCTGAGCTGAAACGTTGATGGCACGTGACATTCTGTTGTGCTTTGCAAATGATAAACATGAGTAATCTAAATACAAACACTGGTATAGTTTGTCCAAGCAAAGCGTGTTCAATTTCCCCCATAGCTTCTGTTCATCAGGCACTGCAGCTGGCTGAACAAATAAATAAATCTCTTACCTTGTCCTGCTGTACCAGCGGAACCAGATAAGGGACACCTCCAACATCTGATATCCGAGGGTTACCGCACAGTCCTGTTCAAATGACAGCCTGAGATAAGAAGAGGACCTCATGGAGTCATTTTTACTGCTGCCTCCTACTAGTAATAGACACCAGAAAGCAGAAAGCCTGCTGGGTTACCTTTAGCAGGAAAATTAAAGGGATCCTGGGAGAGGTCTGGACATTCCACCACAGTGACCTTAGCATCTGCAAAGTTGGTTTTCAGTCCATTCTGCAGCACTGCAGGCAAAATAAACCTCAACGTCAGTGACCGAACTGTGCAACTCGATCCTGCGCTCGCAGTCATAAAGCCTTGAGAGCCATTGTGCAATTTTACTGTGTGTGTGTGTGTGTGTGTGTGTGTGTGTGGAGCTCCCATGATCTCAGTGTCCTCGGCGGGTTTCCTTCAGCAGTCCTAAGACGTGATTAAGCTAACGGACGTCTCTAAAACTGCTCAGTGTGTGTGTGTGTGTGTGTGTGTGTGTGTGTGTGTGTGTGTCATCAACTATATCGTACAGATATACAACCATAACCTTCTATACCACCTAAATTAAGAGCATTCAAACTAAGCCCGGAGTCGCGCAGCATCTCTAAACTTCTGCCGAAGACCATCCATCCGTAACGCCCGCCCGCCCCTCCATAACGACCCGAACCTTCACTCAGCTCTTCCAGCTTCGGCACGTGCAACTCGGATCTCTCCGTCTGAGCGCGGTCTGCCATTCCGCGAGACGCGTCCGCCAGCTTCACCGTGTCACGTGACGAGCCGCGCCTCCTCCTTATCAAGCGAACCGCCCGCCCCCTCGTCGCCCATTGGCTCCTTCTCAACGAGAGGAGGCGGAGTTTGGGACGCCCGAAGGCTACATTGTAGCTTCTATAACCCGCGTGAACAGCTGAAACTTAAAAAGCGTTTTTTTTTTTTTTTTTGTGTGTGTTTTTAAGTTATGTTGGAAATTTATTTGCCTCTCGTTGGAGTTAGCCCTGACGTTAGGGTTAAGATTGTGCTTAAAATGTCCACAGGAGAGCAGGCGGTAAAAAAAAAAAAAAAAAAAAATCGGAAACGGTTGAGTGGTTCAGTCTGTTCACGTAAAGTATCGCGCGAGTTCGTTGCCGCGAGATGTCTTCTGCTTCCACATGGACGTTCGTGGTACGTTAATGTTCTGTAGTTTGGATCTGGAACGTGTGGGCGGGCTGGGAGTGTGTTCTGATGGCTAGATAAAGCGGTATACAGGTATGCCAGAAAGATGCACGCCTATGGGTCTTCAGGCTGTGTTGTACATCAGTATGTGTACCAGTTTTACTTTAGGCAGGAATTGCCTGCTGGCTGAAATGGTAACTCACTTTTACCTTGCAGGGCAGTTTGAAAGCCTTATCCGCATCGAAGATCTAAAAACATCTATAAAAAGTGAGCCAGCCAAACTAAGAGAAGTGTTTGTGGTCAGGATTCCATACCATAACATCACGTTTAATATGCCAGCATAGCCACGAACACGAGAAGGTGTCTGGAACATGAAGCAGTCACTTTGCTGTGGAGAGAGCACCTTAGGGTCACTCTGGTTTCTCGAACCGACCCAGTCTGTGGTGGACAGCGACACAGAATTCACTCACCAAGCGGAATCAGCCAACATCCGGCTGAAGCATCCGGTCCCTTCAGAGAGGTGCGATACAGCCTCTCTGCCCACGGCTGCTGCATCAGACAGGTAAGGTAGGGGGGCAGCTGGTGACTGACAAGACCGAAGGTTCAGTTTACACTGGAAGGTGGATGCTGCTGGTTTATTCTTCTAAGAGGTTTTTGAATCGCTTAAGTGCATGTAATCACATGTATGTATATATAAATTAGATGGTCAACATGTAATAGTGTTATATTTAATATCGGTGTTCCTGAATGTTCTAACTACCCATTGCATGTGGGGTAAAAAAAAAAGCTTTTATAACCAACTTTTGATTTTGAAATAACGGGCCTTTTAACTTGGCTTTCAGTGATTCGGGAGACAGTCTGTTTCATACTCAACATGACACGGTACCATTAAGGACCGTGAGAAGAGAACGACCAAAGCCATTGCTGGTTCAGAGGCCTGCTCACGAGTCTGACAGAGACAGTGAAGAGTCCAGCAGTCCAGAGAGACTGTGGGAAAGCCTACCGAAGTTAAAAAGGAGGTCCAAGACCAACCCTGAGAAGCTGAAGAAGTACAACTGGAAAGGGCCTGTGTTTCCGTTTCTGGAGAAGTTCACTAAAAGTAAACACCTGCCCAGGCGCAGGGTCCTAACCCTCGAGGTACGTTGTACTTATCCATCCTGGTTGCTTGTACTGTAATATTGCTCAAAATGTCATAAACATTTTATTTTGCGGGGGATTACTAATTTCATCTGTAACGTTCTGAAAACTTTCAACAGTATGGAGCAATCGGTGGATTTTTTAAGTATGTGAAGAAAAAAAAAAATGGGTCAAAGTCTCAAGAGAACTTGGCATCAAGTTCTTTGATGGCCAAGCGAAGGTTCTTCGAGGATGAAGACCTACTTCCATTATCTGAACCAGAGTGAGTGGCGAACATCTGACCCAACTATAAGAATCGAAAATGAATTAGAATTTGTATGTACAGTAATATTGCAGCGGGGGGGGGCTTTTAAGTAAACACATTGTATACTATATTGTAAACAAACATATAATGCTTTCTTACACAGTAAAATTTTGCATTTAACTTCCAGCCAAGCCAAGGAATTCGACAACAGAGAAGCTGGTGATGGCATTAACGTAGTGGTGAGTGGTGGTTTAAACTGAGAAATGATGACATCTGTTACAAAAAGTTTGAAATTGTAATTTATTTAATATTATGCGTTTAGCCTGCTCATTTGTTTGTTCTGATGTAAATAAAGCCGGCTGCGTATGCTGTTAATTAAAGAAAACCTTCATAACAGAAATCTTCTTGTTTTCAGGAACCGAAAGATTTTATTTTAAAATTTAAAAAGAGATTCCGGGGAGACAACCCATGGTTTCAGAAGCCTTCTAGAAATACTGGATGGGATTTGATGAAGAACAGTAGAAAAACTTCTGGAAGCTTAAAAAGGAAGAATCTGCGAACAGTTCTGACCGGATCTGGGCTCAGGAAGCCTTCTACCTCATACAATGCAGATGATGAGTATTACGTTTTAGGCAACACTGATAGTGCTGCAGAACAGGAAGATGACGGTGACAGCTTTGAACAGGCTCCTCTGTCTCCAGACTCCTGTCCACAAGAGGAGGACGAGGACCGGAGTGTGTCAGATGCTTTAGAACAGCAAGGGGCTGTTAAGAAGGGGAAGGAAAGCAGGAAACATAAGATGAGTACCCTCACGGTAAGAAGGGGAACATATTCAGCACCAGTTATTTGCAAATCGAGGCCTTTGGGTGCAGAAACAGTGGGAAACGGTGAGGATATTCCACATGGGGAGTCTCGGCAGAGCACCGATGTTATACAGCTAAGAAAGGGGAAGAAGAGCAAGACGGAACGTCAGGCTAGCTCTGAGCCAACTGAAAATGATGACGCGGGCACTTTAAATGCAGACATTCCAGCCAGCATTAATGAGCAGGAAAGCCATGAAGGAATGACAGATACTGGTATTCCACACGTGGCATCACTGGACCTCTTCTCAGTCAAGAGGAAAACAGGAAAACGTAAAGGGTGTTTCCAGAAGCAAACTTCAGATGTAGAAATTCACCAAGACTCCATGGAGCAAATAAGCCTTCCTGAGGGCAGGATATGTGTGTCATTTACTAAAGAAGACATGAGGGATGATGAAGGAGCAGTAGACATTCAAGATCATGTAGCTGAGAAGGAAGAACCTTTAACTTTACGTGATGATGTTTATGAGATTCGATCGACTGCAGTAGTAAGCACAGAGGATGAGTCCAATCATGCTGGGGAAAGTGCAGAATGTGGGCCAGGTCAGAATGCTCAGGGGGAACCGACTGACAGGATGCCTCGAAAAAGATTTGAAGTTCTATCAGGACATAAGTATGAAGCCCCCACACCAGTAGGAAAAAAACGTCTGTCTTTGAATTGTAAAGATCTAACAGACAGAAGGGAGAGGGGAAGAAGCCCAGACTTTCAGAACGTTGTGCTGGAGAATGAAGGTTCCGCAGAACTATTTGACAGTCCTGACGAAGGAAGACGGTCCCGTAATACGGAAAGGTTTGTAGAGGAAGAGATGGCTCAAGCCATCTGTGGTCAGAACAAAACGCACAGCCCAGCTGAGAAGCCGTCTGCTGAGACGACATGTGGAAAAGGGGGAAAAGACACACTTATGGGGAAGTCATCCAAAAACGATAGAGAGAAGCTAAATAAAATGCAACAAAAAGGCTCCAAAACTGTGCTGCTGCCAAAGAAGGACGTTGAGAAGCCAATGGAGGTTGTAGGACTGCAGGACAGTGAAGAGGAGGCACCTCCTGCACTTCTGACCGTGTTGCCTTCTCTCTCCAGGAATGATAGTTATGACCGGTCTAAGAGCAAAAAGGTTATATCTGAAACTCCAGAGTCTGGAGATGACCCTGTCCAAGATGGGGAATGCGATGACTTGGGAGCGAGGAGGAGGCGGAGGAGGAGGAGGAGGAGGAGGAAGAAGAAAAGAGGTGAGAATGAGGAGCAATTCTGTATCTCTGGGTCTCTGGAGTACATGTGTGCTCCAAATTCAGCTATTGATGGAAGAATGGAGAGTGAAACGCATAGGCAGAAGGTTGAAGTGTCCCAGGAAATGACTTTGTCCTGCTTGAATGATGTGATGAAGAAGAGGAGAAAGAAGAAGAAGCCTGTGAGTGTGGAACATGGTGATGGGCATGGAGGAAACTTCTCAGCAGGCCTCTGTGACTGTCTCATTGGTCAAAAAGACAAGGTCGAGGATGGAGTGATGCAAAACGTCGCTGCTGACCATCAGCCGATGGCACGCGTGTCTCAGCAGGAGAGGAGCATGACTTTTGTTGAGCAAAAAGAGAGTGAACATCAACCCAAAATGAAAAAAAGAAAGAAAGGGATCCATTGTGGTCAGAGTGGTGATGGAAGTTCAGAAAGGGAGGTTGTCTTGTCTGCAGTAAAACCCAAAATGCCTGGTACTGGTTTACAACTGGCTCCTGACTTGCGAAGTGAAGAGCCTAGGGACCGTAAGGCTGGGAAGAGTGGCGAGAGAAAAAGGAAATTAGTGTCTAGTTATGAACCTGCTGTAAGTAAATTGGCAGGAACGGACATAGAGGGCAGATGGTATGGTGAAACCAGAGCTCCGGTGAAAGTCCATCTTGGAGCAAATGCTGTACAGGAGTGTGCTGAGGTCTCAGCCGGTAAAAGGAGAGGCTCCTCGTATGAAGGAGGACGCTGTGTGGAGCTACGCCTGGTAAAACAAAAACAATTTAAAATACCGCTGTCAAGGCTGTTTACCCTAAGGTTTCAAAGTCAGAAATTCACTGGCAGTTTGTTCTATCAGATATTATTAAGGAATTACCAACATTCAAAAAAAGGTCAGAGAAAAAGAACATCTTTATCATGATATTATTTATTTATTTTTTTTTTAAATAGTGGGATTTTTATGTTAAGTTATAAGTATGTGGTATGTAAATTATTAACCCTTTGATGAAATGATTTGCTTGGCAACCTCTGCTTTTCATCTTGCGATGTACCAGGGGGACCAGAATCAGGCTGGGGTACGATTGATTTCTCACTATGTGGTGAAGGCCGAAGTGGTTAAGTTAATGAAATAATTAGTTGAAATAATAGTTTAAGAGCTGAGATTGATTTACTTTTGGTTTATGGCCTGTTATGTAGTGCATTGTTACTCACTAAAATAGTAAGTGGCTTTCTTTAGTGTTTCAGCTCGGCTCAAATTGTCTGTCTGTTCTCGGTATAACCCATTGTGCAGGTTTAACTTGTCTAGCTGGTTGTACCCTATGAGTGTCAAAAAAAAAAACTGAAAGGAAAAAAAACTTGTAGCTCTGGAAAACAGCAAGTCTTCAAATGTACCTTGTCTTTTTTTTTTTTTTTGCCCATTCGTTGTAAAATTACTCAAACAGTGGAACTGTGTATTTATGAAAAAGAGGAGGTTACTTTATAACTCTGAACAGATAATACGGCCTTTGAGGAATGCGGCTTTTGAAACCTGCAGGCCTCTTGCCCTTGAGGACCAAGGATTCTATCCTGTAATATAGTGTACAATGTGCTGTGTGCAGGACATATTATTTTATATTTTTTTACGGCATGATGATACAATTTGTGAACAAACTGTGTAACAAATTAAAGATTTGTCAGATTGGGTTGTTTATCAAGGGATTTGAAGAAAAGATTCTTGAATGAAGGAAATTGTGATGGATTGGTTCTGGTTAAGGTTTTGCTCTCAATTTTTACTCTAATCAAATATCAGTAGTTGGGTGCTGGGTTTAACTCCCACCCCTGCTCTACATGAATGGAGTGTGCGTGTTCTTCCTGTTCTTCCAGTATTCTGCCAGTTTACGCATCAGCCCACAGAGCCGCAGTTCATCGAAGTTTGGCTGGCAGCGTATTCACCGGCTTTACGATCTGCGCTGTACAGGAAAAGTGCTTCTGTGATGGATAGATGGACTCATTTGGTCTCTAGAGGTGGAGATGAAACAACACACAAATGGTCCTAGGAAGGTGAAATCTATTAATTTTGAGAAATACTATTAACATTTTATGAATAAAACGTATCCATAAGCTGTAATTATTTAGCTTTGGACATTTTCATTTTTCTAAAAAGTTGAAGCGCGATCCATATAAAACGACAAAACCTCAACATCTACTAAGAACACTACGTTTGCCAGATTATTTTTTAACGTTTTGTTTAGTAAAATTCAATTTATTCCATTACGACAATCAAAATCAACCAAAACACATACAATTTTGCAATAAAATCAATTTCAATGCACTATTAAAACAACAGACCCTTGTCTAACATCACAAAAAAATCAACAATTTAAATAATTAAAATGTTATATGAACATAATTGCCATAACAAGATCAAGCATTAAATATTATGACTTCCACTTAATTTAACATACCACCGTGCATAAAAGAAAGCAATAAATAATAGCAATTAAAACCAGTTTTGTTTTAAAAATAACTTAAATCCAGCGGTCTTATGTAGGTCCTTCTGAGGAAGTCGCATGGTTGACACTTCACTCTCTTCCCACCGCTCGGAATTAATCCAGGAGACCACTTGTGGTTTATTTGGGATCTTTATACTCGGAATACAAGAGAGGCGAAGGTCAAAAGACCGTGTGACTCCCTTTCTGGTAGGTCATTTGTATCACAAGTAAAAGTTATAAAGTTAGGATTCCATGGTTGAGATGAGGAGGAATGCGACAATATTAATCTGTATATCATCCATTACTTCACCCAGGTGTTATGGAATCAAGAATACGCTCAACACTGGTCAATTAAGTGTTTTAAGGCTCCTAGTCTTATATGAAAGTAATAAATTGTACATCTCTGCGGGGAGTGGCAATACTTACATGGATTAACTGGTTTTTAAAAATGATTTCACGGTTATCTGGGAAAGCACAGGCATTATGAGGATACTGTACACTCTACAGTAGTGACTACAGTCGTCTTCAGACTGTTGCCCAAACTCAGTTCACCAACCTGTCAGAGCACTTGACCGGGACGGGCTTCAGAAAGCTGATCAGGAGGAGGACCTTAGAAGCCAGCCCACAGAAGTAATGTAGGGAACAGTATGCTGCCTGTTTACGCCTCACACTTCTTCAAATTTACTCTCGGGCTGAACGACAGCTTTTGCGATTTTGCCGACCTTCTCGCGCTGACCGTTTGTCGTTCCGGCGGTTATTTAACAGTTTTAACGGCGCCATGGCCGGTGTCGTTCGTTTGCGGGAAGCTAAAAAAGTCGCTATATTTGGTGGGACACACGGAAATGAAATGTCAGGCGTGACGCTCGTCAATCTGTGGTTAAAGGACCGAGTGGAGATCCAGAGGAGCGGGGTGCAGGTCCAGCCCTTTATAGCTAACCCCAGGGCAGTGGAGAAATGCGCTAGATACATCGACACCGATCTGAATCGGGCTTTCACGCCAGAAAACCTCAGGTAACGTCATCTGATGGAAGTCTTGTTCTAGCATTTTGACGTGAGCAATACACTACCAAATGGGACATGCCTGTAATTAAGTTTAATTTAGATGCATTGAGATGTATGACATTAGCAAATGTTGATAGGTGCCATATAGTTTATCCTGATACATTTCATCCGGAGATGAAGCATTTTCATAAGGAGTAGCCTTCGGCGGCTACGACAAGGGGCATTTCATGACAGACGTTAAAGGAAACTGACAGCACAGTCACGACCCGATCGTGTGTTATGATGAAGTACTTTGTACTTTTGAACAGCCGTTTTCATGAGGCAGCTCTGCAGTTTAAGATAAAGCGACACGACGCGTCGATCGCGGCACGGGACCGAGTTAAGCCTCTGGCGTCACGTGTCGTTACCGGCCGCTCGCGCCCGTCCGGTGGCGGCACGTGCTCCTCTTCGGCAGCGTTGTGTTCCTGCGAGGAGACTTCAGCGTGGCCTCTGGAGTGTCCATCGGTCCTCAACCACCCCCTGAAGGCCGAATCATGCGTGCCATCGCAGGCAGGGTTATAAAACAAGACGTGGCTGATTTCTTGACACCACCTGGTAACGTGTAACAACCTATTAAGGACAATGTAAGATCAGTAAAATAGTGTAATTTCATAAAATGTAAAATGTAAACTGGGTTGGAATAGTTATAGATGTTTAAAACTAATATTGCACTTCTATATGTTGCATGAAATATGCTGCTTTTTTTAGTTACATAAAAGTATATTCCAAAATTTAATGCTAATTCTTTTCTAGTTCCTCACCAGGAAAATGCCAAAAAAAAAAAAAAATTATTTCAGTTAAAAGACTATATCTAAAACAGTACATAATAGTGTTTCTTATATGTAGTTTCCATTAAGTAATACTGTTAGGCAACTTAGACTGATTTAACCAGTAATACATTATCACATGCACAGGGGGAAAAAAAAAAAACTTTAAGTCGTTATAGATTTATGCTAGGAAATGGGCCCCTGGTGAATTTATCACTCATTGCGTGGTTAGCTTTCACATTAGGTATAGGCGTTAACTGTGAAACTGTGTAACCCCATAGCTGTGGTGAAGTAAAATTGTTAGAATATGGAAATTCGTTGTGGTATCGTGGCACTCCACCTGTCCTTTCAGTCTGGACATGAATATGCATCAGGCCTCAGATGTTCATTTGAATAATCGGTCCGATATTCCAAAACATTCACTCTGTCTCCCCATACAGGACTCCTTTTCCATTCTCGTTTGCAGAAAGTGATTGAAACGGCTCTACCTATGTTTAATTCACACACAAAAACATAAATGAATATCCACAATGCAGTAAAGATAAATCCCAATGAAAGCGTCTGAATGCTTTCATACATGTGAAGAGCACTCGCGAGCGTATCATTCTGAGATATTGTTGAACAATGCTGATTTAATGTAGGTGAAATGAAGTTTCCTTTACTGTAAATTTTCTGTTGAGCTCTTGGTGAATGCTGTGCATTTTTGACAAATGAAAGTTATGAAAGATATTTGCTTTGCCAAAGAACATCGGTAACTGCATCTCCTTATGGACTTGCCATAGCAGTCGAGAGGTTGAAGGCCTTCCCTATGAGGTCACGAGAGCTCAGGAAATCGATCGTATCTTTGGGCCAAAGGGCAGCCTGGCAGCCTACGATGTCATTTTCGATCTTCACAACACCACGTCCAACATGGGATGCACCATCATTTTGGAGAGTTCACAGGACCACTTCAATCTTCAGATGGTGCATTACATCCAGGTAACAAGTCTAAAGAAGCAACTAAATCTTATCACAGCAGAGGATATTAGATTTTAAAGAAGGAAATATTAACTACTAGATAAATATGTAAACATTATCACCAAGTGATTCAAATATATATGCCATGTTGCTGATAAAAAAATCGAATCATGTTAATGCTGGTCTGATTACCTCTGAATATGCACTACCTGCTGAATCAGCTGTGTGTGATTACCTCAGAGTTTAGCACAATGTTGTGTCCTCTGCCTGCATATTCCTTCCAGCAGCAGAAGCTAAATCGGGTTATTGTTTACTACAGGCTGTTAAAGTGGTGTATTACACCTTTGTTCTTTCTGTTTGAATGTGTGTTTTGCTATCTAGCGATGCATCGCTTGCTCAGTTTTGGTGAACGAACATCCGTTTCTCCAGTACGCAACTACGCGATCTGTGGCCAAACACCCCATTGGTGAGCTGAGAATCCGGGTCCTGCACCTCAACCGAGTACCTTAATATTTGACTTCAGTTGTACTGAGGTCACTTGACTTGCTGTTATGCTTTGTGGCCTTAGGTTATTATTACGTTAATTATTAATTTGTTTGCTTTTTGGATAATGAGATTTTATGGAGGAAAAATTGCATTGTAAGTATTCCATGTTCTTGAGGAGCATCGTGGTTATTGGCTATTGTCATTGGGTCTATTGAAATTTTTCGGAGTGCATTTTGAAAAAGAAAAAAAAAACTTTTTCATTGCTAATTTAGGAAAAATGACCTAGTGGTATTTCGAAAATGTTTTTATATAGTTTACTTTGATGCCACATCCTGTCACACATAACGTGCATAGGCTTGATGGCTGTTTTTGCGTGCGTGTCTTGCTGGATGTTCAGCGAAATGAGATATAAAAAGGTCCGTTTTGATTCTTTGCTTCTGACAGGTCTTGAGGTTGGCCCTCAGCCTCAGGGAGTATTAAGGAGTAACGTTTTTCAGTCCATGAGGCTAATTCTGAAGCATGCTTTGGATTTCATTGAACTTTTCAATGGAGGTAAATACTTCCCCAAAGCTTAATCTTACCTAAACATTCCTCATTCTGTGCTCAGTATTCTCAGTAATAATGAAATTAACATGGAATCAGACCAGCGGACATAGCCACCATGTTTGTGATAAACAGGTCATTCTATGCCTCGTAGACTAATGCAGAGCAGTCAAGTTCCATATCCCCTCGGATTAAAGTTGAAGAGCGTGCTGTCCTGTCCACCTCAGGAGACGTAAATCTCATTTGCGTTTGTAATTGTAAATCCAGTAAGATTGCCTCCCCACAGGCCGCTGTGTTAGCTTTTTCCGGCCTGGTTTTTGTTCTCTCCAAATAAACACACACTAGATGCCAAGGTTGACTTGATGGCTGTTAAATTTCCGGAGCCCCTGTTGGTGAAAGGAATGTTTGTTGAAAAATTGGTCACTTTCCATGTTGTTAGGGCCCCCGGAGTTTGTAATCTTGAGTGTTGTTATGGGTGGATGCATTCCCTTAGCACAACATTGTGTTTTCTGAGCACGCTGGACAAATGAAATAAAATGAACTGTAAGGTCTCTGAAGCAAACAGACAGATATAGTTTGGTTTCCGATGTCTTTTATTTGGAAAAATAAATGCTTAAAGGTGACAGATTTTCTTTCCGCTGAAGGTATGGAGTTTCCCCCCTGCACAGTGGATGTATATCAGGTTACAGAAAGAGTGGACTACCCCAGGGACACGAACGGTAATATCACAGCCATGGTGCATCCCACCTTGCAGGTACATCGAATCCACTTTTATTGTCGCTATTAGCTAGGGTGCCAAATATCGATTTTTGAGTCACCTGTGTACCTGCGAAGTCTTATCATTAGTTTTTGCTGTTAGATTGATATGAACACGCTAAATGTAAATCAGAAAAGAAGTACGCTTGTCCTTCCTGGAGAAAGCATATCGGACATGTTTGGGATTGAGGAAAGAGCTGATCTGTCTGTGCTGTTCCCCAGGATGGCGACTGGCAGCCGCTGAACCCTGGGGATCCCGTGTTCCTAACATTTGATGGGAGGACTGTGCAGTATGAAGGCAGTAGCACAGTCTACCCTACGTTTATAAACGAGGCTGCCTATTATGAGAAACAACAAGCCTTTGTTATAACCAAAAAAGGTACATTAGCAGCCGGTGGGATCAAAGTCTCAAGAATGTAGATGTTCTCGTATTCCACAAGAGATGCGCTACCCTGTGTTAATAATGAACACAGTTTAATAATTCACAGAACAGACTTTAAATATGTGTAAAAAACACTGAAGATATGTAGCTGGAATAGTACCTACGGTCAGGTTCCCTGCCAATTATTTTGTGATATTATATGACCGTTAACTATGCAAGTCATTAACTTTGAAATAGAAATAATTTTACGCGTGCCTCTTTATACTAAGATTTTTAGATTGTGATGTTGAGTTTTTTCTTAAAGTTTTTCATTGCTACTGTAAAGCATCTAAAGATCCTTATGGAATGACCACGTTTGCAGTTTTTTTTTAAAGAAATTTAGCACTTCAGTAGTTCAGCATTGGTTCTTCTCAGGAAATCTAGTCTCTTCTTAGTTTAATTAGATCATATTTATGTTCCCACAACTTACATATCACACTGAAATTTAGTTTCCCTTTTAACATGCAAATCAGTATAGTTTATTATATGGTATTAGCATTTATGTAAACATTTTATTAAAATTCCGTGTCTGAATCACGTCTCGTTTAAGGCAGACTGAATTTAGTTATAATCTGCCGCGTTTTATTAATAGATAGTTGCTGTTGGTGGATGTCCATATAAAACTTACGGTATAATACGTGTATTTCATGTCATGAGTAGATTAGCCATTTTATGCTGTGTGCCTTACATCTGGCCTCACATCTGGCCTAAATAGTAGAACTTTTTCCTGACATATTATGACTGTTAAGTAAATCAGAGTGGCACTACGATTTGTAGCAATAACTTTTCCGATTTTATTCCGTAGAATTGAATGTCCACGTTTTGCATTTGACAATAAGTTGCATGCTACCCATGACAGTAAGTAGTGATTTGTGGTGGTACATTCGAATATTTGTTTCTTAAGGAACATTAAGAACTTACTTCAAAAATGATATGACTGATATTTCCTGTGTGTAAACAATGTGACTAATAACAGGAAAACTGATTTTGTAGTAATTTACTGCTATGCCAGCCTATTTGATAATAATTTAAATCATTTTGTATTGTGTAAAAAAGCTGTTCAAATATTCATTTCTTTTTTAATTAAAAAAAAACTTTAAACTTTTGTAGAATACACATTTTCTCATTCAAAGCAGCTGAATCTGATTTTAAATGATAATAAAAATGACTGTGATACTTTGTCTCGCTTTGTTATATATTTGAGTGTGTTTTAAGTAAACGTACTGTTTTCTATCTTCTGTTAATAAACATCTCAGTCTGTTCCATCAGGGTACGTAGAGGGTAACATGATCGCTGTTTTTCATCTTCCTTCGAAAATAATTCATTTATAAAGGAACTAGTTTCTGTTGTCAAGCTCATAATCTTGGTAATACAAACCAGAACAACTGGCTGTGATTACAACATGTTCTTAAACCCTGCAGAATCGTGTCAACCTGAAATATGAAAAATGCAGGATTGATGACTTGGAGTAGGGTCAGGTAATCTGACGTGAAACTGAAACGTAATCGTACAACTGAAACGCTAGTTTTTACATTAGTGCAAACGAAACTTATTTTAAGTTACATTCCAATCATTCAGTGTGTCATCTTTACAATTACAAGTATCATAAGATGAGAAGGTTACGTTCTTTCAAACGCTTCAGGGAGACGACCACTTGGTGGCAGGCAAGGATCAGAAATGTATAATACTACATTATTCTTTACACACACACAAACCATTTGATCCATTCATCTATGTAGCTTCCAACTGCGCTTCCAGTACAGGCGAAGGCTATGCCATCTCTAAATCGCCTGTAGTGTGCGAGAATGAGTGTGTTTGTGTGTGTGTGTGTGTGCCCGGGCTTTTGTGTCCCCCTGCCTTGTGCCCTACCTTATATAATCTCCTCCTCTCGCTTTCCCAGGCTCTTTCAGACAATGTGATCGCTTTCTATTTCCAGACATTTGTTCTTGATTAAAACTGAATTCCTCTTTCCTGATATGTTCAGAATAAGCCGTGTCTACCATCAGCTGTACACTTATCAATAACTGCCATCCATTTAGTTGCATTCAATTTACGCTTTCACATATAATTAAAACGTCAATTTACAATGACTGAAATAATCTATAACGATATTTATGTCCATAACATGAATTACAATTATAATACACAATTTTATTGGTATATTTTCCCGGCATTTAAACTAAGCAGTTTGAAAGCAATTGTTTCCAAATATTGACTTGGGCTTAGCTGGCCGTCCGCCAAGGCTTTAAACTTAGCTTTAAGCTTTATGAACATATTTTTTGATGTGGCAGGAGGACAATATGGCGATCCATACTTTTATCATTGACAGGAGTATCGAAACGTCCTCTCTCCACCATTAGACCCGAGGTTGCCCATTGCATGAAAGTGCTATCGTATTAATTCCTCCTGAAATGACAATACAATACGCACGTCATCTGTCTTCGTAATTATATTTTCACTCCTGAAATATATTTTATTTCACGTTTCCCACAACTGAGACTGTCAGATCAAACTGGACGTATTAAACCTTGTGTTTGTTGCTGTCGTTTATAAATACGACTTCCCAATTCACCTGTCAATCACGCGGTCTTCAAATAGATGCTGGTGATCAATCTCTAAAAGCTTTGCAAGAAATGATCTTTCAGCGCTGGGCCGAGTTCCAGCAAAGCACTGGAAGGTACCAGCGGGTCCTGCAAGGCACCCCCTTCAAACAGAAGGAATGAATCATATTGTCCTGCATTTTCTGGGCAACACCATGACTTGTGAATTTGGTGACATGTCTGTGATCCTAATGTCTTCACAGCTGATGGGTGAATTGAACGTTGTCATCAGATTGTTAGTATTTTTTCCCATTATGGTTGGTCCTTTTTGGTCAAACATAAATTGATTCAAATGAACGCACTCCTGCCAAACTAACTCTCCTTTACTTCTGGAACGACTACAAGTAATGTACATCCCATAATTTATTTACACACGGGGCGATGTCAGCAAAATTTGTCCTTTAAACCAACAGGCTATGCATCATAATAGCCGAAACCTTCAGCTCATTCTTAGACTTGTATTGATTTTAGCGTGGAAGAACGTTAGTGGCCCCATCCATACAAAACACGAAATGTGAAGTTCATTACTGGTTATCGGCGGACACGTCATTAATTTCAATGTACTTAATGCTGCTTCATTATGGTACTTTGACAATTTTGTGTTGCGGCTCTTAAGACCTGCTGATATGTCAAGCGAACCAGCGCGTTGCACTGATGTTTTTGGAGCACCATATCGACATGATGTCACGCCCTGCATACCTAAACCTTCTGTCCCCCCCTTCTTTTTTCCCGGTTTTTGATCCCGAGATCTCATTTCTTTCTAGCCCTTGTTCAGTTTCGTTCGAATAAACCTTTCGTTTTCTCCTCGTACCTCCTAGTCCTTCCTCTCTCCCATCATGACAGAATGACCAGACTCCTTACCAACCCCAACAGGTGGCGCTTTCCTCCTAGCCTGTGTGCCTCCCTGCATCCAGCAGACCAGATACCTTGAGTGCCCCAGCTTCGGGGATCGAAAGGGCTGCCAGTACCACAGGGACAGTCTTGTCTTCTTGCGGCGGACTTCCTTGCCCTCCTAGACCTCACCCTAGAGCTGAGGATACCTCCCGTGGTCTGGAGGATCCCCGAGGCCAGGGCTCTCTTCTGTTCGGCCCATCTCATGCTCTCCCGACTCACCGCCAGTGTGGATACCCAGGAGGTGGTGAAGATTCTGTGCCTGCTGACGGAGGTGAAGCGAAATGGCGAGCGCAAAGCCGCTGCTCTGTTTGCTGGGTGCTGGTTTGCTTGTCATCTCCAGTTGTGGGAAGTGAAAGCAGAGGAAACGAATTGAACCCACACTCAAGTCCGTCTTGCTGGACCTGGTGCGACTAGGGTCCAACTTAGGAGAGGTCTCCACCACTCTGCTTCAGCCTCAAAAGCTCGGCTCAGGGAGGGCTGCCTCGCCTATCCTCCAGTTGTCCTGCCTGGGCCCCGTCTGCCGCCGAGTGTCCTGGCTTCAACCTCAGCCCTGCTTGTCATCCCCTGATGTGCGGCTGGTGCCCTGCTCATCTTTCCCTGTGGTCACGTCGGCGCCCAGCTCGCCATCTTCTGTGGTCGTGGCCCAGACGCCTGCTCGACTCCCCGGCCGCAGCCAGCCCAGGTTGGGTTGACCCGTATGACGCCCCGCTGGAGGATTTGGAATGGGATCCTCTGGGTCTTGCCCTAAGTCCCGCTCCATGGGTTCCTGCCTCAGTCTGACATCAGCACCGATCCGGTATGAAGCCTTGGTGTGGTCAACGGTGTCGGCTGGGGTGTAGGAGAGGGGCTGGTCGAGTCTCCATCTCTAGAAGAGGGGCAGGGGCACGCTGTTCGGGGCAGTCGCTTGGAACCAGCTCCATCATCGCCCTCCGGTCCTGGCCCTGCAGTCCCCACAGTACCATCTGGTCCCTGCCCTGTAGTGCCCGTGACACCCTTCTGCTTCTGTTCCTGTCCTGGTCCCACCTGGTTCCACTGACCCTCCGAAGTCTAGGAGGATCCATGTCCCTCTGTTGGCATCTGGTGTCCCAAGAGACCCCCCCCGCCCGGCTCCATTCATTTTGCTCCAATTCTAGTCCCATTGCCCTGTTCAGTTTTTGCTTTTCCCTGGTCTGTGCCCCCTGTGGTCATCTTCTGTATGTTTGTCTGTGGCCTTGTCGTTCCTCCACCATTCTGTCCTGGTGGGTGCTGTGTGTCTCTTCCTGGCTGTCCCTGGTCTGTTCGGTGCCCCAGGTAGTGTTCTGGGTCTGGTCTCTTGTCTGTCCGGTGGTGCTGTCTGTTTGATGTTCTGTCTTGCCGTTCCCTGTCCAGTCCAGGATTCCCTCTGTTTGGGGGGGGGGGGGGTACTGTCATAACCTGCCTACCTGCCCCTTGTTTCTCCCTAGTGTGACCCTAACAAGCCATGCCTGTTAAGTGTTTGTTCCCTTGTTAGTCTTGTGTAAAAGTGCCTCCTGGTCCATCCACTGTCCCATCGTGACAGATGTGTAATGAGGAATCCAATTTTTTTTTTAAAAAATGTAGAAATTAAGAGTATAAGTCTAGGGTAATCAAACACCTTTAGTTTGCCCTTCTATAATTACACTCCACTCATCTATTATTTAGAAGTGCTCCATCCTCATGAAAAGGCTAAGTTGATTCTAGATAATGCCGTTCTTTAGCCGGCTGTTATCTCTGCTTACGTAGGTTTTAAACGAAACAAAACCACAGAGGACTGCTAAATTAACAAGAGCGCGATAAGAAAAACAAAAGTGCTCTCGGTATTACGTAACGTTAATGGAAACTTTTATCTGTCAGTGCCATAGCCGGAGGAGGCCAAGCTCCCGAAGTGTAGCCGACAGGTGGTGCGCAGCGGGCGGCGCTGATTCGGGTCGTCGAACCGGCGTCACCGGTCGGTCCGTCCGTCCGTCCGTCCGGAAGGTGGGCGCGAGCCGCAGGGACTCAAAGTCTGCCGTTAGATTCGGTTTAGGGGTCTGACGTCATCGGGATTTAAAAAGCGGAAGACAGAAGTTCTTTTCTCTCTCTCTCTCTCTCGCTCGCTCTCTCTCTCTCTCTTCCTCCCTCCTTTTATCTTCTGGGGTAAACTGATAGCGGCGCACAGGCGGCAGGCTGAGGAGGGGGTATGAACTGACGCTGGGGCAGTTTCGGACACTTTTCGGGGGCAGAGGCTTTCGCTCCGCGAGGAGGAGGAGGAGGAGAAGAAGCGCGCGGCCGGGACGGTGAGGAAGGCAGACGGACACCATGTGGGAACAGGAGGAGTTCGAGAAGCACTGGAGGAACGAGTTCCCCGATGGCGAGGCGCCGAAGATGGAGCTCAACTCCGCCGAGGACATCGAGGCCGAGCTGGAGAAGTGCAAGGCGAGGCTGAAGGCGCTCCAGGGGGCGCTGTCCATGGAGAAGTTCAAGGTGATATACCTGCAGACCACCATCGCTCGGCAGAAGAGCTGCGGCCAGGGCGCTGGGAAGGCGGAGGTGGAGAAGAGGATGGAGGCGAAGGTGGAGAAGGGGATGCAGGTGCCCAGAAGGAGAAACGTAGGCGCGCCTAAGTGGAAGGACAGCACCAAGCCCGGCAGTGTGACAGGGGCCCCCAGGAGCGGTCGTCCAGCGAGACCCCTGCCGGCGCCCCCCCAGATAAGCCCCTCTCTTCCCGTACGGAAGGCGGCGGCGCCCGGCTTCGACCAAACCGAGCCGGAGGCCAGCGACCACGAGTACGAGGACGTGGAGCTGAACGACACCTTCGTGCGGGTTAACTTGGTGACTCCCCGGCTCGAGCCCAGAGCCCCGGAGGCACGCCGGGACCTGGTCCGGCCCTTCCGCCTGAGCCGGGACCCGGACTCCAGCGACGACGGCAGGCTGTCACCGGCCAGCATCCCGCTGCCCTACGGGTCGCCCCGGGGCTCCGGCCGCAGCACCCCGGAGAGGAGGAGCGATGGCTACCTGAGCTCTGAGCACGAGGACTCGTCTTCTGCAGGTGAGCAGGCGCGTGCCGGCGGCTCTGTTTCGTTCACTCGTTACATTGTAACAGGCGCGTGCCGGCGGCTCTGTTTCGTTCACTCGTTACATTGTAACAGGCGCCACGTGAAGGTCCAGCAGGTCGCTACTGAAAATGAGAAGTGCGGACGTTTTCTTTGGTTTCTGCAGTCCTGGAGCACAATAAGATGGCTTCATCCCATGGAGAAGAACACTGGGTCCTTCTTTTCTGAATCAGCTGCTGCTTTCATAAAGCCAGGCTTTGAGCTGCAGTTCCACTCGAATTTGGGTCTTCCGTTAGACAGCCATGTAAGCAGAAGAGCCCCTCTTCTTTCAGGGGGTTTCAGGTGCAAGTCTAGAAGTTGTATGACAGAATATCAAGAATATTGGAGTTTACTGTCAAGCTGTCGACCCAAACAATGGATTAAACTAAACGAGCAGTTGTGGAGAATATCAGTTGAGTAGAGACAGTGACGGATAGACTCTGTCTGTGAGCTCAGGTGACCCTGAGTTTCTTGTGGCCTGGTATTGCTGTGGAGGTTAGTATTTTAAGGCACCAGATAGTCCAGGATTGCAGTCTCTCATAATTTTTAAGCAGCACTGAGAAACATCTTCATTAACTGTCCCACGGGGCTGGCGTTACCCTTACTAATCTGTTGTTGTAATTATGGGTCATCTAAATATTTTTTTTTTTTTTTTAAATGTTGTCAGAACACAGATGGTAAATCTGAGATAGAGGCATGTTAATTATTTTAAAATGTGGACCTTGGTTTTTCATAATTCCAAGCAGCAATTACTTGCAACACAGTAATTTGGAAAAGAACATCCATGAAGCTCGGAGATAATCCTGGAGGATGTGGTCTTTAATCCCAGCGTGTGGGATTCCGCTCATACGAAGGGCTGGTACAGGAAGTAGCGGGGATAGAGCCTCAGGGCGGCCCGTTACTCATCTCCTGAGTTCCGCTGCTTCATCACAGGGGCCTCTTTGTGTTTGGGCTGGGAGGAATTTGTCCATGCCGGGGGTTTCTTAAGGTGACAGGGGAACAGAAGCCCCCACTCCTCAACGTCATCAAACGGCTGAAACGTGGGCGGCTCAAAGAGACGGGGCCATAAACCAGCTCGCATTTTAAGGTTTTTGTTGATAGGTGTAGTTGCTATGCTGGTAACTAGTTTAAATGATGTTTCTTTGGGGCCTGAATACCATGCTTACTGGGGTGTGTCCTAAAACTCTATGGTGTTTGTTAAATAAACAGCTGCTGGCGGTGAATTTGAGTTTCTTTGCTTTTTGTATGAGCTGAGGGTTTTTGGCATTTAAAACGATCAAAAGTCCATCAAAAGTCACAATGGTTTCTCTGACACACACAAACGATCCAGAACATGCCATGACGGATTTGTGAGGGGGTGGCTTAATTTCTGCTGCCTTTTTCCTGTAAGGGTGACCCTTGCCTCATGCCTGTCTGATTTACATGCAGTACAGTCTGACTCTGTTCACAGCTCAGGGTCACTTACCCAGTACAACTTAAACATTTTCTGTTTTATAGTCACGCTGAGTAATATGGTTTCCTTGTAGCTATATTTTTGTGGATGCGTGATTTACCCTACAGACCTTCCCGTTACCTAATGGCTACAGTGTCTTAGGTTGCTATTTTGTCAGTTCCCATGTTGAAGAATTAGAGACTGATGGATTCAGCCTGGCTTCTGAGTCTATAGTCAAAGTGAAGCTTGTGTCAGTAGCAGCGAAATTTCTCTTAAAGGGCCAGCCAGAACTGCGTATGGGGTCGGTGGGTTTTTTATTTTTTTTAACGTTCCTTTCACATATGGTGTGTGAGAACACCTCCCTGCCTTCTCGGACGTTTCCTCTCATTTTCCGTCGCCTCCACTGACGGGGGGTCAGCTGAGCTGTCAGAGTGCCTTTGTAGAAGGGTGCGTGGAGCTCTGGGTTACTGTATGCCTCTCCCAAGACGCAGGCATGTTGGAACCCGCTGGCTTTTTGCTTAGGAACCGTAATTAATTAGTGCTGTTTTCAGATCGCTCTGAAGGTGAATTTATATGCACGGTCAGTGTGATGTGTTTGACACAGAGAGGTTTTGGAAGAAGGCTGAGTGAGAAGGTCATATCATTTACGTAATGGATATTGTAATGTGTGGGAGTCCTGTACCATTGTTTGTATTGTGCCATTATGAATAAAGAAAATGTTTAAAAAAAAAAAAATCATAGGGGTTTTCATATAGGGTAAAGGAGAATAAACATTTCACAATTTACAACAATACCTTTTACCTACTTTGACTAGGGATTTGGTGATCTGACTTTCAGTACAGGTATCGGTCTGATAGTGACCAAAAACACTGCATCTGTCATCAGGAAGAAATGAATTATTCTATAGGATACATGAGCAGGCCTCGCTTTGTGGTGCTAAGCTGGTGTTTTGTTTCATAATTATTCCTTTAGGGGGTTGGAATATTTGTTTTGCAGTTTGAGAATTTTATTTATTTTATTATTTTTTTTAGATGGTTGTATCACACATGACACACAAATTGCTTAAAGGTAAAGGCTGAAGCGAAAAGTTTTGGTTCGGGAGATGAAATAGTGGTATTAAGGCATCCCAAAGTAACACAGACATTAAAGTTTAAAAAAAATAAAAATAAATAATAATAAAAAAAAAACACACGTTGGGTTCTCTTGACCTGCTTCGCTCTGCATCACTGAAGTCCACAGCAAACTGGAAGGGACTCTTAGCTTGATGTTTGTGTCGTAACCTGAAGGGTGAGCATAAGACCATGTTCATTAGGAACCCTAATGTGCCTGGGTAGTCAACATAGTTAGCTCTGCAGTCCTGGGCTGTGTCTGCTGTCGTGAAGGCCCTTAATACCCAGAAGACTTGTTTGCTTGACCCAGTACCGTTTCTGAACAAGTACAAATTAGAACGCTTCATTTAAGCTGTTTCATCTCATCACTTGCTGTTCGGAGGTTTCCCAAGTCTGAGAAGACGGCCAGAAGTTCGAACATCTTAGTTATACTGGTGTCTTTATTTATTCGTGTAAATGATGTGACGATATCGCACATGACGTCAGTTTCAGTTTAAGATACAAGGAACAGATTTTATCTCAGTCACCACTGAAAGCTGCCCCCGAGGTAAGGGAGCACAGTTTGATTCGTTTGCTTTCCTTCTGATCACACACAGCCTATAACGTCAGTCTCTGAAGGTTGCCTTTTTGGTTCGTGTTGACTGTCATACAGTAATATTTTACTGGGGACACGTGCGATGAGTTAGAGGATGTGAGAATAGATGGCAGGGACTCGGACACACCTGGTCTTCATTAGCTGTGGGAGAGTCGTTCAGAATTGTTGCATTCGTGCACTGCTCTTTAGGGACAGTGAGAGACGCTCTAGTGATAACAGATTCTACAGAGTCATTCACCCACCGGAACGTGTACTGCTGGATCCTTTCTGAAAGGAAAGGTGTACATGCTCAGGCACATCCAGTAGGTCTGCCACACGGAAGCATCCAGCTGGCTCTCTGACGAGCTGTCTGTACGGGGGGGCTCTCTCTGAGAGA
The DNA here is from genome assembly GCA_009936485.2 of Gymnarchus niloticus. NCBI lineage: Eukaryota > Metazoa > Chordata > Actinopteri > Osteoglossiformes > Gymnarchidae > Gymnarchus > Gymnarchus niloticus. The sequence continues at coordinate 12,588,561 of JAACJT020000086.1, read as the reverse complement.
GTCTCTGATAGGCCCCGGGGAGAGAAGGGTGGAGGAGCCATGCCGCGTGGTCTCAGTCGGGCTCTCTCTGAGGGAGTCTCTGATAGGCCCCGGGGAGAGACGGGTGGAGGAGCCATGCCGCGTGGTCTCAGTCGGGCTCTCTCTGAGGGAGTCTCTGATAGGCCCCGGGGAGAGACGGGTGGAGGAGCCATGCCGCGTGGTCTCAGTCGGGCTCTCTCTGAGGGAGTCTCTGATAGGCCCCGGGTGGAGGAGCCATGCCGCGTGGTCTCAGTCGGGCTCTCTCTGAGGGAGTCTCTGATACTCATATCTTGCCACAGAATGGATTTATGTTTTTTTTCTAACCTGTATTCTATTGCAAAAAATTATTCATGGCTGTTTTTTTTTTTTTTTTTTCTTCACTAAACTGATCTCTGAATAACTGATTACTTCTGACTGTATTTTTTTTGAGAATCTCGGTGTAATTGCTGCAGCGATAAGCCTGAATTTAAGAGAGGCCTTCACATTCGTTGATTCTTCAGCACGTTTTGTCACCTTGGCCGGTCAAGCCCCGCGCTGTGGTAATGACTCCATAGAATGCAGTGCACAGGAAGTCTTCTGGAACTGCAGTATTTGCACCTATGCATTTTGAGAGAATAGCGTGCTGCTGTGGCATCGTGCGGTCTGGTCACACCGCAGTTTGCACCCATCTCCGATCGAACTTGCTTCTGTTTTTGCCGCTTTCCGGGTCTTTAGCGGTATAAACGTCGATGAGCTCTATTTCACACTTTGACACTTCAGAACGTCATCTTGTTCTTTCTGACGGTCTGTTATCTTGGCAGCCTAAGTTTCCTTGATTTGTGCGTCTGTGGTAACCACCCTCACTGTCATCTACAGGTCAACGTTCCTTCGCGGAGACGCACCTCCAGGTTGCACTCGGCTGGTCTCTGCTCAAAGTGCCTCTCTGAGGGCTGCACTGATGTCGGCCAGCTCTACTGTGCAGCTTCCTGTAAATGTAGATCTTCCAGGCAGATTTAAAAAATGAAAAGTTCAGGTGCTCCTACACTTGTGACTCGTGTCTTTTCAAAATGACTTTCTACTGATGATTGTCACGGACGCCTCCAGCGCTTAGAGCGGTGTATATTCCTCTGCTCATTCCTTGCTCTTTTACATCTTTTCTGTCTTTTTTTTTTTTTTTTTTTTTTTTAAGTCAGTCTGCCTCCCTCCTTTTTGAAACTGCCGTTATGCTGGACCTGATATCCGTTTCTGCTAAATATTGTGCAATTTTGACCTCTCAGTTCAGCTTTGCGTGCTTTGGGCTTCCTGCAGTCACAGGCCGCTGAGTTGCGGTGCTCAGTTTTCACACATGCGCGTGCATCTGGGAAGGTTCCTCACGCTCCGTGCCGTTGCCTGTTGGCAGAATCTCACCCACACTCTCTGTGCGTGCTCGTAAGTGCAGAAGCATGGCCTCGGAGTACATAAGCCGCCGCTGATTGTTACCGTTTCGTATAAATCCGGGGAGCCCTGTTCTAAGGGAGCTATCAGGAGGTTCTAATTTCACCGTGTAAGCATGTCATCAGTGCTGTATGTTCTGTGTGGCTTTGACAGAGGGTTTATGTGAAATACCGCGGCATTGCCGGTACCATAACGATGGTGTAACTGAAACATCGCTGTGGAATCGCAGCGTGCCAGGGAAGACGCCTTCCGTGCCGTTTCTACGCGTGTTCAGAGCGGAGGTCGTACGCTCATAGATAAGACGGCGACAAAGCTGAAGAGATTAGGAGACACTTGCACCCCTGCCGGCAAAAGATGCGAGTCGGGCACGCTCCGGGAGGGGTTCTGGGTGATGAGCAGTTTGGGGTTTAGACGTCTCATCGTCCTGAGGTTCGGTGGCACTCCTGTGTCTGCCCTTATAACCTACACTGATGTTTCACTTGTGTGTCCATCAGGACCAAACATCCATTCCATCGCTTAATTATTCAGGGGCCAGCATAGTGCAGGTTAAGTTGTCCTAAGCTAGCTAAATTGTAAATGGCTCTCTCAAGGGTTCATGTCATTTCCTTCTAGGCCGTCCCCCCCGCCATCCTCTCCCCACGATCCAGCAAATTGCTCCTTTGTTGGGAGGTGTTTATATCTCAGGGCTCCACTTGGTACGGCCAAATCCGAGCAGGGTTTCCCGCCCACTGTCTGTAGTATCTCTGCCTACTCTCAGGCTCATTCTCGGCGCTCTTGTTTCCAGCGCCTTCTTAAAGATCTCTGCACCCCCTCTGGAGCCGAGACTCTGTCGCCTGGCAGTGCGTGACAACAGCCGTTTACCTCTCCATCCTGGCTTTAGGTAGTATTTTGCATGTTGTGTTGAGTGTGTAGATGCTGTATTTAGCTAAAAATTCGTCCTAGAAGAGGAGGAAATATTACTGAATGGTTAAAAGTGACAGTATTGTTAGATCCCTGTTTTGGCTCATCAACTTTTGCCCCTCGTGGCCAGTTTTGGCCAGTCGTCTCTCTTTCTACTGTGACTGTGATCTGCTCAGTCATGCTGATGGAAATGTTAGAAAAGGTTAGCTTCTGTAGAGAAACCTGAGGCTTTGCTTTCCGTTATGATCATGAGTATCAAGTCTCCATCAGAGGGACCCAGTAGGCCCCTTGTTGCTGGGTAGCTGAAATCTCTGGCACAGAGGATTGGCTTTCAGGCCGGCCCGGTGCTGGGGGAGCCTCACACACACACGTCTGTGTCTGTACACACCACTTATGTGTTGGACAAGCGTGTCAGAGATGATGGTATGAACTGCCGCCATGGTTACTATGAGTCATGTCCAGGTTACTGTTATCAATCTCAGGACTCTTCTAGGAGTCGTGTTCTCTCCATGTGGCTTCCAGTAAATCTGAGGGCCTTTTTTTTTTTTTTAATGAACCTCACTTCTGTTCAGCTTTTGCTTCTTTTCTCCTCGTCTGTAATTTTATTCCCCTCTTTATGGTGGCGTTATTAATGACATGAATCTTATCAACTGGCCCTTGTGCCCAAAGGCGGTGCCTCCGTGGTGGATAATGAGCCTGTCTTGTCATTGGAGACGGAGTCTGTGTCGTTATTCCTTGACGCTTCCCTGGGCGAATGGAGGCTGGCGTTTAGAGTCGTGGGTGGCGTAATTCGGGCCTTTGTGTGGAAAATGCAGCCTTATGGGGTCTGGTGGCGAGGCCCTCTGGGCTGAAAACGAATCCTCTGTCTTAAAGCTAGCATGAGACCCCACCAACCACCCGTCCTCCCCCCCCCCCAGTGAAATTTGAGAACCTTGGTGATCAGAGATTGGCTGCAGCAGCTTGGCTGTCATGGAAACCTGAGGTACAGGAAATGCAAGGTGGTTTTGTGGTAAATGTAGGTAAAGTGAGACATAGTGTGCATTCATGTGGTTCATTTCACCTATTTGCTGTGGACTGAGCTGTTTTAATAAATGTATCCGTGGCTGACCCTGAGCTCTGACCTCTCGCCTGTATGTCTCTCATCGGAGAGCTGCAATGTGTTGACCGAAGCATTCCTAAATGACTGCAGTGATGGGCACAGGAAGACCCCACTTCTCAAAGCCCCACCGGGGGTCTGTCTTTGGTAGCCTGGGCCCTGCGGTTAATGTTTCCTGTTATCACCTGGCCCACTTCGCTGCAGACCCCCATAGTCTAGCCGACAGTTAAAAATCCTGTCACCATGGCGTCAATCTGCCAGCCCGATCAGAATCACAGATCCTCTTTTCATTCGAGTTTAAGATGACTCTCAGGCTTCCTGTTTAGTACCACCATAAAACGTAATGATAATGATAACAATTTGTAAGGGAAATAGTGCTTCTTTGGCAGCTGACAGAAACCAGCATTACGGCCGCTGTTTTCCTGAGGTGGGACAGCGGGCCCCTGGAGTGCCTGCGGTCTAGAATCTCCACAGATTGTGCTCCAAAATCTGTGGTGGGTGGGAGTATCTCGAACTCCCAGTCAGTACTGGTTATAGCCAGTATTGATTGGATACCCGCGCCCCCCCCCCCCCCCCCCCCCCGGGCCCCGTCCACCCCCCCGCCCCCCCTCTTCTCCGTCTCGGCCCCCCCCCCGCTCCTTTCTCCCTCGTTGCTGT
>JAACJT020000086.1:12543356-12584377 GCA_009936485.2 Gymnarchus niloticus | reverse complement strand
TTCCCTCTCGCTCTCGTACCCTTTCTTTCTGCCTACCTCCCTCCCCCTCTCTCCTTCCCTCTTCCTCTCTCTCTCCCTCACTCCCCCCAGCCCCCTTCAGAGGTGGGATCACATCTGCAGACTCGCGGGACCCAGCCTCCTCCCTCTGCCTCTTTCTCATGCACACACCTCTCCCTCTCTCATCTCCCTCCCTCTCTGCCACTCGGTTTCTGTTTGCCTTACTGGCAGTCAGATGGTGAACAGTGGAGATGCTGGCAGCTGACTGTGGAATTAGCTTGAAAAACTGAGGGGACGCAGCCTAGCGTTTCGGACCTGGAGGAGGAAGCATTTGCGATTTCATCTTTGGAATAAACGATCCAGAGCCTTCCTGCTCTCCCCGTCTTAACCCAGCGGACAGACGGATTCCGAGTTTCCCATCCTCTTTCTTTTTCTGAAATTCCACTTGCATTCTTTTCATCTTCAGTGATTTTCATCTCTCCGCTGGATCTTTGAACTTCCAGAACAGATTCTGGGGGCCTGTTCAGCTTCGTCTATATTGCTGCCACCCCCCAGGGGTGCAAACCTTTAAACCCCCAGCCCTCTGGGCCACGGGCAGGATGACGGAGGTGCTGGTGTCCGACTGCAGCCTGAACTCAATGTGTGAGCGGCTGGAACGTTGCTGTGTGGAGGGCAACCTGGAGGAGACGGCCGGCAAGAGGCAGCCCAACACCGGGGCCAAGCTGTGGGGCCGCGTGCGGAGCAAGCTCCTTCGGCAGAAGGTCCGCCCACACGCCGTTTGGTAGCATCACGCCAGGTGCAGGGGCGTTGGGCCAGTCTGGCACACGGCTCCCAGGTTGTTGTTGCTGACAGTCGGATTTCCGGAAGGCACTCTTTACAGACCCCGTTAATGTGGGGTGATTTTTGTGAAATGTTTCTGGCTAATGTCATATCTGAACCCGAGCATGTTGGGGGGGGGGTACTTTGAACTGTGCCTGATTCCCACACCCAGAGCTGCTTACTGATGCTGCTATTATGGAATGTACTGGGGATGCAGAAGGGTACACCTCATTCGTCTAGAACAGTAATGTGAGACGAAGGAGGAGGATCCCCATTAAAATGGGGGGTGGGAACATGTGTGTTTGATTGACAGCATGCTCTGGGTCCAATGGACCTCGGGGGGGGCAGCACTGAAGCTGCTGTGACTGTCAGATCCTCTGTCATTTTGAGATCTCTGTTAATTACCTAACATTGTGTGTGTGTGTGTGTGTGTGTGTGTGTGTGTGTGTGTGTGTGTGTGTGTGTTTTGTGTGTGTGTGTGTGTGTGCGTTTCTACATGCAGTCCTGCTCGGATGTGGGGCAGTTATCATGATACAGGCACTAATGTAATCTAGATGACTTCTTCCCCTGAACTGGGTCAGAACTGCTTTATCAGGCAGGCGTGGATCGATACGGCGAAGACCACCGTCATCATTGCGGCAGGATGGAAAATACCTGCCTCTTAATCTGCAGGGGCGGTGCTCACCTGCACTTTAGTGCCATGTTCCCCTAGCCATACATGCCTGTTCAACGTCACGGCCATCGGAGACAGTCCACGTGGGGATAAAGTGTGTACATGTAGGCATCGGCCTGTTTTCCGAGGCTTTGAGGCCCGTCCCGAGAGAAGCCTGGTTACGGATGATCTGTTCTGCATCTGCATGAGCAGTTGTGTTAACTAAGTCTGAGTTAAGTATGGATTTAAGCTTAAAGGGTAAGAAGAGACCTGACACAGCAGTAGGTCTGAGCAGCACTTTCACCCAGGGCCGCTCAAAGTCCACTGGGATCCGTAAGGCTCGGAAATGGGCAGGATGCTTGACGTCACACTCTGACTCGAACCCAGCCGTGTCCAGTCGAACGCCACCGGCATGCGTGGCTGCTTTTGGCTTCTGGGTTCGTGTGATAATTAGAGAACTTAATAGATTTCCCAATTACTGTGTACATCTCCTACTGTGGCATTGCGTGCTGGGTTTACGCTGTGTGGGAGTCAAACACTGACCCCGACTAGAGACGGAGTGGGGACACACCCCTGGGGGTGGCAGGGCAGTGATGGTGCGAGGATGACGCATGCTTCAGTAACTTGATGGCATGTCATGCTGCCCCCGATACGGTTTCCCACAGACCACACTGTCTCCGAGCCATATGGCGTTAAGGAATGTGGAGGCGGGGTTAAAAAGCAGGCGGCACGTGGCCAGGCCGGTCTAACTGACCTGGGAGCTTCACTCTCACTGAACCTGAGGCTCAGCAACATCAACTGAGGACAGGATTTCCATCTGAAATGCTCCTTCGTCCTCTGTTGACCACTAGTCATTCTATAACTTTTTGCAGTACTTTTTTTTTTTTTTATGAAATCCACCTCAGATCTGCTGTATTATCTAACAGGTACATTTCTAGATCGCCTGACATTACAACTGAATAATCATGCCAGCTTTTGTTCTGACGTAGACCCGGTCCATTGCGGTGGTATTCCATTTAAATCGGAGCGCTCTTCCTGTGGCTGACCAAGGTACATGCCGGCTGTGGGGGCTTAGGGAGCAAAAAAAAAAAAGGCAATAAAACATTAATATCAGAGACCCACAGTGTTGGAGGGAGGTGGAATGCTAATATATGCGCGTGTGTGTGTGTGCGTGCGTGCTGGGGGGTGGTAAGCATGCTAATTACTCGGGCGGAAATTCTGCAGGATACATGTGTACCTGTAGACTGTTCTAGAGCAGAGGCCCAGCCCACAACCGAGCCTGGAGGTCCTGCACCCACAAGCTTATCAGACTGCTAGCAGTTAGCACGCGAGCCACCCATTGAAATGTGGCGTGACCCATGGCATACAGGCTCACACCACGCTTCCACTTCCATGTTCACGTCTTTCAGTATATTTTTCCACGAGCAGTAAGTGTGAAGATCAAAGTCCGAGATGTACAACGTTATCGAAATCGAACTGTCGGCTGTCTGGTCAACGCCCATTTCGTTGTTTAACTCCTTTACGTCACAGGTGATTGGATCAGGTTCTTGCTGTACTAATTAAAAGAAAAACTCACTTGACAAATTAAGGTGGGCTGTTTCTTAACAGTAAAAAAAAAAAAAACCAAAAAAAACAGGTAAAAACAGACTCAGATGGGGAGTAAGCATTTGGAAATGATGTAACATATCGCCATTGTCTGGGGCTTGACAGTAAGCCCTTGATGGATCTTCGGTGCAGCCTCCAAGCGGTATGAACTAATTATCATGTGCCACAGAGATGGACACAGGTCCTCACCCTTCATTTCATCGGGTAGCCTGGCTCGCGGCAGCTGTGAGGACTGCGTGTCAATCTGGGCCTGTTCCAGAGTAACTGTGTGATCTTGCTGAGAGTGTGTGTTCATTTCTTCATGACTAATAACAGAACTGTTCACTTATGGTGTGTGCCGTGAACAGCTGTGCGGCGAGGCCTGACTCGGGTCTCTGTATCACTCATGGAACCATGCTGGGGACCTGAGAACGCCACGGTCCTGCTACTGGAAACTGGTAATGCTTTCACGGTTCGCCGCCTACCTACCACTATCCCGGCTCTGAAACGTCCCTCAGCCCTGTTGCCTGCCCGGCCGGCTCCTTTAAAACGCGAGCCACATCTCGCGTGTGAGACGAGCTTTTGTGAGGCTTTGGCGCCCTGGAGATTCATGGTTCCGTTCAGCACTCACCGGTTTGTCACGCCCCCGGTTTCATCAGATTCGCTCGACAGCCTCCGCGACATCGCGTCTCGTAAAATGAGGGTCAGCCAAACTGTTTGGCGTGCTGCTCTACTGACCGCTCGCCTGGAGCCCCCTCCCACACCTGGCCGGGACCCCCATCGGTGGGCCACACTCGTGCTGGACCCCTTCCTGAAGTACATCGCTGTGGAAGTCTGTTTGCGCTGCTGTACCACCTGCTGTGCCAGGTGTGAGCGCCATACTTGGATGGGCAGTTCAGCGGGACCCCTGTTTGGAACCCAGGGCAGTCACATGACCAAGAGTGCAGGAGTTCGTGGGGGACATGACTTGGTAACAATGCTGTTATTCCTGTGTTTGTGCAACAACTTGTTTACCCATGATCTGCCCCTGGGCCTCCCCGACCTGGCCGTACCCGATCCGCCCCTGGGCCTCCCCCCTGGATACTGGCAGCACTCAGTGTGGGGGCATTAGTTAGACCTCCAGCAGGGCTTCATCTGTTTCTCATCACCTGCCCCCCCCAGTACTCAGGGAATATACCTCACTCGCATCACTCGTCCGTTACTCTGTTTTTGGTGAACATTGACTGAATGTGACACTCCTCATCTTAGGGGACCTGTGTGCTCTGATTGGCCTGTTAATCTGAGACGTGGCCTTCATGTTTGCTCAGGTCTGGAAATGATCGAACAATCAGGTCACCCGGCCTCTGTATGCTGGCATGGCGGCTCTCCTCCTGTCCTCCTCTGCCAGTTACGGTCCCCTTCCGTACTCTCTCCTTCATTCTTTTTCTTCGTACTCTTTGGCCTGTATAATGAACTCACTAACTTTATACTATAAACACCCATTTAGCCATGCCCTTTGTAGGCTTGCCATAAACTTCATTCTTTTCCCGAGAAAGTCAAAAGGTGTTAAACCCTTCCTGGAATTACGTAAGACCGATTTACCGGAGCTGAACGTATCAAGTCAGAGCCTCCTTCTGGGATGCTCTGTTTGACTGCCTCATTTGAGTTTATTAGTTTTTATTAATGGGGGCTGGAGAGTCGGGGGACAAATGGAGAGCAAGTTAGGTCCTTGAGTGGCATGTAAAGTGAGCCCGGCCTGCATTCAGGAGGCTCTTGGCAGGCTTCTGCAAGGCCCAGTTGCAGTACGTCAGCATCGAACGCCCCCTCTGCTTTAATAGTTGGCTACAGCCGCTGTACATTCCAGGCGAGTAATTTACGATGACCCCTTTTGTTGCGAGATTAATACGTTTGCTGTGCAATCTAGCACTGCTGGCTGTCTCAGAAGCAGGTAAAAAAATGGGTTTTCACGCACAAACAAGAAGCGACTAATTACTTGAGTGAAGAGGCGTGTACTCGAATGATGATGGCTCCTGCATGGGGACACGCTTCTCTTCCATTTGGGAGGATGCATCCTCAGGTAGGGTGACTGCCATCCTGCGTTGGGTGGAGACGAGTGTAGCGGCCTCTGGAGGAGTCCTGGAGGAGACTGTTTTCAAGAGCATATTCACCACCCCAGAAACCACCGGGAAAATGGGAAAGCCACAGACCAGACCTTGACATTGTCTTCAGTTGGCAGCTGGGGCCTACATGCAGCTGTTTAGCCATCTGCAGTTTCCAGTGACTCTGATCGATCGTGAAGTGCTGAGATATTAAGCATGTCTGTATTTCCAGTGGGCAGACAGAAATACGAATGACTGTTTATGTTCCCGCTTGTGTTTTTATCTTCAGGCTGATGGTCGTACGTGAGCCTGGGTCTGGTCAGCAGCAGAGGGCCGTGCGGGGAAATGTCAGCGTCAATCTGACTGGCCATGCTAAAGTGTTTATTAGCCTGTTTACTCTGTGCTGAAATGCGGCCAGCAAAGACGTTAAGCTTACACTGGGCTTCACTTTCTGTGTTTACTATTTCTGACAGTGTTTAAGAGAATATGTCCTTGCATTGGTTACAGTGCTTATCTTTGATAAGCATGCTTTAGATAAGTAATGGCATGTGTTATTTTATTCCAGACCAGCAAAGTGCAATCTAAATGATGGTCCTTTGATCTCTATTATGACGATTTATTAATTACTGGCAACCTGAGCTGTGCTGTTGAACTGTGGAGTTTTCCACAAGCTGATTATTTCCCCAGTTTTATTGTGGATGGAAGCTAATGTAGCCCATCTGGCTGAGAGGAAACGGACTTCAACTCCGCTTCACCTTGAGGGCCTTCTGCGTTCCCCTGATCACTCCCAGGGCTGCTGGAGTGAGGCACCGATTACCCTAACAGTACAACATTCTCGGGCAAAGACAAGCACATCTTAGTGCTGTCAGCGTCCCAGAAATTTAACAAGCGAGGAAGGAAATGTCAAAATCAATGTGAAGTTCCCAGGGATTCTTAAATATAGCGGGCCTGTCTGGGAATTTCCAGAAGGCCATGGAAAATAGGGTCTCCGTTGAGTCGCTGCAACAATATCCCAAGAGATGCTGGAGTCCCGGACTGGAGAGCGGCTGTGATCTTTTGGCCAAGGTTAAAATCCTGCGTAATTCTAACAGAGGATGAGAAGCTGTTTTTGGCCGAGAGGAGTCGAGGCAGGTGCTCGTGGAGACTAGTGCAGCGTGGCTTTCTGACGTTTGTCTTCTGGTTTCTAGAGAGTTCTCTGGGTTTGGACAACATGAAAATATGATGTGTAGCCCGAGTCGAGCTTTAGCATGTTTGGGAAATGACACGAGATGGCATCCTGCTGGCCAGCATGATGGCTTCCACTAACCATGAATACGAATTAATTATCCTCTCAACGTGCTGCTTTGTTCCATCTCAGTCAAAGACAAATATGAGCGACACTTTGTTATTCAGATTTTATGGATGAAATGTAATATGAAGATCAAAGCCGGTCCTGTGGTTCCGGAAATCAGTGCAAAGAGAGTCAGATCTTGAGCAACATTTAATTGATTTGATGTGGGAGGTGGGGGTTTCGTTAAATGAGCTTCCCTCATGATCTGCTGCCAGTCTCTTTAGGGTTTTCTGAATTGGGTCCGGTGCTGTGTAAAATTCCTTGTGTCGGGGGGAGGGGGCAGTTTGGAAAAGGATGTGTCAGTCTGTCTTGCTGTTTATTTACACCTCCTTTACGCCCCCTTTGATGGGGGTTGGGATGCCTGTCGCCTTGTATGGCTGTTTTAGTTCACAGAACATTCCAAAAGTTGCGTGGGAGGCTTTGTGGCAATATGACAGTGTTTGACATACAATCTTTGAGTTTTTTTTTTTTTTTTTTGGGGGGCACAGAGAGGAGAGGAGGAGGATTTTCCCCGAATTAAATTGTGAACATAGTGCCTAACATGTTAACGACAAAATGAAGTCTACAGCGCAAACTGAGAATCGTCCTCTTTGTCTTCTAGCTGGAGCCACAGAGCGTACAGTCCAAGAACTGGCACATGGATGTCATAGAGATGAATGGGGTAAGTGCGCCCCCCTCAGGGAATTTGGGGCATTGAATCTGTGAACACTTTTTAAAAATAGACCTCTGAACGGTAATTATCAACATGCTACCTTTTGGAAGCAGAAGCAGCTGCAATAGATATTTTCATATATCCTCGCCATTTACATTTGGTCTAAAATGGTAACGGACAGATGGCCGTGTCTTTCAGATCAAAGTGGAGTTCTCCATGAAGTTTACGAGTCGAGACTTGAGTTTGAAGAGGACACCATCGAAAAAGCAGAGTGGAGTCTTTGGTGTCAAGATCAGCGTGGTGACCAAGTAAGATTTTTTTTTTTTTTTTTTGTTTAACCCTCACCAGAAAAACGTTTGTATATCTGGTGTGTTTATAAGGACGGGCCCTGTCATGTGACCGTGTCACATGTCCATCATCAGGCGTGAGCGCTCCAAGGTGCCTTACATCGTACGCCAGTGTATCGAGGAGGTAGAGAAGCGGGGGATTGACGAGGTGGGCATCTACAGGATCTCCGGGGTGGCCACAGACATCCAGGCTCTGAAAGCTGCCTTCGACACAAGTAAGCGAGTGGCTTGGAGGGGGCGTGGCACAGGCCTACCTGTAAAGGGGGCCTCATTCTAAACCCTTAGCTTCTTCACCTCAATCTGTATCCTTCGCACATTGGTTTGAGCTGCTTAACACGTCCAAAGCAGCAGATCTTAACGCATCTGTACTGCAGGATAGTTTACTCCATCAATTCAGGTTAACCATCAGTTTCTGGGCCTCATCTTCCTTGGGACCTGAAACAGCAGCCTCCAGCTCATAGTCACGTGTCTTTAGCTGCTGCACTACTGTGCCCAGTATATTGAAACATTTCTTCTAGTTTCTAGTTTGTGAAATGTTGCATTTCCTGTGAGGGGGTTCTTCACAGTACTGTTCCGAGGCCCTGAGCGAGCCCTCCCCCGCCCCCTCCTCTTCCCAGATACCAAAGACATCCTGGTGATGCTGAGTGACATGGACATCAATGCCATAGCAGGAACCCTGAAGCTGTATTTCCGGGAGCTCCCAGAGCCCCTGCTCACAGACCGTCTGTACCCAGCCTTCATGGAAGGCATTGGTAAGCTGCCAGCACAGTTCCCCCAGGGTGGGTCGGTGGGCTGTCTGGGGGTAATCCCATGTGACTCTTCCCCCCACAGCGCTGTCAGACCCTGCAGCTAAGGAGAACTGCATGATGCACTTGCTCCGTTCTCTGCCTGAACCCAACCTCATCACCTTTCTCACCCTCCTGGAGCACCTCAAGAGGTAAGGCTAAGGACACCGTGGTTCTGTTCATATGTCACCCATGTGTCTGTAAGCCTGCCAGCCTGAGAAATGGCACTTTGAGCTTGTGTAGGACAGCCCTGTGTCTGACACATGGCTGCTGTGTGTCTCACAGCACACACAGCCTTATGAGAAAGTCTACCAGAACGAGACCAATTTCTTGTAGCAGTCAGTGCCCTCTGCTGGTACACTTGGGTCATACATCTCATAGCGGGCAGCTGTTTCTGCCTTTGAACAGCCATCCCGACTCATTTCCGCCTCTGATTTTTTTCCTTCTGTCGTCCATCATTCACCACACTTCACCCGCTTCCTTTAGTGGAAGGAGTGAGCTGAGCCAACAGGAGAAAGGCATTAGCAATCTCCACGTGGGAACCCGGTAGCTGTCAGTGCGGAGCAGCAGTACAGCTCCACCCGTTTGTCAGGGATAGAGAGGGAGATTTTACACAGAGGGTAGCAGGGTGCGAGTGTAGAGACAGCAGTTGTCCCACCGTTGGTTTAACTTCCAACGAAGGAGTGAAGCAATTGAACAGAATATTATGGGCATGTTAGCACTTTCCAGCTTAAACTTTATGATCCATTTGGATCAGTTCTGCCCACTTTAACTATAAACCCATAGCTAATATATTTCTACCACCCATTAATCTGAAACTGTGTCTTCAAAGAGCTGGCCTGGATTCAGACATGTCTTTGTCTCCTCCTCCATACTGGAAACATTGTCACCTCCTTTCATAACACCTCTTTTTCCTAAGTGAAAACACTAGAGCATTTCCTAGCATGGCTAATAGCTATGGTAAAACATTTATGTACAGTGTGTGACCAGCGCGCAATACTGACACCTGCTGGCGACTGTGATGAATTGCAATATGTGCATGAAATATTGCTTTGGAATCACCGTTCAAAAAATTTAGATTACAAGTAATCAAGGCAAAAATGGACACTAAAATTTCCCCATGGCATTGCTGTCAGGTCGATTTATATATTTGACGCAAAAGGTACATCTAATTAGCCAATATGAATGGGAAAATGACTAATTCTGCCCTGGCAGGATGATTAAATTTCCCTGGGAAACCAGGTTCCCCTGAGCTTCCTGGCAACATGGGTGCTGTCTCTCAGACATGTCCCCTCCACCTTGTTGCATCACACCCACCAAATGTTTGCATGCAGCCATCACCCAGTGGTGTCACTCTGTAGTGTCCTTGACGTTGCTTTTACACTGGAGTGAATTTGTCCCTGCTCGGCTCCTGTTTTGTCCCGCTCAACATTTTACTGGGACAGCCGAGGCCCCTTACCGGTCTTCCAGATGGGCTCCACCTGGGTCACGAATCACTTGAACCTCAGCTTTTAGCATCTGAGTCCGTGTCCTTGACATCCACCTGATGTCCTGTTTCAGTTGGCACTCTCTGCATTCACTCAGTTGAAGGCCCCCCCCCCCCAGTACTTAAAATAGCTAGTCCATGTGGAGTCACCAATCGTGAAGGGGGGGGTGGTGTCCTGCAGAGCTGGTGTCACAGCAGAAGCAGCGTTGAGTTGCTGGACAGAGGATGTTTTGGTTGTTCAGAGCATGTGCTGCACAGACATGGCATGTTGGGTGGTCCCCAATGCCTCTGCTATTGTTAGGACCACCGCTGTTGACACAGTAGTGTTTTTTGCACACCACACAGCTGGAAGAGGTGGTATCGATACATTCCCAGCTCGATCGCCTGCATGTGGAAGCATGCGTCAACATGTCCGGTGAACCCTACAACTGGCACATGCTATGAGGATCAGATTACCCATAATTCACTGCTCTTAATGGAGCCTGTGACCGTCTTAATGGGCATACCACAGCCCCCGTCGATCATATCCTGCCCTTCGCGAGCACCTGTCCCATCCGTTTTTAACGTGTTGGGTCGTTCTGTGTGGACCTTTTACTCAAACAGGGTTGCAGAGAAGGAGCCCATCAACAAGATGTCCCTCCACAACCTGGCTACCGTCTTTGGGCCCACCCTCCTGAGGCCTTCGGAGGAGAGCAGCAAGGGACATGTCACATTGGCCTCTGACATCTGGTCACATGATGTCATGGCACAGGTAGGCGGGGGAGGGTCATCCAGACATCTGGCTGGGGACCCCACCAGGGCCAGGTCTGAATGACAGTCTGGATATCTGAGCAGATCTACTCGGGCTTGTGGTCTGGAACCAGATCCTCGCTGCAAAAAAAAAAAAATGAGCACCAAATTTGACTCGAGTGCACAGTGATCCATACAGTCATGTTTGAAACTGCTGTTTCTCAGCATATTAATGTAAATTTAACTGGTCAGCTGCTTCTGTCATTTATTTGTGCTGGTGTTTGATCATAATGTAATAAAACAGCCAGCCGGACATTTGACTTTAAAACGGCATCACGTGTCCATGTTTGTTAGACGTGGTTTATGAGAACAGGCTCCCGTTCACGGGACCGGGTTAGGATGTAGGTGCGTTGCAGAGACTCAGCTCAAAGCGGAATGGATGAGTCCAGCTGGACCCTGAGCAGCACTATAAACAGCAAACGCTCCTGCACGTGGTGACTAAATTTCAACAGGAATCCCATCTTTCAAAACGAATGGATAAACAAACAAACAAACAAACAAACCGGCTTACTGAAGGGTGTTTTCACCTTGACTTTATACTGGGGGAAAAAGCCAAGTGTTTTTAGTCCACGGTAAACTTTGACCTCTTGAACCCAAAGGGTCATCCCAGGTAACTCGCCAGTCTAACGGCACAAGGTTCAGTTCCAGCACAGCTGCTCCAAGCCACGGACGTCACCCCGGGCCATTAGAACTTGGCGCCTTGACAACACAGTGCCATGGGAACGGAATCCAGGAAACCGTGACTGTATGCTGTCTACGTTGACGGTCTATGAGTAATACTGTTAGTCATCGTTCAGTAATATCACTGTTAAAGTTACCCTTAAAGGGATGTGATGTGTTGCGCAAGTTAGAGTGACCCTTAAATTCTCTGTGAATCCCTTTATTGTGGCTATAGTGAGATGTTTTAATGGTAACTGAGGATGAAATGATCCCACACTAAGATCCAGGCTGTCTGACTGTCTCCCCCACCCCAGGTCCAGGTTCTCCTGTACTACCTACAGCACCCGCCCATTTCCTTCACCGAGCTCAAGCGCAACACACTCTACTTCTCCACTGATGTGTAGCCTGCGCCTGGGAACACGTGCTGCCACCACCGGGATGGGGATCAGCACCTCCCACACCCCTTCTTACTGTACAGTGCAAGCCAGGGCTGGGGGAGGAAACTAATCAAAACGAAGAATTAAAATGTACACTGTGCTCCCTCTGCATTCCTTAGTCACGTTTTTGTGTGTCTCCTGTGGAGCGCCGGCCCAAATCTGTGTGGTAGAAGCTGAGGAGTGGCCAAGACTCCACCTGGTGCGGGTATGCTGGGAGTCATGGCCAGCTCAGGAGAGCCAGACTCCGTCCACCTTGTCATCCCGGTTGCCCGAGGTTCCGCTTCCCAGTTTCGGCCAAAGCCGTCATTTTCTGTCCGCCCCCCCCCCCCGCCATACTGGAAACACGTGTGACGGAGGCACTGGGATTTCTCTTCAGGCTCTGCTGTAGCACCACGGCAACAAACCAGGGAGAAGGGACCCAAGGAGGAGACACGGTGTGACTGTGTGTGTGTGTGTGTGTGTGTGTGTGGGGTCATCTGTCCAGTTAGTGATTCCAGAACATTCTGTCACTTGTCCCCCCAGAGGCATTCCAGAAATGGCATCTACATATTTTATAAATATTTGTTCAGTGGCTTTCTTTTGATTTTTTTTTTTTCTCCGTTTTGTGCAAGTGAAGAGGGTTTGTGTGAGTTTCCCTGGGCTGAGGAGGGGTGTGGCCCCACACACCCCAAGTTGAGACTGTGTCCCTTTCAAGGATGCCGTCCTCGACTGTGTGAGCTTCGGCTAAATCTGCCCTATTTATTATAAAATATATATATATAAATATATATATAAAGTGTGCCTGTACAGACCAGTACATCTATAGAATTATTCTCTGGAGTTTGTTTGAAGTTTACCCTGTAGTGATGTTTAGTTCAACTTCATGTACAGTTAATGTTGGTTGAGCTGTACTGTAAGGATACCATGAACAAACAAATACACAATTCTGATGGGGGATGTCCTTAAACAGATGATAGGTGGGCAATTGGGGGAGTTTCCTTTTAAGACGCTCCATTTCAGGCTACTACTTAGTGTATAACAGCAGCCCGTTTTACCTTGCTGATTTATTTATCTGCCCTCAACGCATGTTCTGCTTGTCATCGCTGATACAAAGGTCCGGCTTCTGGAGAGCCGCACAGACTCAGCCTTTCTGCTATGGAGCCCGCGTCGTATCTTAAAATAAGCACTGTTAGATGAGTACTATTTGATATTTTTAATATGATTAAAGAAAATCAAAAGCCTGTATTTTACTTCCATTGGGAAGATACTGAGTATACTGTATCAACAATAAGGTAAATGTCAATGTGAAATGTTTTTTTTTTTTTAGGAAAATAAAAGTGTATCGAGCAGTTGTCCTCGTCTGTTATTTCAACTTACTGCAGGTCAGTAAAGCTACCTCTGAAAGTCAGGAACAGCACAGTCACCCACGGCCAGAAGGTGATACACAACCAGGCTACATAGAATTGGGTTTATTACAATAAATTAGTCATCTGAGATTTTTACACCTCGTGTCACGGTACAGGCTTTACGCTCCTCTTACTGTACCTATGACACATCTCAGTAAATCCCACATAAGAGTTTCTGGTCCCGGTGGGTCTGTGGGTCCCGACCCATTTAGCTGCAGCCTAGCAAAGTCCTGTAGTAGCACTGAGTGATCCGGGACCGCCACCTCCGGCCCAGTCAAGCACTCATCGCAGGTAGTACTCGATGGCGGCGGAAAATGCGGCGAATCCTCCGCAACCCAGGATGCCGGCTTTCAGGCCGGCTGTGAACAAAACAAAGTATCAAGTCGTGGAACTGAAAGGGTCACTGGCGTTGGCTTCTTCATACAACCACTGCATGAATGTAAAACCTCAGCCCGCTTTTAGAGCCATGATATTAAACATCCAGCCCTGTTACTAATGTACTGATACAGAAAACATGTTTCTACACACAAACATTGAAACATCATGCAGAAACACTGAACCTTAAAGTGCGCCATACCTCGAAAGCCGATGGCACCACCGGTCACGCATCCACTGTACACCGCATTTTTCCAGTCCGACTTCCCTCTGTGCTGATGAAGAAAGCATCAGACGTAAGCAGTTACTCCAGAGACAGACCATCGCGGCGTGTGTCTCTGCCACGTGGGGGCTGTCCCAGTTCGTTGTTTTAAAAGGGGGGAGGCGCCCGCCACGGGTGACATTTCAGGGACACACGGGCCCTAGGGCACACAATATTTTTGGAAAGAGAAGTAGACCACTGCTTCTCAGAGTTGGTCCAGTGGGAGCTCTGCTGGCCTGTCCCTGCAGCTTCTGCACCAGGGTTTATCAAGCGCTTATGAAACAGATTTAAGTGCTTTTGACTAACTTTCAATAAAGAAATGCTTTTTAACGCTAGTAGATTTGTGCACATAAACACTTCAGCTTCCATTTCTACAGTTTATTAACGTATAAATTAATATTACATTTCCTTTGGATTATTCATTTAGGGTTGAGTCGTCAGAAATTACTATCCATCCATACTCTAACCTCTCATCTTGGTCAGGATCCTGGAGACTATTCTAGGTAACACAGGGCAGAAGTCTGGGCTCCACCCTGGATGGGCAATTAAGGACACCAACATGCCTGACTGTGGGGGGAATCTGGGAGATCATGCATGCAAACTGCACACAGAGCAGAGGTGGGATTCGCAGCCCCAACACTGAAGGTGTGAGACAACAGTGGTAACTGCTGAGGCTCTGTTCCAAGCAACTTAAGTATCAGTGTGATTAAATAATCAGAACTATACTGATCAGCGTGTCTGCAACTCCAAAACAAAAACCCCAATGTAGCTTAGAAAAATAATGACAAAGGTCAGTAAACTGCTGGGGTAAAACACCAGGGCTCTTTTCTTACCGACTCAATCAGACACTCCGTGCAGGAGAACATCGCACCGACAATAGCAAAGTTTTTTGCGTATGACATCCCTCTCTGGCCCATGTCTTTCAGAACTTCCCTAGCTGTCGGAGTCCTCATAGGGTCTTTGGGGTCAAATCCAACATTGGTGTCGATACCTGCTGTAAAAACTCCAAACGCTCCTCCCAGAACAAATCCTAGAGAAGGAGAGGTTGAAATAATACACACAGCAGAATTAAAGCCATCTTTGTGCAGCTCATTCTAAGGCACGCTGTCATTTACTGTCAGTGGGTCCAAAACTCACACAGTCACAGATTTATAAAACCAAAAGGCTCTCAACTTCAGCTTTGTGAGTTCAAAACCAAATTAATGAAATGGCAGATCTTCACTCTCTATCAGAACCTTTTACATTCATCAAACAGAACAACCTGCTGCTCTTTTGATTCAATATCTCTCGCCGTGTGCCTCCAGAGACCACGAAGCAGCTGATTTCAATTCACACGTAAACGAGGCGTCGAATTATACAGCACATGTGAAATGGGTGCTGATCGCTAGTGTAAGCCAAGGCCGGCGTGTCTCCAGGTCCCCACTATGACCAGGAAGGATGAAAGCAGGCGAAAGACGTAACCCTGCGCTCGGCAGATACCTCCAACGCAGGCCAAGACCGCTTTGAAAGCGCAGCTCTCCATCCCCCGCTCGATCATCTTCTGCTCGTCCGTCTTCTGGGGGTTAGCTAAGCCGCCCATTACGGAGGGATTCAGATCCTTTATTTGCCTCTTATCGCCGATGAGATGCTCCAGAATGACACTGTACTGAAGGTGCCCACCGTCGGGGTCTGAGCTGCCCGGCAGAGGCTCAGCCCTCGGCCTGCTGGACGCCGCCATGATGGTCGAGAAGCTGGTAAACGTGGCGACGGACCCGGATCAGCACATTCGCGATAACGGGGGGGGGGAGAATTCTTGATTAATAATCAATTATTCATCATGGAAAAACACTAAACTATTTAAATAAATAAAACTATCATTTTATTCTATGAGTAAAACAGGAGTCACAAATTAGACAGCATCAGAAGAGCCACATTCGACACATTTTCAAATCTAACGGTGCACTCCAATCTGTTACCACTTGATGTCACTAGCTACCATTTCTTGGTAAATACAGGATTATTTTTTTGTACGTCACACAACATCAACTACGACCAAGCACACGCTATCAGATACGAATAATAAACCCTGAATACATACTGTACATTATAAATATAATCTGTGAGCTAACAAAATAGTAGCAATTACACGTTACATACAGGCAATACCATTGACGGTAGCAGGCATAATAACGCCTTAAAATACAACCAAGAATACATACCAAAAAAAAAAAAAAATAATAATAATAGAAGGAAATCGTAATGCAGTAACGAAACTACATATCCCAGAATCCCAGGCGGACACTGCAGTCGCGAGGCGAGGACGTGCGCCCCCCGGCGGCACGCGGCGAACGTCAGTCAGAGTGGCTTCGCTCCGCGGATCGGCGACGGTGAACAGGTGAGGCGAGAGCCGGCCGCCTCCTTAATACGCCGACTTCTAATTGTGTGTTAAATTGCGCCTAGGTGTGGGTGTGTTTTTTCTCCTCCCAGGACGAAAGGACCGCTAGCTCGTCAGGACCGTGCCGCGTGGCGTCAGCCTGTGGCTTCGTTGAGTGCGGCTCGTCGACGCTTCAGTGTCCTTTGATGTATTGCGTGTTTTGTTTTTTTTTTTTTGAACGCACACTAACTGTACACCCCGGATTAGGTACGGCTGCAGACATACCGTACGTGTCAGCGTGTGTATTACGTTCTCACAAAGTACATTTAATCTGCCGCTTGCCCCAGCCGGCTGTCCAGCCACATACCGCAGTGGGGGTCGTGTCACATATAAGGTGGGCTTTTAATTTTCGGAGGTGACACCGCTGCTGTGGCCTAAATGTAATGTCACAGCTCTTCAAAACGCCCCTTCTGCCACCTCAACTGGGTGCCCACTGGACTGGTAACTGCGCATTTTCATGCGGCGATGCATGTCATGCATGTGGAGTCTGACATGTGGAGTCTGACGTGCAATTTGACGTGCAGTTTGAGATGTAGAGTCTGACACGTACAGTTTGACGTGGAGTCTGACGTGCAGTTTGATGTGTGGAGTCTGACATGTGGAGTCTGACGTGCAATTTGACGTGCAGTTTGAGATGTGGAGTCTGACATGTGAAGTCTGACGTGTAGAGTCTGACGTGCAATTTGACATGCAGTTTCAGATGTAGAGTCTGACATGTACAGTTTGACGTGGAGTCTGACGTGCAGTTTGATGTGTGGAGTCTGACATGTGGAGTCTGACGTGCAGTTTGACATGTGCAGTCTGACGTGCAGTCTGACATGTGGAGTCTGACATGTGGAATCTGACATGTGGAGTCTGACGTGCAATTTGACGTGCAGTTTGACATGTACAGTTTGACGTATAGTTTGACGTGGAGTCTGACGTGTAGAGTCTGACGTGCAATTTGACGTGCAGTTTGAGATGTAGAGTCTGACGTGCAGTTTGACGTGGAGTCTGACATGTGCAGTTTGACGTGTGGAGTTTGACATGTGGAGTCTGACGTGCAGTTTGACGTAGAGTCTGACGTGTGGAGTTTGATGGGTGGAGTCTGACATGTGCAATTTGACGTGGAGTTTCACATGTGGAGTCTGACGTGCAGTTTGACATGTGGCTGGTCGCATGAAACTCTTTCTCTTGGAAAACGAATGAAGGCGTATGAAAGGGGAAGGATGGGTGTCTGGAGGGCTCGGAATCTGAACGGACACTGGGTCTGCTTTACTGAAATGGCACAGGGCCATGAAGACAATGGGGCGCATTTCAGGCTTTTCTTATGAAGCATCAGTAATCATCTTTCTTATTAATAATCATCTTTCTTATTAATAATCATTAATCATCTTCCTTTCTTATAAATAATCATCAGTCATCTTTCTTATTAATAATCATTAATCATCTTTCTTATTCATCTGCATGTCTTTTGCCGGTCGACCAGCTTGTTTGTTTGACCTTCTTGATTATGATTGCATCCGGTAAAGGTGTGTCCACTTTATTTTAATCCACAAATGATTAATTACACAATAATTATTTCAAATGATTAAATTTCACCTTATGAAGTCACTACTGAAATTATTCAGCTAAATATACATTTGAAAATGTATCTGAAACACAGCTTGGTGTGTTTTGTTCGTTCTAAGAAAATTGCGATGCCCTCCCTTATTGCGATTTTTGGAGCTGCGTCATAACGATGTCCTTTAAACTTTGTTTATTTCTTTGGACTTAATGTTTGTTTTCACTCGCAGGCTAATTGGGGCAGTCATTATGCTTGTGAAACATTGGCTCTAATGCAGTAACCTTCAGCAAAAACCGCATTTAAAAACCATCAAATCATTTCAGTCTAGTACCTGGATAAGCTACAGGTTTTCGGGGATAAAAATTCAACAACTTACCAGAACAAACAAGAAAAATTTTCTAAGCATTTTTGTGAGATACAATTAGTCTGATTTAGCGGTGACAGCTCATTTTTCTCCTGTTCCAGAGGTTTTAAAAATATACAGGAAAAGTAAAATAATATTCATTCAGAAAGTTTCATATTTGATCCAAAAAAGATCTGAAGACAAATGGAAATATAGTATTCCTTTTGTTTTCATGGAAAAACCTGTCAGGCAAAGATCTCTCTTTTCTCTCTTTTCCAAGCTGAAAGTCCAAGTAAAACCTACTTGTGGCCGACTGCAGTCTGATTTTCTCGTAATTTATAGTCCAAGAATTGGAAATAACAAGCATTTCTCACTGGCACAAGGCACTGAATTCCCTGTGCAAAAATGCCTTTTCACAAAGGCGACGTCTCACCACTGACTGTGTGAAGCTTTTGGACTTTTGGACAGGCCAATGAAAGCTTATTTAATAAGCTGTACACGTTTAAAATCTTATCAAATTCACATATGAGCAGAGATGAAAACTAAAAGGTTTGCAGCTATACAGTTAATAACCCTTTATCTGTTTGTGTTAAACAGTCTCTGTTGAGTTATAACTGGCACAAAATAGCAGTCTTTGTGTCTCGCATGCATTTGTTATTTGTGCCCAGCTGGTAGTTGGGAAGTCAGCACAGGACAATTGCCCTCACGCCGTAGGTCTTAAACGTCACACTGCCTACTCACGTCTCCTGCTGCAAAGCTAAATTTAAAGCCATAGACCAGGGAAACAGGTAGCTATAAATAGCCAGCATGGGGTCGCATCCTGGTGTGTACGGGTGTGCCAGTGGGAGTGTGTCTGCGACACGGAGAAGTGTCTGCCCATTTCACACTCGTGGGAGCTAAAACGTTAGCCTGACTAGGCTGGATACAGCCTGCTCGGGCACCGTGGGGCGTAGGAAAGTGGATGATCAGTGGTCACAGAGTTTGCCCATTATGCAGTACAGTTTGAATTTCTCTACTTAGCACAGTATCAGTTTATGTGTTATGCTTTGTAGGGGTTTTGATTTATGGAGCAAAATGAAAATATGGGGGTGGACCTTATTTATGCCATGTGGTTTCTGAATTCAAGGGCCAGGACTTATAAATTTCTGAGCTTTCTTTGTCACCTGATATACAAGAAGGCTTTGTGCTTGCGTGTTTGTTTGTGTGTG
Source organism: Gymnarchus niloticus (assembly GCA_009936485.2). Taxonomy (NCBI): domain Eukaryota; kingdom Metazoa; phylum Chordata; class Actinopteri; order Osteoglossiformes; family Gymnarchidae; genus Gymnarchus; species Gymnarchus niloticus. Next base: position 12,565,229 of record JAACJT020000086.1, on the reverse strand, counting down.
CGTGTGCTTCTTTGAGCATCTGTGAGGTGGCGGCCTGGCGCTGGAGAGCCTGTCGAAATCACGGAGCGCGGCGCATGCTTCCATGCATGCTGAGGCGTGACATAGAGAGGAAGCGTTGAGAGTCACCTGAGTAAAGTATAGCAGGGATGTGTTTCACCCGGGACCTCCGCGTGTCCATTTTACCGCCATTTGTTAGCGGCTGCCATCAGTGCAGGATTATTCTCTGAGTAGTAGACCCATTTTATTTTTAGCGTTTACTTTAGTTTCTGCGCGTGATAAGCATGCAGTACCGAGTGCGTGTCAATATCTTAATTATGTAATTTGTAACAGTTGAGAACTAGCCTCCGTATTAGCAGACAGACACTGCTGTCGTGCTCTAGTGCCTTGTGTTTCCTCAAAGAATAAGGATATTTGGTAAATCCTTCATTTTAGTTGCGGCCTTCTATCCCAGGGTGGTGACATGCTTTACAGCGTAGTGAGGCACCCCCTTACGTCCAGCTAGCTGTGTGGTGCGGGACGGTTTTCCGAGCGCCAAAATGCTTGGCGCACATTGGCAGATGGTTATACGGGTGTGTGATTTACACGGCTCAGCTGAGAGAATAACAGGAGGCATTCTAGCCGTGGCATCCAGGATTATTGCCCCTATTCTGTGCAGTCAGTTCCACCATGTCCTCACTGAGTCAGGACTTTGACTTTAATGTCTCTTGCAGAAAAATAAAAACACCGCATGACTGATTGGACCATAGCCATCTGCCCGTGAGAGCCAGACAGAGTGCAGGTCTGAAAGGAGAACATCAGGATGGAAGTGTGGAATGTTACGTTCTCCACAGGGGACACCTATGCAGCAGAAATGCAAGCAGCGTATAACACGGGAGGTGCAGCATGCCAGCTGCCACGGATTCCAGTTAGATGACAGAAGTCTATGATCTGCTTGTTGCTGCCTGAGCAGAATCGCCTGTAGATTCTTAGGCCTTGTGTTAGCCTAGCACTTGAGGGAGCAGTCTGATATCAGGGCAAGCTGTCATCCCCTCTTTCATGATCAGATGGAAATGTCAGAACTCCTCTTTTTATGCTCTGGTTGGTTGAGCTTGGGGTCGCTCACAATAGCCAGTTACATAATCATCAACAAAGATGTCAACCCAGGGTCCAGTAGAGCATTCAGAGCAGGGTCTTCATGTGCTAGCTCATCTCAGCTCTCCATCGGTTCCTGTCATCCCACGGGCCATCCGTCCATAGCTCAGATGGTTCCCATTAGAAGGAGAAATTGTCTTGTATGTCATGCCAGCTGTAAAGATGTCCCAGGGGGTGCCACAGCAGGACAGGTTCTCGAAAGCCATGCCTGCTGGATGGACAGACATTTGGCTACTGTCAGTGGTGATATCTTGGCAGAGAATTTACCGGAAACTTCGGTGATATGTTGTTCCTTGTGCGCAGTACAAAACGTACATTCTGTTCTCTGAAAAAACTGATGATGATTGGAAAGTTCAGTGATTGGTGATTTTAAGAGTGAGTTGAGTGTAATATGCTGAGGTGTATAGTATCATAGACAAATACCTGTGCTGGGTGTGTGTAACTTTATAGACAATTGTGTCAGGAATGTGTACAGAAGCTGGCGTTCAGTTGTAAAGTCACATTGTGGACCAAGGCAGTGGTTCTCAGATTAGGGGGCATCGTGTGTGTGCAGGTTTGGAAGGTGGCATGGGGGGGCTGTAAAATATTCTTATCTTCAGAAGGGGGCCAAACCGGAAACCGTGCTCTTATCTTGACGACTTCACTTTCTATTCACTTGTGAATAGAAATCAACGCTAGTTCACTATCTGGAAGGAGTCACGTGCTTTAAAGCAGGCAAACCCAGACGTTAGGCATTTTCTGCTATAATTTTTGAGAAATATGTTCTGGCCTAGCTAACTGTGCTCATGATCACACAGAAGTCTTCGCTAACGATGATTGAATATAAAATATTACATCTTTCCTTTATAAAATGACTGACGTAGTCATAGGCTTTTGAATAACAGTAGGGGATATTACATCACACAAAAATGGGACTTCATAATGAAACACAAAAACAGGTTCCTTTTAAAGAAGTACCTGGGTGTTATAAGTATGACGACAGCTGTTGGCTCATCACTGGTTAAGAACAGTTCAGCGGGGACTGTCCCATTTTCCACCAGCCTGTCCCTTTCCACCAAGGTTGGGCCAGCACTCATCGACTCCAAATAACTGTCATGTGAACACCCGCGGACAGATGAAGGCACGGTGTTGCCTGGCCCTGCGTAACCACGGAGAGAATGCACCATTCTGTCAGTTCATCCGGAGAACCTGAAGGACACTGTGACTGCGGTGTGTTTCATTAGGCCACATCTCCACACAGATCTGCTTTGGAGCATAGATCTGCTTGAGAAGTGAGATGCAGTACCAGGTCCGTCCGTCCGTACCTGTAGCAGGCAGGCAGCATCAGCAGGGAGCCGATAATCTTTAGAGATCACACCACTTCCGTCCTACTTTGAGAACGCAGATACCGTTATTGAGATAAATGTGAATTTTTTATCGCGTACAGGATACGGTTATTACAGGAAATTGAGCCTCCCGAGAGCATTTCTGAAGAAATGCTGTGAGCGGAATAATAAACTGTAAAAAGGAATATATCGTAATCACAAAGCAAAGAAGCTCTCACATCACGGCCATGTCATGAGTACGTTCTCATATAGGCATTTATCTGGCCTCCATAAGGAAATAATCTCCGTTGAGCTTGGCCTATTTCAGGAAGTGTACTGTTTTGCTACATGTTGATATGAAAAGTGCTGATCAGAGCCAAGTGGCTCGATGGTGCTTCACTCTCCACTGGCTGTTTAACACTCCGAAATCGAGTCAGCTTCCTTCTTTTACGAAGTTCCTGCCCACTGGAAAGTTTTACTGGGGGAAATGCCAAATATGTATTATTTAAAGTTCATGTAATGTGTGATTGATTCCTGCTGTACCAAGCCATAAAGAGTGCTGTGCGGAAGTTTTATTCTGATTCTGTTGTTGATCATTAGTACCTGTTTGGTGTAATTGTTTAATTTGTTATTATTTATTTAATCGTGCGCTATATGCCTGTCGAATGTTTAACTGTGCACGTGTACCTAGGAGAATTGCTGCTGATTGATTGATTGAAGGCAAAAGGTGGTCACACCAAATATTGATTTGATTAAGGTTTTTTTTCTGTTCATGCACTGTCTGTTGTTATTTAATTGATAAATATAAACTATTCATGGCAGTATTTTTGAAAGAAAATTCACGGTAATGAAATTTTTCACGTGCCCAAAACTTCTGACTGCTGACCCATTGCAGGGTAATGGGGAGGCTGGATCCTGTGCCAAGAATCCCAGGGTACCTGGCAGTGAACACCCTGAACGGGAGGCTAGCCCCTGGAGAGCACACTCACAAACAGGCGGGCACACAGCGGGCAGTTTAGAGATGCAAATTCAAAAAACGAGGGCAGGAGCCGCAGCCCTGGAAGTGCAGAGTGCCTGTAGTATCCACTGCCCTGCCCAATTTCTAACGTTCTTCATCAGAATTGGTACTACAGAAATAAACATCAGGAATATTCAGTCAAATGAGAAATGATGGATGTTAGACTGATGTTGAAATCATTTAATAATCATATTTCAAGATATGCTACTGGAAAACTGCAAAACAAGTCCAGTTTCAAAGCCAGTTTATTTTTCAGTGAAATTATCAATGATAATTTTTCACGAGGAGACTCTGAGAATATGAATCAAAACATTAAATATGAATCAAATATGAATCAAAGCGTTAAATTTATTGTGCAAATTCTGGTTTTAAAGATTAAAATGGAAAAATTGAGAAACAGGAAAATGGTAATGATCTTTTCTGTGGGTGTGCATGAAATGAACTGGAGAAGGAGGTCTGTCTCAATGAGCTGGAGAAGGAGGTCTGTCTCAATACGCTGGAGAAGGAGGTCTGTCTCAATGAGCTGGAGAAGGAGGTCTGCCTCAATGAGCTGGAGAAGGAGGTCTGTCTCAATAAGCTGGAGAAGGAGGTCTGCCTCAATACACTGGAGAAGGAGGTCTGCCTCAAGCTGGAGAAGGAGGTCTGCCTCAATGAGTTGGAGAAGGAGGTCTGTCTCTAAGCTGGAGAAGAAGGTCTGTCTCAATAAGTTGGAGAAGAAGGTCTGTCTCAATATGCTGGAGAAGGAGGTCTGCCTCAATAAGCTGGAGAAGGAGGTCTGTCTCAATAAGCTGGAGAAGGAAGTCTGTCTCAATACGCTGGAGAAGGAAGTCTGTCTCAATACGCTGGAGAAGGAGGTCTGTCTCAGCTGGCCTTCACCGATTTGCTTTGGCTCAGTGCGTTGTACTCCATTGCCTTTCTGCCGTCACCCAGTTTGAGGGCGCATTCTCTTGGGTCGATGCTGTGGAATTGTCCTTGTTTCTCAAACTTGGAGGACCTCCTTGTGCTCCTGAAAACCATTCCCACTGGCCCAGCAGGCAAAGCAGAGCAACGTCTTACTAACCAACTGGTAAACTGGAGCAGATCTTGTTGGTGTACCCATCCCAGAATCGTGACACCTAATGCGATACGTGGGTAGGAAACCCGTACACAAGCTGATCTGAATTTAGTTAAAATGCAAGGACTTTATATAAATACCGCATGCAAATGAAGTGAAGTTTCCTGGGAGATCTCCTGCCCTGATTTCTAAACTTCACTCACTTGTAGTATCAGCTTGTATTGATCTTTAATGAAGACTCTGATCATTGAATGATGGTGTCAGTCACACTTTTCTTCTGACTGAACTTTTCTCATATTAACCTGATATTAATGTCAAATGTAAAGGTGATGCTTTGTCTATCCATCCTTCTTTAACCATTTGTTCTAGTCAGGCTCCAGGCCAGACCACAACCCTATGTCAGGCATCACAGCACATAAGGCAGGGGTACAAGCCCTGACATGGCATGGTGTCACGAGTTGTGGTTTTTTGGGGTTCGTAATCAGAGATGAGATGGATAGACAGTTTAGTGGAAGCAATGAACATGAGTTTGGGCAGGCTTCGAGAGGCGGTGGAGGACAGGGCGGCCTGGCGTGCTGTGGTCCATAGAGTCCATGGAGTGACTAAACAACAACAACAATCAGAGTGCTCTCTCTTCAAGCACTCTCCTGTGCGAGTAACTGTGTGTAGAATTGGCCGCTCCCGGAGACTTGCTAGGTGGCTGCAAATCGTTGCTGTTTGAAAGAAATTAGGAGTGGCGCTGCACCTTAAATATCAGCTCATCTGGTAAACACATGGTCAGCTAGATGGCATGCCCATTCTCTGTTTCTCGTACTACCTGTCTTTCCCACAAGTCAGTAAAGTTGAGTGCGAGACAATCACCTATGGGAGAATTGGGGCCCCTCCCATGCATCCTGATCAGGGTTATGGGGGGGCGGAGCCTATCCAAGGTACACCCTGGAGGGCTGCCATGGGGAGAACATGCAGGTTTGAACCTCTGACCCTGGCACTGTGAGGTAACAGTGCTACCCACTGAGCCTCCATGTTGACCTGGATCCCTCCCCTTCCTTTGGCTGAGAGTATTTGCCCCGTCCTGATATTTCCTCCATAATATCCTCAGGAATGAGGGTCTGTCATGATGGGCATAGTTAAACTGATTATACCTGTTTTGAAATGCATACTTTGCCTCGGGCATGTAGTAAACAAGATAACAAACGCCTCTGGATTCCCGCCATCCAGCATGTTGACTTTAAACCATGCCTTGCCTGCATTCCCCGGCTAATGGTTTTCTCTTTGGCGCTCTCCGAATTGCTTCATCGCTCCGAGCATGCCAGCAGTCTCCCATCGATGCTCCTCCATAAGAACATCCACCTGGCTTTTCATTCCTGGCTCCATGCATGGTTATGCTGGACTTTGACTGCAGCGAGAGTGTAGCCTTGAAAAAGGCATGCAATTGGATGTGTTCTCGGAAGGAGGTGTGTCTTCAGTGTTTGCATCATCCTGTTGTGGGAGGGAGCAGTTTAGCCGCAGATGGTGTGTTGCTGGATCCACGCCCATGGAAGCCACTCAGTGCTGCAGGATCTTCAGTTCAGCACATGACTGAGCAAAGAGGTTCTGTCACAGAGCCTAGTCTACTGTGTGTGGAGGAGCATGTTATTGCTCATTGTTGCTGAATTATTCTATAAACAGTAAATATGTTCCTTCTAATAATCGTTAATTAATGCTTTAGTCATGAGCACAAAGACTTAAGTCCATAAGTCATCCATCCATCCATCCATCCATCCGACTGTCCGCCAACTGCTCATTTAGTAATCATGGGGTTGGCCTGGAGTCTGTCCCAGGAAGAAAAGGGCACAAGAACAGGGAGTAACCCTGGACCTGAGGCCAGTTCATGGTCAAGCACAATGCTTTTCCCTGAGTGAGGAATTCTTGTTAAAATAGCTGCTCGTTATTCTTCTCTTTCTGTGGAGCTTTAGCTTTGCCATTTAAGACTATGGGGGTCATGAGGCTGTACCATATAGTGGAAACCAAAGAGCGGTCTGCTGAGGGGTCTCTGGAGCATCACCGGCAGTCTCCGCCCTCGTCCCCTTGCTGTCCTCCATGGCTTGGTGAGGCGCCTGTGACAGATTTCTGTGGGAAGGCTCAGTTCTTGGGAGACCTTCGTTTAGCATTGAACACAAAGACAGTCCCAAGGGGGCCTGCACAGGAAGAGGAAGTCGTCACGGTGTTGGTGCAGCAAGAGCATCTGGAGGACGCCCTTCCCCCCCCCCAGGGACCCCTAGACAGCTGATTGCTTTTTTTCCCGGTGGGACAGCCTGACAGCCGGGAATAGAAAAGGAGGACAGCCCAAAGGTCTGGGCTTTAGGAGAGCTTCAGGATGACGCAGGTTCAGAGTGACTGCATCGTGTGTGCAGTCTGTGGAACCAAGATTTAAACACTTTTCTTGTTGTTTGAATGCAAAGGAGCCAAAGCCGGACTAACTGGCTCTGCCTTTTAACTGTCCTGTTCGTGTCGTTCCCTTTGTTGGCCTCGTTGGAATTCTCCTGTCGTTCCTTTAAATGGATCAGAACAAGTGGGAGCTTCAAGCAAACAGCATAACATGAGGCTGTCCTTTCTGAGGAAATTAAATATGCTCTAATTAATGGAAGGGTTCTTTATTCCTGAGCTACGAATAGTTAAATGTTTGAATTGTAGCCTCCTGGATTTAGCCTGAACGCTGTGATGTTTACTTTCAGGAAGTGCCACCTTCCCACCCACGATGGTATCACGCTCCAGACAGACATGGGGTTTTATTGAGCGCGGTTCGCACGGACTAGAACATCTATTCAAATATGAGGTCCTCGCTGTTGGGCTTCAGACAACACTCCATATAGAAGCAGTTTTCCTGAGGGCCTTTTCATTGATATGCATCAGAGTTAACTTTACCTTATCGTGATCCTGCCTCTAATACTAATACATTCATGTGGGTTTATGAGGGATCCACAGTGCACAGTGCTAAAATATCGCGATTCCGCCTACAGAAATCAGAAGGTGCCAACTTAGGCAAAAATAAAAGACACCTCTGGTATGTTTCCTTTTAGTCTAGCCAGGCTACGGCTTCTTCCGAGCCATGATATCACTGTCGGGTTATGCTCGGCGTTTCAAAAGAATATCCCAGTAGGTTTTAAGTTGTGTAAGATTAAGATGGACCCACACATTCGACTCTATTTAAGGGTGGAGACTGTCTTTCCATAATTAGAACATTTTTAGTAATTTGTTTTTGGAAACTGGTAGGAGGCGCGAGAAATGCCAGCAGACAACTAAAGTGGAAAAAAAAAAAAAACACAATGGATATGCCAGGAGGCACAAAATTTATTTCCACGCGACAGTGGAGTTAAACACGGTCATAATTTGACTGTTCACCTGCAGGCTGATGTGTAGTTTCCAGTGTGGGCTTATTTAACAGAGAGAGGGGGATGAGCTGCAATGGATTCTGGAATGCCAAGGCATAGGTGGGGAAATTAATATGGAAGTTAGGAGGTTAGTGGGCAGCAATGAGCCGTAGACAGTACGGAATTTCCCTGCAAATGTGTTGGGCTATAATGAAGACCTGGATGTAGCAGCACAGCCTAGGAGAGCAGGGTTTGTGTGGTGAATGGGTGTGGTTGGTGACTGTTCAAAGCTTCCTTTTACAGCTGACCAGAGTAAGTCAGACTTTTAATCATGCCTACAAACTTGACTGTTTTTTCTCCTTCTCGTTTTATATGGCTTTATACTTCTGTGGTTTTGGGCCGAGCTTCTGAAACAGGAAGGTCTGCTTAGGATCGGTCAGCACTGCACCGTCATCAGTCTTCACTTCTCTTTTCAGACGCGACGCTACGTTTGTTAAAGCAAACTACGCTTTTGTTGTCTGCTTTTTTTTTCCCCAGGTTCAGCTGTTTCGGGGAATGAGGTATGCGAGATTTCCTTAGCCATGTTTGTTCTTAACAAGCGGTGGATCGCAGGTGGACCAGCCTCTCGGGACACAGATGAACTGGTTGTGTTCCTCAGCCATTGCTGTGCTTGGTCTGAGGTGTAAAGGTCCTCAGGGTGGGGGGTAGGAGGCTGTGAATACAGTCAGCATGTGGTAAATCCGTCTTCCTCTGTGTCAGATGCCCTCCCCCTCCCATCTTCCTCCTTTTCTCCCCCTCTGTTTCCATGGGAGAGCCCGACACAGCCTCCTAGCGTCCTGCAGTTCCGCTCCCCCGGGAAGTGCTCAGTAGAGGCCGGGCCATACTCGTGCTCACTCACACTCACCAGCACACGCACACACGCTCCGCTGAAACCCGGCAGACAGCATCAGGCCGCTCCCCACCACCCGTTCCTCTGTGAGTACCCACCTTCCACCTTCAGCCTCCTGACCGCTACTCCTCTCTCTGACAGGATAGTAGTCTTATGGGGTCAAAGGACAGGGTGGGGGGTCCTGATCGACTGCCTGGTAGATGGGAAATGCGGGAAGAGGGCAGGACACGCCTTTCTCCTGAGAGACGTGATAGCCGAGTCTGCGTGTGCTGATTGTGGAAACTTTCCCTTGAACTTTGCCAGCAAATCATGTGTGCTTCAGCTCTTTAAAGGATGTTTTAGAATAAACACGCAGTTCGGCTCATTTAAATATGTTAACGATGTTTCATTCGGACAAGCCTTAAATCCCCGTCAGTGAAACGTACGTGAATTCGCAGGAAGAGTAAACCGGAGCACATTGATTCGTGTTTTTCTGTTGTATTTCCGTCTTGTTTTTTGTGGAGCATGTCGACAGGCGGAAGACCAGTGAGTCATCGCTAAAAAAAAAAAAACCCGCTTCTCTTTTCTGCCGGTCGACCAGAGCACAGAGGTATGTTGGGTCGGAGGCAGCCCTGCTTACCACATGCGGCGAACGTGGCCTAATCGTGACCATGGCCAGGCTGAGGCGCGTGGCACATCGCCTTGACCCGTGAGCCCGTCGGCCTGCCGTCTGTGCCGTGATAAGCAGCCGTGGCATTTCCTCTGCCGCCCATTCAAAGATGGCGGCACTCTGAAGTGGGAACGTGGCCCTCAGTGATATCGCTTCCGGAGGCCACGCGTGAAGATGAGAAAGTCAGACTGCAGTAAGTCTGCGGGTCTTTAATGCGTGTGCGTGTGTGAAGATAAGGGCGGGTATTCTTTTTTTAGTGACACCAATGCTCCTTTTAGTGATTTTATCATCTGGTGGAGCTTCTGAGAAAGAGAGGTTTATTTTACACCTTAAACAAAATAAGACATTAAACATCGGTTGAAATTAATCTTTCGAAGCTCACAAAGGTAAAATACCTATGCATATTCCTTTATTTTATTGTACAAGCCATTCGTAGCATTCATGAAGTCTGCGCCTGGTGAGCTGAAAGCTATTCAGTTCAATTTAATTTTGTTTATGTAGCACCTTTAACAAAGAGCATTGTCACTTTACATAGTCTCGTGCTCAAGGTCCCCAGAGAGTAAGCCGAAGGAGACAGTGGCATGGAAAAACTCCCTCAGGAGGAAGAAACCATGGGAGAAAACTAGGAATGTGCCGATTCAATATTCAGTGTTGAGCAAAAACACTGGATTGGTTTTTGGAAAAAAAATCGTTATATTCTGATCTGATAGACGGGGGAGCCTCTCTTCACATTGCCAGTCTAGCATTTTGTGTTGTAATTATGCCATTAAGGGATTAGAGTGTTAGTTTCACACTTTGACATTTTATCGCTGGCTACATTGCATATGGCATATGAATGGCTTAAAGGTTAAGTGTGAGATTATGACTAACAGAAATGTAAATTCAAATGGTTTACTTTAAGTGAATGGCTACAGTCTCCAAATGGGACTACTGAAGACATCTTTACAATACGGTACAACCACACAGGCACAATACAGAGAACAGAAAATACGGTGGCCAGAACAGGCCAAACGAAAGAACAAAGTTGAAACAAAAAGACCGTCATATCAGTCTGTATTTGAGGTTGTGTTATCAGTAGCAGTGATGAAAAAGTGGTATTGAGCTGTCCATCCCTACTGAAAACCCAATTTTGCCATTGGTTCATGCAGCCTGGATTCTTATCTGCTGTGACCATATGGACATATCAAAATGCCTGAAAATGAAGTGCTAATTCCTCAAAGGGAATAGCATCCTCTGAAATGACTTCACGTCACTCTCTTCGGAACAGCAGGATCAGAAAGATTCTTATGAGTCGTCATGAAATGCTTGACTGTGTGCGGTGCTCTTTGAAGGTTCACTGGACTCGATTGTATGATTGAGGATTTTGTGATGAGGTTTCATTTTGAATTCCAGATGATAATAATAATGCAACTTTGTGCGGAGACTTTGTTGTCTAAGGGAGTATGTGCAATATATTCATGAAAAGAGCACCCAGTAATTATGGAGGTGGCTACTGGATAAGCCTTTTTAAATGTCCAGTCTGTTCCCAAAGTATGGGCCATAGCATCCTGCTGCTGTCTGAAAGGAGGCCTCTGCGACCTTTAAATCCCCCAAAGCTACAACTTCATCTTTACCTTCTAGATGGGTGCAAGTGAAGGTTTATACAGTGACATGTGCCGCTGTTAACATTGTGGCAAAAGCAGCAAAACATACACAGAATGAACATTTGAAGCAGTTTTTCTTAAAATAATTCAAATGTTGGTCTTACTTGCTGTAAGGAACTCCCTGTCCCATTTTCAGAATGGATCAATAGATTTGGGTTCTGGCTGGTGGCCATAGGAACTCCCTGTCCCATTTTCAGAATGGATCGATAGATTTTTTGTTCTGGCTGGTGGCCGTAGGAACTCCCTGTCCCATTTTCAGAATGGATCGATAGATTTGGGTTCTGGCTGGTGGCCGTAGGAACTCCCTGTCCCATTTTCAGAATGGATCGATAGATTTGGGTTCTAGTTGGTGGCCGTGAGCTGGTTGGTATGTTGCCAAGCAGAACTTCTCTTGCATCTTAACGTCTTGTCCAATTCAGGATACCTTTGTGTTGCCTGGGCCTGCAGGTGTTGCAGTGTATGCCCTGAAGAGACAGGGGTCTCATCTCTCCGATGGGACTTCTCTGTGCTCTGGTCCTCTTTGGTTGCTTTGGTTCCGTTATTGTTACTGTATGGACATTTGGGCTGATGCTGCAAAGAACAGGAAAGAGTTAATTCTCCGAAGAGCTGAGAGCTGTCAGAAACTGTTGGCAATTTCCATGGTTTTCTCATCAGTTTCTGCCTTTCCTCCCTGATTTCACACTTGCATGCTCCTCTTCAGCCGTTTCGTTTCGTGCCACGACCGTTTCAGTTCTGCAGACCCGACCATAAGTGAAGAAGAGTATCTGAGCTGGATGACCTCGTTCATGTTGGACGTCTCTGAATTATTCAAGACCCACAAAGAACTGGCTTCAGGTTTTTCCTCAGCTCTGTCCTGAGTACAGTATATCTGTACAGAAATGACTAAGGCCTGTGTTGACCATGAGGTCGACATCTCCAGGATCCTACCCTGGAGCCTCAGAATCATATGGTTGCTAAGTGCTTGCTGTGTTTGCTAATCAGGCAACCACCTGGGGTCTTTCTCTAATTATGGGCCTGTTAAATATCACTCTTTGCTAGATTTTTCTTTAAAGGATCCCCCCGTGAGTCTCCATGGGCTGCTTTTGGTCTGGTCTGATACCAGTAAGACAGGATGTTTTCCCCTCTGCTACTATTAGAAATACCGACTTGATTTGAATGTAGGTCCTTTAATTAAGTCCTCTGTAAATGTTATTGTTGGATGTACGGGCCGCCATTCCTGTGAGAATGAACCAGCCAGATCCGGCTGTTTGAGAATAAATCTACCGAGGAATCTGCGAATAAAGGCGACCTTGTGAAAACGGGTGCCCGGCTGATCTTGAGGTGGCCTGGAAAGGAGTGGATTACAGCAAATCTGTCAGAATTATGTCTACTGCAGAAATGGAAAGGCTTCGCTACAGAGGGAGAGAGAGAGCAGCCAATCTGCGGACTCCTTTCAAAGTGAAAGAACCTAAAGAGGGTCAGAGGACCAGGAGTGTTGAGTTTGTTAAAGGCTCCATCACTGCGGCGTACGCTCTCCGTCTGGGCCAAACTGTGCACAGATCGAGGTTACGATTACGGTTCTTAGATGTCCTTCGTACAGTACAAGTAGGTTGGAATTCTGGGATTTTCACCTATCCCATCTTGCTCTCCTTGAGGCAGACAGACACACGCGTACAGGTGAGAGTAAAGCTTGGGATCAGAGTGCAGGGTCAGCCATTATCCAGTAGGCTTTGGGTTCTGACAAGTTTAACAGTGGTATAATTGTTCTGCCTTTGCTACCCGGGGCTGTCAGCCTGTCACCTCTCCAGAAAGATGTTTTTCCTTTATGGTTAAGTTTCTGTTTGTTGTGCAGGGCTACTAGGAGTGTTCAAGGTATGGATTTGGCCTGCCTCACTTGTCCCCTTGGTGCGTGGGTGGTTCGTATGTCTGACGGACATTTTAACATCCTGGTGCACAGTCCCAGCACCCTTGGAGAACCACTGGCAGCAATGAGCTGGTTGACGTAAACTCCCATCCTTTGTCACCATAGAGTAGCGACATGGAGTCTGGACCACATCGCCTCAGATGCCATTTGCTTGAGGTCTGGACAGGGCCAGTGCTGTTTACTGCGTCTGGTTGTATGTTTTGGCTGGTGCAGAAAGGCTATTCGTGGTACTCCAGCACCGGGTCATCTCTACCCAGTAAAGCTCTGAAAGTCCTCCATGTCGAACCCTAAAGTAGGGACCTTTGTAACAGAATCTTCATCTTCCAGCTCTGATGTCCAGCTACCGTCTGCTTGATACCATGTTTCTACCCTGTTTAGACCATGCAGTAGAGCAGTATAAAGCAAGGCCAGCTGTGAGATGGAGGTTCATCTACACGTGGTCTAGTTGGACTGCCCATCTGATGGAGTATTTCCTGCTCTCCACCAGGGCCTGAAGAGAGTGGGCCAGGAGTCACCAGAACCATGATAAAAGGAGGGCCCACCAAGGGGGGGCTGCCCAAGCCAGGGGTACAGGAGAAGGTCCGACTGCCCGTGGCCCATTCCTCCGTGACCATGAAGACCTCTAGGTCCTCCGGCACATTGGCTGCGGACTTGCGCCTCAGCAGGGTAGGTTTCTAACGAGACCCCAAGTAAGCATTCACCTCAAACCCCTTTACCCGTTTTAGCGAAGCTGCTAACCTAATAGCTAAGCCCCCTTCCCATGATCACATTCGGTCTGCTGTAAGCTCTCTGTCCCTACCTGACACCACCTCATTACATTACTCAGGCCTTTCCAACTTATTTCCTCAAAGCAGGACCTGTCTCTCCAAACATTTACACTCAGTCATTGTAGGGGTTCACATCCTCGGGAACAACAAGGAGGATGCTCTTCCATCATGCAGAACTTAGAAAAGTCCCACTTTTTCGCAGCCTTCTAGTATTTAAATATCAACATGGTTACTGGCTGTCGTCCATTGGCCTCAATGCAATGAGTCAGAACTTAAAAGAACGTCATGACAAAGAGACCCCAGGGTGATTTTGCAGCCGTCGGTAACAGATGGTGACGTTTGAAGGGCACTAATGGTTCTCGATGTGGGCCGGTAGCTGAAGAGAGCGAGCAGCGATGACACCCTGGCCAAGCCAGGCCTCGGAGCAGCAGCCATGGCGTCCCGCATGAAGAAGACTGTCACCACCGGGACCATCTGCGAGCTGGCGGACGCCCGGCCTCGCAGCTTGACTGGTAGGGGTCTGCATCTCACTACAGATGTTTCACCTTCTTTAATATGAAATGTGCAGTGTTATCACAGAGTTGTTTGATAATTAAACCATGCATGTTTTTTCTGTAATGGGAGCCATGGGTCACTTGCCTCAAGTCTTGAGGGTAACGGCTTCAAATGCCACCTCTACTCTGAATGTTTGATATTTGTGTCTTCTCCCCATTTTCCGGGGTTTCTCTCTGCAGCCCAAAGACATGCAGTTCAGCTATTTGGTGTCTCTAAATTTCCATCAGTGAGCAATCATATCTGATTACATGTGTGCTACCATTCCGCTCCTGGTGTGCCCCAGCGCTGTGTGCTATGCTGCCTGCAGTTTGGAGTAGGTTCCTGGCACAGGGCACCTGTGACCCTAACCAGGATAAGTGGCTAGAAGTGTGACCCAGAGCCTGTTCTGCACCTCACTCAGAATCCCAGTTCATTTGCAGGGCACAGACACGAGTAAATTGAGAGATGTCATTTAGTCTGGTATCTTCAGGCTAAGGCGGACAAATCAACACCACATGGCCAGAACATGCAAAGTGGAAGCCCTCAAGTTGTGAGGCAAAAAGCATTTACTGCTAAGCCACAGTGCCATCCAAAATTAAAACTCATCCAAACGGACCTAATTTAAAAAATTAAAAATGCAGCAGTTCAATTGACAACCACTAGGTGGCCATGTTTCATCACAGTGCATAGTAATAGAGATGGGATGGATTTGTTCATTGCATTACTCTAATCATTTCGGGTGAATAACAAATTTTGGTCTATTCTAAGCTCAGCTCAAGATCTGCCGCGTGTGCCAGCAGTAGAATGACTAATTTATTATCTAAGGAGAAGTCCTGAAGCACTGAGACTCTGAATGCTGTGCTACCCTGCCCTCTTTAGCAATGCGGCCGCTGTCACTCCCCTAAGATGAAGGACGAGCTGGGGATATACAGGCTAGAGGATGATTGATATCCAGGAGGAGAGGCAGAGACTCGTACATGCAGGAGGAGAGGCAGAGACTCATACATCCAGGAAAAGAGGCAGAGACTCGTACATGCAGGAGGAGGGGCAGAGACTCGTACATGCAGGAGGAGAGGCAGAGACTCGTACATCCAGGAAAAGAGGCAGAGACTCGTACATGCAGGAGGAGGGGCAGAGACTCGTACATGCAGGAGGAGGGGCAGAGACTCGTACATGCAGGAGGAGGGGCAGAGACTCGTACATGCAGGAGGAAGGGCAGAGACTCGTACATGCAGGAGGAGAGGCAGAGACTCACGCAGGTTCACAGGCATTTAAAGAGCTTTATAAAATGAAACTCTACTTCCTTTGGTCACAACCTGTTTCTAATTTTAATATGATCCTGAAACTTAACAAGGTATTATACATTTTCATAAAACCCTGAAGTCACTAGACTGGAAATAATTCTTTTATGTTTGTTTTATCAGCCCTTATCTATATTGGGTTTCACATTTTTATCTTCTTGCATCCTAGCAGAATATCTGGCGACTATCAAGTACTACAGTACTGAATGTGGCTGAGCTTTACGATTCGGCCAGGCTTTCGGAAAAACTTCTGGAAAACCCTCTGATGATTCTGCCATGTGGTGGATTTCAGCAGGAACACGAACGGATGTTTTCGACCAGAGCTTAGTCAGTGTGACAGTCGCTGAGGTAGAGTGAACACAGCGCGGCCGTCCTCGAGTCTACACGGGTGACATTCTGGCTGCTATGGTATTCATCGAAGGACATGAACCTGACGTGCGGCCATATATTTGCGAAAAGCCGCTGTTATTGGAGGGACGTTCCAGTGCTGGTGCTTCCTAAGAGATACCAGACCCTCACGAATCTCCAGAGAGACGTGGTGGCAGGTGTCTGTAATTCCTGCTGATAGACAGTTCCTGCCTCCTGAGGCTTACAGGACTGGCAGGGATTAACTCATCTTCTTCATCATCTGTCGCACACTTTTTCTGGGATCTCCTTCTCTACCTGTCCAGTTTAACACCACAGTATGGTACATTCTCTATTCCCCGTAATTTTGGAAATACGCTGTGCTAAAATTGTCATGGCTAAGCTATCACACAAATTAAGCGTTGCGTTAAACTGCAAGCATCCTGACAATGTGTGTGTTAGCCAGTCTGTTTACCGAGATGATTCTATTTGTCATGTTTTTGATGATGACTTTTTACTCAGCTAAGCATATAATGTGTAGAATTTGCATTTCCTGGTATATTTTATTTTTAATGGCTTAATGAAGGCCACATCACCAAGATGAAAGAAACGGTCTTTCAGGCTGTTGCATCGTTACAGGAACTTATTGTATATTTGAGGGAATTTTGAGGAAATTCGACACCGATGAGGAGATTTCTTGGGTGCCATCTTAAAGTCAAAGAAGTTATTGGAATGTAATAATCAAGAATCAAGAATTCTTTGATTCAGTGACATTTCATTGCTAATGATCACAATAATGCAGACTTTCTATTGAGTAATATCAATGCTGTAATCAGTCACATGATTGTATCAATGACTAAACAGTTACTGCCTGCAGAGACACCTTGAGGGGAAATGTTTGAAATGCGGCTTGGTGGCCTTGATGGCTTCGCCTAAATGATATAGAAAACGATTTGTTGTTATACCATGTACTGATACTCAAGGATCACGGAAGTGAAAAAGAGTGGGGAAGTTGGCAAACAGGAAGCCTGAATCAGTTACGCTGAGTGCATGGGAAAGGTGTGAAAACGGAGACTTCTGAACCCTCCCCCTCTAGAGAACCTCGTATCAGACTTGGCAGCACAAGTTTAGATTCACTTAAAGTCAGAGCTGGCAGCTGTAGTCATTTGTCAGTTTACTTACCCATGTCATTTACCAAATTGAAAGTGTTTTAAATGAGATTGTTTTAGCTTAATGGAAATATTTTGTTCTTGAGTAACATTTTCAAAATATCAAAGTTGTATTCTATAAAAAAGTAGTGCTTTAGCAAATTTTGTAGATTCACGCGCCAAAAACGTCATTAGAATTTACTTTGGGCTTACATAGCCTAGGCTAAAATTTCACTTTGTGTCTTACTTCATTTCAGCTTAGTAAAACGAATGTTCGTTTGTGCCAAGCAGACAGAATGGTTCGTGTCCCCTAAGGCACTGAGATGAAGCTGAGAAATCAGAATCAGAATATCTTTATTGTCATTGTAACGAGTACAATGAAATTAAGTGAATGAATACTTATTTGGGTTTTTCATGGCCAAGGTGAAAGAGAAAACCCTTTGGGACATCTGCGTGGATGAAGATCACGTCTTCATCTGTCTTGATGTCTTGATGTCATAGGAGAGTATCATCCAAAAAGCTGGTGTCTGTCGGTCGATTCCCGCCTGGGAGCACGATTAGTTAAAACCTGCTGTGTCTTTGTACCTCTGTCCCACAGTTACCGCCCAGCACCTTTCTGAGGCTCTGCCCAGCAGTCATTACAGTCACAACGTGTTATTGGAATCTACAGGAATATTAAAGCTGTCAGAAAACATTCCTTACCTCTCACGACAATTTTGGGTGTTTAATCTCAGGCCAGCGTATTGAGGTTGAGGTCAGGGCCTACACAGCTCGCGCTGCTCCTGGTAAATTCATTTTCATTGAGCTTTTTTAGATGTGGCTGGCATGGCAGATCGGGGCTAAGCTCTGTTACTTCACACTTCCATGGTTGAGAGTTTGAGTCTGGTCTCCATTCTCTCTATGTGGAGTTCACATGTTCTCCTCGTGTTCTCCTCATGTTCTCCTCGTGTTCTCCCCATGTTCTTCTCATGTTGCACAGGATTTCTCCGGGTCCTCTAGTTTCCTCCCAAAGATATGGAGTTTGGTTAATTGGCATCTCTAAACTGCTCGTTTTGTGTGTGTGTGTGTGTGTGTGTGTGTGTGTGTGTGTGTGTGTGTGTGTGTGTGTGCACGCACCCTGCAGTATACTCTGAATGGATTTCCAGATTTGTCCATCGAAAGCTGAGGTCATACACTGTAGATATGAGGTGTACTCTCACAGCCAGCAAAAACGATCAGTAATTTAACCTCCACACAATGTGCCTTCTGAAATCTGAAGGCTGTGACTCCTTTTTTCAGCAGACTACAGTATTTTGGGAAAGTACCTAATTTTGAATCGTTTCACCAGCACTCAGCCATGATGGTTAAGTGGAAGCATTGTTAATTGAGAAGTACTTTCATGAAGACCAGTTTACGATTTACTGGCACGTGACATGAGAATTATGAATGGGTCACTTGTGAGGGTTTGACACCGATGAAGGGAAATGGAGGGTGTTGTCCATGTCCACATCCTGGTTTTAAAACATCCAGATGGTCTGAATCTGAGCAGAGTCTGAGCTACATGACCCCCAAGCATGTGGAGTTTGGTAGTTCATGTCATATTCTTAAAACATCCGGATGGTCTGAATTTAAGCTATACGACCCTCAATAGTGTGGAGTATTGGAGCTCACATCCTGGTATGCGAAGGCGTTTCTGAAACAGATCCCAGAAATTACTACATCAAAATGCAGAAAATCCATCTTCTAATTGCTTATCCTGGTTGGGGTCATAGGCAGAGTGAAAACGTGATCAGCATACTTCACGTTTTTATGAACAAGGCTTTTAAAGCCCTGTTCGAGTTCCTTTGATTTGTTGGTTACTATGAATTTGCCGAAATCTAGAGCCTTTTGAAATGTTGAGAAAATGCTCATATCAGCTGATTTTGACTTGAATGTGTCCAAATTGAAAGTCATCCAGTAATACCTCTAACTGACTTCTTAAAGGCTGTTTCGTACTTGCAACATTGCATGAAGCACATGAGCTGTACACCTTGCCTGGAAGAAGAGGTGTGGATTAATTTGTGTATTTATGTCTTGATGATCAAGAGGGACCGGAATGACGCACACCTTTTCGAACCGGTCTTGTTTTGGAACCGTAATTTAAAGGAACCACTGCGACATTTCTCCTGAACTTCAACCCACAACATGATTCATATCAGTTGCCTACACCTGAGATGTTTGATGGTAGAAGTGTTACTTGAAAAACCTGAAGAGTGACACTGGAATTGGTGGAAAATTAAATCTTTAGATTTGGGAGCGGAAGGTAATCTCACCTTTCCACACCCCGGCTCATTGAAGCACGACAATCGTGTTTCCGTAGGAGAGGCAGCTATACCTGTGGGGGATCTGTCATTCCATGTGTAGGCATTCCTGGGTGGATCCTCATGCATTTATGTAAACGACTTAATGGACACTCAAAACTGAGGATATGCATGTTTAGAGCAGTTTCCCTTTGGGTTTATGAAAATGTTTCCTAAATGTTGGGTTCCAAGCTGCTTTTTAGCCATACGCTGGTTTCAAGAGGGCTTGTAGTTTAGTGAGTTTGTGAGTCTGCCTGAAAATCTTTGCTTTGCGAAGGAGAACATGGTGTTAAGTTGTGTTTGTGTTCAGATGCAGAAGAAGAAGAAGTTTGGCTTACTTTGTCGTGAGGTGTCCAGTGGTCTGTCTGAATTTGATGTCAGAGGAGCAGCATTACATGATGATTTATTGGTGTTTCAATATGAACATCCCCCTTCCAATGTTATTCACAGCTGAGAAGAACCCTTAGAACGCCATGCCAGATCCCTGCCCTGCTCATACTGAAATGTGTCGCACCGTCTGTTCCTGGCTCTAGTCTGGATGTTCTCACCGTATTTGATCACGTGTACGGAACACCTTCTCACCTTTCGAGTTAACCACAACATGCATGCCTGATTGGCAGGCCGATGCAGTTTCCAGTGTGTGATATATATGCGTGTAATCAAGGCTGGTCTGACGCATTACAGCCTTCTCCCAGTGAATTAGGAACTCGCTATACTCAGCCAGCAATTCAGAATTTCCTATGACTGGTGATATAACTCCAGGCTACCCCGTGACCCTGCACAGCATAAGTGCTTTGGAGGATGGCTGGAGGGATGGATGTATGGCAGTTTCACATCCATTTGTCATGTTTGCTCAACAGTTGTTCAGTCATTCTGTTGTTGAGTGGTAATTTCCGTTCAACACGTATGGCAGTTGTTTATGTGTTCCTGCCAACATAGGTGGTCCCGATCGTCATGGAGGTCTCTTTGAACTCACTACCGAACACTCATGATGCATGACCCGTCGGAAGGGATTACGTCCCAAGCATTACAGCACTGTGGTGTCTAAGCTTTGGCTGGAGTCAGCGCTGCACTCCCAGCAAAATGAGGACTCGTTTCAACATCTGCTGAAGCCGGTCAGTCCAGGCGTCTCAGTGCTATTCTCAGCAAAGTTCATGAGATTCGTCAGTGGGACCAGCAAGCTTTATGAATTCTTCCGTACCTGCAGGGAAATGCCTCGAGTCACCATACTGATGATTTATTTAAAGCTTTAAATAAATGTTTCACTGAAAGTCTAGCTGGGGATACGGTCAGTGAAGAGTGACCTTATTTAAAGGCAATGATGTTCACTGTGTTTATTCCTTATAAAAACACGTTTAGCATGCCGATGGGTGACTGTTCTGCAGAACAGATGAGACCATCTGCTAAAATGGACACGGTTCCAACACAGAGGTTATAATTTTAATGTTGCTGTTGTGTGTGTGTCGTGTGCTCTGCTTGGGAAAGGTAAAGGTATCATTCTGAGCCGTCGTTTCTTTTGAAGCCATTCCCTACATGGGCTATCTACAGCACATTTAATGACTTTTATGAGAATCTGTTCATGCCATGGATGTTTCAGGCGTGGCTAATCGTCGAACCAGTCACCACTTTGGTATGATTAACTCTGCACCTTGATGTTTTTCCTCACGGTTTTCCAGATTTATGCCTCTGAATTTGGGTATTTACCCTAAAAAAGGTTCCTGACCTCAGGGTTTCTTCAGCCGTAATCAGTAACTGGATGGATACGGCAAACTGCATTCTGAGAGATCAGTGATCAGCATGGAGATTCCCTCTGTCTTGCTGTCTACGGTGGATTTCAGGAAAATCAGGCAGGGAGTGAGATGGTGCTTACTGCAGCCCCGTGCCTGGCCATTGATATGTGGTATTAGGAAGGGTGGGGGGGGGGAAATGTGCCCAGTCCCCTGTCAGCCCCCCAGCAGGCTACATTTTCTCAGGCGCTCGCATCATTCCTCCATACTTAAGGAGATGCCCCCCTCCCATGTTCCACCTCTGTCATCCTGCGTTATTTCCACTCTGTCGCAAAGTAGACAACAGCGGGATCCCAGTGGCCCTTTGGAGCTGCGCTGCCCCCCACATCCTCTAATTACCTACAGAGGACCTGCTTTCAGATCAACTCCAGCTAAGCTTTGACATGTTGGGTGAGGGAGGACCGAGAAGAAATGGATGGTGACTGCAAAAGAGAGGCTCCCCTGCCCTGGGGTGTGAGGTTCACGTGCAGGTCCCCTGCTTCTCTGAGGTGGGGTGCGTTACCTGTCTAAGGCTGGGTCTGTCTGGAGGAAGAGGAGCCAGCAAGGACAAGAGACATGAGGCGTGTGGGGCTCGTGCTTGGAGGATGAAGAAGGACAGGCAGGCGGGCACTCGGGTATGAACGAAGACAGGAGGGAGGGACGTAGGGCGGGCACTCGGGTATGAACGAAGACAGGAGGGCGGGTCGTAGCGCGGGCACTCGGGTATGTACGAAGACAGGAGGGAGAGACGTA